>OY744603.1:61997028-62022028 GCA_963556255.1 Allolobophora icterica
ATAAGTTTCAAATGTCGACGGCTGTTAAATTTGTGCCTAAATTCGATGAAGGTGATGTTGAACATTACCTTATGGCTTTTGAAAAAGCTATGCTCATTCATAAATGTCCTAAGGATAAATGGCCAGCGCTCGTGCATACGCAGTTAACTGGAAAAGCTCAAAAAGTGTTTTCCGCGCTGTCACTTGAGGAGTGTCAAGACTATGATGTTCTGAAGCGCGCATTACTGACTGCATATGCTCGAGTGCCCGAATACTATCGTCAACGTTTTCGTACACTTAAGAAAGGAGATTTAGAAACATATTCAAATTTTGCTTTTCGAATGAGTCTGCCTTTTCAGAGCTGGTTGGACGGTGAAAATGCATTCAATGATGTTGACAAAATGAGGGAGGTTTTTCTATTAGAGCAGTTTGTGAATTGTTTGTCTACGGACATTCATAGATGGATTATTGAAAGGAAACCCGGATCCTTGGCTGTGGCGTCTAAATTAGCAGATGAGTATGCATTTTTGTTTAAACCATATAACGTTGGACCTGTGATTGAGGCTAAAGTACAATCAGATTTGCATGTGGTTGACAGTGGTCGGAATTTGGGACAGGTATATCGTAGTCCTCCAATTAGTCCAAGTGGGTCTAGGAAGCAGGTTTCTTTTGGTAAAGAGTTTGGAGGTGCAGTTTCTTGCAGATTTTGCCATAAAAGTGGTCATACTATTTCACAATGTTGGAAGTTCAACGGGAAGAATGAGAAACGATCACAAGGAGTAGACAAATTTTCGAGCTGGGATTCTCCTAATGTGGGCCTAGTACAGGATATGCAGCAGGAGGTGGTTTCCTCTCAAGTACATGTTAAATATTTGCCTTATTGTGAACAAGCTTTGTTGTGTCAAAATGAGGGTTCACTGCGTAGGTTAACAATTCTGCGAGATACAGGTGCATTACAGTCTTTGATAAGCAGTGATAGACTTGGTCCAGGCGACTATGTTGAAACGGACGACATGCGTCTTATTCAGGGAGTGGTTGGTGAGCCTATAGAAATTCCCTTAGTTGTGGTTCGGATTTATAGTGCGTATGTGTCTGGAGCTGTCTTGTGCGGGTTAGTTCAGAAATTGCCTGGGGGTATTGACTTGTTACTGGGCAATGACTTGATAAATTTACCGCCAGTGGACGTCGCTGTTGTTACTAGAGCGCAGACTGTAGGGGATTGTGTGGATGCAGTGAATAATGCAGTGAACTTTCAGGACCTTTCGTCGGGGTCATTGAAGTGTGACGAGTTTGAATCGGAGACATACGGTCTTAATGAATTGTTCGAACAGTCAGGTAGCAGTATGCCAGGTGTTGGTGATTTTGTTTCAAGAAAAGAATTGATTAATTTGCAGCGTGCGGATGTTTCTCTTCGTTCATTGTTTGATTTGGCGTCTTCGAATGTACAAGAGAGTCGACGCAATTTCTATGAGGTGCGTCATGATGTATTGACAAGACATTGGACGAATAGGGTTACGCCTGAGAATTTTGGGTTGACTCAGATAGTTGTACCTTTTGGATTACGAACTAAGTTGTTATGTGTGGCTCATGATATTCCGTCTAGTGGGCATTTGGGAACTCAGAAAACGCTGGACAGACTGTTGCGACATTTTTGGTGGCCTGGTGTTTTTAAACAGGTTAGAGAATATTGTCGCACTTGTGATGTATGTCAGCGTTTGGGAAAGGGTGCTGAACAGATTCGTGCCCCTTTAATTAATTTACCTGTGGTTGATAGGCCGTTTTCCCGACTTTCCATGGACGTGGTGGGTCCTTTGAGTATTTGTGATAGGTCTCGCAATAGATTTATCCTCACGATAATGGATTTGGCAACTCACTATACGTTGGCATTTCCTTTGCGAACACATACCGCTCAGGAAGTGGCTAAAGCACTCATAAGTGTTTTCACTATGTTTGGCTTTCCTGACGAGTTATTATCAGATTGTGGCTCTGAATTTATGTCTGATCTAATGCAGATATTTTTGCATGAGTGTCAGGTCTTCCAAATGAAGAGTTCGCCATTTCATCCTCAAACAAATGGATGTCTTGAACGCTTTCACAGAACGTTGAAGGATATGCTGAAGGCAGTTGGGGAGCAGTTTCCTGGTTCCTGGGATGAAATCCTGCCATGGGTTTTGTTTGCGTATCGAGAAGTACCGGTACAAGGTTTGGGTTTTTCTGCCTTTGATTTAACCTTTGGTCGAGATGTAAAGGGACCTTTACAATTAATCAAGCGAAGTTGGTTAAAGGATGACATTGTGAATGATTTGTCGAAGTCTAATTTAATTGATTTTGTTCTGGATTTGCGAGAACGTATTCGAACGGGAATGCAAGTTGTAAATGATAATGAAATGATTGCTAAACCCAAGTCGAAACTATGGTATGATAGAAAGGCTCAAATGGTTGTGTTTAATGAAGGTGATAAAGTGTTGCTCTTGTTACCTTTAATTGGAAAGCCTTTGCAGGCTAAATACTGTGGACCGTATGTGGTTGAGAGACGGTTGGGTGAGGTTGATTATGTTGTGAGTACTCCTGATAGAAGGAAAACTAAACGGGTTGTACATGTGAATCTCATGAGGAGGTATTTGACAAGAGAATCTGATTGTGAGTCCGTTGCGGATGTGAATGTGGTGGTGCATGTTGGTACTAGTGTTGCTAATGATCATTGTTTGTTTTTGCAACATGTTGTGTTGGATCATCTGGAGGTGGAACAGAGCAGGCAATTGCGACAGTTGTTGATGGAGTTTCAGGAGGTCTTTAGTGATCGTCCTGGAACGACTTCAGTGGTACAGCATCACATTCAATTGGTTGAAGGTGCCAAGCCTGTTCACCAAGCGCCGTATCGGTTGCATCCGGAGAAAATGAAGGCGGTAAATACAGAAATTGCTGATTTACTTAAATCTGGTATCATTGAGGATTCAGATAGTCCATGGGCAGCTCCCATTCTAATGGTACCTAAACCTGATGGAACTTTACGTTTGTGCACGGATTTCCGCAAACTAAATGCCGTAACTGTGCCTGATCCATTTCCTATGCCTAGGGTGGAGGCTTTAATTGATAGGGTGGCAGGCATGAAGTTCTTAACCAAACTGGATCTTACGAAGGGATTCTGGCAAATTTTGTTGGATTCTGAATCGGTTCCTTTGACTGGGTTTGTGACGCCTAATGGACACTACCAGTGGCGCTATATGAGTTTTGGTTTAAGAAACGCACCTGCAACGTTCTCTAAACTAGTACGCAAATTGTTTAGGGGTTTGGAATCCTTTTGCGATGCCTATCTGGATGATGTCATCATTTTCAGTACCGATTGGGTGAATCATTTAGATCACTTGAAGCAGGTTTTACAGAGAGTGTCAACAGCTGGTTTAACTTTGAATGTTAAGAAGTGTGTTTTTGCCAATGCTGAGATTGATTTTTTGGGTCACCACATTGGGTTGAATTGTGTAAGACCTAGAACACAGAAGGTCGAGGTTTTGGTGAATTTCCCGACACCTATTAATAAGAAACAGGTTCAGTCGCTGTTAGGTTTAGCGGGGTATTATAGAAAGTATTTGCCTCATTATTCCGACTTAACTTTTCCTTTGACGGAGTTGTTAAAGAAGAACAGGAAATTTGAATGGTCTGATGGTGCTGAAAAGGCGTTTGTGGATTTGAAGTCTCGTTTATCTTCTAGGCCCATTTTGACTCCGCCTGATTATGATAAACCGTTTTGTATGGCAGTGGATGCTTCTAATTTTTGTGTGGGAGCCTGTCTGTTTCAGGTACACGAGGGCTTGGAACATCCCATTTGCTTTCTGAGCCGGAAACTGAAGATCCACGAAATCCATTACTCTACAGTGGAGGAAGAGGCGCTAGCTCTCGTGACGGCTGTACGAGCCTTTCAGGTGTACTTCGGTTCTGCGGCTGTGGTTGTTTATACGGATCATAGTCCGTTACAGTTCATAAACTCCATGGCTAACTACAACCAGAAACTGTTACGATGGAGCTTGGAGTTAGCTCAGTTCTCATTGGACATTCGTCATCGTCCTGGGAAACTGAACTTTCTTCCCGATTTATTAAGTAGGCCGGCAACCACTTTGTATGTTCCCACTTAATTAGATATCCATACGTGGACTTCTTCTGTAAATACTTTGGAATAGGTATATTAGTTGTTGTGTATAGTTTTTTCTTTGGGTAGTTAAGATTTCTTGTGCATATAAGTCGGAAACCCTGTGGTTTCCTCTTCCTTGGGATCCGGGGGTATGTTAGATGTTGCCCTCTTGGTCCATATGTACTCTCCCGTGTCTGAGTCGCACTTGACCGGCTCCTTGAGAGGAGCGGCCCGGGAAAGTACTATATAAGGGAAGGAGGCCCTAGGATTGTCGAGTTTGGCCTTTGTTCGTGACCTGACGAGGTCTTTTCTGTTTCGAGTATTTTTAAAGGCCAAGTCTCGAGTTGTACGCATGTTAATTAAGTAAATGCCGTATGAGGCTTAACTGCGTTATATTTCGTTGTTTCGTGTCCACTGTGACCAACAATGCTGATTACCGAGTTTACCGTATTTGAACTCTTATAATTACGAAGAAGAGACACGTTTGTAATACTTCTTTGCTGTATCGTCTTCTGATGTTCTGGACGGTTTGCTCCTTTGAAATGGTAGCCTTATTCGTACTATTGTAATTTTAAATAAAACTACAAAATTCATACTCCTAGTTCGAGCTTATTACTATTTAATTCATTGGGACCTAACAATATGTATGTATTTATGCATATCTATGTATGTATGCATTTGTGTATATATGTATGTCTGTATATCTGTATGTGTGTACAGCATGTATATATGTATATATATATATATGTATGTATATCTGTATGCATAAATGTATCTGTGTATATATGTATGCATGCGTCTATGCATGTATGTACTAATGTATGCATATATGTCTGTATGTCTGTAGGCTTCTTTTACTTAGTTCTTTCTTTTTGGGTTCATTTTTGTTTTTTGTTTCTCCATTTTTCCATTTCTTGTTGTTCTTTCATAATTCATAATTAAGTTTAGTTAAGACCTAACTGATTACTTAATCAAATGCAATTCTTAACAGATGTTGAATCCGTCAATGGATCATCTTAGCTGCCATCATTGCAAAAAGTAAATTAAATAATACGGCATCCCTGGTTTAGCGGGACTTCCATCCCTTTAGGGTTACCCTTTGGTATTTAAGACAACAGGATATGCATAATATACCACAAGCCACACACTCTTAACTTTAACAAAATGTTCTTACTCTTGATTTTGTCGGACAGTAAAACAATGCTACACTAGACATAATACATTTGGCTGATGTTAATAACTTGGTTAAAGATTGTTATGAGTACCAATAAAGATTTATTGAATTGAATTGAATTGAATATTGAATTGAATATCTATATATAAGTATGTATACATGCATGCATTCATGCAGGAGTGAATGCACTTATGAATATGTACGAGTATGTATGTTGTATGTCTGTATGTTTGTGACTGTCTGTTGGTCTCTCATCGAAAGCCTCTCCACATGCGATACATTTTTGTAGCGCCGACTTGGAGAGGCACAGCTCGCGTCCCAATTCAGATTCCGTGCAGTGCGGTCATCTGACACCGTCGCGACAGATTTATTCTGACTGCAATGTTATTAGTAAGTCAGATTCCGTTTCCGCTATCTGTTATCCGTCGCTTCCACTTCCTCTGCATTCCCTTCCAACAATAACACTCGTGTTATTCGGCGATCAGTTAAGGGCAAGCAAACGAACACGTCTGAAGGTCATGCTAAAACCCCTGGATATCTCAGGATGATCATACCTAAGACCCTGGATATCTCAGGATGATCATACCTAAGACGCTGGATATCTCAGGATGATCATACATAAGACCCTGGATATCTCAGGATGATCATACCTAAGTCCCTGGATATCTCAGGATGATCATACCTAAGTCCCTGGATATCTCAGGATGATCATACATAAGACCCTGGATATCTCAGGATGATCATACCTAAGTCCCTGGATATCTCAGGATGATCATACATAAGACCCTGGATATCTCAGGATGATCATACCTAAGTCCCTGGATATCTCAGGATGATCATACCTAAGTCCCTGGATATCTCAGGATGATCATACCTAAGTCCCTTGATATCTTAGGATGATCACACCTAAGCCCCTGAATATCTTACAAGGATCATACCCTGGATATCTCAGGATGATTATAGCGAAGCCCTGGATATCCTGGTGAAGGTCATGTTAAATACCTTGAAGTTCATACCAGAGACCTTTGATGTCCTAATGAAGGGCATACCAAAGCCCTTGAATATCCCATGATGATCATACCGAAGCCCTTGGATATCCTATGATGATCATACCGAAGCCCTTGGATATCCTATGATGGTCAAAGCAAAGAACTTCTATATCCTATGATGGTCATACCGAAGCCCTTGGATATCCTAGTAAAGGCCTCGCCAAAGACTTAGGATTTCCTCGTGAGCGCAACGCCAAACTTTGGATGCATGCATTTATGTAGGCTATGTATGCCTGAATACATCTGCATGTATACGTGTACGTATGTATGTATGTATAATTTCTATATTTACGGTATTATTTCTGTCTTTATTGAGCGTGAATATCTAAAGAAATACAAGGCCGCCTTGAACAATGATGTCTAAAGTACTTTCTCTCCGTTCGTGTGCAGTGAGTAGCCCTCCCTCTCAACGAAGACTCGAACCCGCAGATGGTGCGTTACAAGGCGAGCGCTCAAATCAATCAGCCATCATTTCACATGCAAGGCTTACGAAACGACGATGTGTATCGGTAGAGCGCTGAAACTGTAATCTGACGGTTGAGAGTTCGAGCTCGCTGAGCGAACTTCGTGTAACGACCCGATAGGGGAATATTGTCGTCTCTGTCAAGTAGCGGTAGATTTCCTGGCTTAAGCTGGGAATAATAATAATAATAATAATAATAATAATAATAATAATAATAATAATAATAATAATAATAATAATAAAATAATAATAATAATAATAATAATAATAAAATAATAATAATAATAATAATAATAATAATGAGACGATTTATATAGCGCCGTAGCCAGCTGAGGCCATAGAACAAGGCGTTGCATATGAGTTCCAAAAGTCAATGACTGTCATATGCAATGTTCCCTCTAAGCTGTGCGCGTGTGCGCGCGCACACAGGTCGTGAGACGAGCGCACACAAGAAAACATGGAGCGCACAAAACATTTTCATCCAAAAATGTTCTTTGCAGATATTTTATACACGTCGTTCTTAATATTTCCTCTAATTTTCCTCCAAAACACTGCTTTTGCGCGTATTTCATACACGTCGTTCTAAATACAAATGGCGCGTGCCACGCCACCAGAGCTTTCTTCTTCCTAACTCTAAATAGATCTATGCAATGGCCAACTTCCGGTTTCGTTCTTCATATGATACGATTTTGCAACACGCGCGGTTAGGACTCATGAGATGATAATTATTTCAAATAATGTATCAGTTTTATCACATAAATTCAGTCGACATCATATCGATATAAAATGGCGCAGAATAAGGGTCTGAAGTGAAAACAAACTGCGACTTCATTTAAAAGTGAATGGCTGGATGAGGTCGTTGAAACCGAGTCAACACAATCGCCATGCACGGTGCGATTAAAAATTCGTGAAATATTTTCGTTCGATGAAGACATTGGAGTCGTTTGTTTGGTTTGCCGTGATGCGAAACTGCAAGAGATTTTTCAACTGGGAGATTGTGGGAGACTGCATGGAAGCTAGATTTCTTGAAACGCCATCTTTGAAGTATCAAGCGTTCAAAAACTTCGAAATAAAAATCCTGCTCTACGGGGAGGGTTAATTACCATGCTGCTTTTTCAGAAAAGTGGCCTTACACCTCTTGATGCATTCCATCTTGCACATGGTAAAATTAATAAAATTAAAGGACAGTATCTTGGTGACGTAGTTTCATGGAGTGATAAAGTAAGGTCTCTTTTAGACACAAGTTTGCAAGAGAATACTATTGTGGATACAAGATGCATATTAGCCTTCATAAGAATCTTGTGTGACCATCTGGCAGACAGATTTCCTAAAATGAAGTGGATGAGTGGTTAGCTTTTGATTGCACTGCAATAATATTATTGCTCAGGGCCACTTTGAGTTTGGCATTGAGCATATTAAGAGTCTTTGTCCAAAGTACAAAGACTTGCTTCTTAAAAATACCAAAATCATTGATCAATACAATGATTACAAGTTTACAGTTGCAGAAAAAATAAAAAGTACATTGGTATTGAATTTTCAAGATCTGGTCAATTTTGCACATAAGTGTGAACAGTTTCATGATCTTGTAAAGCTGATGGATATCGGAGGAACTTTTCTGGCATCCAGTGTGGACTGCGAGCGGGGATTTAATTTAATGAATGCGCTTTTAAGACCAAGATAAGGAATCGATTACAAGAAAACTATCTAGACATGCTGATGGGCATTAAGAGTTATCTCGGAGGAGGCTTCATTGACCTGGACAGAGTCTATTCCGAATGGGTAAATGTCAAGAATCGAAGAGAGAAATTATAAAGGTTAGGCCACATTACAATATTTATGTTATATGAGGCCTACTTATATCGATATTCCAAGTTTTATTTAGACTTTTGTCAATGAGATATTTAAATTAGAAACTGGTCTAGAATTATCCGCCGACTCTGCAATGCGCACAAAAGTTTGCTCTCCTTGTACAATGTTGCACAAAAGAAATTTTATGCGCACACAGACTCCAAAAAATTAGAGGGAACATTGGTCATATGATATTTAAAAAGGTCTTCAGCTATTGTTTGAACGTGTCCAGAGATGGAGCGTTCTTCGCGTGGTCATAGTGGGTCCAGCGACAGAGAAGGAAGGGCAGTTATCGGCAACTGCTGCTATTTACAAGCGTCATCTCCAAAAACTCGGCATTCACTGACATTCACCCATTGCAATCTCAAGGGCCTGAGAAAAGAGATACGAGCGTCTTCCTCCAGTTCCACCCTGGAACAAGGGACCCATGCATTGCATCAGCAGCAGTCTCTCGCAGATTCGAGCATCTCTACCGACTGGATTCAATTAACGGCGCCATATAAATGCGACGGTTTACAATGCACTTTGAGCCGATGGATCATCATGAGGCGGACGCCACTCTGATGCATGCTTGTACGTGAGTGTGAACGTAGGCACGTAGACATCAGTGACGTACGTATACGTAAGCCTAAGTAATCGTCATCGTGATATCGAGATTTATGCAGCGCCCGAAATGCGATGTCTCAGGAACTAGCTTTAACATGGGCCCTCAGTCAAAACGAAATCGATAGGAAGGTAGGGTCAAAATTGGTTACAAGTCAAGATCAAAAGATTCATGGAGGCGGACAGTCAGGCGGCTACGGTGCACCACTTAGGCAGGACAGAGAAACAAACAGACAGACAGACAGGCAGGCAGACAGACATACAGACAGACAGACAGACAGACATAAGCAGACTAAAATAGATATGGAGAGAGACAGTTAACGGCAATTGCCAAAGTTTGGCATTACACATACATTCCCTGAGATTTCGAACTGGAGTAATCAATGCATCAGGGCAGCCACTCGACCAGTCAGCAAGCGGGTTCGGAACTTCAGATAGAATCACGATTTTCCAACGGAATTGTTCCAGTTTGACCTTTGCAATGGGGGTCAACACCAGATGGCAGTGTGCACTCGACCGAACTCTGATCAGATCAGATCTGTTCCGTTGGAATTGATCCAGACGTGGAACCGATCGGGTGGGCAGAATTCCCTGGGCATCCTGGAGTCGATGGGGAACTAATAGACACAGCGGCTTCAGCGCTTGATTAAGAATTCCAAGAGCAACAGCGAGATGCAGCGGGATCGTTATGGAAACGACATGGATGATGATGATGATGATGATGATGATGATGATGATGATGATGATGATGATGATGATGATGATGATGATGATGATGATGATGATGATGATGATGATGATGATGATGATGATGATGATGATGATGATGATGATGATGATGATGATGATGATGATGATGATGGTGGTGGTGGTGGTGGTGATTATTTTGATTAATCATAATCATTGTTTTTACAATAAAAACATTATCAATTGATGATAATTTTTACAACTGTTAGATTTATCAGTAATTATGATTACAGTGATGATGATTATATGTACTGTTATTTAATAATCAGCACGCAATCATACTCATTATTATCCCTGCTATGCTTAGCATGATCAACATATTCTCCATCACCACCGTCGTCATAATCATCTTTTTTTACAGTTTCATATATTCGTTGACATCATCATCATAATCTTCATCATCAACAACATTAACATCATCATATTCGTAGTGTCATCGCTGTAATCATAGACATTGTCGTTGTTGCCATCATCATCGTTATAATCTACATCAGTATCTCGAGCAGCTGCTGCTGCTGATGGCGGTGGTGGAGGTGGTGGTGGGGTTGGTGGTGGTGGTGGTGGTGGTGGTGGTTGTTATGTTGGTGGTGGTAGTGGTGCGGATGTTGAGGTCAGTGCTGGGCTAACTGTATCGATCGCCACTGAATGATTATATTCGAACTAATGTATTCGGGTCCAGTTGTTTGGCTAATTGCATCTCTGCACTCAGTCGCAGAAGAACGACGATGACGCAGACAGACAGAGAGACAGACACACAGACGGAATGGCAGACAGACAGAATGGCAGACAGACAGACATACAACTGGCAGACAGGCAGGCAGGCAGACAGAATGGCAGACAGATAGAATGGCAGGCAGATAAAATGGCAGACAGAATGGCAGACAGACAGGCAAACAGAAAGACAGAGAAAAAATACGAAGATATGCAGAACCAAAGATATAAACAGTACAGACCGGCACATACAGAAGTAGTCAGACATGCAGACAGAGGCAGATGAAGACAGACAGAGGGAGACAGCAGAGACAGAGGTCGAGCCAGACAGAGACAAAGACAGTACCAAGACAGAAAGATGCATGATGAAACAGTCAGGCTCACAATCAGACAGTAAAACAGAGAAAGGAAATCCATGCTTATAGAGGCATAAACATAGAGAGACAGACAGATACACTAAGAGCGACAGACATACAGACAGACTTCGATGGAAGAGACGGTGACTTGCCTGACATGTGCGTTCGACGCTCTGCGACATTTGCTGCGTTATTTAATTAACGCTTTTAACTGCTAATGCTCTGTCAACAGTCAAGACAGCAGGTGGTTCCAGGCAAACCACATGACAAGACGACCAGAAGGAGGACGAGGATGACGACGAGGATGTGGAGGAGGAGAAGGAGGAGGAGGAGGAGATGGAGAAGGAAAAGGAACAGGAAATAAGGAGGAGATGGATGTGGAGAAGAAGAAGAAGGAAATGGGAATGGAAAAAGAGAAGAAGGAGAAGGAGCTGGAGAAGGAAAAGTAAAAGACAAACGAGAAGAAGGAGAAAGAGAAGGATTACAACTATGGAAAGAAGGAGAAGAGTAGCCGGAGGAGACGAAAGAGGAAGAACATGACGATAACTATTAGGAGGATTAGGAGGAGGAGGAGGAGGAGGAGGAGGAGGAGGAGGAGGAAGAGGAGGAGGAGGTGGAGGAGGAGAGAAATAGGAAGGAAAGAGGAGGAATAATATAAGGAGGTACGGAGAAGGATTTGGAGGAGGGGGAGGAGGAGGAAGAGGCAGTGTGGTGGTGGTGGTGGAGGCGAGTTGATTGGCAGGAGGAGGAACGGGTCAACAGATGTGAACTGCAATTCTAGACGATACTCAAGGGTCGCTCGATATCTGCATTTCGCTGTTTATCCTCCTCAGTGAACTCCTCCTCCGCTTCCTTTTTCTCTTCCTTCTCATTCTCCTCTTCCTACTCTTTCTCTCCATCCTTCTCCTCCTCCTACTCTTCATCCTCGTCCTACTCCTCCTCCTCTTCCTACTCCTCCTCGTCATCTTCCTCACACTTCTCCTCCTCTCCCTCCTTCGTCTCTTATCGTCGTCATCACTTGCTTTCTTTGCTCATGAATTCCATTTGGATGATGATGATGATGATGATGATGATGATGATGATGATGATGATGATGATGATGATGATGATGATGATGAGGATGAGGATGATGATGAGGATGAGGATGATGGTGAGGAGGAGGAAAAGGATGATGATGATTAGGATGATAATTGTGGTGGTATTCCAGACGTTAAAGTTTGTCCTACTGTTGGTGGTGGAAGTGATGATGATAAAATGAAACGACGACGGTGGTGGTTGTCTAGGTGATGGTGTTTGTGAGTGGCCGTGATAGCGATAAGACAGAGGCTTGCAAAAGGCGTTGAATCCTCTTGTTTCCATTATCTCCTCAGCTCATCATTACCTAAGCTTGTTTTAAGTTTATTCGCTTCACTGGTTGCCCAGATGCGGTCTCTTGCGACAGTCCGGTCAACCTCCCTCGTTCCTGTATCTACCAAGTACCAACCCATTCCTCGTCCGGCTATGCCCGCTGGGGTGCAGAAGCCACGATAATAATCGCAATTTTTATCTCCTTGATCAGGACTAGTTCCATTGGGCAGTTCATCTTCCTCAAAGCTTCTGGGACGGGGCCAAGGTCCTCATAAAGGCCCGCTGCTAACCTAGGTACACCAGTCCCTTAGATGCTGCCAGATACGCTTGGGGCGCTTTACCACCTGACTGCTTTGTAGCGTCGTAATAAAATCATCATCATCATCATCACCATCATCATCGTCTTCGTTTTCATCATCCTTGTCATAATCAATATCGTCGTCATCATCATCATCGCCATCATCATCATCATCGTCGTCGTCATCATCATCCTGTTATCATCATCAGCCTCGTCATCATCATCATCTTCGTCATCATCATCGTCTTCACCGTCGTCGGCGTCATTAACTAAGAGCAATCTGATCATCGCTTTCTGACGTTTCTCGCAATTATCCTTATCTTTTTTGCTGCATCATAAATGTCTTTAGAAAGCATTTGTCATCATTCTCTTAATCGCCGGCGTAATGTCCATTGTGGTCTATTGGAAGGTCGACTGACCAGGGTTGACCACCCTGCCCTAAGCCGGCCAGCCTCTCAACAGCCCCGAAGCCTCGACCTCATCCTTTGGTCAAGCGACTGCCATTTAGTCCCAACCTTACTCATGGGTAGACAAAGTGCCTCAATCTCTTTTCTGGATCGACGAAACTTCATCTGATTACGACTTGTTTTTCGTGCGCCATCGGTTGTTGCCTGGTGATTCGTTACCGATTAGTAACTATTAGAATTAGCAGTTACTAATTAGAATTACTATTATAAATTGCTTATTAATAACAATAATAATACTAATAATGATGATGATAATAATAATAATAATACTAATAATGATGATGATGTCGCAATCGGAGATCGCCCTGTCGTGTGTTTGCCGTGTGTTGATGTCGACCCTCGATTGCTCGTTCTTTTGTTTGCACTTTTATTTAACGTGCCTAACTTTTCTATAGAAGATTCACGACGAACTTTGTTTAATTAATAAATGAATTTAATTAAAGAAACACATATATATACACTAACTCTACGGGAACTTCCACGTAGTATTAAAGCGTTTAGATATTAAATCGGACTATCTCAAATGTCGCTTCGTACAGCCTAACTACAGATCGTTCTTTCGCGTCAGTCTCTGAATCTGACGGACTAATACTCTGCCGCCCCGCTGGTCGTTCCTCCCGATGTTTCTCGCTCGACCGATGTTCACACGTCGCGTTCGTCAGCAGTACAAGTCCCGTATTCTCCGTTCCCTTCTGTTAAGTAGGAACTCCAGCGTGCATCAGTCAGCCCCCCTCCCCACGTCAAGCTATCGTCAATTAGTGTCAGATTGCTCCTCGATACGCGGGTCGTCGCTCGCCTGCAGCGCGGGCGGTGTCTGGTTACACCATAGCCGCGAGGTGTCCTATTACACCTTGGCTGTGTGGTGTTCGATTACACCTGGGCCTCGCTGCCTTCGTTGTTGCCCAAGTGGAGACTGGCTTTTCGTCCGTCATCATCCTATCTCGACCGGCAACGACGCTTACATCATAATGATGATGCCATCTCGTCGTTGTTGTCGATCTCCTCACGCGACACCTCCCTTCCCGGGGGAGGACAAAGCCAGTCATTGGTTCGCCTCCCGACTGAGAATGATGTCGTTCCCTCCATCGATTTCCTCCAGACCATGTCCTCGTCGTTCCCATGAAAATACAAAATATCAGCACAGTTAGAAATTATATTTACAGTTATCGCGGTGCCTTACATGGTAGTCCGCCTTCTTCCTCAATCATAGTCTGGACAAAAGATCAGCGGGAATATTCAGCGCCCCAGGACGATATTTAAAAGCGATATCAAAGTCCTGGAGTGCCAGAGCCCATCTCGCAAGTTTAGCACTTGTGGGCGTAGAAGCAGTTAGGAAAGTCAAGGGATTGTGATCAGAATAGAGGGTGGTCCTTGACATAAAAATCCAGTTCCTAAACTTCTTCAACGCAAAGATTACGGCATACGCTTCGCGTTCCACAGTGGACCAACGCGCTTGCGTAGCATCTAATTTAGAACTGGCGAAACATATTGGCCGTTCTGTTCCATCGTCTTGAATTTGGAATAAGCAGCAACCGACTGCTTTGTCTGAAGCGTCAGTCGATAAACCAAACTCTCTGCCGTAGTCAATTGTCTGCAAACATACAGCGTTATTTAAATCGTGCGTAAGTTTATCTAGCGCATTTTGGTGTTCAATTCGCCAGGGTATCTTAGCAGGCACCGATTTCTGGGTCAAGTCAGTGAGAATTCTGGCTGTCTCAGCCAGGTTAGGGATGAAGTTCCTAAAATAACTGAAGAAGCCAATTAATCTCCGTATGTCCCTTTTGGACTCGGGTTGAGGGATTTTCCCTAGCCCTGCGATTTTCATAGGATCCGGTTCAATGCTCCCTGATCCGATCAGGTGACCTACAAACGTTGTTTGTCGCCTAGCAAACGAACTCTTCTTAATGTTAAGGGTCAGACCCGACTGTTGAATAGTCATTAAGTATTTCTCTAGATGTTTCATGTGATCCGGCCACGTCATCGAGTGTACTGCCATGTCATCCACAAACGTCTCAGTGAAGTCGCGAATGGGATGAAGGACCTTTGACATGCATCGGATAAAAGAATTTGAGGCTGACTTTAAACCAAAGGGCAATCGTACGAATTCAAATAGGCCAGCGTCACATACGAAGGCTGATAACCAACGAGAGTCCTTGTGGAGTCCAATCTGGTAGTATCCTTGACGTGCGTCAAAGCAGGATATGAAGTTTGCACTTCCTACCTTCTGTAACACTTCCTGGATGTCGGGGGTGGGGTATGCGTCACCCGCCGAGAACTTGTTCACATACCGGTAGTCAATGGCCAGTCTTAAACCGCCTTGACCTCCCTTTTTCACAACGCACACAACGGGACTAGCCATTTCACTATGTGAGGGAGTGATGATTCCTAGGGCCAAAAGTTCGCGGATCTGCTTCTCCATCTCCGGTTTGAGCAGTTCCGGCACCTTATAGGCTCGCAAACTCTTCGGCCTGAACTCCGCGCTAACATTGATTGTGTGTTCTAGGACGGGACAGAAACCTGGTTTGTCCGAGAACACATCTGGAAATCTGTCTAACAGACTAAACAGCTGTTTCCGCTCGGGTACCGTTAAGTGTGCAACGGCAATAGGGTCTACTTGTTCACTGGGCCGTGTCTGACTCGTGACGAAACTACCCACTGCTTCCACGTGACCGAAGTCTTCGTCCTTCTCGAACAGAATGGAGCAATTGTTAATCAATGCTTGCTGTATTCTTTCGTTATATTTGCGAATACGATTTGCATGTAATAAGCGGCTTTTGCCCCCTATTTCCACGATGTATGTGTAGGGCGATTTCACCTGAGCGATGATGGCCGGGCCTTGCCATTGGCCCTCCTTCTTTGCTCCTCGCGCTTCCGGTGATTGGATGATGACTTTATCCCCTACTTCGTAACGCCTGTCCATGCTTCTTAAATTGTAATGAGTAGCATAGCGCTGCTGTTCGATGTCTGAATAATATTCGGCATATAATTTAGACATTTCAAGGTTATCCCTTAATTGGTCCAGGTAAGTTGCGGCGCCTGCGCCCAGACTTAATGGAGAATCCCGCTCTCCCGCCCATTCCTCAGAAAGGACAGATAGAGGTCCTTTAGGCAGGGTACCATACACCAGGGTGTAGGGACTCACGTGGGTGGTTGCCGAGGGGCGTTCCCTTAAAGCCCTAGGTTTTAGGTTTGGCGGTTTCCCTCGTAGAATGAAGTGACCAACGACTGTAGGCGGTTCAAGTAAGCATCTGTCGGCCAATGGGCGTTGATTTCATTTTGGTTTACACATCTTACAAGCATAGGCTGCTGAATTTAATTATATGCATAGCCTAGGCAACATCGTCCGCTTTGTGGAATGGAGGCGAGGCGCAGGGACGGTCGGTCGATCGGTGGTAGCCCCCACCCTAGGCCCTTCACCCTCCCTCTGGCCCTCTAGCGGTCGGACGGATGGATGGAGATGCATCGCTAGGGCAGACTAGACCCGACAGGGCATACCCCGTACAGGCCCTACCTCGATCAATTGACCACTTGTATATATATAACCGAGCTGTGGGTCGACTAATTTGTGTATACGAAAGCCAGGTAAGCTGGCTAGAGGTCATACCTGTACTTCTAGAATGTATACAAGTTGTTCCAATTATCCAAATTTACCCCCCCATACACTCATATTACTATGGAGTTCATTGCTATGAAGATACTTACAGGGTTGAGAAACAAGTCTGTAGTTTCTATATGCGATTAGATTGCCATGAACAAATACGAACTTACTATTGTGGTAGATGGCGATCAAGAGGAAGCCATACGGGCATTTTTTGCTCACAACAACTGGAATTTTGAAAAAATTGGTAATTATGAAGACGATGCGTATATATATATATATATATATATATATATATATACTGAAATTGTATAAATTGTTTTGTGTGGTGAACCCTGTACAAGTAGGCCCTATTGTTCTTCAGGTAGCGCTATACGTGCGCAAATAAGATTGAACTAAGATTTATAAATATTAAATTAAATTGCATTTATTATCCTTGCAAATATTTAGCTCAAACCATGCTATAGAAATACATAGTAATAATAACATCAGCAATGTTAGTATAATGACAACTGATGTGAACAGCAGTAACAGCAGTAATGATAATAAATGGCCAATTAAAAATGTAATTATTAAAATTACCATGATTATTATTATTACGATATGTAATAAGACAATAAACATATGCATAACCCAGCTAAGCTGTCGTTCAAGTCAAGTCGAAAGAGCTAATTGTATGTTGATGACATTATAAATATATCTCCAACCAATCGAAACTGCCTTTGTTCCAATTGCAGAGTTGGAACCACCAAAGAGAAGAAAATCTTGTATGGATGCCGCTTCGAAGGAGGTCTTGGTCGCGTCCAATGGAAATAGTACAGAGTCAGAAATTGAGGCTCAAAACAGTCATGACATTCAAGTGTCAGCTGATCATTTGCAGCTGCAGGGTGAAAATCATCAATCGGAAGGCGCCTGTCCTCTTTGTTTTCTCTCTCCGTGCGTGGGTTCTGCATCTCCAGGTTGGCTTGGCGGAGGACAAGCAGCGCATGCAGCTAACAGTCCAATACGAAGAGTAATTTATGGAAAATATTGGAAGATCATTTGCAACTTGGGTGGGTGGACGAGCCCATTATATCTGGCCAAGAAACTAACGGAATCGAACGGTGTACTTCACATGCGGGAAATAATGCCAGATTGCGTAGTGCGAAAAGTGAGATCGTTGTATCCGAATCCAACAGGCACGCCTTACATGGGCCACAAGTGGGAGTAACATTGATACTTTGGATAATTCGCCGGACTTTGTTTAGACAGAGAGATTTTTATTGTACACTTACTTTCTGACATAAAGCAGAATTTTATCGATTGTGAGCTGCTTATGTACACCTGTCATAGCTATGATTCAATGTAACATAACATTCCCCCATTTTAAATTTATATAGCGCCTCTTCAAGATTCCTACTCAGAGGTGGATTTAAACCTGAATTGCCCTCAATTGCTCGGCGCCACACGAAAACCACGTTACGGAGACTAGGTTTTTCATAAGTGCTATGTCAAATCAATTTTGCAATGGCCACAGTCCCTTGTCCGTTCAATCTTCTTTTTTTCTTGCTTGGATTAGGACCTCGTTGAGGGGGGGTAAGCCACAGATTCATTTTTATACAGATTGGAGCATCTTGTTACAGATCGGATGCCCTTCGTGGCATCAACCACAGTTTTCCGCTGTGGACCTAGTCTTGGTGATGAACACATGCCCGCTAGGCAGAGGGTCATCAGGCTTATTTAAATTGAGTCATGTGCTCCCATGTCACAAGGCTGTTATTGGATATTTGCAGCTTTTAGTTGTCAAGCAAAATGCCACTCTTTTTCTACAGTGTGCCCTACTAGCCTTGCCGCTGTTGGTCCGCGACTGCTTATTCGTCAGATATAACCCTGCTTATTTCGCAGCTGACCTCTATTTCTAGAGGTCGTTCCACTATCCGCCACCTGTGGACGCGTGTGATAGCAGTCAGCTCTGCCACACATCAGCTCTGCCACACATCTCTCTGTCCTATGCCAGGCCAAAATCCGGGGAGGTCAAGCAGAGTAGACAGCAGAATGCTAAGGTGGTTATGTGTAATGACGGTTGATGGTTATGTAGCACTGATATGTTTGATTTTAGTGTATCATACAATATTGTCACAGCTCTTACGGTTATTCTACTGTGTAGGGTGCATTGCTTTCATTTGAAAAGCTCTCACTGTCTCCTAATTGGTCGTCATCGGATTCGTCCGAAGAGATTTCACTCTGGCAGGTCTCCTTATCTGCAGAAGTTTCTGTCACAGACTCCGATATTGCTTTAGATGCTGACCACACGGCAATGTACAAATTCCAAATGTTCTCAACAAATACGTAGGTCTTGCGCCGATACACTTTTTTCCCGATTTGGCGACGTGGGTTTTTCGAACGAACAGTCGTGCATATAGACGTGTATGGTCTGTCGACGTGTTCGTTCCAGTCCAAGACAGCCAGATTGCTCCGCAGCTCGTACATTAAATTCCCGTAGTGTATCCGTTTATCCAGATAGATCAGACAAACGTTATTAAAACTTTCCACATAAAATGTGTCGTGGCCTTTGACATAATCTTCAGCGTGCTTGTACACTACCAACGACCGAAGAAAGTCCTGGAGCATTGTAATTGCAGCCTCATTTGAAACAATTCGAACTTCAATCATATGCCCCGGCTCTTTGCAGTGGGAAGTTTCATGGCACTTGCTGTGGTTGTTCTGAAAATGAGGGATGCATGATTCTATGAGCTTACGCAGGGTTTGGGCATCTCCATTGCAATTGTCCATACACCAATAGACGTGGTTTCGAATGGCAGCACCCTTGTCAGAAAGCTCGGGATGCCATGTTTTTCCAATGTTTTTTTGTGCTCCTTGCCCAATTTTTTTCACCCCGGCTGTTATAGGACGGGTGCAGTGCCAGCGGTCATTGGAATTCCTGGCTTGCTTCCTCTCACGTAGGCGCTTGTTGATTGTCATGTTTCGATCATGCACATGATGGGCAACTTTAATGTTGCTGAGATCCAGGCTCTCGTACATCCTGTCGAATCCCACTGCCTCGTGACGCTGTGAACAGTTATCATCATTCCCGTTAATGTGTTGAATATCAACGACTTTGTGAGTTTTCAACCCGATAGCAACATGGTCGGTGTGATAACTATTTCGTCTACAATGATGTCGTGCGTCAGTCATTATAGAGATAGCTCCATCAGGCGACAGTGAAGACTCCTGCGCTCTAGCGCCAAATATAGATTGCTTTCGCAGGTTCTCAGAAATGGCACTAAATGTAACCATATTCCTCCTGCGGAAAAGGTCTGACAATAGTCCAAACCGACTGAAGTCGCTAAAGCGCTCGTACTGTATGGGTGTCATACCAGAGGCCAGGTAGCTCAACATCACTCGGTGGTTGACTTCAAATTCCTTCCGCTCGCTGTCTATTGTGGATGAGGAACTCCACTGAAAGGAGTGTTTTTTCGCACACTCCATATCCACCGACAGCACATGACCACTGTGTGTCCATGACTTCACTGAATACGGCGTCACACATGTGGATGAATGTTGTGAGATTGTGTCGATCAACTGGGCAATGCTGGAGCACTGCCCAACAAAATTCTCATGTGCAGTCTCCAAAGCTGTTGCTGGAGCTGCTGATATTGCTGCTGTGACAGATGCTGGATCAGTCAGTGAAGTTGATTCACTTACTTCTTCCGTGACTGAAGACATCGTGAGTGTCTGCTGCGGATGTTGAGTTGCAGAAGAGAGCTTATTGGTGTCAACATCCATTATGACTTTCACCAGAACTTCTCTCAAACTTTTTACTCCCAACGCCAAGCGAATGTCCTCACATTTTTGCTCAAATTTAAGTTTATCACTGTCGGTTGTAAAAGTTAATTCAAAATGTTTCCTTACAGAAACGTAAGGGTAGCTATAACTCTTGGTAGATCCATCAGACAACCGTTTTTTAAATGTTCGCATGTTGCCAACTGCAACACCTGAAGTCGGTGTCGTTGGTACAGCGTAGTCTCCATCCATCTTTGGAAATAGTTCGATATAATGATACTAATATATGTCCACTAACGAAATACAATGTTATACTACTATAAGGTCCACTACTGAAATAAGATAATAATATAATATACAGACACGAGATATAAGCTGTATCGACTATGCGATTTAAAATGGCTATGAAGTGAAGAAATTACGAAGCTCAACTCTGCTGCAGCGAAATTCAAACTAGAATGAGTACTGCAAACCAAGACTCAATTGTGAAAGGACATTTCCTAAGTTCATTTCCTAAGTTCATTAGCATAATTTGGCATGTGACCTAGTCTCTCTTCCTTAGGCTGTATATTAGCATCTGATACTGGTGCAAATTCTTAGAATATGAAATACAGCTTATTGTCTTTAGTGTTCCGGGTATAATAAGGCAACGGTGACAGCATCAACAGCTGGCATTTATATACAGGTTTACGACCCAAAGCTCGGTTATATATACAAGTGGTCAATTGATCGGGGTAGGCCAGAGGGAGGGTGAAGGGCCTAGGGTGGGGGCTACCACCGATCGACCGACCGTCCCTGCGCCTCGCCTCCATTCCACAAAGCGGACGATGTTGCCTAGGCTATGCATATAATTAAATTCAGCAGCCTATGCTTGTAAGATGTGTAAACCAAAATGAAATCAACGCCCATTGGCCGACAGATGCTTACTTGAACCGCCTACAGTCGTTGGTCACTTCATTCTACGAGGGAAACCGCCAAACCTAAAACCTAGGGCTTTAAGCTCCAAAGCACGTAAGGTAACAGTCTGTGCCATCCCCTCGGGTTTTCTTCTGCCAATTTATGAATCATGGTCTTCAGTGTGGCATTGCAGCGCTCCACTAGACCTTGTGACTCAGGATGTGCGACAGGCCCAAAGCGTGGTGAGCACCCCATACGATGCAGAAACTCTTGGGTTAATTTGCTGTTGAAATTCGACCCGTTATCGGACCTAATCGTTTTTGGAAAACCGAAGGTCGTGAAGATTTGCATGTATGCATCACATGTCGCTTTTGCCGTTAATGATTTCAGAGGATAGGCCATCGGCCATCTTGAAAATTGGTCAACTACCACTAAGGCGTAGTTGTACTCGGGTTTTGGGCTTGTGGGGTCTACGTTGGTAACTATAGGCCCTATACAATCTGCCACTAGACAACCAAATCTGGTCTCGTCGTTGCGAGGGATAGGAGTTATGGGGGCTCGCTGCGCCACTCGCAGCGGCGCATGCCTTTGGCAAATGTCGCAAGATGCACAATATTCCTTCACTATATCCTCCACGTTGGGAAACCAGAAATTCAGTTTGATTCGGTCCTTAGTCGTTTTCAACGCCATATGACCTGCGAACGCAGCGTCATGTGCTAAGTTTAAGACCTTGTCTATTCTTTCTTTAGGTAAACACAGTTGTTTTACAGAATGCCCAGCTATTTTGTCTTTATGAAAGAGCAAATTGTCTTCAATGAAGAAGTTCTTCGCCCCAATTTTCCCGTGGGCCAAGAATGGTGCTAGTGTCGAACATTGTGCTTGTTCGGCCGCCATCTTGTTTCTGCCTACTATTGTGTCTTCCTTGGGTGGGGGTGGTATCTCAGGATTGAAGAATAGCTCTTCATTATCCGTTTCTTCGGGGCTGATTTCTCCTGCACTCCCACTGTCTGCTTGAGCGACCGTGAAGTAATCCTCGCCTATCAGCGTCCTAAGTCCCTCTACCTCCTCCCCTCTCTCCTCTTCCTCACTCGTCTCAGTCCTTGCGACCGACTGCGCTTCTGAAATTTGGTCTATTTCAGGAGCGCTGGCCGCGTGACTCGAATACAACGCTGTCTCGCGCAGCAAGTCGGCTGTAGTGGGCGTGATAATTAAAGGTTCATTAAGGTCTTTAATGAGTGCCGCCCATATCCGAACATCAGGGGCGTAATTTACCTCCCCCTCCCTGTCCTCGCCGGCCTGAGACCCCTTTAGTCTCAGCCGCACCACGTCCACAATCATTGATTGACCGTTCAGCCCCTTCACCTCTATCTGCTTGACCACAGGTAGGTTGAGCGGCCTGATTAGTTCTGCTCGCGCACAATTGTATTCGGCCCCGCTATCTATTAGAGACGATGTCACAGGGAGCCCCGTAATATACACTTTCATGTACTCTCTTACATAAGTCTCCTCCACGTCAATGCAATCCGGGCTTGTCGGTAATGCATGCTGGTCTATCTCTTGTATCAATGGCGGTCCGTCTTGTCGCGTCTCGCTTTGTCTGTCTGCCTGTCTGTCTTGAGCTCTGGTCACGGTTGGCTGGACCGCACACGCGCTCACCTGCTTGCTTTTAGTTTGTTTGTTCTTCGAACACAGTTTAGCTCTGTGGTCTGGAGAAAAGCATAGGAAACAAAGGCCACGCTTTCTAATCTCGTCGGGGGTTGGACGTCCGTCTGTCCTGTTATTTGTCTGTGTCCCTCCCGGTCGGTCAGTCCACGTGTCCGTCTGTTTAGCTGTCGTCTGAGGAGGTGCTGGCGCTTTCGCGTAGCGTGCCTCCGTCTTACCCGTGCCTAGACTATGCTTCGTATAGTCATTTTCCCAAGGGTGTGTAGCGACATAAGTGTCAGCCGCTTCGGCTAACTCTTTGTGCCCTAGCCACTTCTGCTGCTCTTGACTGAGGATGAAATTCAAACATCCTCTGGGCAACATTTCTTTCATCTTATCTGCAATCAAGAGGCTCGTAACCTCATCAAACGTCATTGCCTTGCGATCTTGCAAATAGTAAGAAAGTAAGTTATGCAGTCTCGAAGCTAATGTTGTGTATGATTCATCTACCGCCTTTTTTGCGTTCATGAATCGCTCTCGTAAAGAGACTGCGCTCACTTTGAACTCTTTCAACAAGAAGGTTTTTAGCTTCCCGTAATTATCAAGCTCCTCTTGTGTGAGTCTGGCCGTCAGTGCTCTGGCCTGATTATCTAGACAGGTCAAGAGTAATCTGCTTCGAAGGTCGACCGGGACAGCGCAAGAGTCGAATAACCTTTCGCAGTGCACAAAGAAACCAGGGATTTGCGCATGGTCGCTGGGGAATCTCGGTAAGAGTCCTCGCAAGCTTTCACTATACGTTTTCATTCGTCCTACGACCGAATGCCTCAAGTTATAGTCCCTTTCGTCTCTGAGTCTCCTCTCTGCGTCCCTTTCCTCTCGGCCTTCCTTCTCTCTCTTCTCTGCCTCCTCCTTTTCTTCTCTCCTCCGCTTCTCCTCCTGAAGCCTGAGCTTCTCAGCCTCCTCCTTCTCTTCTTTCCTCTGTTTCTCAGCCCGCTTCTCCTCCTGAAGCCTGAGCTTCTCAGCCTCCTCCTTCTCTTCTTTCCTCTGTTTCTCAGCCCGCTTCTCCTCCTGAAGCCTGAGCTTCTCAGTTTCCTCTTTCTCTTCTCTTCGCTGTCTTTCTTCTTTCTCTTCTCTTCTCCTCTCTTTCTCTTCCTCTCTTCTCTCTTTCTCTTCCTCTCTTCTCTCTCTTCTCTCCGCTTCCTCTCTCGCTTCTTTTCTCAGTCTTTCTTCTTTCTCTTCTCTTCTCCTCTCTTTCTCTTCCTCTCTTCTCTCTCTTCTTTCCGCTTCCTCTCTCTCGTATTTTAAGCGTTTTAATTCGTATAACTGCGTTTGCGCTGCCGAATCGATACTGCTTTCTATGCTACCCGTGCTTACTTCCTCACTTACTTCTGGCGGGGTTTCCCGTCCAGACACAATTATTTCAGCACTCGCCTCTTGGAGCTGGCCCGTACTCATGGAACCCAATTCCTCCTCTCCTAGTCCCATCTTTATCAGATATGCGACTAGTCTGTGACGGGGCATGTTCTGCACCCTCACTCTTTTCCCTACCGACAACTTATCCATCTTCCAACAGTCCGCTCACTAATAGAAAAAGATAAGTAAGTTAGAGGAGAGTCACCGCTGGTCAGAAATCAAAGAAAACAACGTCCTAAAATTCTACCACAAATACAACAAGAACAGAACTGAGCAAAAGGAGCTACGCAAAAGCCTCGGCTATTCGCACACCAATCCTCATCCAGACCTCAACCGCAACCTCACAGATTACCACGACTACCAGTAAGGACTTACCCTCTGATACGTCGAGCGTGTTCCGTCTTTTGGTATCTTGGCTGATCCGCTGTCCTCCGTTGCCACTCCCGTCCGTCGTTGCTAGCGATGGTCGGTCGTCCGTTGGCGCTCTTGTTCCTCGTCCTTGCCTGTTGCTGTCGGTTCCT
>OY744603.1:62023644-62053644 GCA_963556255.1 Allolobophora icterica
CGATAAGACAGCGGCTTGCAAAAGGCGTTGAATCCTCTTGTTTCCATTATCTCCTCAGCTCATCATTGCCTAAGCTTGTCTTAAGTTAATTCGCTTCACTGGTTGCCCAGATGCGGTCTCTTGCGACTGTCCGGTCAACCTCCCTCGTTCCTGTATCTACCAAGTACCAACCCATTCCTCGTCCGGCTAAGGCCCGCTGGGGTGCAGAAGCCACGATAATAATCGCAATTTTTATCTCCTTGATCAGGACTAGTTCCATTGGGCAGTTCATCTTCCTCAAAGCTTCCGGGACGGGGCCAAGGTCCTCATAAAGGCCCGCTGCTAACCTAGGTACACCAGTCCCTTAGATACTGCCAGATACGCTTGGGGCGCTTTACCACCTGACTGCTTTGTAGCGTCGTAGTAAACTCATCATCATCATCACCATCATCATCTTCGTTTTCATCATCCTTGTCATAATCAACATCGTCGTCGTCGTCATCATCGCCATCATCATCATCATCATCATCGTCGTCGTCATCATCCTGTCATCATCATCATCATCCTCGTCATCATCATCATCTTCGTCATCATCATCGCTTTTTGACGTTTCTCGCAATCATCCTTATCTTTGTTGCTGCATCATGTATGTCTTTAAAAACATTTGTCATCATTCTCTTAATCGCAGGCGTAATGTCCATTGTGGTCTTTTTGGAGGTGGAATGACCAGGGCTGACCACCCTCTCCTAAGCCGGCCAGCCTCTCAA
Source organism: Allolobophora icterica (assembly GCA_963556255.1). Lineage (NCBI taxonomy): Eukaryota > Metazoa > Annelida > Clitellata > Crassiclitellata > Lumbricidae > Allolobophora > Allolobophora icterica. The sequence continues at coordinate 62,024,391 of OY744603.1, forward strand.
CAGCCCCGAAGCCTCGACCTCATCTGTGGCGACTGCTATTTAGTCCCATCCTTACTTATGGGTAGACCAGGTGCCCAAACCTCCTTTCTGGATCGACGAAACTTGATCTGATTACGGCTTGTTTTTTGTGCGCCATCGGTTGTTGCCTTGTGTTTGGCACCGGAAGTTACCGATTAGTAACTATTAGAATTAGCAGTTACTAATTAGAATTACTATTATAAATTGCTTATTAATAACAATAATAATACTAATGATGATGATGATGATAATAATAATAATGACAATAATAATAATAATAATAATAATAATAATAATAATAATAATAATAATAATAATAATAATAATAATAATAATAATAATAATAATAATAATGACAATAATAGTAATAATAATAATAATAATAATAATAATAATAATAATAATAATAATAATAATAATAATAATAATAATAATAACAACAACAACAACAACAACAACAACAACCTCAACCAATTATTCCTTGCCGTGACGACCTGCCAATTAGCTTCAACCTCTTTTCTAGGTCCATCAACTAACCCTTAACCTCAACCTCTTCCGTGGGTCGTCCAACTAGTTCCTAGCTTCAACCTCTTCCGTGGGTCGTCCAACTGGTTCTTAGCTTCAACCTCTTCCGTGGGTCGTCCAACTGGTTCTTAGCTTCAACCTCTTCCGTGGGTCGTAAACTGGTTCTTAGCTTCAACCTCTTCCGTGGGTCGTCCAACTGGTTCCTAGCTTCAACCTCTTCCGTGGGTCGTCCAACTGGTTCTTAGCTACAACCTCTTCCGTCACCCGTGGGTCGTCCAACTGGTTCCTAGCTTCAACCTCTTCCGTGGGTCGTCCAACTGGTTCTTAGCTTCAACCTCTTCCTTGGGTCGTCCAACTGGTTCTTAGCTTCAACTTCTTCCGTGGGTCGTCCAACTAGTTCCTAGCTTCAACCTCTTCCGTGGGTCGTCCAACTGGTTCTTAGCTTCAACCTCTTCCGTGGGTCGTCCAACTGGTTCCTAGCTTCAACCTCTTCCGTGGGTCGTAAACTGGTTCTTAGCTTCAACCTCTTCCGTGGGTCGTCCAACTGGTTCCTAGCTTCAACCTCTTCCGTGGGTCGTCCAACTGGTTCCTAGCTTCAACCTCTTCCGTGGGTCGTCCAACTGGTTCTTAGCTTCAACCTCTTCCGTGGGTCGTCCAACTGGTTCCTAGCTTCAACCTCTTCCGTGGGTCGTAAACTGGTTCTTAGCTTCAACCTCTTCCGTGGGTCGTCCAACTGGTTCCTAGCTTCAACCTCTTCCGTGGGTCGTCCAACTGGTTCCTAGCTTCAACCTCTTCCGTGGGTCGTCCAACTGGTTCTTAGCTACAACCTCTTCCGTAACCCGTGGGTCGTCCAACTGGTTCCTAGCTTCAACCTCTTCCGTGGGTCGTCCAACTGGTTCTTAGCTACAACCTCTTCCGTCACCCGTGGGTCGTCCAACTGGTTCCTAGCTTCAACCTCTTCCGTGGGTCGTCCAACTGGTTCCTAACTTCAACCTCTTCTTTCGGTCCATCAACTTAGCTACCCCCTAACCTCAACCCCTTCCGTGGGTCGACTAACTGCCCTCGCCAGCTATTTTACGGCTGTTTGTGCTCGATCGTGATAGACAATCTATGTAGGGCGACAACAAGTTTTCTGGAGATTAGAGGTGTCTATGACATCCGGTCACGTGTCTTCATTGAATGTCACGTGATTTATTGCAAAAAGCGACCGCCGTTTTCCACTGTGACTGATCGAACGAGGAAGAGAAGGAATTGGAGGAGGAATAAGAGGAGGTGGAAGAGAAAGAGAATGACGATGGAAGTGAAGAAAGAGCGGAAAATTGAAGAGAGATAGAAGGACGAGGACGAGGACGAGGACGAGAAGGAGGACGACATATACAGGAGGAATGACCTGATGAAATGTAAGATGCAATCAGATGAGTTGCGTCGGAAGTTGAGGAGGAGAGAATAGGATGAGGTGAAGCAAGTGGCAGAGGAAAAGGAAAGTAAACGGCAGAGCAGAATGAAGAAGAGGATTAGTAGGAGGAAGAGGAATAGGAGGAGGAGGAGGAGGAGGAGGAGGGAGGAGAGCATGAGTGAGGAATAGGAGGAGGAAGCAGAGGAGAAGGAGGAAAAGTAAAAGGCAGAGACAAGGATTGGGAGTGGCAAATAGGATCGTGCGAACGTAATCACGCACGCACGGTCATACTTATGGCTGGATTGGTAGATGTATGGGCAGAATGATGGATAGATGAATGGAGAGATGGATGAATGGGTTGACGGATGGGTCGATGGAAGGATGGGCATTTAGTGCGTGGCTATTTTCGGCCTAATTTGGTCTTTCATATTGATGGAAGGCTCGCAGTGTCAATTCATTTGCCGACAAATCAGTTCGGAATTGGTGAGAATGCCAAAGAATTGCCTTCGCTTTCAGCCATTGCCAGGACGGACGGACAGAGGTAATGAGTGTGACAGATAGCGAAGTGAGGAGAGAGATACAAACAGACATACAGAGCGACAGAAAGAGACAGAGAGTGAGAGGGTTAAGCTGAACGATTCAGAGGGAAAAGCGAGGGCGATTGATGCGTGACATAGAATGAGATTAGGGACAGACAGACAAACAGACAGACACACACAGACACACACACACAGACAGACACACACAGACGGATGAGCAAATAGAATTGGGGCAGAATTTGATTAAGGGAATGATTTCTATGTCTATCGTGTCATCCTTGCTGTTTCTTTCCCAATTCGTCTTTCCTCTGCTATTTATCCCGTTCCGTTTCATCTTTCCACATTGTTTCATCCCTCTCCTCCCCTTCCTCCTTCTATCCTCCTTAATTCCTTATTTCTCATCCTCCTACTCCTCGTATAATTATTTCCTTTTCCCCTTCATCCTCCTCCTCTCTCCTTCTCCTTCTTCCGCTACTTTTCATCTTCCGTTCCACCTCTTTACCCTTTTCTTCGTCTTCTTCGGTTTCCTATTTTCCTTCCTTGTCTTCATCTTCTTTCCTTTCTTTTCCCTCTTTTTCTTCTTCCTCTTCTTCTTCCTCTTCTTTTTGGCTCCCCATTTTCTCCTCTTCTTTCTTTCTCTTCTTTCTCTTCGTTATCTTCTTCCTTAACTTCTTATTATTGTTTTCTTCTTCTCCTTCTCCTTCTCCTTCTTCTTCTTCTTCTTCTTCTTCTTCTTCTTCTTCTTCTTCTTCTTCTTCTTCTTCTTCACCTCCTTCTTCTTCTTCTTTTTCTTCTTCTTCACCTCCTTCTTCTTCTTTCATCCACCTTCTTCGTCTTCACCTTTTTCTTTCCCTTTCTTTCTCTCCTCTTTCTGTTCTTCTCCTGTTTCTCCTGCTTCTCCTTTTTTCTCTCTTCTATTTCGTTTTCTTTATCGTATTTGTTTTTTTCTTCTTCTTCTTCCTCCTCCTCCTCTTCTTCTTCTCTTTCTTCCTCTCCTCCTCCTCTTCCATTTTATTCTCCTCCTCCTCCATCAGCTCCTCCTCCTCTTTGTCTCTCGTCCCCTACGTCTTCCAAGTGTTTTTATTTCTTTATCTGGGGTTTAAGGAATTTTCCTGTAGGTGCCACGGTCATAGTAGGCCCTACTATCGCAGCCCAGGCCACTGTCGAAAGCCACGCAATGTCAAATAGATTTCCTTCACTCTTACGATCCATTCCGTATCCAGTAGAATCGTTCCATATTCAGTCAGGCTTCCGAACACGGCCGACCTGAGACCGGTGTGAGGTCAAACAATGCCAGGGTTAATATAGTTCCGAGTCATAGTTGTATCACGTGACCCCGACGTGTGCTACGAGTTTTCAAAAATAACTAATACGTTGTTCTTTAGGTATTTTCGAAAACCTAAAAGTAAAAACCTAAAAACCAATTGTTGAACCCCTTGGTCTCTCGTCGCTTCGTTTGTTAGTTGTTGCTTAACGACGCAGTGTCACAACAAAGATGATCAGCGTCCCCCTCTCTTGAATCCAGGCTTGGGACTGGCACTACCAGGGTACGCGCAGTGTCGAAGTGTGCTGTCACCTCGTTCTTCAGCTTGGACTAGAAGCAATGTTGTTTACTGTGAAACTTTGCCAAGCGTCACGATACTTACTAATTATTAGTATTGGTCATTTCAATGATCACCAAAAGCTCACTACAAAACATAAAGACAATCTGGATCAAGTCGTTAGGGTCAAAGGGAGAACTCAAAAGAAACTATTTTGGTCCCGAGATTGCGCGTCGTCCAAATACAGCGTAATGTTATACGGGTGGAAGCATCAACGGTTACTTTCTTAAATACAGAGCATTATGTTAATGGTTAATTTGCATTCAAGTGTATGATCATCATAATCCAATTTTATTAATGATGTTTCGATATTCTTGAAACTGGTGTAAATTGGATAGTTGAGTAAGATCAGTAGTAACAGTTTCCAGTGTTTGACTACGTCTCCCTCCTCCTTTCTCCAGGCTTGGGAATGGCACTAGCGACACTGAGAGCAATTCGCCTCGCTGTATACCCCTATATGTTGTGCCAAAAGTGGAGAGAGTCGGAACCGCCCTTGACACGGAAGCAATTTCCTACGACACCCGGAAGGTCGGTCGGTCGGTCGGTCGATGACGGAAAGAGTCGGAAGGCAATGCGATGGATGACGAGAAATCTATTCGACGATTCTCATCGCTACTCAGTTTACACACAAACACGAATCGACCTGATTGAAAGAAACCGTTTATATCACTCCCTACCTCCATGAGTGTCTGTCTGTCTGTCTGCCTGTGTGTGTGTCTGTCTGTCTGTCTGTCTGTGTGCGTATCTGTCTGTATGTCTGTCTGTGTCTGTATGTCTGTTTGTCTGTCTGTTTGTCTGTCTGCCTGCCTGTCTGTCTGTCTGTATGTCTGTCTGTGTGTCTGTTTGCGTCTCTGTGTCTGTCTGTTTGTCCGTCTGCCTGTCTGTCTGTATGTCTGTCTGTGATCACGAACAGAGAAACAAACAAGTCTTGTCAAAACGCCTACGATCGTCATCTGTATCTAATTCGACCACAGGGCAGATCCGTTGTTTCTTGTTTTGCAGGAAGTGGGCACCACTGGGCACACGAGGACTAACCGAACCCACTCCCATCGGTCGCCAACTACCCAGCTCTTCGAACAGTCTTCGCTTCTCCCTCCGCCCGTCCTTCCATCCGTCGGTTGGTCGGGCTGCCACAGATTATTTATAAGAGAGCCGACGATTCTTCGGCGACAGCGCTAGCGCCACCTACCCGTCGACGGACGATAGTAATGATTGCGTCTGAGTGAAGGAAGGCTCGGCTGTAGCGAGACATCATTGCTGGCTGCATTGGAGGCTGACGTGCTGTTGGTCAGTTGTTGTACCATCTGTTCCGGTGCTGTCGTGTTCTGCACCGCGGGAACTTGGATCCGAACAAAAGGATACTCGAGCGTGTTCCGTAGTTGTTGCATCGTCTGTTCCGACGGTGCCGTGTTCCGCACTACTAGTACTTGGAACGAAGCGGGAGGATAACTGAACGTGTACAATCGTTGTTTGCTGTTGTTGTTGTCGTCGTCGTCGTTGTCGCTGTTGTGGTGCAACCGAAGACAACCGCAAAATGGATCTAACGCAGTTGATGGCTATTGTCGTTCTGCTAGTTTCGGCGATGACGCTTCAATCACCAGAGGCACGAAAGTCGGCCAAGAAGAAAACAAGGTAACCAGTGTTTAATCTAGTCCCCCTCTTCTGGGGGGGGGGAGGCGAAACAAGGCTTGTGGGGGACCAACAAGGGCGACCTTTCTTGGGAAATTTCATGCATGTTCGAAGATTCGACGACCTTTTTTGGAATTTCATCACAAAAAAATTTATGACCTTTTTTAGGAAATCATCTCTGAAAAATTTAACGACCTTTTCATCTCTCAACATTTTTTTATAGGAATTCCATTATTTTATTCTTATATTACTCGCCATATATATGCTGGGGGGATTCTCCCCCCAAAAAAACATGTCTACATTAAAATATTGCTGGCCTCTGGGGGGGGGCATAAATCCTGGGGGAATCCCCCAGGATTTATGTCCCCCAAAAGGTGTCTAGATTAAACACTGCAAGGTAACCTTCTTCTATTTTACCGTCTCCTAGGTAGTCGTCTCCTAGATAACCGTCTCCTAGGTAACCGTCTCTAATGTTACAGAACGGAACGGGAATTACGTAACGCCTGTATTTATTTGATTTATCATGCTGCTTTTAAGACCAATGGGGTCCCGACTGTTGTTAGATGCTCATGATAAAAGTATCTTACCTTACCTCATCTTATCTTAACCCACCTTACCTTACGTTACTTTAATTTACCTTAGCGTAATTTACCCTAACCTTACCTCAACTTATATTACATGCAGTACTTACAGTACTTGGTCAGACTGTACCTCAGTTACTTGAACCTACTTCAGCATACTTTGTGATGCTTTCTATCATTAGATGGTGACCTCACCCAATGTACATCAACACTCATACCCTACTTTACTCTGTCTCACCGTACCAGGTGTTACCATGTGTTACCACGTGTTACCATGTGTTACCTTGTGTTACCTTCACGTAAACCTGGTCACACAATGGTCCAGGCACAGAGGATACAAGATGGCGGAATTCTGAATCGAACAGGTTTCTGAAACAAATTGCAGGCACTGTCAGAACCAATCAATCATCTCTTATCAATTCATTGCGATCGATGAGGATTCGCTTTGAGTTATTAATAATTAGCCCTGTTAATTAACACGACTCGGCTAATTACATCCAGTCATTCGACGCTCTTGCATTTTAAACGAAATGCCGGCGCTATATAAATGTTCATATAAATACATAATCCAGCTGCTGAATCCGGTAACTGAAGAACTGAGAAATGAGGACAGAAAGAGTGCGAGGCCAAGGGTAATGAGTACAGAAGGACAAGAGGACAGCCACAGGTAGAACTACAGGGACAAGAGCAGGACAAAGGAAGAGTCGTCCAGACTGAATTGAGGCATACATTTATGCTGCGCCTTTACCCGGCTCTAGAAGAGCGCTATGTAAATGCTCAGAACACACACGTACGTACATCATACATACATACAAACAAACATGCATACATACATACATAGTTACATACATACATACATACATACATACATACATACATACATACATACATACATTTGTTACCAATGCATTTATGTTACTTGGGTAACCCTGCTTAGTGGGCACATAGCCCTTTTGGGTTACCACTTGTTGCCAAATAATACTTGTCTGTTTTTTTTCTTGTACACTGATTTTCATTACTTGGTTACAATAAAATCTTTGGTTGATTGATTGATTGATTGATTGATTGATACATACATACATACATACATACATACATACATACATACATACATACATACATACATACATACATACATACATACATACATACATACATACATACATACATACATACATACATACATACATACATACATACATAAAGACACATACAAACATACACGTGCATGTAAATACTGAAGACTCATAATACAGACATATAGATAAACAGACAGGCAGAAAAACGGACGGATGGACAGATAAATAGACAGACATAAAGACATAGGCCAACAGAAACATGCAGAAACAGTTCAAAATTCGCAAACTATAAATAGATTTCCAGCACACGATGGCGCTATATATAAGGACCGGAAGTCGTAGAATCTCGATGTGGAGTTGACGATGTTTGTTTATGATTTGTCGTTTCTTCCAGCAAATCGTCAACGAAACCTTCGTCAGGTAAAGAAAAAGTTGACCAGGTCCAGCATTCAGGACTCACCACGTAAGTAGACACGGATAGATAGACAGACAGACAGACAGACAGACAGACGGAGGGACGGACAGATAGACAGACATACGGACAGATAGATAGACAGACAGACAGACAAAAGGACGGACATATAGACAAATAAACAAACGAAGAGATGGATGGAAAGATTGATAGACAGTCGAACGGGCAGACAGACGTACGCACAGACGGACGGACAGATACACAGACAAACACACTCACACTCAAGCGCACAGGGTCGGACATATATGGATACATTGTAAGATAAACAGACAGACAGGCAGACAGACAGACAGACAGACAAACAGACAGACAGACAGACAGACAGACCGCGAGGCATAGAAAAACACAGACAGACACAGACGAAGATATACCTTGAAAGGCGAACAGAAAAAGAGACAGACAAAGAGGCAGAGGCACAGACAGAAGAGGTCACTGGGGTGCATGAGACTAGTACGTTACATGACATTTCAAAACACGGGGAGGATGAAGACTGGGGACTGCATCTGTTGATGGGAATTCAGCCAAAGATGGAGAAAACTCTTTCCAGTTATTACCAGTACGAAATATCAACGGTCATCATCAATTATACATAGCTGAGGTTTGCGAGCTTTGAAGACATGGCCACGAGTGTCTTCGTACTGACTGTACATAGGCATCTCAAACAACCACACGAACAAACACAGTCATAACCAGACAGACATCAACAACACCTAATTGTAATCGTAATCGTAAACTCAACATTTCTAAAGCGCCACTCGAAAGTTAAGCGCAGGGCACCAGCTTATTCACGAGCGCTGAAGGCAGGACAATGGTGTAACTTTGCCTCACAAAATGGCGGTGACCAATCCCTCCTACTTCTCCCTTCGTCTCTTTCATTCTTCCTCCGGTCTCTCTTCTTCCCCCTTCCCCTATATATACGAATTTAGGATGCTGTGTCCGAGACTTTAAGGTCACTCGCAGATAACAAAGTACATGCTTACATTCTGTTTCGCAACTGTTAATATATTGGCGACACATAGTTCACGCTATAAGCTTAGCTAAACAACAGGCATTCGCGATTCATTGTCGTTGCCTCGATCCAAAATAACGCTGTCCTGTCGTCAAAAGATAGTTCAGCACAGGGCCAGAAAAGTCATGGTGACTGTCACAACCATAACTTCTGAAAGCGGTGGAGACCGAACACCCTCCCCCCGTCACAATATAAAGTTACGTCCGTGCGGAAGGACCAATATTTGTAAAGCCGTATCGTATATAATGTCAAGCGCTGCTGGAAAGTTTTCCTCGCAAATGATAGCGCTATAAAATTGTTCGCGTATACATAACAATAGGACGATCGTTTGTGAAGTGCATGTGGGAGAAGGGGTGTCAGCTGGCCGAAGAACTGGGGCTTTATGACGGTCTGTTGGGGTTTATGAGTCCCTGAAAGAGGGTTTCGGTTTCGAGTGGCTTCCGTTTCACCGTTGAGTGTTTTGTTAAGGTCTGCTGCTGCTCGTTACATCGTTCAGAGGTCTTCTGTCGTTCTACCAAGCACAGCGATCCACCATCTCTTGCGGATCTGATTTAGAAAAAGAACAGTACAATCGCATTTGACATTATCCTCCATCCAAAGTCCGTGCACATACGACAGAGCATCGATGGCGCTGAGCACTTGTGAGAGAAGGACTTGCTCAAGGTCCCCACACAGTAACTGCCTCGGGCGAGGCTCGAACCCCGGACTCTTCGCGTTACAGGCCGAGCGCTCTATCCATTCGGCTACATTGCACCACGATGAATTGATATAGCGCCGCCGGCGGTAACCTTGTCTCTCTGACCCCACCTCTTATGTTGCGCTGCGATAAATAGAGTATACGTTATATTTTAGGAATGCCCAGCCGCTGTGTTATTTAAAACATGCCCTTCACGTCCTCTGTACTTTCATTCGCTCACTCGTTCGTTCGTTCAATCATTGATCGATTTGCTTGATTGGTTGGTTGATTGACTTGACTGACCGAATATCAGACTCATTCATTCATTCATTCATTCATTCATTCATCCAATCATTTATCCATTCATACATTTCATCCGTATCATTATCCATTCATCCGCGAATGCATCTATCCATTCACTCATTAATCAATTCATCCATTAATACATTCATACATCCATTCGTTCACTCATCCATCCATCTATACACTCATCCATCCAACAATCAATGCATTCATCCATGCATTCATCTATTCACCCATTCGTCCATTCGTCCATTCATCTATCCATCTATCAATCTATCCATTCATAAATCCATCTATCCATTTATCCATTCATCCATTTATCCATCCTTCCATCCATCCATTCATCTTACTTTGCTTCCTGTCGACCTTGTTTTCTATCTTCTATGCAGGATTCGTAAAAATCGTCCATGAAACTGTTTTTCAAGGAAACCGAAGTAACGTTATTCCGGTCTTTCACGGAAGTCGTCAGTTGATCAGGCGTCTCCGTCTTTCTCTCTGTCTCTGTCTTTCTCTGTCTCTATCTGTCTCTCTCTGGGTATGTCTCTCTCTCTGTATGTTTCTATTCTCCGTCTTTTCGTGATTTTGTTGAATATACACGTATACACACGCACAAGTAATACACACAATACATCATCTTCATTGAGGCAGACAGATAAAGTGTCAGACGAAGAGATACAGTTGCGACAGGTAGGCAATAGGCATGCACTCTGTGAGACAAACAGACAGACAAACAGACAGACAGACAGACAGACAGACAGGCAGACAGACAGACAGACAGGCAGACAGACAGACATACAGAATGACTGACTGACTGACTGACTGACTGACTGACTGACTGACTGACTGACTGACTGACTGACTGACTGACTGACTGACTGACTGACTGACTGACTGACTGACTGACTGACTGACTGACTGACTGACTGACTGGGAATAGAATTTTGTATAATGACATCTCGAATGGAGAATATTGTCAATTAGATGCTGTTGTCCGACGCTGTCCAGTTTTTAATTTTGTGGTCAGTTAATTTGCTCAACGCAACAGTCGCCATCTTGTTATTTGGAAACAGCTGTCACTGACAGAAGCACCAGTGACTGAGGAGGTGACAGTGAGTGGCAGGCAGCGATGTCGACAGACACACTGACACCGACACACAATGACACGGGAGACGTACACACAAGTACTCACAATCGCCAGTCAGTCACTAGTCGAAGATGAAGCGTCAGCTATGTCTTTTTCATCTGCTGATGCTGCTGATTCTGCTGCTGCTGTTTATCGCCGCATCTTCTGTTCCTTCTGTTTCTTGATACGTTGTCTTGGATTTCGTTTCTTTGCGTTGGCACTGGTTAAGATGCCGTACAAGGTCGATGTTGTCTCTGACTGACAAGTCTTTGTATAGACGGAAATGGCCAGAAAGAGACTGATCAATGATCATAGTCTTCGTAGACGGAAATGGCCAGGAAGAGACTGATCAATGATCATAGTCTTCGTAGACGGAAATGGCCAGAAAGAGACTGATCATTGATCACAGTCTTTGTAGACGGAAATGGCTAGAGAGAGAATGATCAATGATCATAGTCTTCGTAGACGGAAATGGCCAGAGAGAGACGGATCAATGATCATAGTCTTCGTAGACGGAAATGGCCAGAAAGAGACTGATCAATGATCATAGTCTTCGTAGACGGAAATGGCCAGAAAGAGACTGATCATTGATCATAGTCTTCGTAGACGGAAATGGCCAGAAAGAGACTGATCAATGATCATAGTCTTCGTAGACGGAAATGGCCAGGAAGAGACTGATCAATGATCATAGTCTTCGTAGACGGAAATGGCCAGAAAGAGACTGATCATTGATCACAGTCTTTGTAGACGGAAATGGCTAGAGAGAGAATGATCAATGATCATAGTCTTCGTAGACGGAAATGGCCAGAAAGAGACTGATCATTGATCACAGTCTTTGTAGACGGAAATGGCTAGAGAGAGAATGATCAATGACCATAGTCTTTGTAGACGGAAATGGCTAGAGAGAGACTGATCAATGATCATAGTCTTCGTAGACGGAAATGGCTAGAGAGAGACTGATCAATGATCATAGTCTTCGTAGACGGAAATGGCCAGAAAGAGACTGATCAATGATCATAGTCTTCGTAGACGGAAATGGCTAGAGAGAGACTGATCAATGATCATAGTCTTCGTAGACGGAAATGGCCAGAAAGAGACTGATCAATGATCATAGTCTTCGTAGACGGAAATGGCCAGAAAGAGACTGATCAATGATCATAGTCTTCGTAGACGGAAATGGCCAGAAAGAGACTGATCATTGATCACAGTCTTTGTAGACGGAAATAGCCAGAAAGAGACTGATCAATGATCATAGTCTTCGTAGACGGAAATGGCTAGAGAGAGACTGATCAATGATCATAGCCTTCCTAGACGGAAATGGCCGGAAAGTGACTGATCAGTGATCACAGAAGTCATCATCGTCGACTTCATCGTTATGATAATCTTCATTTTAATATGGCCATCAACATTATTGTCCTTCTCCTCATCGTCATAATCATCTTTGTAACGACTTATCAAGATGAAGATCTTCTTAGACGTGTAATGGCTGCCATACACTGATCCCACCCAATGCAATTCAGTCGGTCGGTGTGTGGGTGCCTTTAAGTAAGTAAAGAGTACGCTTGTCACTGACTGGCATGGTTAGAGAGACGGATGTCACCACGGGAACTGCGACAATTACATGTATCTAGGTCTGTGTCAGACAATTACATGTATATGGGTCAACGGTAAGATGTTATATACTGACCTCGGCCGGCGATGTTTGTTGCAGACATTCTCAAACCTTCCTGTGTCCCCATTGTTAGCATAGCTCTGCTCCCGAATGGGTGGTGGTCTGCGGGGGTGGTGGTCTGCTCCCTGGGCGAGGGGCTGAAATGTGACGACGTTGAAGACGTGTCTAGAATGGCTTCCTGTTTCCCTTGGCAACCGGCGACTGCTGCAATGGAATCCGGGATGCTGATGCTGGCGACGACGATGGGAGGAGGTGCTGATGGGGGAGGAGAGAGGGAAGGAAGGATGGAGGGAGAGGGAAAGAAAGAGAGAGAAGCAGGGAGGCAGAGAAAGAGAGGCAAGGATACGAGGAGGGAGAGGAAAGCGGCTAAGAAGGAATAAAACAGAGGACAAAGAGAGGCAAAGGGAGAGGGCAAAGGAAAGATCGAATGAAGGAGTGAATGAAATGCAGAGAAGGAGGACGGGATGAGTTAAAAATGAGCAGACTGTGGGGAGCAGTGGGGTATGGGATGGAGCAACTCTTGCTTCCCCTTTGTCGTAGAGGAAGTTAAATCGCAGTTTGCGATGAAGACACACAGACATACAGGAAGGCAGATAAACGGAAAGTCAAGCAATCAGAAAGGCAGGCAGGCATACAGGCAGACAGACGGATACACAGACAGACGAGCACAGAGATAGACAGTCAGGTAAACAGACATAATAGCAAAAACCAGGCAGACAGAGCGAGAACCAGACAGAGAGAGACAGAGGCAGACAGGCAAGCATGCAAACTGGCAGATAGAAAACAAACAAAAGAGTAGACTAACAGACAGACATAAATACAGACAGACATAAATAGAAAGATCAATGGACAGGCATACAGACAGACAGATAGACAGACAGATATGCAGACAGACATGCATGCATAGACAGATATACAGAAAGAAACATAGACAGGCAGATATACAGATAGACAAGTAGACAGGCAGACATACAGACAGGTATGCAGACAGATATATGGACAGGCAGGCATACAGACAGACAGATAGATATGCAGACAGACATATAGAGAGGCAGACATACAGACAGGTATTCGGACAGATATATAGACGGGCAGACATACAGATATGCCAAGAGATTAGCAGATAGTTCAATGAAAGGATACGGAATGGATTTATAAATCGTTCTATAATCTTGATTAAATTAACCCTTTGAGACAATGCGAATAGGGAGGAAGAAGGTGGAGGAGGAGGAGAAAGAGGAGGAGGAGGAGGAAAGGAAGAGGAGGAGGAAGAGAAGGAGAAAGAAGAGAGAGGGGAGAGGGGAGGAAACAGAGGAGAAGGAGGAGCAGTGGGAGAAGAGGAGCAGGGACAGGAGCATGCGGAGGAAGAGGAAGAGGCAGAGAAGGAGGAGGAGGAGGAGGAGGAGGAGGAGGAGAGAAAGGAATGATATGAGGAAGATCAGCCGGGAAGCAATAGAATGAGAGACGATATGAAGGAAGAAGAACAGAGAGGAAGAGAAACGGATGCGAATGAAGAACAGGAGGAAGAAAAGGGGGAAGGAGGAGGACTGAAATGAGGAGGAAAGAGAAGCGTTGTAGGAAGATGAGGAGGATAAATTAGGAGAAGGTCATGAGGAAGAAGGAGGAGGAGGAATGGCAGGAAGAAGAGCTAAGAGGAAGAACAGGAAGACAAGGAGGAGCAGGAAGAAGAACGAAAGGGAAAAGAGGAGGATTGAAATGAGGAGGACAGAGAGAAGCGTTGTAGGAAGACGAGAAAGGAGGAAAAGAAGGATGAGTAGGGATTTGATATAATCCTCCTTGAGTCCTCCTGCGCGAGATCACACCGACACCATTCTCACGAGCCCCTTCGTTCTACAGAAGATGTCGGCGACCGCATCATCGGTATCACCTTCATCATCATCATCGTCGTCGTCATCATCTTCATCATGAGCAGGAGTAGCAACCGATCGCCTCTGATCCCCGTGTCTGATCTATGCACGCGCGTTTGAGAGGTACTTTAAAGGCGCTATGTGAAGTGCCTTGATGTCATATAGACATGATGAGGATCAGAGAAGGAAGAGGACGAGGAGGTGCTTGGGAGATGAGGAAGTTAAAGGAGGAAGAAATAAATAAAACACTACGTGAAAAAATAAGCGACTTCATTCTAATTAAAAGATTCGGTTAATGTCAGTAAATCGATCACTAAGATGGTGCGTATTATCCGTTATTTATATGTGAGTGAGTGAGAGAATGAGCGAGTAAATGAGTCAATGATTGAGTGAGTGAGTCAATGATTGAGTGAGTGAATGAATGAATGAATGAATGAATGAGTTAATGATTGAGTGAATGAATGAGTGAATGAGTGAGTGAGTGAATGAATGAGTGAATGCATGAGTGAATGAATGAGTGAATGAATGAGTGAACGAATGAGTGAATGAGTGAGTGAATGACAGAGTTAATGATTGAGTGATTGAATGAGTGATTGAGCGAGTGAATGAGAGAGTTAATGAGTGAGTGAATGAATGAGTTAATGAATGAGTGAATGAGTGGGTGAACGAATGAGTGAGTGAGTGAATGAATGAGTGAGTCAGTCAGTCAGTTAGTCAGTCAGTTTTATGTTTGAAGCTGAGGATCATGGATGAGGTCCCTGCGCTTTTTCACCGGCCTTATCCGAGCCCCAGATGCAACGTCACTCGCTATGGTCAACCGATGGAGACCTCTGACCCTCCTCTGTCCCTCTGTCTGTCCCTGCTTCTGTCCCTGCTTCTGTCCCTCTCTTTGTCCCTGCCACTGTCTATCCACCTGCCTCTGCTTCGGCTCAGCGGTCTCTCTTCTGTCGTAAGCTTTTCGCTGGCGATAACCACATCAGCCTTTAGTGGCCACAGCCGCACGGTTGTCTCTATCTATCACTGTCTCACTCTGTGTATGTCTCTGTCTCACTCTGTATCTCTCTACTTGTCTGTCGGCATGTCTCTCTCTCGCCCGGTGACTGGGTGGAAGGAGGGCTATATGGGTCCGCGAGGAATGCAGCGGTGGTAGACAAGCCTAATTGATTTAGAGTTATTGTCACAAGCGGCCGTCGCGAGCCACTGGCTTCCACGTTCACTCCATCAGTCTGTCTTTCTGTCCGTCTGCCCGAGTCTCTGTCTTCCATATTTTCTTCCTCTCCCACTGGCTGTGTGTCTGCGTGTCTATGTATATGTATGTCTGTGTGTCTGTATGTCTGTATACATATATATATATATATGTATGCCTGTGTGTCTGTATGTTTGTATGTCTGTGTGTCTGTGTGTCTGTACGTATGTGTGTCTGTATGTCTATGTATCTGCATGTCTGCGTATCTGTATGTCTGTGTGTCCGTATGTCGTTATGTCTGTATCTCTGTGTGTCTTCGTGTCTGTATGTCTGTGTGTCTGTGTCTGTATGTCTGTGTCTGTATGTTTATGCGTCTGCATGTCTGTTGGTTTGTTTGTGTTTGTGTGTCTCTATCTGCCAATTTTATGCTCTGCCTTTCGACCTTTCGAACTATATATCAGCCTTTGTCATTGCCGCTGTCCTCGTCTCTGGCTATCTTCAGCTCTCTGTATCTGTCTATTTGTCTCCGCCCCTGTGTCCGTGTGTCCCTTTGTCTCTCTGCCTCTCTGTGTGTCTGTCTCTTTGTCTCTGCCTGTATGTCTGTCTGTCTGTCTGTATGTCTGTCTGTCTGTCTGTCTGTCTATATATATATATATATATATATATATATATATATATATATATATATATATATATATATATATATATATATATATATGTCTATATATATATATATATATGTCTATATATATATATATAAAAATATATATTTGTGTGTGTAGGTGTGTGTGTGTGTGTGTAGGTGTGTGTGTGTGTGTGTGTGTGTGTGTGTGTGTCTGTCTGTCTGTCTGTCTGTCTGTCTGTCTGTCTGTCTGTCTGTCTGTCTGTCTGTCTGTCTGTCTGTCTGTCTGCTCTTATGAAATTGGTGAGGCATTCTAGTGTATTTGTGTTTGTAGTTCTTCGGGCATCATGGAGAAGTTGATGGCCTTCTATATCAAGCAGGAACCGCCGACGACCGGTGAGTTTCTTATGTCTGCATGTATACACGTGTGTGTAGGCGTGCATGCCTCTGTTCATATGTTTGTCTGTACGTGCATGTGTGTATGTATGTATCTATGCATCAATGTATGCAGTTATGTATACGTCCAGTGAGCTCTTAAACATCTTTCGGGTTCTGAGCGACACAGTTTCAGTCGAAAGCTGATCGGAGTGAGGGAAGGAATTAATGATAGAAGGAGGGAAGGAAGGAAAAGCCTTCGAGTAACCAACGTGGTCCACGCCCCTTCGTTTTGATTAGGTGTATGACGTCTCCCAGACGACACTGCAATACAATACTTCTCAACAATGGAAGCGTTGATACATTTGCAATACACTCACACGTGCATCTTGCATATATGTGTGTGTGTGTGTGTGTGTGTGTGTGTGTGTGTGTGTGTGTGTGTGTGTGTGTGTGTGTGTGTGTGTGTGTGTAGGTGTGTGTGTGTAGGTGTGTGTGTGTGTATGTGTGTGTACAACTACGTATTGCGTATATGTTAAATAATGACCACTTATGCAATATGTACTTGTGTGCATCACAGTGCATATACATTAGATGTATATGTAGATCTACATAGTTTATGTGTGATATGATACGCCCATTTTGCATTCGTTACACTGGTTGCCCATTGGGCAAAGAATCTATCTGCAGAATCTGCCCTACAGTTCACTTAAGTACTACATTCTAATCAGTCGACAGTCTGCATCCAGTGGTCATCTCTCATACAAAGAGATATTACAGTCGATCAATGGACAAAGTGACCACAGCATCGGACCAGTGCTGGACTCATGGGCTTTATCGGCGGCTGGTCAAAGGTTTTGTAATTCACCGCTCTATTCTGTGTGTTCTCTGGGTTCTTCGGTGTCATTTAGGTACAAAGTTCTTCGATGTTCTTTGGTGTCATTTAGGTACAAAGTTCTTTGGTGTCATTTTGGTACAAAGTTCTTTGATGTTCTTTGGTGTCATTTAGGTACAAAGTTCTTCGATGTTCTTTGGTGTCATTTTGGTACAAAGTTCTTCGATGTTCTTTGATGTCATTTAGGTACAAAGTTCTTCGATGTTCTTTGGTGTCATTTTGGTACAAAGTTCTTCGATGTTCTTTGTGTCATTTAGGTACAAAGTTCTTCGATGTTCTTTGGTATCATTTAGACACAAAGTTCTTCGATGTTCTTTGGTGTCATTTTGGTACAAAGTTCTTCGATGTTCTTTGGTGTCATTTAGGTACAAAGTTCTTCGATGTTCTTTGGTGTCATTTTGGTACAAAGTTCTTCGATGTTCTTTGGTGTCATTTAGGTACAAAGTTCTTCGATGTTCTTTGGTGTCATTTTGGTACAAAGTTCTTCGATGTTCTTTGTGTCATTTAGGTACAAAGTTCTTCGATGTTCTTTGGTGTCATTTAGGTACAAAGTTCTTTGGTGTCATTTTGGTACAAAGTTCTTTGATGTTCTTTGGTGTCATTTAGGTACAAAGTTCTTCGATGTTCTTTGGTGTCATTTTGGTACAAAGTTCTTCGATGTTCTTTGGTGTCATTTAGGTACAAAGTTCTTCGATGTTCTTTGGTGTCATTTTGGTACAAAGTTCTTCGATGTTCTTTGTGTCATTTAGGTACAAAGTTCTTCGATGTTCTTTGGTATCATTTAGACACAAAGTTCTTCGATGTTCTTTGGTGTCATTTTGGTACAAAGTTCTTCGATGTTCTTTGGTGTCATTTAGGTACAAAGTTCTTCGATGTTCTTTGGTGTCATTTTGGTACAAAGTTCTTCGATGTTCTTTGGTGTCATTTAGGTACAAAGTTCTTCGATGTTCTTTGGTGTCATTTTGGTACAAAGTTCTTCGATGTTCTTTGTGTCATTTAGGTACAAAGTTCTTCGATGTTCTTTGGTATCATTTAGACACAAAGTTCTTCGATGTTCTTTGGTGTCATTTTGGTACAAAGTTCTTCGATGTTCTTTGGTGTCATTTAGGTACAAAGTTCTTCGATGTTCTTTGGTGTCATTTAGACACAAAGTTCTTCGATGTTCTTTGGTGTCATTTAGGTACAAAGTTCTTCGATGTTCTTCGGTGTCATTTAGGTACAAAGTTCTTCGATGTTCTTTGGTGTCATTTTGGTACAAAGTTCTTCGATGTTCTTTGGTGTCATTTAGACACAAAGTTCTTCGATGTTCTTTGGTGTCATTTAGGTACAAAGTTCTTCGATGTTCTTTGGTGTCATTTTGGTACAAAGTTCTTCGATGTTCTTTGGTGTCATTTAGACACAAAGTTCTTCGATGTTCTTTGGTGTCATTTTGGTACAAAGTTCTTCGATGTTCTTTGGTATCATTTAGACACAAAGTTCTTTGATGTTCTTTGATGTCATTAGGCTTAAATTTAAGACCATGTACTTTCGCTTGCATATTCACCATCATAGTCTGGCTTCTGGTTTCTCTGATATCTTGGATTTAATGATTTCTTTGGATTACGATTTAGCTTGAAGTAGCGCCATCGATCGATGCCTTTAGACATTATGATAACAGCATTATAGAGCTAGCAGCGTGGGCGCTATATAAATGTGTAATTATGATTACGGTTACGGTATAGAGACAGGCACAGACAAACAGACAAAGCGAGAAAGCGTAAAAGGAGGGAAAAAGACAGACAAACAGATCAAGAGAAAGTGATAGAATTAGCTGCATGTGTTCAAGATGAGAAAATACAGACATGCATACAGATAGGCAGACATAAAGAGAGGCTGGCATACAGACAGAAAGACGGACACACACTGTCACAGGCAGGCAGACAGACAGAAAACATTGATTACGCAGCTCGACATTTTCTCGAAGGGCGAGCTCGTATAAATAAATAAGTCAGTAGTCGTATATTCCAGACATTGTTGGCTGATCAGACAACAGTGCTCTGAACGTGGCTCAACTGAGGCTGAGCTTAGCCACAGAAGACCGCACTCGCGATGAACTGTAATTGTAATTAGTAACTTCTGTGGCGGTCGAGGCCACAGTGCGTATGTGGGAAGATTTATTTTATGCGAATAGCATCGTTTTCTTTCAGTTTACATGCGAAGGGAACAGCATCGTTTCTCTTAATTTTACATGCGAAGACCCAGCATCGATCATTTAATTTTTATTTAATTTCAATAGGCGACTGTCCAGCAACGACCGTGATAGGGAAGCCCGATCGACGGTCTGAAGCCAGCGCATAGCGAGCAGACGCGCTCATTTGGGATGCATAGAGCCTGCCTCACGGTGTGCTGCTTTATACGTGAAGAGTTGGTTCGACTCTTCATACATAGCAATACTGTCAAACAGCGTTGTTGGTTAGCGATTCAGTTACCGATTCAAATATACTGCACTCAGTGTGGTAGGCGAGTGATTTTGGTTACGACCGAGTCAGAGTTCGAGTTTCCGGTTAGTACAAATATATTTACGGACGAAAGGGGCGTCCGAATAATATAATCAGGCGATCCCGAGTACAGCTAAAGAAGTTCACTGTTGGGAGACGGGCCGACAGCGCCGATCCCTCAGTTGATCGCGAAGCGGGCTAGATCCCGATCGTGGGAAATCTACGGCTGAGTAATACTCGGGGAAGGATACCGTTGATACACAGGAAAACCAATTCAGTGTGAGATCGAAAACCAGGGTGAATTTGGCGACGGGCAGGAAAGTCCCTCTTGGGTTTTGAAGAACTCCGCGATCGGAGCTTGTCCGGTAACCCATGAGAGTAGAGGTGACCTTCTTAAGGTAGCCATTTTCTGGAATTCTGAAATCCTTGAAACCAAGAGTAAATTTGGCGTCGGGCAAGGAAATCCCTCTTGGAGTTCGAAGAACTCCAAGATCCGACAGTGTTTGGTTTTATCCACTGAGAAGAGTTTTACGCGAATTCGGCGTATTCGAGACAAGGGAAGTTCTACGCACTTTCGGCGTACTCGGCCGGGAGAGTTTTACGCGACTTCGGCGTCCTCGGCTGGGAGAGTTTTACGCGACTTCGGCACTCGGTGAAGTGACCGTCGGGATACCTGAAAAGACCAATTTAGTACAAAAACGATATTAAGGGTAAATTTGGCGACAGGCAGGAAATTCCCTCTTGGGGTTTGAAGAACTCCGCGATCGGAGCTTGTCCGGTTACCTGTGGGAGTAAGCGTGACCCTCGTTAGGGAACCAAAATTCGGAAATTCTTGGGAACAAAATTCAGGACATTCTGGTAACCTTACGGGGTCGGCGTTACATTTGGATTGTGACACTTGGATGGCTGACACGCCGGTGGAGCGTTGGAGGGGCTCCATCGCCCGGTAACTAAAAATAGTTACTGGGAAAGACCACTGTTACCGAAAGACCGCAGTACGGGAAAAGACCGCCCAACAACTGATTACAGTGCGGTAAGACCAGGAAAAACGATAGAGTCAGGAAAATCTTGTATTCAAACCAATCGTTATTCAGAGCAAATAACTTGGTGATCGAAACACGTAGTTCCGGGAACTGACCGAAGTGCGAAGTAGGGCCCACCTCGTGCGCCGGTCGGAACACAGTTCTGCGTGCGGTTAGGGAGGTTTTAGACCTAGAACCTGTCCTAGCAGAAGAGAGTGTCGTGAGACCAGTATACCGCGTTAATATTACACGTGTATATATTATCGCAAGATGTTCGCGTGTTTGAGACGGCACGACGTGACGACTCGTCAGATGTACACCTTGTCCTCTCGGACAAGAGAACGTTCAGGGTTTTCCCCTATTGACGATAACTCGAGAGTCATGAGATGCAGAATGGTACGTGAGGGTTCGGTTAAGGCGGAGAAAAAGAGGAAGTCTTTGACTAAGAGATCTCACAGGAAGCTGAGGACTCCTGCCGGCAAGAGAGCGAACCCTGTTCTAAAGGACGGCCATCCTGAGGACGAGGACGTTGCCCACCCGGCGACCGCGGCAGTGGCAGAGTCCGAAAGTGAGATGGAGCTTGACAGCGACACTGTTCGCAAACAAGCGATACCCTCGGGACCTCCTCTTGGAGAAATGGGTATTGAGAGCGGAGACAGGGAACCGCTCGTCTACAGCAGAAGTAGACAGGATAGTGACCCGGGCGACTCCAGAAGGTCGGTTGGCTGGAGCCGAACCCAGCCCGACGACGAAGCAGCGTCTCGGGTAAGACCGACACAAATTGGTACCACGTCTGATGAAGGGTTAGTTGATCTCGAGCGACGAACGTCACAAACTGGTACCAGAAGTGGGGTTCTAGCGTTTTCTTGTTACAGAACCAGGCAAGGTCAGGAAGATACCGAGGACGAGTCGGATGAAGTGCCCCATAGTGAGCACGGAGGCGCGCGTCCAAAGTTACGTAAACGGAAAAGCAAACGAAGGTTGCTTGATGAAACGGGTGCACCTGACGAAACCAGTGCATTTGAAACGGAAGCTGGAACCCGCAGTGGGCGTGAAAGAGGTTTCCATGAGGATAACGGATGGTTGATAACCGTTCCAAAGACTACTGAGGTAGTACGGAACGATGTGAATAACGAGGCATTCACACACTGGCGAGAGACCGTTGGTGAGAGTAGGTTTGACAGGTCCAAACCACTCGTCGACAATAGATCGGGGAACCTTGTGCAGGTTCAAGTACCTAGTATTGTACGGGGCAGGCAACCTGTACAGTTGAGACAGGCTTGTGATAGGCCAAGAGACATTGAGACAGGCCTGAAACCGCGGGGTGACGCCGTAGTGCAGAAAACGAGTGGTGACATCGTGGCGCATCAGCGAAACGAAGGTAATCGAGTACCGTTTACCAACATGGAAGAAGGTCGCCCAAGACCTGTGACAGATGAGGTAGATTGGCAAGCAGAGATGTCTTACCTGCGACAGAGTGTGGCAATGATGAGTTCGAAACTCGAAGAACTGTCTGTTCCTGCTGCTCAGCATGCGAAGTCTTACCGACGCGAGACATCGGGGAAACCTACGGGCCCAGGTTACCAGATGGATCGCCGAGGGAAGCTGCAGATCGAAGAGCCGGCACGGAGCCGAGGTAACACAGAGACACGTGAGGAAGTTTCGCTTTCGGAAACTTCGGAAAAGTTACGTAGCCGCTATCTTCCCGAGGACAGCGGGAGAGAGTCACACGGAAAAACGGCAAGGCAATCGAGTCGACAACGTCTGTTGACAAGAGGAAGAGTTGAGGCGAAATTACGTTCGTCAGTGAGTTCTTCGGATTCAGACACCGATAGTGTTGGTCCAGAAGAGGCCATGAGAACCGGAGTCTTTGACAGGAAAAACCTCCGCCAACGAGGAAGACACGAGAGTTATGAGAAAACTGAAAGGGAGACGTATGGTAAGGAACGTCTACCAGAGTACGAGAGACGTGGTTTAAAACAGGCACTTGATAGAGAAACCGAGAGAGAATCGAACATGGGAAGAGACAGAGATCATTTGGCCTGGGATGAGACCCACGAGCGGTACTCTAAAGGGCACAAACCAGATTCGAGAAGTCGTAATTGTCTTAGGTACGACGAATCTGACAGACCGCCAGAGTCAGGAAAAAGAGATATTCGCGAAGAAGACAGAAGAGTTACGTTCGTCAACGGAAACTCTCAGAGCTCTCGCAATAAATATAAACGATCGGAGTCCAAAGACTACGCAGGTGGTGAGCCTCGTAGAAAAGGTCAGAGACAGGCTGAGTACATCTCTGATGAAGACAGTGCAACGTCAGGCGACCGAGAGATGACTACGATGTATTCTAAGTGGCGTACAGGGAAGACGTTGGGTACTCTGAGGGGACAGAGTCGGCACCGGTCAGTGGTGAGGACAGACGAGGAAAACGATCCCCGGAGTAACGATGAGGACAACCGGAGAGGAAATCCCAAGAAGAGTGTCGGAAGATCACTTGTTACACGGACAAGAGGCGAAGACCGATCGGATCGCGGTATACGAATCAAGCTAGAGAAGTACGACGGCAAGTCAGCGATCGCAGCCTTTCTAGCAAAGTTTGAAGTTTGTGCACGGTGCAACCGGTGGAGTGATCAGGAAAAAGCAGACCAGTTAATGTGTGCCCTAACGGGTCCCGCTTCGCAGCTGTTGTGGGACATGGGTGCACAGAGGGACGTGTCTTGGCGAGAACTTGTTGAGCGGCTTAAGGCCCGGTACGGGTCTGATGACCAAACTAGCCTATATCGGATGAAACTTCGCACTTACCGGCAGGCTCACGGAGAAACGCTGAGTAGTGTAGTGCAGGAAGTAAGGAGGCTAATGGCTTTGGCATACCCAGGACCAACAAGTGATATCGTCGAGACGGTCGCTTGTGACGCTTTCATTGATGCACTGGCAAACCAAGATTTGGGGCAGAAGGTGCGCGAGCGAGAACCAGTTAACCTCGAAGCGGCGTATAAACATGCGGTGAGGTTGGATGCCTATGGTCGATCTTCGACACAAGGTGGTGATTTAGACCGGAGACACGCGAGAGTTAAAGTTACCATGGAAGACCGAAAAGACTC
Source organism: Allolobophora icterica (assembly GCA_963556255.1). Classification (NCBI taxonomy): domain Eukaryota; kingdom Metazoa; phylum Annelida; class Clitellata; order Crassiclitellata; family Lumbricidae; genus Allolobophora; species Allolobophora icterica. The sequence continues at coordinate 62,048,557 of OY744603.1, forward strand.
GAGCACTGAGGGGCAACAGTCTCGTCGTCTAGAAGATCTCGAGCGAAAGATTGAAAATCTTTCAAGAGAACTTGATCGAGTGACAATAAATCAGAATTTGGGCATCGTTCCGAGAAAACCTCATGAAAAGGAGAACAGTTCTGATCTAGCTGTGGGAGATCAGAGGACAACCGAACCGAATGTGGGATGGCGACGGATTTATCCGCCCACACGGTTGCGTAACCCGGATATCGAATGCTACTTGTGCAAACGAAAAGGACACCTGAAGCGATTTTGTCCTCAGAGAAACGCTGAGACGAATGGTGCAACCGGTACCAGTGAACCTACAAAGGCTGAACCGATACGAGAGGAAACCCAAAACCGACTGGTCAAAGGCAGTAGGGTGGCCTACGTGGTTGCGAGACTGGCAGGAAAACGTATACACTGTCTACTTGATTCTGGAAGTGAAATGTCACTTGTGCCACGACGTTTCGTGCTAGACGCTGTGCTAGTACCGTCAGAACAGCGACTCCTAGCCGCTAATGGAAGTCAGATTAAGGTGGATGGTGAAACTAACCTTAAGATTCGGATCGGAAAGCAGGTGTACCCTGTACCCTGCCTAGTTACAGACCAAGTGACAGAAGTGATCTTGGGGTTATCTTGGCTGGAAGCCAATCAGGCAAGATGGGACTTCGCAAGTCGATGCGTTTTCCTTGGGAGCGAGAAGATCCCTCTGAAAGAGGTCGTTACCGAGTCCATGTGCCGGAGAGTTATTGTGCAAGAGGACATAATAGTTCCTCCAAGGAGCGAAGTCGACGTTCCAGCTTGGGTAGTATACCCGCATTTCCAAAAAGATAACGAAGATTGGACGACCATTCCAATGGAATTATCAAAAGATTTGATAATCGGACGTACGTTGGTGACAGGAAGAGACACGGAAGTGTGGATCAGGATGTTGAATGTTGGAGACAGAGATTCGCTAGTCAAGAAACGGACTGAATGTCCGCTGGAGCGAGTGAACGTAGTCGATGTGACAGTTAATCGAGCCAGAACGGAATCGTATGATGAGCCTTACCGAAGCGAAAATCCGGAGAAGCCTATGGGCCCAGGTTATCCGGAGGAACGCCAAGGAAAGCAGCAAAGTACGATTGACCGGTTTGGATCGAAGATTAGTACAACGACCAGTGTGGCGGAGCAGACGCTCAACCCACTTGCCGAACAGACCCTAAAACGACTATGGGAAGAAGTGCCAGCAGACATTTCGGAAGAAGAGCGAATCAGGTTACGAAAACTTGTGCTAACGTACAGCGCAACGTTTTCCCTTAACGAAAGTGATAACGGATTCACTTCGGTGATCCAACACGAGATCGATACGGGACAGGAGAAACCAGTTCGGCAACCTTTGAGACGTCAACCGCTTTCCATGTTACCGGAAGTTGATCGTCAGGTAGAAGACATGTTGAGACAAGGAATCATTGAACCTTCGATATCGGAATGGGCATCCAATGTCGTAATGGTTAAGAAAAAGGATGGCAGTATGCGTTTCTGTATCGATTACAGGCAACTGAACCTGAAAACACGGAAAGATGCTCATCCGTTACCCCTTATCCGCGAGAGTTTAGATACCCTGGGTGGCGCCAGATGGTACAGTACGTTCGATTTGAGAGCAGGTTATCACCAGATGGCCTTGCACCCAAGAGACAAACACAAGACCGGGTTCGTTACGAGAAGGGGCAGCTTCCAATTCAAAGTGTTACCTTTCGGATTGTGCAATAGTCCGGCCTCGTTTTGTCGACTAATGAACTTAGTCTTGACAGGGCTAAACTATGACATCTGTCTGGTTTACTTGGATGACATAATTGTGTTCTCGAGGGACGTAGAGACGCACATGCAACGTCTAGAGATGATTTTCAGGAGATTACAAGAGTATAATCTCAAGCTGAAACCATCCAAATGTTACCTGTTACAACAGAGAGTATTGTTTCTTGGTCACGTTTTGAGTGAAGAAGGGGTCGCGACGGATCCGAGCAAGATCAAGGCCGTAGAAGAATGGTCTGCTCCTCGGAACTTGAGGCAAGTCAGATCCTTCGTTGGTCTTTGCTCCTATTACCGACGTTTCATACATGATTTCGCGGTGGTAGCTCAACCACTTCATTTTCTGACCAGGAAAAATGTACCGTTCCATTGGACTGACGAATGTCAGGGAGCTTTCGAAGAACTTAAACGAAAGTTGGTTTCCGCACCTATACTTGGGTTACCGAACGACGAGGGCCAGTACATCCTAGATACGGATGCCTCGGCATACGCCATTGGAGCGGTGTTATCGCAAGTACAAGAAGGAGAAGAGACAGTGATTTGTTACGCGAGTCGGCTCTTGTCGACGGCGGAACGGAACTATAACGTTACCAGGCGAGAGTTGTTAGCTGTGGTGTATTTCTTGAAAGAGTTTCGTCAGTACTTACTGGGTAGTAAATTCCTACTCAGAACAGACCACTCCGCACTTCAGTGGTTACGCAGAACACCGGAACCGATTGGCCAACAGGCTCGTTGGTTAGAGATGATAGAGGAGTTTGACATGGAGATATGTCACAGACCGGGAGCAAAACACGGTAACGCAGACGCGATGTCTAGAGGTCCGGGTGAGGAACAACCTAAAGTGGTTACCATGAGAGTTACGAATGAAGACGTGATGTGGGCACGTCCGATCGGAGAAGTAACGCGCTCCGAGGTGACCAGTGAAGATACAGGCCAGGAAATCCGTTGGACAAAGGAGTTTCTTCGAAGAGAACAGCAGAGCGATTGCAATATTGGTACGGTCCTTGGTTGGAAGGAGTCGAAGCATCATCCAACACAGGCAGAACTATCACCTGCTAACGGAGAGGTGAAAGTGTTGGTGAGCAACTGGAATCAGCTGGAAGTCCTGCAAGGAGTGTTACACAGAGGCTGGATTCAGGGTAACACAGGAAAAGCTGAGCGATCTCAGTTAGTTGTGCCCTTATCTCTACGGCAAGAGATGCTTCAGTTAACACACGCAAGCTTTGCCGGAGGACATTTCGGGATTCGGAAGAGTTTAACTCAGTTGCAACGCCGGGCGTATTGGCCGAGTTGGAAGGACGATGTTAGACGGTTCTGCCAAAGGTGCGATCGCTGTGCTCGTTATCGAAGGGAGAAACCTCCAAGACAGGGTTACATGCAGACTCCTGTGGTCGGTGAACCAATGGAGAGATTCGGAATTGATATAACTGGTCCGCATCCTGTATCAAGTAAAGGCAACAAATACATACTGACCGCGATAGATTACTTCTCGAGATGGGCTGAAGCTCTGCCTATCAGAAACCAAGAGGCCGTTACTGTGGCAGAATCGCTTATGGTACACGTGTTCTCGAGGTTTGGTATGCCACGCCAGATCCTGACGGATCAGGGACCGTGTTTTGAGTCGAAGTTATTCAAAGAGCTGTGTAAACGCATGGAGATTGACAAAGTACGCACAACTCCATATCGACCCTCTGGTAACGGAATGATCGAAAGGTTCCACAGAACACTGAACATGTTGATCGGAAAGGTAGTGTCGGAACGACAAAAGGATTGGGATGTTCATGTACCATATGTAATGGCGGCATATCGAGGTACTGAACATGAAGCGACCCAACGGACACCTAATTTCCTGTTCCTGGGAAGAGAGAATCATACGCCATTAGACTTGATTCTAGCCCAAGTCACAGAGTTCGAGAGACCGTCTTACAGTGACATGGAAGAGTACGTGGAGAAACAGAAAGAGAAAATGGAACGATCGTATCGGCTTGTACGAGAACAGTTAAAGAGAGTAGCAGAAAGAAGGAAAAAAGCCTACGATTTGAGAGTGAGACCTAGCAAGTTCGCTCAAGGAGATTGGGTTTACTATTACTACCCTCGGCTAAGAAGTGGAAGGAAGACAAAATGGGCTCGCTATTACACCGGCCCATTCTTGGTTATTCAAGTGCTCAGTCCGTGTCTGTATCGGATTCAGAAGAGTCCGAAATCCACGCTAATGGTTGTGCACGTGGATAAATTGAAGCCGTTTTACGGTAAACCTCCGAGTACCTGGTTACCGGAGAGGGACAGAAATCTTGAGTTACCTACAGTAGACTGGACAGTCCTGGCTCAAGATCCTAATGCAGAACATGAACCAGAGGAACCTTCAGAGAATCCAGACGAGACCGCTGATCCAGAATTGCCACCTGGACGACGGACGAGACGAAGACCTCGCTTGGATGGATGACTACGACTGTAGAAGTCCTTGTTAGTGACCTTCTGAAGCAGACGTGTATCTAGGACCAACTAGATGAACGCTTAATTGCGTTGGTTTCATTGACTATTCGAGAACCATGTTTCAGTTGCCCTTTTGATGAGAGTATTTCTTTTGAGCGGTATCTGGGAGCATACCGTACCTGTGATACCAGCAACGCTTGATTGCGTTGGTTTTACAGATTGTCAGTGAATGACTGTTTAAGTTTCCTTTTGATGATATATGTTTTCGGTTAAACATTGGCTTAGTGGTTAGTACTGAAAGGAGTAAAGATTCCAGTACTAGGACGCTTCATTGCGTTGGTTCTACAAGCGAACTATTGGAGAACCATGTTACCGTTTCCTTGTGATGACAGAGTTTCTTTTCGACAGTATAATGCTCGTAACAACGAGTGTTAAGGAAATTCGGGGCAACGTGATTTCCTTGGTTACCGTTTCATGATACTTTAGTGCGCTACCTTAGTGCGCACTTGGGATAGATCATCATGCGATAGAAGCATATGTTAGGACTTAGATCATGTGCGTAAATATGATAACTTGTATTTTTATTTTGCTTTCACGATTTTGAAGTGGTACCGGGTGTGACTGATCGACGATGGTTACCAGATCGGGAGACAGTGGGCGACTTTTCTCTCCTTAAGTTCTCCTGGCCCTTGGGGTCCGGTAGAGCTCAGGTTCATGATAGAGGGCCTGTTAAGGTTGGCGATTTGTCAGGTACGACAGGTTGCCAGTAGGGTGGTGGTTCGGATCGAAAGCATCATTAAATAGGCTGTCGCTATCACGGTTCTCATCGTGTTTGGCGTACGTGCAGGGTGCCGAGAGATC
>OY744603.1:62058644-62246144 GCA_963556255.1 Allolobophora icterica
CCTCAACATGGCCAATATATAGAACTCAGTTATACCTTTGATAATGACGATGGTGATGTTGAAGGTGGTGTGGTCGGGGTGAAGTTGATGATAAGAAAGGTGATAATGGTGATGATAGTGATGTTGACGATTAGTATGATGTCTGTGATGATGGCAATGGTTATGATGAATGTTATGTGAGTGATACTGATGATGATGATGATGATGATGATGATGATGATGATGATGATGATGATGATGATGATGATGATGATGATGATGATGATGATGATGACGATGATGATAGCAATAATGATGATTATAGCAATAATGATGATGATAATTTTTATGATGATACGGAGGAGGAGAATAAAAGTGATGATGACGATGGTAACTGCTACGCTGACGATAGCGACGACGACGACAACGACGATGATGATAATGATATTGATTACTGCGAAGTGATGTCTGTGACGATGTTGATGATGGTGATTATATGGTGATGGTGGTGATGATGATGCTGAAGCGTGTGTTTGTAGAATCTCGGCAACCTTATCGTGTCCCATGAAGTTGCACAAGTACCCGTTCGACACTCAGGTCTGCCCGATGATGTTCGAGAGCTGTACGTATCAGCATCCTTCATCTCTTACCCCTCCATCGCTTCACCCGCCCGCCCCCGCACATGATAACAACCTCTGTTGCTGCAACATTTCTATAGCGTCGTTCATACAGTTTATAACGGTCATAACAGCGAGTCACGTGTCTTACTTATTTATTTATTCCGGATATTTCTATAGCGCCTCTCGAAGTCTTCTACTACTCAGAGGCGCTCCCGACTACAGCACTTGATACTGTGCCGGAATTTTCACGCCGAAGCGCCACGAGCAATAATTATTGCGAGTGAAGGACTTGCCCAAGGTCCGTACGCAGCGGCTAGAGTGGGATTCGAACCTGCAACCCTCCGCTCACAAGGCGCCGAACTTACCACTGAGCCACCACGCCCCACAGTGTGTTACAGTGTGTTATAGTGTGTTACAGTGTATTACAGTGTGTTACAGTGTATTATAGTGTATCACAGTGTATTACAGTGTGCTACAGTGTGCTACAGTGTATTACAGTGTATTATAGTGTGTTATGTTATAGTGTATTACAGTGTGCAACAGTGTATTACACTATTACAGTGTGTTACAGTGTATGACAGTGTATTATAGTGTGTTACAGTGTGTTACAGTATATTACAGTGAATTAGCAGTATTAGAGTACACTACTATGTATTACAGTAGCCTACATTATGAATATTACAGAATAGTGTTTTACACTTTAAAAATTCGTGACAGTGACTTTTACTATTGCGATTATCATTTAGTGGTTTATGTCAAATATTCTGATTGGGTCCTGTACTAATTACGTTACATCTGGCTATTTTGTAGCGCCTTTAAGAATCTCACAGAGGTGCTATAAGTCTATAACACAGTGGATGATGGTAACGAGATGTGCACAAATTCTGGTGAAATACGGTCCGGGTAGTCGAGTCATTTCTTACCGGGTACACGACTACCCATCGTTCCATCGTTTGATAAACATGTGAATGCAAACCATGAAATGGCTGCCTGTTGGTATGCAAGTCTTTGATTGATTAGATATGCATATGATAGATCATCAGTATACCTAAGTATTGCATATAATCATGTAATTAAAGCGACTGTACAGAATAACAACGGTTTCTCATATAAAGCATTGGCGAGTCTTTAAACGCAGTAGCGTCTAAACCAACGTTGAGCTTCACAGGCGACACACAAACAGCGCATTATGAAGCAGTAGTCTGCTTAAAATAATCATTATGCTGCTTTGGCCGGGTTTCGGGTAAATGAAATCACGGCTGGGGTGCAACCCTTCGGGCGAACGCTTGGACATCCGGGCGACCGCTGACAGGACTATGTGGTGACCAAGATACAGAGAAACCTCCTTCTAAGTATGTCTTTTAGGAGCCACTTTGTAATAAGCTTGTGTTTCAGCAAGGTTTGTTAAGATGATGTAGTGTAATAACGAGGTTTTGTTAAAACGAGGTTGTGTTAAAGCAAGACTTAATGTCAATGACGTTGTGCTATAACAAGGTTTTGTTATGGGAGGTTGTGTTGTAAGAAGGTTTTGTTATGGAAGGATTGTATTGTAACAAGGTTTTTGTTATGACAAGGTTGTGTTGTTACAAGGTTTTGTTGAAACTAGGTTGCGTTATAATTAACGAGGTTGCGTAATAATGACACTCGTTGTGAGCGCCTCTGACTAGTTTCTATGATGCGGCGCCATATAAATTTCCAATTAAAATACAATTACAACTGCGACCATGTTGCTATTGCGAGGTTTTTAAATAATTATTTCTAAAGCTTTACGACCGATTTATATCAGATCCCGTGTCATAATAATGGATCGTGCTGTAAAAAAGCTGGGGCGTAGGCCTATGTATTATTATTTTTTTGCCTCCCGGTAAAAAGGACCCTCGGGGACTTCAATATTATTTTGAAACAGATTTGTATGGAATAGGTTCTATTCGTAAAGGTCTGGGTGGGTAAAGGTACCCCTTAAGGCCACAGCGCTGCTACTACTACTACTACTACTACTACTACTACTACTACTACTACTACTACTACTACTACTACTACTACTATTATTATTATTATTATTATAATTATTATTATTATGCATTTATTAAGCGCCACTATCTGTCGACCAAGCATCAATCGATGGCACTGAGCAATTGTGAGTTAGGGACTTGCTCAAGGTCCCCACACAGTAACCGTCTCAGAGGAGATTCGAACACGTACAATCCGCGTTACAAGATGAACGTTGTATCCAATCGGCTTCCGCGCTCGGTGTCTAGTTCCAATGTCCAGTGTTCTTTGTCTAGTCGTTAGTTTCGAGCGTTTGCTTCTATAAAGGCATTGGTTGACAGCGTTTTAAAGGTGTCTAAAGAGAGCTACCGTGTCCCACAATCAGCCATAGTTTGGTGGTAGCTTTCTGTTTCGGTTATATTGTGGGATTGTGTGGCTTTCAGTCGGGTACACGATGGACACACTGTTCTTCGCCTGGCTCGACCAACCGGTCGACATCGATGCCAGTGTCCTCCTGCCTCAGTTCACCTTCGTCGGCAGCCATCTCTACGACTGCTCCCAGAACTACACTGCCGGTCAGTCAGTTCCGTTCTCTGTCTATCTGTCTCTCTCTCAGCCGGTCTTTGTGTAAGTATGTCGGTCTGTCTTTCTGTCTGCCCACGTTTTGTTTTGTTTGTCTCTCTCTCTCTCTTTCTCTCTGTCAGTGTCTGTATGTCTCTTTATCTCTCCGTTTCACTTGTGCGTCTGTCTCTCCGTCAGTCTGGGTGATTGACTGGACATGAGTGGTTGGGCGAGTGAGTGAGTAAGTGAGCGAACGAGCGAGCCAGTCAGTCAGTCAATCATTCAGCCAGCCAGCCAGCCAGCCAGCCAGCCAGCCAACAGGCCACTTAATCAATTAGTCAGTCATTCTTATTTCCTTATTTCCTTGTGATGTAGATTTGCTCATTAGTTGCAATGGCGCGAGTTCCCTCTCTCACATGAATGTCTAATCGAAACAGACACAAAACGGACGAATAGCTTGTCACTCGACGAGCGAGGGGTGAAGGGCCAATTTTTTATGACCTGTCTTCAACCTTTTTGCCCTCATCGATGCCCTCTGGCGTCAGCAGTCGTCAATTTTTAATTTCTAATTAGACTTCGCCTTCAAAAATGGAAACGTTAGCGCCACCCAGCGATCGCTGTGGGCGAACGGAAGCTTGGTCGCCATCTTTGTGCGTGCCTTGGGAAGAACTGAAAAGCCGACCGATTGATTGTGCGAAACAGATTGCACGCTTGATTGAGTCTGTACGACGATTGTACGCTTGAGTGATTCTGCAGACGATATAGGAACCGTTACGGTTCAATGGGTGAATGAATGACTGGATGGATGGATGGACGGATGGATGGATGGATGGATGAATAGATGGATGACTGGATGGATGGATGGACGGATGGATGGATGGATGGATGGATGGATGGGTGGGCTGATGGATGGGCGGGTGGGTGGGTGATTGATGAGTGAGTGGGTTGGTTGGTGGATGGATGGATAAATGGATGGATGGACGGATAGATGGATGAGCGGATTGATGGATGGATTAGTGGATTGGTGGAAGAATGGTGGACGATATATGAGCCGTTATGGTTCAATGGATGGATGGATGAATTACTGGATGGATGGATGGATGCATGAAAGGATGAACGAGTCTTGCATCCTGTTCGTGCTATCCACTCATCAAACTCTTTCCTATACGTTCTCAACCTCATGCTCATTGTTCTTGTCTTTCTTTGTCGTTATTTCTTCTCTTTCTTTTCCTCTCATCTTCCTCTTTCTATTATTTTATTCTTCTTATCTTCATTCTTTTATTCCGCCTGTTCGGCTTCCTTTACTTTTTCTTCTTTCTACATTTCTCTCTTCTCTTTCCTTTCCTCCTCATCCTCGTCCTATTTCCTCTCATCATCCTGCTCCTCCTACTCCTCCTCATTCTTATCCCCATCTTCCTTCTTCCATTGTGTTATCTTCGGAAAGGCTATGCTGTCGTGAGAGCGACTGCCGCAGTCAACAAAGCCGAGCTTCTAAGCCCCATAAACACCCGCCCCTTCGAGTCAACTGAAACGATATCCCGCCGTTCACTATTGACCACTGGAAACTGACCACTGACCACAGAAAACTGACCGCTGGACACTGACCCCCCCCCCACCCCGGGAATTGGACCACTGAAACCCGACCACTGAAAACTGACCATTGAACACTTCACCACTGAACACTGATCAATGGACATTGACAACACGCTGCTGATCGACACTGTTTCTGTAGATCGAACAAGACATCAATTAGAAGGTCATTAAGTGTCTAATAAGACACCCTAGCCACATTCTGCCTTTCATTCAGTGTTTGCTGAAGAAATCATTGATTGTCATCTATAAATCAACTGTGTTGATCCTTAGATCGATTTTATTTCTGCTGATCTCATAATGGAATGCTTCTGTTGCTCTGGTGATCAATCATCTTCTGCTAATCCACCAGGTCAATCTGTTGATCATGTCATCCTTTTATCTCTGCTTATCTATTGATTGATTGTTGTTGATCTGGTGCTGACGATCTTCAGATTAGCGAATTTCCGATGATCTCTTCATCGATTACTGTTGCTAGTCTTTCGATCGAAAATCTCTCTTGATTTATTGATTAGTTATTTGAGCTGATCCACTCTGCTTCTATGACTTCATCGATATCGCCCTTGCAGGCCTTCAGTCCACGCAACCACCGACATGAGCTTCTTCTTAATCTGCCTCTCCATTGTCCAGCTATTGAAGAACTTTTTATGTCTATTGTGACCATTGTATTGTCCACCGGTCGACAGCATTTCCCTAGAGTTTTATTGAAGATGCATTTTATTATTATCATCATCATCATCATCGTCATCATCATTATTATCGTTTTCGTCATCATCATTATTATCGTTTTCGTCATCATCATTATTATCGTTTTCGTCGTCGTTGTTATTATCATCATCATAATCGTCGTCGTCGTCGTCATCATCATCATCATCATTATCATTATAATAATTATTATCATCACCATCACCGTCATCATCATCACGGTGATAATAATAATAGTAATAGTAATAGTAACAGTATTTTATTTATTTATTTTATTTATTCCGGATATTTCTATAGCGCCTCTCGAAGTCAACTACTACTCAGAGGCGCTCCCGACTACAGCATTTGATACTGTGCCGGAATTTTCACGCCGAAGCGCCACGAGTAGTAGTAGTAGTAGTAGTAGTAGTAGTAGTAGTTGTAGTAGTAGTAGTAGTAGTAGTAGTAGTAGTAGTAGTAGTAGTAGTAGTAGTAGTAATAATAATAATAATAATAATAATAATAATAATAATAATAATAATAATAATAATAATAATAATAATAATAATAATAATAATAATAATAATAATAATAATAATAATAATAATAATAATAATAATTTATTGATCTGTATATCTGTGTACATTCGTTTTCTGTCGAAGGCGCCTTTCCATGCCAGGAGATCCGCTTCGTGCTGCAGAGGGACATCGGATACTTCGTCATCCAGGTCTTCGTTCCCAGCATCCTCATCGTCATCCTATCCTGGGTCTCGTTCTGGATCAACATCGACGGCGTTCCAGCCCGCGTATCGATCGGTCTGCTGACGGTCCTTACGACGACGACCCAGAGCTCGGGGATCAACCAGCAGCTGCCCCGTGTCTCCTACATCAAGGCCATCGACATCTGGATGATCATGTGCTTGCTCTTCGTCTTCGCGGCCCTACTTGAGTACGCGGTCGTCAACGTTGCCGCCAGGAACGGGGTTCGAATCCGGACGCCGATCGTACGACAGGCCCCGCTGCAGGCTCTCGACGGCGAACGGCCCAACGACCTGGTGGGTAATCGTAATCGTAATATTGTACATTCAATGGTAATCGTAATCGTAAACTCCAAATTTCTAAAGGCTACTTTAAAGAAACGTGCGATCAGCAGCTTATTCACGAGCGTCGCGTCAAGTCAGAGAGGTTGTCCAGAGATGACGAGGGAAGAGCCGAGTCCGGATGCCAGTGAGACCATGGCAGAGAGGGGAGGCAGAAAGCCGCTAAGAATGGCAGAGTGGTAATCGTAACTGTTAGCGTAATCTTTATCATGAGTAATATTAGTTGTGATCACGAAGCGTAATCGTAATCGTAGTTGCAACAATGGCAGTAATCATTTGTAAATGCAATGGTAATGATGATCGTAATCGCGACTTTAATCGTGATTGTAATCGTAATATTAATTGTAATTGCAGTTGTAATCGTAATTGTGTTTGCAGTCGTAATCGTAATCGTGATTATTATAACAGTCGTAATCGTAAGATGCGATTACAATTGTAACTGTAATTGTTGCGGTAATCCATCTGTAATAGCTTTAAGTTTCCTGTAAACCTAAGAATGACCTGATTTTTCTATATCAAATCAGTCCGTGACATTGTCCAATCCATGGACTATCCAAACATTTGACCTGACGCGTTAAACCTAACCTTGACTGCACCCATACCCCCACTAATCTTAACAGGCTAATACTAACCCCAACTTCAAGAAATTACATAGGATTATATCGTAAACTCTAACCCTTGGGTAAAAGTTTCAAAGTGCTCCACATGAAGCACGTCGTTTAGTTAGCTTCTCAGGTTTACTTTTCCCCAAATAGGCACGGACCGGCGGGGTGGATGGGTTAACAATAGCAGGGTTGATGGGTAGAGTGGGTAGTTGGTGGGTGAGTTTGTGGTTGAGTTGGTGTGTGAGTGGATTTAGGTGAATTGGTGAGTGGGTGAATGGATGGTTGACTTGGGGATGAGTTGTTGGTGAATGGGATGTCTTAAGTGAATGTCTGAATGAATATTTGAGTAGGTGGGCAAGTTAATGGGTGAATGGGTGATTGATTTAGTGGGTGAATGGGTTGGTGAGTTAGTGGGTGAATGGTTGGATAAATTGGTTGGTGAAATGGGTGATTTATTTAGTGGGTAAATGGGTGAGTTAGTTGGTGGGGAATGGGTGGGTGAGTTGGTGGGGAATGGGTGGATGAGTTGGTGGGTGAATGTTTGGGTAAGTTGGTGGGTGCATGGATGATTTAATTAGTGGGTGAATGGGTGGGTGAGTTGAATGGTAAATGGTTGGGTAAGTTGGTGGGTGAATGGGTGATTTAATTAGTGGGTGAATGGATGGGTGAGTTGGCAGGTGAATGGTTGCGTAAGTTGGTGGTTGAATGGGTGATTTAATTAGTGGTGAATGGGTGGGTGAGTTGGTGGGGAATTGGTGGATTAGTTAGCTGGTTAATGGGGTGAGTTGATGGGTGAATGGGGTGAGTTGGTGAGTGAATCAATGAGTGAGTTGGTGGATGAATGGAGTGAATTTGTGGGTGAATGGAGTGAGTTGGTGGGTAAATTGGTGGGTATACATAGTTGAATGAATATTTGAGTGAGTGGGTGAGTGGAACGGTCGACGTATCGATACATCTGTTTGGAGTTCGATATCCATGATCGATTGATTGGCTTTCGTCGTTCGATCCGTGATTAGTTAATTGCGCCGTGCGCCTTCGTTACTATGGCAACGGTGCACCCAATGGCGTTGTCAGCGGCTGACCATGACGTCGATCGCTTGTCGCTGGATGCTGCGACAAATTAATGTGCTGCTGCTGCTGCTGAAGATGATGATGACGACGACTATGATGACGGTGGAGGTGACAGTGATGATGGTGACGGTGATGATGATGATGATGATGATGATGATGATGATGATGATGATGCTGATGATGATGATGATGATGATGATGATGATGATGATGATGATGATGATGATGATGATGATGATGACAGTTATGATAATTATAATGATGATCAAGACGATGACGGTGGTGGTTATGATGGTGTATGTATGTAAATGTACATTTGTGTAGCGCCTTTTGAGGACCTGTCAAAAGCGATTAGGTCATTGCTAAAAGAAGAGGAGGATGTCTTCTCTTCTTTGTCCCTTCTTCCTGGCAGGCATTTAAATTGTTGCTCTTTAACACATGCTAAGAGAGTAAAATGAGTCGAGTTAGTGGTGACCGTGGTGTTGGTGATTTAAACGGTTGTGGTGGTGGTAGTAGTGGTGGTGGTAGTGGTAGTGGTGGTGATTAGGCAGCTGGGCGAAGGTATAATCTATTCGTACCATCCTATGGCGCCAATCAATGTATTCCTTTATCAAAGATGAGTTTGAAGGAAGCAAGGTGGCCACAGAGTTAAAACAATGACATCTTAAGCAGATCCTTAGCGTCCTCTGCACTACCTCCTCCTCCTTTTCCTCGTCCTACTATTCTTTCTCTTCTTCGTACGTGCTTCTTTGTCGTTTTCCTCTTCTCCCTCCACCAATTGTTACTCCTTCACCTCTTCCTCATCGTCCCTCGCCTCTGTATATTTCGTTTGTAATTTTTCTGTCATAATTCGCTTTCCCTCCTCCTTCTCCTCCTCCTTCCCTTTGTTCTAGTCGTCTCATCTTCCTCATCTTCCTCCACCTCTTTTCCTCCTCATCTTCCTATGTATCGTCCTCCTCTAGTATCCGTCTTCATTCTCCGCATCGTCATCTTCCCCTCTTGTCTCCATCCTCCTCCTGCTAATCCCCAGCCTCTGTTCCTTCATCGTTCTCCTTTTCCTCTTTTACCCGTTCATCCTCCATTGATCGACCCATTCGGCTGCAGATGTTGCCCACTGGACCAGCAGCATCCGCAACCTCAGCCTCTGCCTCTGCCTCTGCCTCAGCAGCTTCCACAGACGATGGAACAATCGATCGCAGGGCCATACCCGCATCCAGCCGAGCATCGTTCTACCGCAGGCGCCGCACCTCTCTCCTCCCTCCCACTCCATCCTTGTGTCTCGATTCCGCACTTCCTGCATCTAAGCCTATATTCATCCCTCCCTCCTTCCTTCATGGCTTCCTCTGTCTGTGTGCGTGTCTGTCTTTGTGTCTGTCCGTCGGTGTTTCTGTCTGTCATTAAGATGTTCTCTTCCTATGTCTGTCTGCCTGTTTGTCTGTCTATCACTCTATCTCTGTGCATGTCCTTCTCCCTGTCTACCTTAGTTTCTTTCTGTTGCTTGTGTTTCGTTATCTACATCCTTCTGTCTTTGTCCTTGACTCCTTTCCACCTGTGTCTGTCTGCCTCTCTGCCTGTTTGTCTGCCTGTCTTTCTAGTTGTCTGCGTCTGTCAGTCTCTCCTTGATCCAACTCCCAAGTCCCTTATTAATACCGACGTGGCTATTTTCCTGACTTCCCTCCGTTACTTCCATCATCCATACCGAAGGCCACCTCTCCCCGCACTCCTCCCTCCATCTTTTCTTCCATTCCCTATGCCTCCTTTCCTCGACACCCCTACCTTTATCGCTGGCTCCACCCCGTCTCCCTTCCCCCAGGGGATGAGTTGTTTGGCATCGTAGTTGGGGAAACTAATAAGCAAACATGCGAGATTTAATGACTGGGTAGAATCGATTTGACATGGATACACTCGGAAGGACAACCTTTGACAATCAGGCATACAGAGTACGACAATTAAGAGTAGATGGAGTGGGAAACCTCTCACCCCAACGCACCCTATCCTTCCCCAAACATCTTCTCCCCAATCGACGCCTCAGATCCTATAAATAGGCCTACAGCTGGAGGGATTAAACGATTTGATTAGCCGTGCTGATTAGTTGATGTTCGTAAACGGTTCTAGGGCAATTCGGAGCCGGACAATTGGGAGCGGACAGTTCGGAGAGGACAATTCGGAGACGGGCAATTCGGAGCCGGGCAATTCGGAGCGGATAAATTGAGCGGACAATTCGGAGCCGGGCAATTCGGAGCCGGGCAATTCGGAGCGGATAGAATAGCGTCTAACCATGTCTAACCAAAACTACTATGCATAGCAAAGAAGTCACGAATTAAAAGTTTAAAAAGTTCTTAAAGCTGCGGAGTGAAATTGCAGTGAAATGTAGGCGTACTAATGTTTCAATTGATTATATAAGACCACACTGTTATGCATGAAAATCTATTCCATGTTACATTGTAAGTTTCATTAGTCATTTAAGTCTATGTTGTGGCTGCATCCGCGCAGGTACTCGATGCATGTGCGGTTACCGTAATCTAGTACCACACTTCGCAGTCGACGGTCCAAATCCCTATATTTTTTCTTTCTCAGAGGAGGATCTTCTCCTGCAATTAGCCGCTCGACATTCAGTTGATTGATACTCTGCTCCCTTTGCAACTTGACAACTAATCGCGGAAGAGTGGGATGGGCGATCTGAACCGATCGTGCGAATGCACTATGCCAACCCTCGACTGCGTTGTTGGCATAGGCGTAGCTACATGGAGGCAAGAGAGGCATTTGCCTCCTCTTGGTTTTGTGGATTTTTAAATTTTTCATGGGTTATAGCCCTGCGTCCTCAAGTAGGCCTACACCCCAGCAGAGGTGGATTTTGCCTCCTCTTGATTTGAAGAAGAAAGCAAGTCTTCGAATGTGTTAATGACTAAAAAAGTCATCAACTTTTTTCGTAACATAAAGGTTAAATTTTTTGAAATTCTCAGAGCGAGATTCTGAAATTCTCAGAAGTTTTTGCAACAGCCGTTCGGACGCTGAAAAATTTCCCCCTCACCTCTGAAACAAGATTGCCGCCACTGCATACAAGTTTTGACAAGCAGTAGTTGCCTCCTCTTGAATTGAAGTCTGGCTACCCCCCCCCCTCCCCTGGTTGTTGGTGCGAGGATTTTCTTCACGGACAGCTTCATAGCAATCCCAAATGTCTGAGAACGATTTGTTTGTTGCCACAAAATAAATAAGCCTACTAAATGGCTAGAAAGCCGTAAGCGCCCCAGCTTTGCATCGCCAAAGGCCTTTGATGCCATTATAAAAATAAATACGTGAGAGTCCGACGCTATTCTATCCGCTCCGAATTGCCCGGCTCCGAATTGCCCGACTCCGAATTGTCCGCTCAATTTATCCGCTCCGAATTGCCCGGCTCCGAATTGCCCGTCTCCGAATTGTCCTCTCCGAACTGTCCGCTCCCAATTGTCCGGCTCCGAATTGTCCGGACACCTCGTAAACTGATATGATTATGTTATTTCATTGACTGAAATGATTAACAGATTTGATTAACAGATTACACTGACTAAACTGATTATCAATTGATATATTAATCGATTTGTTGAATGATTAACAAATGTCTGGTTCGATCAATTGATCTCGTGAATTATAATATTTTGATTAACTGGTTTGATTGACTGGTTTGTTTCGCCGACATGAATTACTGATTTGAATAAATGATTTGATCACCGTTTAGATCAACAGATTTCATAGCCTACGAATTACTGATTTGATTAACTGGTTTAATTAACTGCAACACTCTCCATTTGATTAACGGATCTCTGCGTAATCTCTCTTTAATTAAAAGCTATACGTAACACATTCATTTGCACGCGACTATGAAGATTCTGTGGAAGTCCGTAAGATCTCCCGACTGAAGCACACATGGTTTAATAGCAATCCAACACCAGGGATCCTTTATTTTGTGCCACCCGGGGCTTTTGTCCCCCAGGACCCCTCTCTGTGCCGCCGACTTGTGTTCAGTCAATAAACGGTTTCAATTGAGAAGTTTAAATGAATCGAGTTCTCTGCTCTGATGCTGTCGTTGTATTAACGACTTCGGTTTATTGTTTGTACAGGATCACTACGGCGCCGCTCACAGCGAAACATGTTCCTGCTGGAAGGTCAGTATGCGTCTACTGACTGACTTGTTCATTGACTGGATGACTGGATGGCTGGCTGGCTGGTTGGTTGGCTGGCTGAAAGACTGACTTCCTGACAGGCAGCTTGACTGATTGGCCGACTGGCCGGATAGCTGACTAGATCGTTGACTAACTGGCTGCCTGCCTCACTGGCCGGCTGGCTGGCTGACTGTCTGACTTAAATCATCGTCTTTGTCTTCGTCTTCATCGTTATCATCATCGTCATCATCAATTTCAGCAGAGCCTTATAATAAGTTATCGTCGTCGTCATGGCCAATATAACCAACATGATGATGTATTATTTCTCCATTCAACGGTTGTAATTGTAAATGTAACAGCAGGTGCTGATGTTGATTGTTTGGTGATGTTGTTTCTGCAAATGCTGCTGCTGCTGCTGCTGCTGATGCCTATGGTGGTTACTATCTCAACTGATGGAGATGTAGACTAGTTGCTATGTCAGCTGATGACACTGGTAGTGGTTGCCATGAGCGCCCATTTCCAAAGGGCGACCAACGCCCGTTTGTTCCCATGGCTCATGTTCGATCGCCCATGGCGGCTGTTCAGTGAAACGCGGTCAGCATGATGTTGCTTAGTACAGTAGTTGGCTTGATTCTCAACTGCTGCTGCTGCTGCTGCTGAATGCTCGGTCTGTTGGTGAGTGTGATGCAGGTGGTTGCTTGTAGATGTTGTAGGAAATCAATTCTCATATGATACTAAGTTTTAGATGATGGCAGAAGATGCTGGATGATGACGTACCCCTAAGTATCAGTTGCTGATGTTGGTTGCTAAGTGACGACGTATGCGTGATTCTCAGACGATGATGCAGATGGTTGTTGTTTGGTGATATCTATAGACGTGATACTCCAATGATGATGATGGCGCTGATAATGAGAAACAGGTTCTCAAATGATGATGCTGGAAGAGGTTGTTTGGTTATGCATGTAGGCCAGATTCTCAGTTGCTGATGCTGGTTGTTTGTTGATGCTGTAAGTTTTATTCTTAGACGATGAAGCTGGTTGCTGTTGCATGGCGATGATGTGAGAAACAAATTCTCAAATAATACCCAGATGATGATGATGGCGGAAGATGCTGGGTGATGATGTAGCCCTAATTCTCAGTTGCTGATGTTGGTTGTTTGGTGATGCTGTAGGCCTGCACGTCGGGTAACGGTCCCTCGTACACCGTTTCCGTCGACGTCGAGGGAAGCAAGCGAAGAGCTCGACAGGTCGACAAGATCTCCCGGAAGTGCTTCCCGCTGGCCTTTGTCCTCTTCAACATCGTCTACTGGATGGCCTACACACTTCCGGCCTCGCTCACCTCGTCCGCCTCCTCTTCCGACGACGACGAACTAGCCCTATAGTCCCCCTTTACCCATTCCACCCCATCTGACCTTTCCAATCTGCCATATTCTCGTCGCAACATCACTGGAGCCGCAAGTTTTCTGTGTACGGCCAGGGTGCGGTTTGCGATTAGAGGCAGTGGGTGGAGTGGCCCAAGGGGAATGGGGGAAATGTTTCTTCATTGGGGGAAGTATCAATCAGTGGGGAAAGTCTGTGGGCAGTTCAGAAACTGTGGGAAAGTTGCATTAGGTATACGGGAATCAGCGGGGAAACAGCGGGGAACCTAAGTGCAGAATCAGATGTATGGGAAAGGCATAGGCCTATCTTCACTGGACTGGGTGAAGGTGTAAAACAGTGGGAAGAATGACCCATGAGTAGGAGCAAAATGTGTGGGGGACAATGGGGCATGGTCTGAGCCAACTTGGACTTTTCCCCTACACCTACAACTCTCATACTTTTGTGGTTGGAAGCGAGGTCTGGGTTGCGCTCTGTGGGATAATGATCGTTTACATATCCAGGATGAGAACTGTGGTTGGGACAGACGGGTCAAGAATCAAGTGGGAAATGTATCTTGAATAAGGGTGGTCTGAGCCAGAGGGAGGAGTTTACCCGTTCATTTAACCCTGTTTGCGATTGAAAACAGCGGGGAAGCTGTTGTTAAAGCTGCTTTTGAAGTCATCCAAATCGTGGGTATGCTTCCCCGTTGCCCAACAAATCGCACCCTGTGTGGGTAACATATTAATCTCTGTGCGTGACGTTGATGACAGCCCACGTGGGTTGATGAATATTCATTGCTCTGTGTAATGAGATCAACTCTAGTTGATTTAAATCTGTGCAATATACTGTAAATAGTTACGTCACAGTCGCTTAAGCAAAGGGCACTGCTAAACTGCTCAAGGATTCTCGGCGCTGGCTGTCATCGCGTAAGCGAAGATGGCATGGCCTTTTGGTTTATCGGTACCTCTGCGAAGGCCACACCCTGTCATCGGGGTCGCCCTGGTCGACACCGTAGCCTATCTTTCCAGCGGTGCGCTAAGGACTTGTCCTTCGTCCTTTTCGCCCTAACCTTCTTAACATTCCTCCTCCATCTTTATCCCTCCGTTTATTCGTCCCCTCTTCTCATAGCTTCATTTTAACATGTTCATTGTCTTCGTCTTCCTCCTTCACCTCCTCTCACAATTCTTACCCGCTTTCCTCTTCATCATATACATCCTCGTCGTCTTAAGCCTACACTTCTAGTCTTCCATTTCATCCTCATTCTCATCCTGTCTAATCCTGTTCTTACTCTCTTAAATCTTCTCCCCTTCCTCTTCACATCGTCTTCCTGTTCTTCATTAACCAATCTTCCTTTCCCCTCTTCTTCTTCCCCATCATCATTCTCCTCTTGCGCCTTCCGCTGTCTCCTACACGCCCTTTTCCTCCTTTTTAATAATTCTTCCATAACCCATTATTCCTCGTTATCTCTTCTTTTTTCTGCTGTTCCTCTCCCTCCTCTTTCCAGTCTTTCTTCTTCTTTCTACTCTTTCCCCTAATTTCCTCACCCTTCTTCCAAGCTTCCGCTGCCTCCTTTAACAATTCCGTTTCTCCTCTTCCTCATCCAACAGTGCCTCTTCTTCCAATTTCTATAATTCTTTCTGACCTCTTCCTACAATTCCTCCTCTTCCTCTTCCGATAATTCTTCATCTTCGTCCTCCTTCTACAATTCCTCCTCTTCCTTATTGCGATGATTCTTCCTCTTCCTCTTCTTACAATTCCTCCTCTTCCTGTTCCAACAATTCCTCCTTTTCATCCTCCTCTTACTTTTCTTATAATTCCTCCTCTTCCTCCTCTTCCTCTTCCTAAATATTCCTCATCTTCATCCTCCTCTTCCTCTTCCGATAATTCCTCCTGTTCATCCTCCTCTTCCTCTTCCTGCAATTCCTCCTCTTCCTGAAATTCCTCCTCTTCCTGCAGTTCCTCCTCTTCTTTTTCTTCCTTCAATAATTCCTCCTCTTCCTATAATTTCTCCTGTTCATCCTCCTCCTCCTCTTCCTGCAATTCCTCCTCTTCCTGAAATTCCTCCTCTTCCTGCAATTCCTCCTCTTCCTTTTCTTCCTGCAATTATTCCTCCTCTCCCTCTTCCTTCAATTCCTCCTCTCACTACAATTCATAGTTTTCCTTCAAGTTCTCCTCTTCCTATAATTCATCCTCTTCCTTCAATTCCTCCTCCTCTTGCAATTCCTCCACTCCCTCGTTCTTCCTCCTCTTCCTCCCCTCCTGTCCTCGCCCTCTCGGCCCATCCATTAATTTTTATTTCTTTGTTTTCAATTCTTTAATCAGTCATCCTGAATGTCTGTCAGTTTCTGTCCGTCCTTCTGATCGTATGCCTCCCTGTCTGTTTATCTGTCTACCTGAGTGTCTGTCTGTCTGTCTTCCGCCTCTCTTTCCGTCTCTCGCTTTCTCTTCCTGTGCATAAGATTTTGTCTAATTGTTATCAATTTCATACTTAATTATTCACGACTGCATGAAATTAACTTTCGATGATCATTTCGCAGAACAGTAGAAAGACGTTAGCAGTAGATCACATTTTGTACATTACACAGTCAAAGGATTGTAATAAATTATGAAGCGCCTCTCAATCGTCCCATTGTGCATATATCTTTGAACCAATCCTAGCATAACATAACATAACATAACATAATATAACATAACATAACATAATATAACATAATATAATATAACATAACATAATATAACATAACATAACATAATATAACATAATATAACATAACATAACATAATATAACATAGTATAGCATAGACCTAACGTGATATAACATAACAGTGACCGATTAAACGGCTCAATCAGTCAATCACATTACATTGCATATCATTACATAACACTGCACTACTTAACATTACACTCTATAACATTACGCAGCATTGCACTGCAATACATTACTTGCCATCACATACCAATAACATAACATAAAAACATAACATACCAGTAACACAACATAGCACATCAATAACATGATATAGCCAATAACATAACATAACACTAAAATACCACACCAACAACATAACATCAATAGCATAACATACCAACAGCATAGCATACCAATAATATAACATACCTTTAACATAATGTAACATAGCA
This sequence comes from Allolobophora icterica, assembly GCA_963556255.1. NCBI lineage: Eukaryota > Metazoa > Annelida > Clitellata > Crassiclitellata > Lumbricidae > Allolobophora > Allolobophora icterica. Next base: position 62,075,482 of record OY744603.1, read on the forward strand.
CACCAATAGCATAACATACCAATAACATAATATAACACACCAATAACATACCAATGACATAATATAAGATACCATACCAATAACACGATATAACACACCAATAGCAATAACATTACATACCAATAGCATAATGTAATATAGCATACCGAAAACATAACATACCAATAACACAATTACATAACGTACCATAACAGATATTTTCAATGGTTCATTATAATCCAAACCATTCCAAAAGTCTATATAACGCTTGCACTGATGCATTTCTGCCCTGGTCCATTCAATCCAGTCAAAGTTACATAGGGCCTACTTAATGTATGTCTGTAAAGCTCCGCAGTTGCGACTGCCGAGGCTAAGAAAATGACGTCGCTGCCGCTTCGTGTCTATGGCTGGTAATCGGAGTTAGTTGACAGTTATTTGAATGGATAATTTCTTCTGTAATTAAATATCGATATAATTTTATCTAATGACATATTATGCGAACATTTACTGGTACGTCTGTTAGTTTAATACAAAATGATATATGCAAAGCTGCCTAATTGTGCAGCTCAATTGTTCAAATAAAAGCCTCTTTGGCTGAAGTACAGTGTTTTGTGAATTTTCTTAAAGATTCGTGTAAGTGAACAATTATTGTAGTACTATTCACTGAATAGTATTCAGTGACCTTGAGGTAGGTTGCCAGATACATGGGTAGCCATGGAGGACACAGAAAGCCGGAAAGAAGGGTAAAGGAGGACGCATTTCATGTTTCACTCCGGAAATAAAAGTAGCACTTGACTTTGGCCATAGATACATTGTAACATTACTCAGATTATTGTAATTGCAATTGTAACCGAACATAGCGCCATTCAAAACAGTGGCGCCCTCGACCCGCATCACTGCCAGCACCGGCTAGAAGAAAGGTTTTCAAGAGTCTACGGAACTGAAGAGGAGAGAGAGCAAAAAGCTCTTGGCGGAGGTAGGCCTACTGGGGAAGACTGTTCCAGGCTGAAGGATCCACTGAGGCAAAGCTCCTGGATTAAGAAAAGAAACGTCTGGAAAGAGAGCTGCAAAAAAATAAGTTAGTAGATTAGTTAGGGGAACTTGGGGACAAGAGGTGCGTGTAAAGTCGTTAAAACGGCCACAAAATAATAGCCAACGAAAGGTCTAACCACATTAATATCTGCCGTTGGCAGACATTATTTTAAAGTGTAGGCTACCTCGGATTTGTCTTTTTTTTACTTTCTCACGCGACGCATGCGTGCAAGCTACCAGGCCTCACGCGACTGAATCCGGGCAGCGAGGCCTTCACCTGTGTCTATATATAATATTATCTGTCTCCGCGTAATTAACTCACCTGTGTCAGACGGCCAAGATGATATGCATAAGGCCAACTTCTGAAACGGTACACACGGATCGCTCGCTAAATGGCGAGCTAGAAGTTGGTCTGCCACCTAGCGAGTATAAGTGCCATCGTAATCGTAATCTCCAAACTTCTAAAGCGCCACTCGAAGACCAATCGCAGGGCACCAGCCTATTCACGAGCGCTACGTCAAATCAGAGGGTGTTTCCTGAGAGAAAATCCAAGAGAAATCAGAGTCCAGTTTTCAGAAGGCCAAATCAGAGGGATTTTCCATAGAGTAGTACAAAAGAGGTCCGAGTCCGATTTCCAGAGGACCAGATCAAGAGAGGAGGCAGAGCAGCTGTCAAGGCGGGGGTCGTTTTGGGCGAGAATAATTGAATGGCGGAGGATCAGATGAGTCAGGGTAGGCTGGTAGGAGTACTTGAAAAGGTGAGACTTCAGTTTTGAGCGGAAAGCAATCCTGTTGAATGTAATGTAAATTATGTAATGTAACACCATATTATAATGTAGTCTATCTCAACAACGACCCTGGAAGTTGGAGGAAGCCGTAAAACACTGAATATTAAAAATAACATAGGCTCTGTTTAGACACCTTTAAATGACGATCTTTCGACGTTATGTAATCCTCGTTTTCGTTTAATCGCTAGTACAACGCATGCTACGAAGTTCGAAGATAAAGAGTAATCGAGAGAACTGAAAGAAAGAGAAACTAAAGAAATATCTTAAACCAATATCACAACAAACATTAGTTCAAGTAATGACTACCAAAATATGGATCATTGTAAACATGTTGCGTCTATGACAACCTGTAGGCCTACTGAAGAATAAACGAAAATGGATTAATTGATTGAACTGATTCGAGAGATGGCGATATCTGTCAACGTGAAAGCACCTGCTCTCTGAAAGACATGGATCAATTTCTAAACAGCCACGACGCTCGATGCAGAAACTCTCGCAGTGAGTTGTTCTAGTTTCGTATTACCCATAGGGGCCTACTGTGAAGCTACATTTATAGTAACTTATAACATCTTGTCTGCCTTTCCGCTTTCGTTCGTTGTGAGCCGCAGCGGCGAAGAATCCCATAGCGTCAGGCTCTGCTTTTCACACATAGCAGTTTGAGGAAACGGGTTTCGACTAGGATTTCCCGTCTTTGCCTAAGAAACGGAAAATGTCTGACAGCAGCAACGGTAACCGTTTCTCGCTTCCGGTAATGACGATGCCGTTAACTCGGCTGATGATGAAGGGTTCGAGATTGTTAATGGGAAAAAGACCGACAGGAACGGAAGGAGTGTTACAAACAATGGGAAGAAAATTAGTGTCACCCTTGGAAACTTAAGAAAATCAACGACACTTACGTCAGCGCCCGTCTCACCAAGGAAGCCCAAAAACGGTGGAACCACAGGTAGAGGGTTAACGATGAGGGTGAAACGCAGCGACGTGGTCCTTCGCCCGCGCTCGGGTCATATAGTGCAATCGTCCCAAGGCAAGGAAGTAGCCTCGAGTTCCAACATGGGTGCCCCCCAGGAAGCGAAGGCAGAACGCCCTGAGTAGACTGCCGGTCCAATTCCCAATGGACGATCGGTCGAATACCGCGGTTTCCTAGAATTCATCAGAATACCGCTGGAAATGGTAAATGCTCGTATCGTTCGTGAAGAACCAAAAAAGTCTTACGGTCTACTACCTGCTGAGGCACCCACAAGAGGCGCCACGTGTGTCCGCTTCCATCTGGGTGGCCAAGACAATACCGCAAATCGTTACCGTCTGCTGGAGAGATCTGCGGGTATCAGGTCAAAGTATCTGAGCCGCGAGAGATCGTACGTCACCGAGCAGCGTACGTACAGAAGGTAATCAAAGGCGACCCGAGCACCCTTCCATACGCAGAGATTCTGCTGACCCTTAAGGAGCATGAACAACGTACTCCATGTTGTCAAAGCAGAACAGGTCCACAAGGTTCCCAAACGACGCGAAGATACCGATGATAGTGGTAGGCCTGCTCCTCAGCTTTCAACCGGGTACAACTGTACCCTACAGAATCTACATAAAGGTTTTTATCATTTAAAACCCAAGATTACGTGCCGCCACCTAGCCTACCCGCTGTTATTTGTGTTTATCTCTAGAACATAATCGCAAAACACTGTAAGAAGACGCAGAAGTGCAGTATACTGCGCAGGAGACCACAAACACACGGAATGCGGAAAGGATGAGCCGAAGTGCAAGCGGAGGATCGCACTACGCACTCACTAACACGTTCCCCAAGTACGTGCTATCCAAGGCAGCAAATGCGATCTATGTGAAAGAATACTCCGGAGTCAAGCGTATAAAGGAGCCTTAAGTTGTTAAGAGGCATATGAAAGCGACCCAGGCGCCAGCATCTTTGGATATGGTTCGGTTTAGAACTTGAGGTGAGTTGTGACTGGGGGTCGAGAGAGACTGAGATAGGAGGATGATCGAGGATGATATTGTTCAGTTCCAGAACCTTTTTCTAGAAAAAGCACTGGTTTATTCGTCGATATTCGACCTGGTACCATGCAGACTACCAGTCAATACAGTTGGCAGGATGCGTACTTTTATTGCTCGCCTGTGTGGTAGGGTTTTGCGATATGAGGTGTGAATGAGGCTTCATTGTTGTTTTGGACAATTATTTTTTTACTTTCGGTTATTTACCATGGAATTGTGGAAAATTTCCACAGAGTTATTAAGTCTACACATTTAGGCTGTTAAAATACTGATGACGTAATTCGATTGTTAGCGTACTTGGTGAACTCGTAGTTTAGGCGGACATGGTCCCCCGGACAGTGTCCTAGGACAGTGTCCTACGGACAGGGTCCCCCCGGACAGTGTCCTACGGACGTGGTCCCCCCCGGACAGTGTCCTACGGACAGGGTCCCCCCGGACACCTAAAGTGTATATAAGGCTCGCGCAAACACACGCGGGGCGGATAATTCTGACGGGCGATAGCGGATAATTCTGACGGGTTTCTACAGAAATCATTGATTAAATAGTTAGTAATCGTAAGGAAAACGCATTGGTGTGCGTACGATTTTAATTAGAACTGATTCAAGCGGCATCTTGAGCGAAGTTAAGAGTTATTGGATAGTGGAGTTTATTAAGAAACATTAGTCGATTGATTGTTTTACGTTCTTCTCTGTCGAGGACAGAAGTTTTGTGGTTTCACACAAGTTCCGTTGTTTTATACGTGAGTGGAATTCTTTTATGATTACTTGAATATCATTTGAAACCACGAGTTGACTTTACGTTTCTCTCAACGGCATTAAGTTCACATTCTTCAGTCATACCAGAAGCTGAATAGATAAGTCCTCTGATAGACCACGGAGGCCGAACCCCTAGAAGAAATAAAGAGATCCTTTGTAGCCCCCCTTACTTTGGCCTACTACTCGCATCCTGGTACTTTTGTGAAGAGGTCAGCTGAAGATAGACAAGGGGTGGTTCGCTACAATTTTTGGTACCAGAAGAGTGGGGTAAAGAAACAATTTTTGGTATCACAACACTGGAGTCAAGAAACAATTTGAAGTTTTGAATCGACTGTGAAGAAAGTGTGAATTTCTTGTCCGATGGAAGACGAAGGAAAAACAGTGCATTATACGCTGTTGGACGTCGCCAGTCAGCCAAGGAGCGCATCGACGCCTGCGGTGAAGAAGCGATCGATGGAGGTGCCACCAGACCTGAGCCGCTTCCTTGAAAGTATCGACTTCGACGATTCGAAGCCGGTAAGATCGAGTGACCGAGAGAAACAAGACGAATCGTTGTTGATGTCGAAGTTGTTGGAAAGTGTCGGAGGCCTGCTGAAGTCCAAACCGATGCAGATGAAGCCTGGAAAGTTTGACGGGACCGGGTCCCTCGATTCGTTCTTGGCACAGTTTGAGGTGTGCGCGAGGCATAACCAATGGACGGCCTCGGACAAGACCGACTTTCTACGATGCGCGCTGGAGAAAGCCGCCACGCAGTTACTTTGGGACTTCGGTGCGCGCCAAGATGTGACTTATGAAGAGTTAGTCGATCGACTGCGGCAAAGATACGGGACGGAGGGTCAGGCCGAAACCTTCCGTGCTCAGCTTTACTACCGCCGACAGCGTCCTAGTGAGAGCCTGAGTGACTTACTGCACGACATTCGCAGACTTGTGGTTCTCGCGTATCCGGTTCCATCCAATGAAACAACGCAGATCATCGCCCGAGACTCCTTCCTAGAAGCCATGCGTGATCGCGAGCTTTCGCTGAAAGTTCGCGAAAGAGAGCCGAAGACCTTGGACGAAGCCTATCGGACGGCGCTTCGTCTCGAGGCCTATCAACAATCATCGGATGCGGATGACCGGAGGAGACAACCGAACCGAGTGAGAGGAACACAGGAAGCAGACGTCGGCGACCAGATCAAGTCACAGCTTGATCGGTTTCTCGCATCACAACTCGAGGAACAGCGGAAATGGCAAAGAGAAATGGAAGAACGAATTGACAGACAGTTCCGGCAACTGCGGAGCCAAGCGGCGACCGTCGATGCTGCCGGGCGAGATGATCGCCCATCGGAGAGTGACCAGGGAACTCCACGTCGGGCGGTGACCTGCTACAACTGTGGCCAGGCCGGTCACTTTGCCCGTACCTGCCGTCGTCCTCGCCGAGCTTCCAATCGGCCGCCAGTAACTGCGACGGCCGGAGCAGCGACGACTACGCCAGAGGAAGAGGTTGTCGCCAATCACACGACTCGCCCCAGATTTCCGAACAGAGCGAGCAACAATGCCATCTTCATCCGCGGAACAATCAACGGACGACCGCAGACATGCTTGATCGACACTGGATCAGAAGTAAGCTTGGTGCCTTCTTCTATTGTCGAGGGGTTAGACTTGAGTCCCTGTACCCGGTTCTTGATGGCTGCAAATGGTTCTGGTATACGGGTCCTGGGAGAAGTAAAAATACCGATTCAGATTAGAGAGGGATTTGAAATTTTGACTGCTTTTCTGGTCTCTGATCAAATTTCTGAACCCATGTTAGGGATGGATTGGTTGAGGGAACACCGATGTCGGTTAGGTTTCGGTGCCGGTGCTTTGTTCGTCGGTCGACGGCGTATTTCCCTTGTGCGGGGCAACGGGTCCATGTGGTGTCGGCGCGTGATCGTCGCTGAGGAGGTTGTGGTGTCCCCTAAGTGTCAGAAGGATGTCTTGGTGAAAACTCAGTATGGGGATTTGACCACTAAAGCGCCTGCATGGATGACGGAGGCCGCAGAGATCCAACCAGGGGTTCATTTGGCCCGAGTGGTAGTTGGTGATAGTGCAGATACGGTCCAAGTGAGAATAGTAAATTTGAACGAGAGCCCAGTAAAGTTAGCCAGAGATCAAGTCCTGGGAGGTTTGCATCCCGTAGAGGTTGAGCATAGTGGAGCTGGTGAGAAGAAACGGAGCCCAGCTGATGATGCTTTTCCGGTAGATTCGTTACTGGAAGATCTTCCGGAAGAGGTAAGGTCGGAAGATCGAGTGCAGCTAAAAGAATTGTTGTTAGAATATCGGGACATCTTCTCGGTAACCGATAAGGATCTTGGTAGAACGACGATCGTTACTCATAGGATTGATACGGGAGATGCACAGCCAGTTCGGCAACCTTTAGGGAGACAGCCATTGCCCCATAGGACCGCAGTAGATGAACACCTAGATAGTATGTTGGCGGCTGGGACGATCGAACCTGCTGTTAGTGAGTGGGCAGCTAACGTAGTACTGGCCCGTAAGAAGGACGGAACCTTACGGTTCTGTATCGATTATAGGCAGTTGAACGATAGGACGAAGAAGGATTCGTATCCGCTCCCACGGATTGACGAATGCCTGGACTCCCTATCGGGTGGGTGTTGGTTTAGCACCCTTGACTTGCGTAGTGGCTATCATCAGGTGACCTTAGACCCAAAGGATGCGGACAAGACGGCGTTCGTCACGCGCCGTGGCATTTTTCGATGGAAAGTCATGCCGTTCGGTCTCTGTAATGCGCCGGCCAGCTTTCAGAGGCTAATGGATATCGTCCTTTCCGGTCTTAATTTTGAGATTTGTCTAGTTTACCTGGACGACGTCATTATTTTTGGAAATTCGGTGCAGCAGCATTTAGATCGGTTAAGGCAAGTGTTTCAGCGATTGCGGGGAGCCAATCTCAAACTCAAGCCTAGCAAATGTCGGTTGCTGCGTCGGAAAGTTAGCTTCCTAGGACATATCGTTACTTCCGATGGAGTGGCTATGGACCCGTCCAAGATTAGAGATGTTGTAGAGTGGCCTGTTCCCCAGCGGCTGAAGGACGTACGAGCCTTTGTAGGATTGTGCTCGTATTACCGACGTTTTATTCGGGAGTTTTCGATGGTAGCAGCTCCGCTGTTTGCCCTGACCAAAAAGGGGAGAACGTTCGATTGGGATTTGAATTGCCAGGAAGCTTTTGATCAGTTGAAGACTGCTTTGACAACCGCACCTGTATTAGCGTTGCCTAAGGATGAAGGAGAATATGTATTGGACTGTGATGCTTGCGACTTAGGCATTGGAGCGGTATTGTCCCAGCGCACGGAAGGTTTCGAAAAGGTAATTGCCTACGGTAGTCGCCTTTTATCCACAGCCGAGCGTAACTACTGTGTAACTCGGAAAGAATTATTGGCCATTGTACATTTTACGAAGTTGTACCGCCAGTATCTGTTGGGCCATCCCTTCGTGTTGAGAACGGATCATGCTGCACTCCAGTGGTTGCAACGAACCCCCGAACCCATTGGGCAGCAAGGACGGTGGCTAGAACGGTTAGCCGAGTTCGAGTTTCAAGTGATACATCGGCCGGGCCGAAAGCACGGGAATGCAGACGCACTTTCCCGAAGGCCGTGTCGCCAATGCGGTATCGAAGATTGGAGTGAGGTAGCAGCGGTAACGGAAGTAATGGAACGGGTTGTTGAGACTGAGGGAACTGACCCTCCTGAGTCGCTAGAGAAGTTACAAAGCGAAGACCCGGATCTCGCGTTGGTGAGATCGTGGCTGGAAGAAGGTGGGCAAGTTCCTGACTTGGTTAACATCTTATATGAGAACGCGGCCGTGAAAACGTATTGGCATCAGCGGGAACAATTAGGCTTACGCGACGGGGTATTGTACCGACGATCGGCCGATAACGTAGAGCAGCTAGTGGTTCCTAAGTCACAACGGGAGGAATTTCTTAAGTTAGCCCATACTGGAATCACAGGGGGTCACTTGGGTGTCCGACGTACGAGGTGGCAGGTGAGACGCCGAGGGTATTGGGTTGGTTGGTCCAAAGAGGTTAAACGTTTTTGTCAACGCTGTCCGCAGTGTGCGCAGTATCACCGGGGACAACCTCCTCGGCAAGGCCCGCTACAGCCGTTGCCCTGTGGAGAACCCTGGGAGCGACTAAGCCTAGATATCACTGGACCACACCCAAGGAGCCGACGTGGCCACATATATATCCTGACGGTGATGGACAACTTCACGAAGTTTGTCGAAGCGATCCCGTTAGCGAACCAAGAAGCTACTTCGGTAGCGAAGGCTTTGGTCGAAAACGTGATTGTACGGTACGGGGCCCCGTTGCAAATATTGACAGATCAGGGGACCAATTTTGACGGAAACTTGTTCCGGGAACTTTGTAGATTACTTGGTATCGATAAGGTCCGAACATCTAGCTATCACCCTAGCGCAAATGGGATGATCGAGCGCTTTCATAGAACTATGAACCAAATGATAGGGAAAATAACATGCAGCCATCAACGGGATTGGGATGAAGTACTGCCCCATGTCCTCGCCGCCTATCGGGCGTCGCTGCATGAGACGACTGGGTTCAGCCCGAACTTCCTTCAGTTCGGTCGTGAAGTACGCGCACCTATCGATCTCGTCTACGGTCGACCTCCGGATGCCGATCGTATTGCCGACACCTATGTGGACTACGTTCGAGATCTTGCGGAGCGCATGGAGTCCGCGTATCGACTTACGCGTGAGCATTTGAAAGTTGCGGCGGAACGACGCCGACGAACTTACGACTTACGAGTACGGCCTGCTGAGTTCAAGATTAACGATAAAGTTTACTACTTTTATCCACGTCGCTATCAAGGACGGAGCCCGAAGTGGTCACGTATGTATACCGGTCCGTTCACTGTTGTAGAAAGACGCGGGATCGTGAACTACTTAATCCGAAAGACGGCGAACTCCAAACCGTTCGTGGTTCATGTAGACAAGTTAAAGCCATGCTGGAGTCCCGAGACGCCAAACGAGACGGAAGAAACGACGGAACAGCGTCCGGACATTAGCGAAGCCGACGTTCGTCCGCGACGGAATATCCGTCGACCTGCTCGTTTCACGCAATAAGTTAGCGTGAAGGGATCCGGAGCTGGGACTCCGAGGTCCTCTGGTGGAGGATGTTGCATGACGATTAGTGTGACACTTGTTTTGGTTTGTTGCAGAACATTTCTTGTCTGTGTGAAAGGAGCGGCCGATCGTGTGACAGCAAGAAGAGGAGGGACGATCACGATGTTCAGACGATGTGAACATTGTCTTGTTACATACATGCACTGTTGCGCGCTGTTGTGTCAACATTGTCGGATGATGCATCCTGATTATTCTCCGCCGACATTTTCAATTGATAGTTGCCTTCCGTCTCTTCCTCCAGCTGAATACAGTTCTTCGCTTGATGGGATTTCTACGCCTTCTTCGGTAGAAGCCGTCCTTTCGCCGTTTTCAGACGAGGCTAAGGGAGATGAATCGTCTGAAATGGACTATGAAGAAATGGAAAAGAAGACTGAAAGAATGAATTTACAAGATGAACAGCACTTGAGCGAATCTGAGGGAGCGATTGCCCTATCTGAAGTTGGACTGCGTCGTTCCAACCGTGTTTGGTCCAAACTGGACCTCGCCTCATCACCAGTTGAGGAGTGGCGTGACCCTCGCCTGGATCACTCCCCTTGTCCTCCTCCTCCTCCACCTACTCAGGTTGCGAGTTCGGAGTCGTCGGATGAAGACGGGATCTAATGTGTAGAAGCAGTTGCAGTTTGAAAGACGGAGAACTTTGAATGGAGAATTAACTGGTTCTTTCTGCGATTGCATCATGTCCGAACAGGACTGTTACTTTAAGATTTTTATTGATCGTTGTGTCTACATAAGCTGAATCATGTCCAAACTGGGCTGTTATTTTATGTGATTGATTGACTATTATGGTTAAACTCAAAGCAGTAGACGATTGCTTTTAAGTTTATTGATGATTGTAGTTGCATTGTCATTGAACTGCTGCATTTGCTATAGAATAGAATAAGTCATTTTGTGTTGATTTAGGAATGGGGACATTCCACTTGAACTTTGGGGAAAGTGTGGAAAATTTCCACAGAGTTATTAAGTCTACACATTTAGGCTGTTAAAATACTGATGACGTAATTCGATTGTTAGCGTACTTGGTGAACTCGTAGTTTAGGCGGACATGGTCCCCCGGACAGTGTCCTAGGACAGTGTCCTACGGACAGGGTCCCCCCGGACAGTGTCCTACGGACGTGGTCCCCCCCGGACAGTGTCCTACGGACAGGGTCCCCCCGGACACCTAAAGTGTATATAAGGCTCGCGCAAACACACGCGGGGCGGATAATTCTGACGGGCGATAGCGGATAATTCTGACGGGTTTCTACAGAAATCATTGATTAAATAGTTAGTAATCGTAAGGAAAACGCATTGGTGTGCGTACGATTTTAATTAGAACTGATTCAAGCGGCATCTTGAGCGAAGTTAAGAGTTATTGGATAGTGGAGTTTATTAAGAAACATTAGTCGATTGATTGTTTTACGTTCTTCTCTGTCGAGGACAGAAGTTTTGTGGTTTCACACAAGTTCCGTTGTTTTATACGTGAGTGGAATTCTTTTATGATTACTTGAATATCATTTGAAACCACGAGTTGACTTTACGTTTCTCTCAACGGCATTAAGTTCACATTCTTCAGTCATACCAGAAGCTGAATAGATAAGTCCTCTGATAGACCACGGAGGCCGAACCCCTAGAAGAAATAAAGAGATCCTTTGTAGCCCCCCTTACTTTGGCCTACTACTCGCATCCTGGTACTTTTGTGAAGAGGTCAGCTGAAGATAGACAAGGGGTGGTTCGCTACAGAATGAACAGACTCACGATTAATTTGTACATTTACATCCGGTTCTTGGAAAGCTGCTTTGCGTGCTAGCGATTTCAGCACTTGTAGACCTTGTTTTTTTCACATGGCAGAATTTTTATGAGGCCCCACAGGTCACGTGTTGGTCAGAAAATTCTGAGCAAATTGGTTTTTATAAAATTTAACAGGCATTTGGAATAACATTTCGCATGAATGACTTTTGTATTTACAAATTCGGAATTCTCTGCAGTCTCCATTTAGAGTTGTTTTGCTTAAATAAAAGAAAAATCTCATGTTTTCATTAAAATTACGAGTATTTCGACTTCACAATTTTTAGTAAAGAATAGAAGTCTGGATATGACTGTGATTTTTTTGGTCTTGGTCTCGGTCTTGGTCTTGAGGTTCACGGTCTTGGTCTTGGTCTTGAGGTTCAAGGTCTTGGTCTTGGTCTTGAGGTTCAAGGTCTTGGTCTTGAGGTTCAAGGTCTTGGTCTTGGTCTTGGTCTTGAGGTTTAAGGTCTTGACAACAATGTAATGTAATGTAATGTAAATCTCCGAAATTTCTCAGCGCCACACAAAAGCCACGTAAGGGAGACCAGCTTATTCACCGGCGCTATATCAAATCAAGTCCGCAATAGCCATGTCCGCCTTATCCGTTCCGGTGCCAGGTCAGAGTCCTGGGAGGTCAAGCCGAGGAGACAGCAGGGTACTACGGTGGTAATCGGTGATGATGTTCCTCTCTCTCTATCACCTCCGCCCCGGGCTTTTCCACTCAAAACTGAAGTCTCACCTTTTCAAGTACTCCTACCCTGACTCATCTGAATTCATGGGCGGCGATCCCGGGAGGGTCGAGGGGGACAAGACCCCCCCACCTTTAAGAGTGGGGGGGACACGCCATGCATCGGACCCCCCAAATTTTGAAGAAACCCCAAAAAAAGGTCATCAAATTTTTTCGTGGTAGAGTTACGAAATTTGTTCGCGCGCGAGCGCGAAAAAATTTTTTGACTTTTTTGGGACCAGATCAGTTCAAAACTCTTTTTTGACCAGATCAGTTCAAGAATGTCCCCCCCACCTGTCAAACAAGATCGCCGCCACTGCATCTGATCTTCCGCCTTCCAATTATTCTCGCCGTAAACGACACGCGCCTTGACAGCTGCTCTGCCTCACCTGATCTGGTACCCTGTAAATCGGAATTGGACCTCTTTTGGACTACTCATAGGTGCCGACTCCTTGGGAGCCTTGGGTGCCAATGCACCCAGAGAGAAAGTTCAGTGGGTGCCTGGCACCCAGAAGACCTATAATACAAATTTTGTACAACTAAGTAATCTCGCAACTTGAGAAGAACAACTGCAACACAAATAGGGGGCCTACCCAATTGTTAACATTGCATGATTTTACAGTCACAGCTCGTACATAAATAAATTATTTATTTATTTAATATTTAAAAAAATAAAAACACTGGAACCTCGTCACCGATTTCCAGTACTTATTCTAACCTCGTAACCTATAGGCTTTGACATGAAAACAATTTTCTTTATCAGAATTTATCCGTTAAAACTCACTTACCTAAGGAGAGTGGGAAGGGGGAAGGGAAGGGGAGGGAGGACCCAGGCACCCAGAGACAAAAGCAAAAGTCGGCGCCTGTGGGACTACTCTCTGGAAAATCCCTGTGATTTGGTTTGGCCTTCTGGAAACCAGACACGGGCCTCTTTTGGAAATTTGGACTACTCTCTGGAACCCCCTAAAATCCCGAGAAAAACGAGATTGGGAGTTGGGAGGGGTTTCAATAAACGCTGAAAACAGTTCACGACATTGAAATTAAATTAAAAAACTAAGTTATTGTTTTTATTATTAAAATAAATAATTTTTTAGTATCTGAAAAAGGTGCCGGAACGGCTGAAATAAAAGCAAAAGTCGGCGCCCATACGAACTCAAAACCCGCAGTGCGTAAAAGGATTGCCTTGCCTTAACAGTCCACGCTATTTACAGTTAGACCTGGGCAAAATTGCTTCAGCTTTTTAAAGGGTTCCATGTCCAGAAAACATTGCTGAATAACATAACCAAAACTCGACAAAATCGGACCACGGGAACACCTTGAAATTCGTTTTTGGGGGGTGTTCCCCTATTCCGATTTTGTCGAATTTTGGATATATGTTATTCAGCAATGTTTTCTGGACAGGAAACCGTTTAAAAAGCTTCTGAAGCAATGTTGCCCAGGTTCAATGGATATTTGAGCTAGATATTTGAGGTGATTGATGTGGCTGGGGTTTTACACATATAGATATAATACATTAACGAGTTAAAGAATTTAAAGTTAATAATAAGTAAATTATTACAGAAGTAAATTTAAATCTATTCTCCTCATACTGGGGATTTACTATTTACTTTGTAATAAATAGCAAATAGGCACAGTACTGCACAATCTATTTAAATACTATTTCAAAAGGTCATCTGCCTATTTTAAAAAGTGATGTAAATAGTTATGAACTATTTCAATACTATTAAGGTGTTTACTATTTAACTAGTTCCCAAAACTGGTTATCGCCCATGGGGGTTATTCGCCTGATACCGTTAAGAAGGCCTTGTAAAGAAGGTCATGTTCTGAATTGTATAACACCAACTAACAACCGTTGCACCGAGAAGTAACACCAGAAATAACATCCATTTATTAACGACAACACAAGTAGTTGAACATAGACTAGACATCTCTGCCCCATATACAACAAAGGTCGTCTGCTCTCTAGAATAAGAATACATAATTCAAACAACCTCCTCCTAACAACAGAACAACAGAACGATTGCGTTGCTTATTGTGCTTTCATTTGACAACGCTGGAAAGCAAAGCGATGTGAGTAAGCGCCGAGTGTTAGCGTTTCAGTGATCCAGACACGTCATTCAGCTGGTCAGCTGGTCAGCATCTGGAACCAAAAGTAGCTCAGGGGTTGGATGGAGAGAAGGAGAAAGGGCGAAGATGTGGAAAAGTGGAAGAGGTTATGGTTGTGGTGGGGGCGGAAGAGGTATTGGAAGATGTAGATGAGTTCAAGGCAAAGGTAGAAGAGGATGAAGATGCGGAGGAGGAAGATGCAGAGGATGAAGACGCAGAGGAAGAAGATGCAGAGGATGAAGACACAGAGGAAGAAGATGCAGAGGAGGAAGATGTAGAGGAAGATGCAGAGGAGAACGAGTCAGAGGAGGAAGATGTAAGGAGGAAGATACAGAGGAGAAAGATGTAGAGGAGGAAGATGCAGAGGAGAACGAGTCAGAGGAAGAAGATGTAAGAAGGAAGATGCAGATGAGGAAGTTTTAGAGGAGGAAGATGCAGAGGAGAAAGAGTCAGAGAAAGAAGATGTAAGGAGGAAGATGCAGAGGAGAAAGGTGTAGAGGAGGAAGAAATAGAGGAAGAAGCTGGAGTGTGACGAAGATGAAGAGGAGGAAGAAGAGGTCGATGAAATAACTATAAACCTCTGAAGCAGGACTTAGTTGTGGCTTATATCAGACAAAACTCCAAAACATTAAAAGCACATTTCAAAGTGAGACATTCGAATACAGGACAAATGACAAACGAAAAATTCTATGATATGAAAACGACAAGCGATTCCTCACACAGACAACCAATGAAACAAAGACGACAACCATCGTTTAACTTCTACAGTGCCATTTCAAAAACACAAGGTATTACCAGTCAACGATTGCGGCAACATCACGAACAGCCACAAAGACCTAGCTCAGAAAAAAAGAAAAATGCAACACATACTACAGAGAAGTGCATCCAGACCAATTAAGAACCAGATCAATAAAGAACCACAACAGAAAAATACCAGACAATAAAATGCTACCCCACCAGACCCACAATGGACCAGAGTCAGGCCTACCATAAACCATAATGGACCAATAACAGAACCACAAGGTACCATCACCACAAAACCAGGAATGCACCACAAAAAAACTATTACCAGATTAAGACAACAATTTGTATTGGGTAACTACTCCTTGTGGGCTTATTTTTTTCAAACCAAAGGATGAAATCCAGAGGGTATGGAAAACTATTTTAAACAAAGGAGAATACTTTTCTTATTATCACTGTTATCGTTACTATTATTATCATCATTATTACTATTATCATTACTGACCAATGAACCACAGAGAAAACATCGACAAGAAACAGCACAAAAACAAGTTAATTCGCATCCTATAAAATACTCGTCCAACCATCAACTGAATCAACCAGCGATTCACTCGTCTGAAATCAAGACAATATGCCTCTGAGTCGTTATCTTTGAGTGGCGCTATATAAATGCTCTCTGATTGACAGAATGGAGGACAAGCAAACAACAAAACAACATCAACGTCTTGCCCGCATATTGCACAGCAGACTGCTGAGAAGACTTGCAACTATGTCTTTAACTTGCCACTGAATTGCCCAGCAAACTTCAGGCATGGTCAGCAAATACTTAACTAAATTTCCACTGGCAAATCAGCCTATGACTTGCCACCGAACTGCACAGCAAACCATTGATATGCCTTCCGATACCTTGCCGCTGAAATGCCAAGCAAATATCAAGCAACTCGCCCAACAACTTGCCACCGAAATGCCAAGCAATCTGCTAACAAATCATCCGATAACTTGCCACTGAATTGCCAAGCAATCTGCTAACAAATCATCCGAATACTTACCACTGAATTGCCAAGCAATCTGCTAACAAATCATCCGATAACTTGCCACCGAAATGCCAAGCAATCTGCTAACAAATCATCCGATAACTTGCCACTGAATTGCCAAGCAATCTGCTAACAAATCATCCGATAACTTGCCACTGAATTGCCAAGCCAGCTGCAGGTATTCCGAGCACAGCCAACCGTTCAGCCACTGTCAGCAATCGGTTGTACAAACTGACAACATCAAAATGATACAAAGTAATACAGATATGATAAAAAATTTGGTCATACGCAAACACCCTGGCAAAACGAAAATATTAACATCTAGAACAACATTTCTTTGCTCAGTCCACTGAAACGAAACGTAATTCTACCTGGATAATGTAATGGGTCTTCCAGGTACTGGTCGAGGGCTTCATGTAACTCGTCCGGAGTGGAATGGGTCATTCTCACCCCGGAGGATTGATCAGCCCCTTCCCAGTCCTACAGGTCACCCACCACACACGCATGTAACAACGGAATACGAGACACGCTTGTAAACGACTGCAGAAAATATGCGCAAAATGATACATGATAACAAAAATCAGTCATCATCATCTTTATGATCATGATCACGATAACGATCGTCTTCGTCTTCGTTCCAGCACATCGGTTGCAAAACGAATTGAAATCACTGGACATCGTGTAATGTTGTTCAGAATTATATTTAGAGCAATGAAGTAATCATCGTCACTGCTACCATCAACTCTAGTTAAACTACTCCCATAGTGCCATAATCATCACGCCCAAGGCATCAATCGATGGGCAGTTATCATGTTTGACACAAGGTTAAAGTGGTCCCTTAGTATGATTTCTTTTTACCCGAG
Source organism: Allolobophora icterica (assembly GCA_963556255.1). NCBI lineage: Eukaryota > Metazoa > Annelida > Clitellata > Crassiclitellata > Lumbricidae > Allolobophora > Allolobophora icterica. Next base: position 62,092,440 of record OY744603.1, read on the forward strand.
GTAGATATGATCCCTCAGGGTAAAAATGCTGTGGTGAAATTTACCTGTCTGCAATGGCCAAACCTTGTCATGTGCTGGCTGAGAAAAATAAATGATGATACAACCTCTGTAGAGCAGTGGATGATGAAAAAGTTGAGATACTGCAAGAAGATCTAGGAAGAATGTTCAGGTGGTCAAAGGACTGGCAGATGCTCTTTAATTTCGAAAAGTGCTCAGTGATGTACATGGTGAAGAGAAACAAAAAGTGTTCCTATAAAATAGCATTAGGGTATTGAAAGTGAGTGACAAAGGGAGGGATTATGCAAAACAGTGCTAAACCTTCAAGGCAATGTGCTAAGCAACAAAATAGGTTAACTCAACCCTTTAGGTATGATCAAGAGGACAATAAAACAGAGACAAACATGGAAGAACAATAGAACACAGACAAAGATACAAAAGAACAATAGAACAGAGACAAAGGTACAAGAGGAGAATAGAAAAGAGACAAAGATGCAACACCGTTGTACAAATCATAGGTGATGCCACAGTTAGAATACTGGATCTAGGTGTGGAATCCATATCTGAAACACGATGCTCATGCATAACTGCCTTGTGGGTTATGCTCCATCTTTTCTTAGGGAGTTGTGTGTCTTGGTCTCATCAATTCCTGGTCATAGATTTCTTCACTCTGCTATGGTCGGTCCAACTTTCTAGAATAGGATACCTAGCATCCAATGATATGAGCTCCTTGGTCTTTCTTTACCTATACTCCGTAAGCGTTTGAAACCATTTCGTTCAATAATGGTTTTCTGTCGTTAAGTCAAGAGCACCTCTGCTGAGTTTCTCGTGAAGAGGCGCTATATAAATTTCTGATTACATTGCATTGCATAGAACAACTGGAGAAAGTGCAGAGGACAGCTACGAAATGATTTGGGATTACACGGATCTGAGTTAGGAAGAAAGGTTGTAAAGGTGTGAAATAACTTTAGAGGAGGTGCAGAGGAGACGTACCGTAATAGCTTTTTACGGCAGCTTATGACTGGAAAGAAGTGGTTGCACTGGGATATATTCGTTGAATTAGCACCAAACAAAGGCGCCTCGATGCCATAGATATAAAATTACTTAAGAACCAAAAGGAGAATTAGAGCAGAGGTTCTTCAGTGCAAGAGTTGTAGACTTGTGGAATGGTTTAGATGATAATTAACTTCCTAACATCGGTGCACACTGGCACCGATGTTAGGAAGAAGCCAGCTGTTAAGCATTATTTTTAATGTGCAGTGGTTCCAACACAGATTACATATCTTCTGAACCACTTAAAACCCTTATGTAATGCCAGTTCTGCAGACTCTAAACATCTCAAATACACCAGTAAAAATTTATTTATCAATTTAGAAATAGAATTCAAGGAATTCATCTACAACAAAACAAAATTACCTAAAATAAAGTAACACCCATTTGCAGAGAATGACCATCGTACGCAGAATAATACATAATATTAAGAAGACTCCTTTCTATACAAAATTTGGCTGAAACTTTTCTCCGATTGCCCTTTTACGGATATGCAGTGAAATGTTGAAAGGTGCCTGAAAATACTGCTGTGCAACTCATTCTAGTATAATAAACCATTATCACTCAGATCTGTTCAAAACTGTAAAAATCCTGCAACGCAGTTTATTGCCAATGTGAACACTACTAACAGAAACAACATATTAAAACAACATTTATAAAATTGCTAAAACGCAAAAATACGCAAACAGATGTTGCAAACGATCTAGAAAAAAAAGTTTCTACAAATACCCTCACAAGTGCTAAATGCACAGAGTGCGAAAATTATCAAAAAGTGCCAATTACAACAAGTCAAATAAGATTCACAGTATTGCGTTGTTGGTTTGGTGCCACCTCCGAGTTTTCTTACAGAGATGACATTACGATACGTGCACTTACAATTACGACTACAGTTACAACTTCTCGATTTTGGCTCAGCTAACAGCCTAACACTGCAAACAAAAAATTGACTGCTTTTGATTAGTTTCACTTTTATGGCGCTATATAAATTTCTAATTACAGTTAGAATCCAAAAGCTGTTTAAACCAGACAATAAACAATCTCAGGTAACAGTGCAACACCTAACAAGTCATTGACTGATCACACTGGAACACACAAGCAACAAAACTGGGATTTGACTAGAACACTTTCAGGAAAACTGGAGAAAAAATTAAACCTTTTGGGTCTGAGCCTCATAGGTGCAAGACCTATTGCCAAACTGAAAACTGCCTGGGTCAGGAGCACCTCTGAGTCGAGACCTTGAAGGAGCACTCTATAAATTTTGATTGGTTGATTGATTGATTGACTGCGTGAACAACACTATTTGAATAAACTGCTTCTATCAAAAAAACTTTACACTTCAGACGAAGTAGCAACAGCATTAGCAGGATTACTATATAAATGTCCTAATGAATGAATGAACGAATGCATGAATTACTAATAAATTCGTTATTAGAGTATTTTTATTGTTGACTAGGTAACTTCAGATGAGGTAAAGGATGGTTGGATGGATGGATGAATTCATGGATGAAAAACCTGATGGATGGATTGAAATGGTGATTAGATGAAGATAAATGGATGACTTGATGAATGGATGAAATGGTGATTAGATCAATAGATGGATAGATGAATTGATGGATGGATTGAAGGATGGATATGGTGATTGGATGAATAGATGGATGGATTCATGGAGGAATCAATGGATGAATGAATAGATGAATGGATGAATCAATGAATTGATAGATATATTCAACGGATGGATGGATGTGATGGATCAATAAGTTGTCTCATAACCCACAACATGAACTAATTCAGCTTCGTGCTTTTTTCATAAGCGCTTGAAAACCATTCTGTTTTCAGGCTCTATGAATTCATGATTGTGATCACAATATGATGGATAAACAATAAATGAATTAATTAATGGATGGATAATGATGAAGTAATGTATAGTTGCCACAGCAAATACTCTTCACAAATATGATGGACCAGTGTTCAGTGCAAAACAGATTTGAAACAAGCAACGGAAAATTTTAACATGCTCTACATTTAAAACTACAACCACGTTTTGCTCCTAAAAGTAAAACCTTTCACGCACCTACAGCTACTCTTCACAAACACACACCAGTACAAACTTAAGATTTTGAAGTAAAATAGTCTTCGGTTTCAAACACGTTTTGATTTACACGTTATTGGTTTTAAACAGAATCACTTCACTCTTCTAAACAGAGTGAATTCTAAGTTTCACCTCCACTCTGAATTTTTTTTAATCTCATCAGATTCTTCTTTTTCTTCTTCTTCTTCTTACTTTGGCAGGGAATCCCCTCTCGACAAGCGAGGAGGATTTTGGAATGATTGTAGACAGGCAGATGTTTGCTGTTGTTCTGGGGGAATTTTTGGAGGAATCCTGTGCCACTCATTTGGTCTTTTGACGAGGTAACGATGTAGCAACGAGAACAATGGCGACCAGACCGAATGCAGCTATGTGCATCCAGAAGTAGACATTCCTATGAATGAACAAAGGTAACCTCATTCAACCAAGGTAATTAAGAACAGGTAAGTTAAGGTAACAAAATGGCCCAGTTAGCTACACTGGTCAGAGTGCAAGTCCCTTGCGCCTCTGTGCATAATGATGGCAATTCGTAAACCGATGGTGGTTTATTTAGGAGATTGAATCTTCAGTTAACACGGTTCGTAAACAGGGACCTTAATGGCGTAGCACACATTGAAACGGACAGCGGTGGTGAAGGATCTCACCCGATCAATTCATTGGAAAATTAGCAGGGCCAAAACCACATGGTCACTGTAGAAAAACATTCACATGTACATTTAAGGTAAGACCTAGCAAGTTGCATAGTGTGGAACAATAAAGTATAGAAAGGTAAGGTAAGGTAATGTCGGCTATGATGAAGTAAAGCAACTTACTGTAAGGGAATACAACGTAATCAGGTTAGGGTAAGTATAACTTACGATAAGTGATGGTAAGGTAGCATAAAGTAAGCTAAGGTAAGTATGGCCAGGTATGGTAACAGAATGTAAATAAGATAAATTAAGATAAGGTAAAGTAGGTAACATTTGGTAAGGTATCGATGCGATAGAACAGAGGTTTTCAACCTTTTTGGACCAGGGACCCCTATTTTTTTTCTAGGCATAGCTCGCACACCAGAGTATGTAAACAGTAAAATTTCACTTAAAATTTAATCAAAATAACAGGCAGACTATTTCCACAATACAAGCTTTTTATGACGCTGAGGACTATTTTAGGCCCAATATAAAAAGTAACACTGAATAAATTGGTGTAAACTTCCTACAATAATTATGGAACATACATTTACGGGCATTCTATAAGACTAAGTAGTGTATGAATTTGAAAACACAGGCTGTTAATGATAAAACCATGAAGTGTTAACCCATTCCCGCCGGAATTGTTCCGATACCTATTGGGTTAATCGGGTCACCCGTGACCCGGTCCGGCGGGAAAGGGTTAATCATTAATGAATATTTTCAGAACGCTCTCACGGACCCCCGCCATGTCCTTCGCGGACCCCTCTTGGTCCGCGGACCACAGTTTGAAAAACTCTGCTATAGAATATGGTCCGTAAACTTGAGGTAAGGTAAAGTGAGGCAAAATAAAGTAAGGTAATCTACATGATAAACTAAGCTAGGACGAGACAAGCTAAAACCGATTGAGCAAAATGTACAGATGTAGGGTTAATTATGGTGAGTTATGGTAAGTTTATGTAAGAGGTAAGGTAGAGTAAGACCTGTAGATGATGTAGGTCGGCCAGAACTCAAGAATCAGAAATGGAAAGCCGAGGTAAGCAATCGCGATCCTCGTCGACAGAAACGTGATCACGTCGTAGAACAGCTTAAGGGCAGAACTTGACTGAAAGAGCGGCCGCACTTTTCGTCTTACCTGTCAACGTCAACAACAGTGCAACATGAAAACAGACATTTATCTAGCACCAGAAAAACAACGTAAACAGACATTTAGTACATGCAGTAAATGCAGTCATATCTAGTAAATACAGTCAAGTCGAGTAAATGCAATCATGTCTAGTAAACGCAGTCATGTCTGGTAAATGCATTCATGTCTAGTATATGCAGTCATGTCTAGTAAATGTAGTCATGCCTAGTAAACGCAATCATGTATAGTAAATGCAATCATGTCTAGTAAATGCAGTCATTTAGTACATGCAGTAAATGCAGTCATGTTTAGTAACTGCAGTCGTGTCTAGTAAATGCAAACATGTCTAGCAAATGCAGTCATGCCTAGTAAACACATTCAAATCTAGTAAATGCAGTTATATCAACACCAAAGTACAGCATCGTTACTCGATCGCAACCCAACGAAGAAACATACGAGTCTGGCAGTGTGTATGAAGATGCCTCCAGTGAAGAAGGTCAGGTAGTAGCCAGCGTAGAAGCCATGCCAGAAGGCGCTGAATAAGAAGACGGGAATCGTGCTCTTGACACGGTCGTAGATGACGTAACGCAGCCACAGCATCGTGGAACGGTTCCAGTTGTCCAGTAGTTCCTTCAGACTCGTACAGAACTAGAAAAAAAACCCAGATGTGTACGTGAATGAATGATGCCAGGATCAGTAACGATTCTTTAAAGCATCATCTTACTAATCTTCCTTTTTTCTGTTTGTTTCTTGAGTTAAAGCACAAATTAGTTGCGCAGTCATTCAGTCTGCAAATCTGAACCTCTCATATGATATGAACTTGTGCTTTACGAAATTTTTTTATTAATAGTAACAATAATAATAATAGTAATAATTATATAAAAATAACAATAATGATAATAGTAATACCTTAATAATAATACGAGAGTTAATAATGATAATAATATAATTTTCTTGTTTTTCAAGGGATGGACAATATTCTAGTGGTTAGCATGCTGGACTGTTAATCAAGAGGTTGGAGGTTCAAATCCCTGCCAAAGCAGAAAGTTGTTTTGAGATTTCTGTTCGGTATGTGCCCCTAGCCAACTCAGCTCTAATGAGTACACCGACTATGTACTGTCAGTGGGAAGAAGAGATGGCAAGTAAGAAGACTGGCCAAAAGCCCTCATATGCCAAGGCTAAGAAAATGAAGTCGCAAACACTTCATACCCATGGCTGTCTGAGCCTGCCTCTCAGGCTTCACTAAGTGACTGCTCTTCTTTTTCTTCTTTGTCAGAACTTTGTTTAAATCCTGAAGAATAATTGCTACATAGGGAAAAATAATAACAACCCCTTTCAAAGTTAACCTTCCCCAACTTGAAACTTTTGAAGTGAAAATCTCTCAAAGTGAACCACTCTCAAAGTGAACCCCTTTCAAAGTTAACCACTCTTAAAGTTAACCACTCTTAAAGTTAACCACTCTCAAAGTTAATCACACTCAAAGTTAGTCTATGAAAGAAATCGCACATACTTCCACTTTGTAGATATCGACATTGTCGATGAGGTTCCAGCGCATCTGACCCTTTTCATCGTACCCATTGAACCCTAGTCCAGCGCTCGCATTTACTGATTCCCCTGCAACAGATAACAACAAGTAATAATAAACTGCACAATCTTGAAATATGAAATTATAATGGTAATTGTGAACTTATAATATTTAGCACCTCTTCGTGAGAAACTCTTCAGTGGCACTGACGACCTAATAATGCAGAACCACAATGAAGCAAGTTCAAACTTCCCTGGTGGAGTATAGAAGATTCGCTGCAATTGGCCAACCTTTTTTAAATAGGTTGTATAGCAACAGGTTGCACTAAAAACGTTGCATAGCAACAGGTTGCATTGCAAAAGTTGCATAGCAATAGGCTGCATAGCAATAGGTTGCATAGCAATAGGTTGCATACAGAGGTTGTATAGCAGTAGGGTGCATAACAATAAGCTGCATAGCAACATATCTGTTGAGTTTATTGGTGCTTCTCTGCCTCTTTTCTGTAATCACTTTCAAACTTCTTCTACTTCTGGTGAAAAACTCTACCGAGGGTAGATGTGAACGATTCGACAACTTTAAAACTAGTTTGTTTCATTGTACTTTTGCATTGTTAGGCATTAGCAGTTAGGTAAATTTGTTAGTAAACTGTAAACTGTTTACCAGTTGTTAAATAAATTTATGAGTACAATTACCTGTACAACTACAATTTCCGATTACAAGATTGTAATCTTAGATCTTAATCTGAGATTGTAGTCTTAGATCTTGATCTCATATTGTAATCTTAGATCTTAGTCTCAGATTGTTATCTTAGATCTTAATCTCAGATTGTATTCTTAGATCTTAATCTCAGATTGTAATCTTAGATCTTTAATCTCAGACTGTAATCTTATATCTTAATCAGACTGTAATCTTAGATCATAAGCTCATATTGTAATTTTAGATCTTAATCTCAGATTGTAATCTTCCATCTTAATCTCAAATTTTAATCTTAGATCTTAATTACAGATTGTAATCTTAGATCTTAATCTCAGATATTGTAATCTTAGATCTTAATCTCAGATATTGTAATCTTAGATCTTGATATCAGATTGTAATCTAAGATCTTAATTTGGTTTTTCTACCTACCGAGCGTCCAAGCAAAATAGTACTTCTGTCGTTGAAGACCAGCAAAGAGGATGATGAGAAACATCTTATGCAGAAAACAATGATCTTCAAATTCTGGTCCTAGATGAAAACATCAATAGCAGACCAACCAATCATAAAGTAACACAAAATCCGCAGAATTCGTAATCGTAAATTGTAACCTCCCCATTTGCACAGCACCTGACAAAAACCATGTCTACGGAAATGGTTAATTCACAAGGTTCTTCAACCAAAATAAGATCATAATGATGAAAATGCTGCTGCTACTGCTGCTGCTGATGATGATGATAATAATAATAATAATAATTAATATAAGATTTACATGCCAGATGCCAACTTTGCCATGCCACAGACATGTGCAGAACTCCAACACAGAGCGTTAATGCAGAAAATCCCATATCAGGCAAAGAAAACCGTCCGACCTGTAAGAATTGTTTTTGGAAATTTTGGCAGAACTCCAATCGTCATAATTCCAAAGACGAGGGTCGTTAGAAGCTTCTTTTGTAGCGCCCTCTGCAGACAGAGAAACCGAAAACAACAAACAGCTTAGACCAAACATGCTCCATTAATATTAATGAAATAACAGTAATAATAAAATAAACAATACACAGGAAATTAGTTTAGTGCTAAATAAACATAACAATAAATTAAAGTTAATCAATCAATGATAATAAGTAAAGAACCAATATTCAGTTAGTTAGCATTACATAATCCTTGCAATAAATTTAAATCAATCAGTCCGTTACGAAGAAAGACTGACAAAAGTTAAAGAGCAAATAAATCGTTGACACTCGTTCTACTCACGCCAGGAACAGGGGGCGGAGTCTGGCATGCAACAGATGACGAGAAGGCGGAGTTACAACCATGGTTATTTGTCTGTCAATGAAAATAAAAACCACAAGCTACTTTGACAGGTACTTTCAACTCACAAACAACATTTTCATCCGTGTGAGCTTATTTTGTGCATGCATTTGTACAGCCGTTATCAAATGGGAACGATAACCTAGTGCTGTGAGAAAAGGCAACAAAATTATGATATTCTGATAAAATCCTCCCAGTAACAACGATCAGAGTCGAAAGTGAAACTGAAAGAAGCAGAAAGAAAAGTCAATAAGGGAAAGTATGTATCACAAATTATGATAAGACGATATTTATATCATCAGCACATGATAAAGACCAGTAGACCACATTTCTAATTTGCCAAATTTGCACCCACATTGATCAACATTGCCCTCTACAGATCAACAGATCAGGAAATTGCCAATGCAAACATTGTTCTTGACAACAGCAGCATAAGTAGGATTTAATCATAGGGGGTGCGTACTGCATAACTGTAGTCTACAGAGGACGGTAATGGCGTGTGTTTGTTAAGAGTAGCTGTACAGCCGTTATCAAATGGGAACGATAACCTTGTGCTGTGAGAAAAGGCAACAAAATTATGATATTCTGATAAAATCCTCCCAGTAACAACGATCACACTTTTTTAAAAGTGTGAGAGTTTTACTTTAAAGAGGAACTCACTCATGGTTGTAGTTTTTAATGAAGAGCATGCTAAAATTATCCCTAAAGATGGGCTATGGGTGATCTCCAGACAATTTTACACAACCATGGAATCAACTTTCTTAATACTACTTTCTTATTTTAACAGATTCACAGCGTAACATGCAAGGCTTAAATAAAAGGCAATTAGGAAGAGTATGGCAGGATGCGACAGGGGCGTGTATGCACTGTATGCACCTTGTATGGCTATGCCACTGCTTGACAATGATTGCTACTTGATTGCCACTGATGATGATTATAATATTGATGATGATGATGATGACATTGAAACTGTTTCTGCAATATAACATCTACTTAATAACGTATAATAGCGATGAAGATAATGAGAATAATGAGGACAGCCATCTTTTGTATCTGTGTCTTTATATCTGTGTCTATGTATCTGTGTCTTTGTATACATGTCCATTGTCCATGTATCCATGTCCATGTATCCATGTATCTGTCTATGTACCCACGTCTATGTATCCGTGTCCATGTATCCGTGTCCATGTCTCCGTGTCTATGTATCTCAGAGGATTCCAGAGGAGGCCTCCTCTTAATAAATGAGCATTGTTTGTATACAAATGAATTTTTTTTAGAATTCCAAAAACAGCTGGGCAAGTAAGAAACACTTTTCTAAAGTAACATCAGCCAGACTAGTACGAAAATCCTTTGTGAATTAGCAAGACTAGTAGGAAACACTTTTCTAAAGTAACATCAGTTAGGCTAGTAAAACATCACCTATGTCAGAAATGCTTTAGTGACTTATGAGGCACTACAGTAACAGCCAGATATGTATATCCACCGCAGTACATAACCCTGAATATGAGTAGAAGCACCTGAAAGCTCACCTTGACGGAGTCTGCTGGAGGAGGAGCATAGTTAGACCCATCAATGAAAGCGACGTAGTCTTTATAGAAGCAGAAAGGACCACACATTAGTCCGTGGAACGAAAACACGTAACTTGAAAACTCTAACAAGCTCGGAGCTTGTCTGCCGACATAAAACAACAAACACGATTTTAACGTTTATTTTCATTTCATTTGTTATTCTAACAATTAAAATAATGAACTCTAGTTACACAGCACATACAGCACATCTGAAACAAAATTAAACAGCAATTTATAATTCACAAAGAGAAATAAAGATAAGTTCAGAAGACGATACAGAGATATGAAACAAATTCCCATGAAGAGATAGAAACTGAAAGTGAATCCCAAGCTGATACAGAAATAGAACGGAATATCCCAGACGACAGATAAAGACAAACTTCCCAAGATGAAACAGAAACAAATCATCTGATGACATGACAAAAGATCGTATAAATGTAACTTCTACTGCTCCGGTTTCTAAATGCACAAGGCATCAACCAAGAGCGCATCAAAACCAAGCCGTAATCAAGTCAATATTCAGACATCAGTTCCTTAGACAGAGAGAGAGAGACAGCCTATGGAGGATGAACAATTTGAAAAATGTCAGTCTTTAACTGAGAACGAAATGATATAAATGACTGAGCAGAATGGAAGTATGTCTAGGTTCAGCAACCGAGTAAGCTCGTTCACCAAGAACAGTTCTAGTTTTAGGTGCCTTATAGTAAGCTTGGAATATTTCTCTAGTTTTTCATAATGCCTAACTTTGAAGTGGATTTAAGCTTTATAGAAAACCCAAAACAGGATTTTTTGAACAAGCGAAAAGGTTCAAAGCGATCAGAAGCCTGTCAATGATAACTCTTCCATTAATCCGAGCAATCTTTGCCAACTGATAGATTTAATTCTTAATGACATTTAACATCATTTACGCTAATGCAGAGAGTGGCTCTAGTCATTTTCCTGGAGTGGCGCTACATAAATTTCCATAATTTCCTTTCTGATACATCAGGGAACCAGAAGCCTGGCTTCTACACACCATAGCCTTCCTTCTGGTTCCCTGCTCCAACAGATTTCGACCTGGCTTCACCAAAGTATTATGATTTTTGATTGCGATTTTAATCTAAGCAACCTTCGACTGATGTCTTGTACATTATAATAACGGCGCTATAGAAGTCATTGGAATTTTAGATTATATAACAAATAAATTCCAGATCATACCGTATAGCATGATGTCGCATCATATCCGTCATTTTGCTGGCATCCTTCTGTTTGCCATCTCGGATGCTAAACGCAAGACTACTGAGTCGCTGAGTATTCAACATCAATGGACTGAAACAGTACAATCAATACACATAAACAGCTTTCCAGAAGAGTCACATCCACTGATAAACTGATTTAAACAGCTTTCCAGAAGAGTCACATCCACTGATAAACTGATAAACAGCTTTCCAGAAAAGCACAACATCAAAAACAACACAAACAACATTAAAATAACATCAACAACAAAAACATCAAAAACAACACAAACAACATTAAAATAACATCAACAACAAAAACAAAATCAAGAACAACATAAACAACAATAAAATAACATCAACAACAAAAACAACATCAAAAACAACACAAACAACATTAAAATAACATCAACAACAAAAACATCAAAAACAACACAAACAACATTAAAATAACATCAACAACAAAAACATCAAAAACAACACAAACAACATTAAAATAACATCAACAACAAAAACAAAATCAAGAACAACATAAACAACAATAAAATAACATCAACAACAAAAACAACATCAAAAACAACACAAACAACATTAAAATAACATCAACAACAAAAACATCAAAAACAACACAAACAACATTAAAATAACATCAACAACAAAAACAAAATCAAGAACAACATAAACAACAATAAAATAACATCAACAACAAAAACATCAAAAACAACACAAACAACATTAAAATAACATCAACAACAAAACCATCAAAAACAACACAAACAACATTAAAATAACATCAACAACAAAAACAAAATCAAGAACAACATAAACAACAATAAAATAACATCAACAACAAAAACAACATCAAAAACAACACAAACAACATTAAAATAACATCAACAACAAAAACATCCAAAATAACATAAACAGCATCAAAAACAACAAAACATCAACAATACCAAAACAACATCAAAACAACAAAAACAACATCAAAACAACAATATTGTTATTTAACAACATCTTTTGGTCCATAGACCAGATGTCTTTCCTTTGTTTTAAACAGACTGTCTCCCACTGATGATGCTACATTTAAAGATAGGTTTTTCTCATACATTTCCAATAGGTTGGTGGTGCATGAGTCCAGTGCATGGTAACCATGCTGGATTGTCAACTGAGAGGTTGGGGTTCAAATTCCCACCAGTGCAGAAATTTGTTTTGAGACTTTGCTCCACCTGCACCCCCTATCCAACTCGGCTATAACGAGTACATGTACACTGACTATCGGTGAGAAGATGAGACGGTGAAGGAGAGGACTGGCCACCTGCAAATATATGCCAAGGCTAAGAAAATGAAGTCGCGAACACTTTATACCCATGGCTGCCTCTCAGGGCTAGTTTAACAGACTGCTCTTCTTCTACTTCTTCTACCGCAATCACAAACTGCACACCCTGCAGAGAAGTCCTCACCCGGTGATGTCCAGTGTGTATCCTCCATAGTCGTAGATGATCCGATAGGAGTGGCAGACACAGAGGTAGGCCATTGCAGCCATGAGCACAACCTTCTCCATGAGTCCCGGCTCAAGACATCTCATCAGCACAAAGCAGATGGCACTCTGTGCTATTAGATGAAGGATTTGTCTGGAAAGACACAATCGCAAATATTTCTTTAATCCAATCGAATAACTTCTAAAGGTGCTTACATGACGATAATGGTGCATTATCGTCATGTAACATCACAATGCAACATGGAAGCTTCACAGTGGTTGGCCCCTCGGTTTAGGAACAGGCTTCCATACAATCTGAGAAATAATCAAGCTTCTTATACTTTCGATGCCTCTATTTCGTAAGCGGTTAAGACCACTCTGTTCAATCGCAGTCTTGTACAGTGAGGTAGGAAGTACATCTGATGAGTTTTCTTGAAGAGGCGCTATATAAATTAGCACTTACAATCACAAGTTTTGCAAGCGCCTGAAGTCAGTATTATTCGAAAGTGATTTCATTGGTTCTGGTCGGGAGCACCACTCACGAGTTTTTCTTGAAGTGGCGCTATGTAAATGCTCTGAATAAAATGAATGAATGATTGAGTGAATTAATGTTAAGAATTAATATTATGACTTAATGTGGCAAATGAATGAATGAATGAATTCATGAACAAATGAACGAATGAATGAAGGAACGAATGAGCGAACGAATGAACGAATGAATGCACGAATGAACGAAAGAGTGCATGAGTGAGTGAGTGAATTAATGCTATAATTTTATTATGATGACTTAAAGTGACGAATTAATGAATGCCTGAATGAACGAAAGAGTGAATGAATGAATGAACGAACGAGTGAATGAGTAGCCGACCTGCCAAAGCAGAAGTAGGTCAGTGGAATGCCAATGGCAATCTGGATGAGATGGCGGGAGACAGGAGAGGCCCTGTGTGGCCCCAGATATTCCCGATAGAAGAGTCCAACGGCCAATGCAAACAGCTGGCAGGCCAGAAAATTGATCTGAAACATTGTAAACAAGCAAACACGTAACACAACCGAATGGAGGGACAAAAATAAATCGAACATTACATCTTCTGCCTCGTTTTACTTAATTGGCCTTTAATAATTAATTTTTCTGTTGCAGGCTGGGGAGTTTTTACGACCGTCATTTCCAGAAACTCCTCTCTCTCTGCCACCCCCACCCGCCCTTCAGTGACCCTTTGGGACCCACTCTAATCTTCCATGCAATGTCTAGTTCAGTGCAGTCACTATCGTGAACCCGACATCAATTGTCTAGTAACAGCCACAGTATGAATAAGCTGGTGCTCGACACTTAGCTTTAGAGTAATGCGTTTAGAAATTTGGAGTTAACGATTATGATTACCTTTGCCTGGTTGCCACGAAAAACCACACTGTGTGGCTGGAGGCCACTCTTATTGCTTAGCTGTAGGCAGAAGTGTCATATAAGAAATGTAAATGTATCTCTATAGGGACTGCATAGGCTCAAAGAAGAGCACTCCTTAGGCTAAACCTGATGAGAGGCAACCATTGACTAGTATGAAGTGCCTGTAAATTCAGTTTTCTTTGACTCAGCAAATAAGAACATATGGCCAGTCCTCTCTCTCGCAGTCTGATCTCCCCATGCTCTATATGTGTCAAGACAATTAATATAGCACCTTTTAAGTGTATCACAAAGGTGCTGCCTGCATGGCTATCTGACCAACCTAAACAAGTGCATTTTAAAACGGTTTGAAAATGTTTACTGCACAGAGCCAAATGTAACAGTACGTAAATGCAGTGGAAGACTATTCCAGGAGGATCGTCACATACAAGAAAGTTCAAACGACTGGCTGGAGTTAAAGTGTGGATGGACGGGACCTGCTTTGTAGTCCATGTACTCATTTTATAGCTGAGCTCACAACGGGATGCAAGTGGAACAGAAATGCTGCCCTTGTGGGGTTTTGAACCCCCCCCTCCACACTCTGGATTGACAATCCAGCATGCTAACCACTTGGCCAACACAAACTGTAGACCTGCTAAACAAATCCTTATCAATGGTGTCGACAGGCCCAGAGCTAATCACACTAATTGTGTATACACTGTCTATCAGCCAGAGGACCGTCCTTCTCGAGCTTCCTTCTTACCAGACAGTCTAGAAGCATTTTAGCCACACTAATTTCTGAAGTCAACCGGACATACACGCATTGCCCCCACAAATCACAGTGGCATCTTACCTCGCCAGTCTTAGCACACACACACACACACACACACGCACACGCACACGCGCACGCGCACGCGCACGCGCACGCGCACGCGCACGCACACACATCAACACATGCACCAGAGTGCACTCTGATAAGCCATTCAGATTAGCCACTTAGTCCAGCTAGTCTCACCCCACATCCCTCCATCCATCCCTCTCCGACCAGACAACCCGACTCACTTGGTATTTCCAGTGCTCCAGGACCTTCAACAAAACCTTGACCTTAGGAGTACGTGGTAAAAATAAAGAGGTCTCTATAAGCAGCTGTTATAATATATTCCACAAACTCACTCGACAATACTATGCAAATACATGAACATACATGCATTAAATATATAATTATATGTTTATATTCTTTCATCTCCTTTTCATTCATTCAGTCTGCCTGTCTGTCTGTCTGTCTGTCTGTCAGTCTGCAGTGTCTGTCTGCCTGTCTGTCCGTCCATCTGTCTGTCTGTGTCTGTTTGCCTGTCTTTCTGCAGTGTCTGTCTGTCCGTCCGTCCGTCTGTCTGTCTGTCTGTCTGCATTTACTATTATATGCTAGTCCTCGTTTATGTTATTGCCTACCATCTGCTTTGAGTTGCATCCTCTTTCCTTTCTCACACATTTCACCAAACAAACAGAAGAGACCTAACTTTCCCAGCCACCCAGATCCTCTTGAAGTCAATTCATAAATTAGCATAATAGGCACAATAGCAGAGTACCTGATTAGCATGAACAGCAACGACAACAATCACTGAAACAAGTTCATCGAAATAGTTGTGAGTAATATTAGACCAGCATTTAACCTGGAAAGTAAGTAAGTAAGTAAGTAGTAAGTAAGTGAGTAAATAAGTAGTTTATTCGCCATCAAATAAAACAAATCACAAATATAACACTTATACTAATACAGTGGCAGGCTGCCGGAGAAATCTCATATGACTCATCTCGCCGGTCGCCCAAATAATACAAATCAAATCATATGCTCATTATAACACAAAACATCTGACATATGCATACAATACTTACTAACAGCAATCATGGCACTAACAATCATCGTTGCTAACAAACCAACAAGTCTTATGATCTGTATATTAACTGTAACCTATATCCAGGCACTGTCTACATACTCAGGGAATCAATAAAATACAATTTCAGCATGCTTTTAAATCTTCGATGTGCAGTTATATTTCTAATGACTTGGAAGTTCATGCCACCATTTGGCCCCACACTAACAAAAGATCTTCAGTCCTTCAGTAGATAAAAATTTAGGTATAAAATTATGGAAAGATCATATTAAAGCTAGCTTTTCTAAAATTGCTAAGAATATTGGAATTCTAAAACGAGCTGCCTATAAACGTTTTCCCACCTTATGTTCGGTTAACCCTCTACCACACTCTGATCTATCCATATCTCACTTATTTGCAATTTAATATGGGCCTCAACTTGTAAATCTAATCTTCAAAGCCTCACTGTCCTCCATAAACGAGCAATAGGCTACATTGCGTGGCTGGCACTCCATGTGGTTCACATACTGACCAGTTATTTCTTGAATATAAGTTATTAAAAACTGAACAAATTTAATTAGGACTATCCAGATAGGTGAGTTTATGTATCGGTATGAACATAACTTATTACCGCGGCGGTTTATAAAACGGCTCTTTTTACTTGCCTCTGATTCTCCTAGTCTACAAGAGGATCCAGGCTATAATCGTCAACCCTTTGCTCATACAAACACACGGTTATCTTCCGTCAGATTTGCAGGGGCAAAAGTTTGCAACATGAAACCCTATCCGTCAATTACCTTCTTTGCTTACTTTAAGGAATAAATTACACCATTATCTTATTCAGCAAGTAACCTGAACGTTCCCTATCTACATTATTAGGTGTGTTAGTTACAATATGTTTGCTTGATAAACTTAATATTCTATAAGTTGCTTTGTACTTTTTGATGTGTCTACTGTACCTATTTGGAACTAGCTGTCGTGCGCACCAGTGAATTTTTTTAGTATTATTCACAGCTGTTAGTTGGCAGTATTAGTGGGATTTTCCATCCCTTTTTGGTCTCTGCCTCGTAACCTCTTGATTGTAAGTTACTGTAAGTACTGCCGTAATTGTTATACACTGGTCACAGGAAATAAACTGAATTGAATTGAACAACAACAATAACAATGAACCCATATACGTACAATAATGCACATGGCAAAGTGCGACTGTACGTTACTTACCGGAATAAAATACGCATACCGTAATTACGATATCGAAAAGAATAAAGTACGTGTACCGTATGTGTACATTAAAAATTATCAGTTTAGCTCTACAGTGTTAGTCTCCCCGTATGCAGGCCTAAATTTAGTATTACCAATTAAATTATCACTGGCACTGACCATCCTATAAAGTGTGCCCTAAAATTTTATATTTCTTCATATTATACATTAGACAGAATATTAGCAATTTGGAATTTAACAGTTTAAAAGTAGAGATAATTGAACAGCCTGATGTAATGGTTAAAATTGTTTATGGCCGTCAATCACTAACTATTATTGACTTTTGTTGTGCATAATGTTATGTATTTTATTTTCATCATGAACTGATTTCAACGTACGCCAACGTACGGCATAATAAGATACGCATACCGTACGTACGTTATAAAAAGAAATAATGTACGTTCCGTACGTACGGTCGCACATTGGTACATGGGCATCAATATGCATGAAATGTCGACAATTTATGTAGCACCATCAGTCGCAAGCTACTGCTAGGGCGCTTTACAATGTCAAATGTCAGCTTGAATGCTAAGCGTTCTGTAGAAAATAGATTTTTCAGCTGTGTTTTAGAAAATCTGGAGACTTGTAAATGTAGGTATAACAACGTACATGTAATAATAATAATAATATTTATTCTTTAATTAAGCGCCTGCAAACGCACTGCGCTGTACATGTACATGTTATGCGATAAATCTTAACTACTAACAGAACAGACAGCCTACAATACACGGCGCAAATTGCAGCCTACAAAGCATGTCCGCCTATGGGACTCTATCTCTGTACCTCTCGCACTCTACGCCAGATGTTATCCAATGCGCTATCCTATCGGGCCCCCATGTATGCATAAGGATGTGGGTGTATTTATTTAAAATATATATATGCACATATATATATTTATATCAACCCTATACACAAATGGATATCTCTTTGTAGATATATATATATATATATATATATATATATATATATATATATTTACTAAGAGATATCCATTTGTGTGTATATATATATATATATATATATATATATAATATATAAAACATAATTTGCTTAATGTAAGCCAAATGATACCTTTATTAGTTATCACAGTCTGAAATCAGCCAACGGTCAAAGGTTAGATAGAACCTGCAGTATTAAACAAGAGAATAGCAGGGGGAGGGTAGGTGCGGATGGTTTACCATCACTGCCAACATGCCTGGCTACTTAAGGGTCCAGAGGCAAGAGATGGTAGGCCCCGAAACTATTTAGACCAATTTCAAGTACGAAGCACACACTTCAGTACATGAGCGATCCCAGCCTAATAGTCCACGCGGAGCAGAAGAAGCAGGAGAAGGAGCAAGAATAGGAGGACGATGAAGAAGATGAGAAGGTAAATGAGGAAAAGTGGGAAAAAGGACGAAGTGGAAGGGAAAGGAGAAGGAGGTAGATTCGTAGAAATAGGAGGACGAGGCAGAAGAGAAGGTAACAGAGGAGGAGATGGAGAAAGAAGGGCAGGGAAGAGGAAGAAGGTAAAGAAGGAAGAGGTGGAAGAGGAAGAGGAGGAGGAGGAGAAGGAGGAGAAAAGTAAGACGGGAATGGGAAGAAGACATGGGCGGCAATCCCGGGGAGTTGAGGGGGACAAGATCCCACCTTTGAGAGTGAGGGGACACAGCACACAGATGTCCCCCCACACATTTTGAAGAAACACCAAAAAAAACAAATAGCAATTTTTTCACCTCTCTTTGACCAGATCAGTTCAAAAGTACCCCGTGCCCCCCCCCCACCACCACCTGTCAAACAAGATCGCAGCCAGTGGAAGAAGAGAAAGGAGGAAAAGGTAAAAAAAGAAGACCAGGAAGAAGAGAAGCAGGCAAAGCTATGAGGAGTAGAAGGAAGAGGAGGAGGAAGAGGAGGAGGAAGCAACGAGGACGAGAAGGTCAGTTGGTCTGTCGGATAGAAACACAATATGCAGGCAGGCAGGCGGACAGACAAGCAGACAGACGAGGTCCATGGGTTGGTTGAGAGAGAGATAGAGATAGAGAGAGAGAGAGACAGAAAGACAGACAGACAGACAGACAGAGAAAGAGAGAGAGAGCTGGCTAACAAGAGACAGAGAGGCAGACAAATCTGGCAGATTAGAAATGCCTAATTAAACAAATTAGCAAAACTAATATAAATGAAACTTTCCCGGTATTATCATAGGCATTCAGAGTACCATTCAACACTGCAATTCACTAGGGGTCGTCCATTAATTATGTCAACAAAATGGGGGACGGAGGGGGTTTGAAAAAGTTTGACGATTCTTTACAAGGGGGAGGGAGTGTTCAAGACAAATTGACGTCAACAATAATTTAATCAAAACGCAACCATAGATTCGGAAAGTCTTTATGAGTGATCTATAACTTTTTTGTCTGTAATTTAATCAAACGCGATATTTTCTTCATTTTAAATTATCTTGTTCATTGTTCGAAGATTAGGCCTAATAAGGAAATGCGCTGCACAATCTCTTGAATGTGAATATCCTGGGTTCTTTTTGAAAATCTAATATTTCGAGTTTCTTTTTCGATGGAAAGATAATTTGTTTAGTTGGGGGGGGGGGGTAAAAAATGTAGGGGGTTCTTGAATGTTTGACAGTTGTTGACAAGGGGGAGGGAGGGGGTCAAAAACTGCCTAAAATTTGTTGACATAATTAATCAGTTACTATAGTTAGTTAGTTAGTTAGTTAGTTAGTTAGTTAGTTAGTTAGTTAGTTAGTCAGTCAGTTAGTTAGTTAGTTAGTATAGTAAGCTAGCATAGATAGTTATTTGTTAGTTGGTTAGCATAGTTAGTTATCATAGTTAGTTAGCATAGTTAGTTAGTAAGTTATTTAGTTAGATAGTCAGTTAGTAATTACAGTTAATTGGTATATTTAGGTAGCATAGTTAGCCAGCATAGTTTGCTATTTAGTTAGTTAATTAGTATAGTTAGTTAGTATAATTAGTTAGTTAGTATAGTTACATAGTAGCGTTAGCTATAGTTAGTTTAATAGTTAGTTAGACAGACAGAAAGACAGATTGGATGGATGGATGGATGGATGGATGGATGGATGGATGGATGGATGGATGGATGGATGGATGGATGGATGGATGGATGGATGGATGGATGGATGGATGGATGGATGGATGGATGGATGGATGGATGGATGGATGGGTATACAGACAGATAGAGAGACAGATACACTCAAAGATAGAAAGACAGATAGACAGACAGACAGACAGACATTTATGTAGGAACAACAGCATCTGTTTCTAGCAGACATTACTTTTTGAAATGCACCTGGACATAGCTAATTAATTAATTATGCATGAGTCTGGTCTGTTCAATCAGCTCTGACTCATTAATAATTTCACAGCATTGACTATGAGATGTAGCAATGACTACATATTTTTATTTTCACATTCACACTGCCTCCTATTACCCAGCTGACATGTGTTGTTGATAAGACAATTTGTATTCATAGGAAACAAGCATGTTCGTCTTTCATTCAGGTTGAATGAAAGAGATACCGATGCACATAAAGGAACTTGAAAGAACTTTAAGGAACGTGAAGGCACTATAAGGAACTCAAGGGAACTTGAAGGACTTTAAGGAATGTGAAGGCACTCTAAGGAACTCAAAGGAACTGTAAGGACTTTAAGGAACGTGAAGGCACTATAAGGAACTCAAAGGAACTTGAAGGACTTTAAGGAACGTGAAGGCACTCTAAGGAACTCAAAGGAACTGTAAGGACTTTAAGGAACGTGAAGGCACTATAAGGAACTCAGAGAAACTTGAAGGACTTTAAGGAACGTGAAGGCACTCTAAGAAACTCAGAGGAACTGTAAGGACTTTAAGTGAAGGCACTCTAAGAAACTTGAAGGACTTTATGGAATAATAATAATAATAATAATAATAATAATAATAATAATAATAATAATAATAATAATAATAATAATACTAATAATCTTCGTTTAATATTTTCAAACTGACAATTACGCAGTATGATTACAAATCAGTATGAACGGATGATCACAAGTTATTACAGGAGTCGAATTTTAACTGTATACGGCAGCCATGCAAGGCGCCCATCACGTCCTACAGCTCATTTTCACAAACGCGCCATCTCGTGAATTGATAGGCTGAGTGGACCTTGGGATGGTTACGGTAGGCGATCCCGCTACCTACTGCACTTCACGCCAGTGATGTTACCACAACTCTATGGACCCCTTGATAGTTGACCCTGAAGGCACTCTAAAGAACTAAATGGAACTTGAAGGAACTTTCAGAAACTTGAAGGAAAGTGAAGGAACTTTAAAGGAACTTTGAGGAACTAAAACATGAGCACTTATGGAAGAAGGGTAGTAACAGAAGGTTGAGGCGTGGTTAATGAATGCTGAAGCCACATCTCAGGGATTGAACTTAGGACCGTGAATGGAAACTACTCGCAGCCAATTACTGTGCCTCTCCAATCGATGAATGGAGGGAAGGAAGGACGAATGGATGTATGGATGAATGGAAGAAAAGCATGGATGATTGGGTGGATGGAGAGTGAACCGATGGAAGTGGTTATTTATTGAGAGATGCAAGTACGGAAGAATGGAAAGAAAGGATGGATGGGTGGGTAGGCTGATGGATTATGTGAATATTTATATAACGTCACTATATAGCCTCTCAAGAGTCCAGGTACAGAGGTCGCTAAACAGACTTTGCCTTAGCAGTTTTTACATAGCACCATGCTTATAACAGAATCCTCCCCCATCTCAGGCCGGACCATTTGTCTAGTCGCCATTGACTGACCCAGTTTACGGCCTTTCTCTTTCCAGGTCAGTTAAACGGATCAGCTGACTTAGTTTCAGGGTCAACTATCAAATTACAGGACCCACATCTCTTATTCTGATTCTCCTAATGTGCTTATCTAACCCAGTTTTAAATGCTTAAATATCTGGACCCTCTTATCTGATTCCTGAGAGAGAGAGAGAGAGAGAGAGAGAGAGAGAGAGAGAGAGAGAGAGAGAGAGAGAGATATATATATATATATATATATATATATATATATATATATATATATATATATATAAAACTGGTATACACACACACACGCACACACACACATATACATAGACATACTAAAATGTATATATATATATATATATATATATACGTACTAAAATGTGTACTTTATATAGCATTGCCATGGGACCACAGAGATAAGGTAATCCAGGCAGTAACAAAGGGTAACTGTTGTATTTAATACAAAAATAAATAAATATACAAATAAATTTTTAAATAACTAATTCATAAGTAAATGGCGAAATAGGACATAAAAGTCTGGCAGTGATTGCTGACTTGACCTACAAAATCTTTTCTAGATTTCTTATTATTATTCAATGAACATTTGGTAGCTGGATTTTAAGCTGAATAGTGTGCCACCATCCTGATGCTGAATAGATTAATGTATTATTTGGGTGGGTAGCTGGATGGAAGATGCTGCCCTGGGCGAAAACCCACAGCACTGATCTGGTAGCAAACCCAAGGCCTAGGCCGAACCGGCTATATATATAGTTAATCCCTGGGTGGGTCGTTTGGTACACTGGCTGGGCGATGGCTGCGGGCCATGGCCAATAACCGAGACCACAGCCATAATTTGTCCATCCCAATACCCAATCAAGTGTAAATGTAAATGTACACGGGTTTCTATTAAATTCTATAGCGACCGTATAACCTCGACCTCTGTTCCTGTTTCAAAGAATTGATTGGGTGAGATCAACGACCTGGGGTGATTCCATGGCAACGACCCTGGGCGTTTGCTACAGGTAGAGGTGCCCCCAGACGACTCCCCTCCAAGACTCCCGTCGACAGTCAACAACCCGCGCCACAGGACACCCCGTCCGTCGCACCTCCCTCCACTTCAACCATTATGTGAGAGCCTGAACATTTGCGACAATGAAAAGCACACACACACTCACACACACACTTGGCTCCCTCCCTCCCATCCCCGACCTACGCCGATTACCGTCTTCCATTGATAAAACGTCTCGATATTCGTCGGAAACGTTTCGAACCTTCGCATCACTCACCTGGTCAATTGCCAAGCCAGTGACGTCTGTAAAAGGTCGCAGAAGAAGCGATCCATCGTAGAATTCGTTGACTTCGACCGACGCGTTCATTGTGGGATGGAGGCGGCCTGCAGAGCTCGAGAACAGCCGCTGAAGACATTATGGAGCGACGCTGCCTCCCTGCTCTTGACATGAGAGCTGCTATAACAGCTGAGCCACGAGAAGCAAGCCAGAGAACCAGACTGGCATCGAATCAATCGCTAATGCTATAGCGCTGGTATTCTATCGCACGTTAATAAAGTCCAATATAATTACGATTTTGAAAACTTTCGGAATGTCCCAATCGTTTACAATTTATAACAGTAGCATTTCATTCCGATACCTATATAGTCTGCCAGAAATTGGCATAAGATCAAGTCCACTACTATAAAAACACGTACAATAAACTACTGTAGCACTAAACCTTTTTTATGTAGGCCTATACTTTATTCTAGGCCCTATAGATAATCCATTAATCTGCTCGGTCTCTTTCACAACTGTTTTCTGATTTCCCATCGTGTCGACGAGATTTTTCGATAAACGAATATCTGATTGATTTGATTTGAGCATATATTAAATTACAGCAATTAAATTCGGTTTCTAAATAATTTTCAATTTTACTATAAGACAAGTATATTATATTTTAGTTAATTAATAAGGAGAAGGAGGTTCATTAACTCATTCATTAACTCATTCATTCATAACATCAAAATTACATAAAAAATTACCATAGGCCTACATTAAGTCCGCTCCGTTAATATACCTGTCGAGAATTGAGCACAGAATGTGAAAAGTGAACTTAATTGTAAAAAAAGTCTGCCGACACAAATATTTATTAAAAATGTCATATATTGTTAAATAAATTGTATTAGAAATGATATATAATTTAAGTAGACGACTTATCCTGACAGTGGAATAAACAGGCACGTAACTAGGATTTTTCGTTTGGGGGGGGCTTAAACCTTGAACATGGCAACATTTATACAGTGTTCATACGAATTTTAGCCGTAAGCATACAACGGCTTGACTTGTTTGGGGGGGCTTCAACTTCGTTTGGGGGGATTAAGCCCCCCCAAGCCCAACGCTAGTTACGTCCCTGGGAATAAATATTATGCCTCATATAAATCCTTCCTATAGGCTAGGCCTATGTAGGCAGGGGAGTCTATCCCCCCGTAAGTCATTGGAGCAACGTCCCTTTCGCCCTCTTCTTCCCCCTCCCCGTTCCTTCCCCCTCTGAAATGGTGCCACACACACTGACAGATCTTCCCCCTATTTCTTGGATGGAGCATTTGCTCCAAGGTTTCTATGGTGTAGACGCCTCTGTATGTAGGCCCTATCTATGTTGCATCAAACATTGCACTAATAATTATAAGTTCTATGGATTACCAAAATGTAGGGCCTATAGGCCTGGCATACCATCATTTGTATTAAGTCACTTTGATTACTGCAACTCGATCTATGGTATATGGTCTACCTGAATGCATTGCACACGTACTGCTTCCTCTAACCAGAGTAGGCCTATTGCATCAGGCTGCAAGACTTTGTCTTGGACTCTTGTACCGAGACCACATATCACCAGGGACGTCATTGGGAGGGGGTATTTGTCCTCCGATTTATGAAAACAGGGAAAAGGATGGAATAAGAAAAGGAGGAAAAAGAAAGGGGTAATAAAGAAAAAAAGGATGATACTCAAATTCATGGCAGTAATATATATAACAAAACTAGAGTTTGAATAGCTTTTTTTCACAAGACCCCACCTCTTTAACAGTGGGGGGGGGGGCACAATATATAGTTTCCCCCAAAATTTTGAAGAAACATCAAAAAAGGTCAACAAATCTTTTCGTGCATGAGCGCGAAAAAAGTTTGTCACCTCTTTTTTTACCAGATCAGTTCAAAGCTGTCCCTTGTCCCCCCCCTCCACCTGTCAAACTAGATAGCCGCCAGTGCCAAAGTTCCCCCAGGAAAAATACTCAAATGACGTCCCTCCCCTCTGAAAAAGCTGAAATGACGTCCTTGCATATCACACGTGTCGGCTACCTGCTCTTCGTTCTCTACAATGGCTTCATATGAGCGTGTCCGCTTTAAACTGTCTTTAAACTTTAGGCTCTCTTTCCCTTTAAACTGAAAACTTACCTCTTAGTCTGCCTATGGTTCTTAATGGTTGCCTGGCTTCAATCATTCAATGTGCACTTCTGAACTTTGTAATGAGGCATTATCAAATTACAGCTGTATTGTATAAACGTTTCAGGCCTAGGCCTATGCGCGGGTATTCTTCATGCAACATCTGTGCGTGTTGGAAAAGCAGTAGGAAGCAATAATTGTAGTGCATGCCTGGCTTTTTGATTTTTGACTAAAAGCCTGTCGCGGTCGACTCCTTCGATCGCAACGACGAACCAACGAAGGAACTATTAAAAGATCTTTAATTAAAATAAAGTCGATTAAGTGTAGAGTAAGTCAACTCGTCTATCAAATATCACAATCGTAGACAGCACACAGGTTGGCTGGTCTCGATTGAACGTTATACGATCAATGTTTCAACGTTTACAAATCTTCGTCAAAAGGCCCTTAATGTACATCAGGTCTATCTTATATAGAGTTCTCCCGGATTCCAGAACGTTCTGTGACGTCACTGTACTTTTCCCTGGAAAGTCCTACTGAACACGTATATCCTTGTTGCATGCAACGAATTAATGTTGACAGCTTGCTGCAGAATTTTCCGTGCGTTGTAAACAAGCTTGTTGACGCGTCGGTTTTCTTCCCTTGATGCATGCACCCGCGTAGACCACGACATTCCCTCCGCCCTCAGATGATGACACGTCTTCAGCACCATCCCGAACGGGTCATCACAATCAAGCCGGGCCTCCAGACTCCATCTCGACACAGCATATACAAACAAAACAAAACACATCAGTCAGCCAATCCATCTATACAATTTGCGGGCTCGATCCCCGTGCGTCGGGCCATTTTTCCCCTTCACCATCCGAGTCACAACCGAGAGAGGAAATCAGCCACCGTGTTTTGACGTCCAGGACGATATCGAAAGTCCACGTTAAACTCTTGCAATGCTAACGCCCAACGAGTCAGTTTCGCACTCTTAGGGCTTGCATCTGTGAGATAAGACAAAGGATTATGATCTGAATAAATGATTATCTTTGATAAGAATATCCATGACTTGAATCGTTTAAGTGCCCAAATTACTGCGAAAGCCTCTCTCTCAATTGTAGACCAATGCATCTGTGTATCTGTAAGTTTAAGGCTAGCAAAAGCAATTGGTTTTTCTTGACCTTCTTCGGTCCACTGAAACAAGCAACACCCGACCGCGGTGGCACTTGCGTCAACACTTAAACCAAATTCCTTAGTGAAATCAATGGTATGCAACTGTGTAGCTTTACTGAGATCATCCTTTAACTTATCTAGTGCTTCTTGATGCTTTTGCTCCCAAGGCACCTTCGTAGGTATGTTATCTCGTGTCAAATCAGTTATTACCCGTGCTTTTTCAGCTAAAGCAGGTATAAAATTTCGAAAGTAACTGAAAAAACCCATAACCTTTCTAACGTCCTTCTTTGTTGTTGGAGGATGGATATCATTGATCGTAGCGATCTTACCTGGATCAGGTTCAATACAACCTGACCCTACTATACCAAATTCTTCATCTTGATCAACAATTACTGAACAGCTATTGATCATCGCTTGTTCGAGTCGTTCATGGTATCGCTTGATCTTATTTGCGTGTAAATGTCTTTGTTTTCCCTCTATTTCGACTATATAAGAATATGGGGATTTAACCTTGACTACGGTAGCAGGTCCTTGCCATCGACTATAAAATTTAGAACTACCAAAATCTGGTGCTAATACTGCTACTTTATCTCCAACTTCGTATTTTCTGTCAGTACTACGCAAGTTATAATAATCTGCATACCGCTTTGTTTCTATATCACTATAGTAATCTGCATAAACTTTCGCGAATTCGAGGTTTTCCTTCAGTGATTGGAGATACTCTTCGGGTGATTTACCTAAGTTAAGAGGTACTTTTCGTTCGCCAGCCCACGATTCCTTCAACACACTAAGTGGACCCCGAGGAAGAGTTCCATAAACCATAGTGAATGGCGAAATATGAGTCGTGCCTGAAGGTTTTTCTCTAAGGCTCCACAGAACAAACGGTAACAATTGGTGCCATCCACGAGGATCAGATTGAGCAAGCTTAAAGATCATGGTTTTCAAGCTTTGGTTGCATCTTTCAACCAATCCAGCTGCCTCAGGATGTCCAGGGGTATTAAATCTGGGACTACAACCCATTCGCCGCAAGAATTCTTTCGTCAAACGACTGGTAAAGTTGGTACCACAATCAGAACTGATGATCCTTGGAATAGAAAAAGTTGTAAAAACTTGCAACAGAGCTTCACAAACTCCCTTTGCATTCAGCGATCTAAGAGGATACGCCATCGGCCAACGAGAAAATTTGTCCACCAGAACCAGAGCATAATTGTACTGGGGTTTCGATTTGTTGGATTCTCCAGTCACTACCATAGGGCCAATACAATCCATATTTAGATGGTTAAAACAGAGTTCATCCGCCCTCGGAATAGGAGTGATCGGGACTCGATCTGCCACTTTAACTGGAGTTCTTAGTTGACAAATTTGACAAGACGCACAATATTCGCGAATCCTCTCATCCATTCTTGGAAACCAAAAGTTTAATTTGATCCTGGCTCTCGTTGCCTTAAAAGCCATGTGCCCAGCACATGGGGCATCGTGTGCTACTCGCAAGACAACCTCGATTCTATCTTCCGGTAAACATAATTGATTAACCTTATGTCCCATAATTTCCCCTTTGTGGTACAGGAGGTTATTATCTATAAAGAAATTATTTTTATTCTGTCTCGCTTGTTGCCAGCAAGATATAAGATTGTGACAATTCTGTTGCTCACGCAATAAAGTATCATTATTCGCTACTCCCTCATCAGACTTGAACTCTGTTGACTCAACATCAAGAAAATTATCTGAATCATCAACTAGTTGCTCCTGAGAATATTCATTCACTTCTGACGGCAAGGATTCGTTGCTGTTACTTTTCTCGATATTAACTCCTAAGTTATCTTCTTCTGCCCCTTTATTTATTTGTACACATCGATCTACGCCAGCTACCATCACTACATATTGCGAACTATCCCTTAATAGGTCCACAACATGGGGTGTCAAAATAACCCGTTCATTTAGTTCAGGGACTACAGCGAACATGACGCACAAAGATGGCGCAATGTTCGTCGTTCCTTCCATTGAATTAGCTAATTTCATGTGTAGGTATACTACATCTGCCTTACATCCTTCTCCCTGAAAACCAATTATATTAATCCGTTTAATCACGGGTAAGTTTAGTGACTCAATAAATTTCTTATCAATACAACAAATTTCTGCTCCTGAATCAGATAATGCTGGCTGAGAAGGGAGATCTTCAATCTGTACATTGATATACGACCTCTCGTGTAATCCATCAATACTATTCTCGTATACCCTTACAGCAGTTTCCAACCCTATTGGTTTAGAATTATCCAATAAATTCCCTTGCTTTACCTGTTCAGGTATCTCATGCAACACGTTGACCTTCTCAACAACTAAGTCGATCACTTCTTCAGTTGGGTTCCCAAATATACAAGTACTCACCTTTTTAGAACTTGGTTTGGTCTGGCACTCCCTTGCCATATGACCCTTCTGATGACATAGGAAACAGAGACCCTTTACCTTGGCCTCCTCCTGAGACACCCTCGCACCTATCTTGGCTTCACCCCTTATTTCCGGTTTGGGAGACTTGGGTTGAGCTGTCTGGTTATTGACTTGAACATGTGGTTGACCTCTCATCCAATTGTTATACTTCGGTGTCGGATGACTACGGCATACTAAGTCATTCCCACCATCATGCGACGCTACATAAATGTCAGCCGCATTAGCTATGTCTTCACAGCTCAACCACTCCTCTTTTTCTTGGGCCAAGATATAATCTAAACAAGCCTTCGACAAGGACTCCTTAAGCCGATCCGCAACCAATAAACTTACAAGTTTATCAAACTCATCAGTTATCTTTCTACTTTTCAAATAATACATAAGAGCCACACGCAATTTGGATGAATAGATCGTAAATGATTCGTCCGATGCTTTGTGCAACGACCAAAATCGGGCTCTAAGATTTGAAGGGCTTATCTTAAACTCCCTTAGCAAAAACTCCTTCAGGAATTTGTAGTCATGGAGCTGTGCCTCAGTAAGGCGCATGGTTAATGCCTTAGCTCTTTCACTTAAAATGGCTAGCAATAATTTTGCTCTAACATCTTCATCCACCTCATACACATTAAACAAACCATCCAAGTGATCAAAGAAACCTGGAATTTCTATAGGGTCGGAAGGAAATTTCCAAAGAATATTCTTGAGGGCATCACTATAACGCTTAGTACGACTTGCTAAAGAATCTCTAACATTTCGTTCTTCCTGCTTTTCCTTCCTCTCCCTTTCTTCTTTCTCTTTCCGTTCCTTCTTTTCTCTTTCTTCTTTCTCTTTCCGTTCCTTCTTTTCTTCCTCTCTCCTCTTTTCCTCCCTTTCTTCCTTCTCCTTCCGTTCCTCCCTTTCTCTTTCTTCCTTCTCCTTCCGTTCCTGCCTTTCTCTTTCTTCCTTCTCCCTTTGTTCTTTCTTTTCTTCCTCTCTCCTCTTTTCCTCCCTTTCTTCCTTCTCCTTCCGTTCCTCCCTTTGTTCTTCATATTTACGGATTTCGAACTCCAGACGGCGCTTCTGCAGCTCGTAATCCACTCCTGTTGGAGATATTGGACTACCCTTAAATTCCTCTTCCTCTTTTCCAATCTCCATGGCCCATTCTTCCATTAATTGATTTCGATCCCATGACATAACATCATCTTCGTCCCTTCCTGCCTTCATAAGATACACCCTAAGGCGCTCAGACGACATTTTGCGAATATTCGCTTGCATCTCTGTTGTCAACGCTTCCATTTTTACAAACAGTCAGTCAACAACAATCAACAAAAAAAACAGACACCACGCGGCAAACCCGCCACACAAAAGGAAAATTCCACAACCCAAAGTGCAACTATGCAGTATCCAAAGAAGTACACTCGCCAAGTACGCAAAAACTATACAAGCTCACGCAAGTCTGGCCTCGATCACAACAATGGATCAAATTTCAAAGAAATAATC
Organism: Allolobophora icterica; assembly: GCA_963556255.1. Classification (NCBI taxonomy): domain Eukaryota; kingdom Metazoa; phylum Annelida; class Clitellata; order Crassiclitellata; family Lumbricidae; genus Allolobophora; species Allolobophora icterica. Next base: position 62,122,947 of record OY744603.1, read on the forward strand.
AGCAGATATTGAAAGAGAAATAATGGCTGCCTTCCACTCGGCTGCAACTCCACTCTCTTTTCTCCTTCTCAGCCACGACAACACCTAGGATCTTACCCGTATGTTGACTGCTGTCTTCTGCTGTCTCAGCCGAACGACGCACTTCGTTCGTCCGACTGTCGTATGCCGATTCACCCGTCTCCCACGGTAGAAAGGCGTCTCGATCCGCTCGCTGTCTGGAACAGACCGTCTCTTGATCCTCCGGGTTGACTCCTTCCTCCGTCGGCTCGCGTCTTCTTCACCGGATCCAACACCGATGATCCCGCTTCTGACACCAATAATGTCGCGGTCGACTCCTTCGATCGCAACGACGAACCAACGAAGGAACTATTAAAAGATCTTTAATTAAAATAAAGTCGATTAAGTGTAGAGTAAGTCAACTCGTCTATCAAATATCACAATCGTAGACAGCACACAGGTTGGCTGGTCTCGATTGAACGTTATACGATCAATGTTTCAACGTTTACAAATCTTCGTCAAAAGGCCCTTAATGTACATCAGGTCTATCTTATATAGAGTTCTCCCGGATTCCAGAACGTTCTGTGACGTCACTGTACTTTTCCCTGGAAAGTCCTACTGAACACGTATATCCTTGTTGCATGCAACGAATTAATGTTGACAGCTTGCTGCAGAATTTTCCGTGCGTTGTAAACAAGCTTGTTGACGCGTCGGTTTTCTTCCCTTGATGCATGCACCCGCGTAGACCACGACAAAGCCCAACATATGGTTCGATCAATCGATCCTTGTCTGAAACGACTTTTCTACTTTGAATAAATTTGGTGTCGGCTTTTGCCTACAGAAAAACGATGAATCTACGTTAACTCTGCCAACATTTATTTGAAAATAAATATTTCAAATTAGTTAGCTATCTAGATACACTAAATACCTCACAAAAACGCTGCCTACGCTTTCGTAATTATCAATTCTATTATTATCGAATATTAATTTTGATTTTCTAGTATATTAATAATATAATTTAAATCATTTTCAAAAACTGTAAATAGAAAATAAATATCAAACATTCAGGAAACCCAATTAACTTTAAAGTACTCTGGTCTTCCTATCATGGCGCTCCAAGTGTTTTTTCTTGTCACCCACTGTCTCAAATTTATATGGTCTTCAGTGTCTCTTCCGCCGCCGCCATTGATGCGAGGAGCGATTGAGAAAGTCGTTCTTCGTTGTTTTATTTCGTCGTTTTGTGGTTTTGAACTGAGAGGACTCTCTCGTACCAAAGAATCCAAACCAAACTGTTGAATATTTAAGCTGTGCGGTACAGTTACTTCTACCATGTCTTCGAGCATCGATCAGGTAGTTACGTCTTTGCGATATAAAAATTACTGTAGTGGGCTAGGCCATGCGGACACGCGTGCCAGTGATTCATGCATATGCTACGTCGTCAAACAGACAAGAGAATAGCCGGCTCGAGTCGAGAAGAAAATAGAAGAAAAACTTTGGTTCGATTTAGAAGTAGGAAAATCTAGATATTTAGTGCTTCAGCAGAGAACGAAAATGAACACTTCCGACACCGTAAAAAGTTCCTGACAACATTAACAACAGTTAATGCTGGGTTTAATGGCATTGATGTAGTTTAGCCAGCCAGAAACATGAAGGAAAGCTTGATAGTGTGGCTAATTTCTAACCCAATAATTTAAGAACTAATTCATATATAGTGTAAAATATATTTATATTTAATCTATTGTTTGTATTAGGTTGTAAACTTATTACACCTGAAACCCTTAATGGCGGTTACTACTGTATATTCTTTTACAAGTAATTAATTAATTGTTCTTAGTTGGTATAGATGTGCTCACAGTAATGTTATAATTTTTGAAGATACGTATGCAGCCCTCGTGAAAGGAGAAGTTAGCTATTTTCTTCTTTAAAAGAACAGTTTGCTTATATTTCAGCGATCTGCTGCAAAGGAACAACAAGAAACGAACAGTGCTGGTATGAAAACACATGTTGCTGATGTGCGGTCTTTGTTCTTTCAATAAATCCTTTGGTTCCCATCTCAGTAGTCTGAAGTGAACTCTATAGTAATTGTGACCTCAAAAATTTCTAAAACGCTACCAAAAAGCTAAGCTCTGGGTACCAGCATAAATAGAAACACTGGTTGCATGATTGGCAAGTTATCAAAAGCTCCAGAATTACATTTATGTTCCTGGACAGTGAAAAAACTCTTTTAGTCTACATGTTCTGCAGTTTTGTTGGCCATTGGATTGTGAGTAAAATGTAACGTCACAATTGTATAAAATCTCGTGGTCTGTTTTCCTGTCTGCTGCATGGCATCATATTCCAGATGGAGAGGCTGACCATGGCAGAGCTTGAAAGTTGTGTTGTGGAAGGACAACGAAACAAACCGATCACCGTTTGTGATGGCAGAACGTCTCATGTGCAGTAGAATTACAATACAATGAGAGCTAGATAAGACCTCTTCTCAGCCATCCAACTTCTGTTGAACGAATCACTTATTATTATTATTATTATTTTATTATTACACATCTTTTAAGCACCACTACAATTCGCTCACTGCGAGATTGGTGGCTGATTCGATTCGACTGTTGATAAATATTATTATAATTATTATTACTATGCATTGATTAAGCACCACTATCTAATGACCAAGCATCTGCCATCATGAGCTAAGGACTTGCGCAATACACAGTAACTATCTTATGAGAGGCTCAGACCCATACTCTTCACATTACAAGGCAAGCACTCTAACGAATGGGTTGTCACGACGAACACAGTTTACTACGATTGACAGCTGATGCAATTCTGGTTTTGTGTTTCAGAAGGAGGCGGTCAGCCTAAAAATGCCGACTACAGCGCTTACATGTCTGGTCAGGCAGCAGCAGTTCAGGTGAAATAGTTGTGTGCTTCTATTTCAAATTCTACAATGTTACAATGTGAACTCGTTTACACACTCCTGGTTTACAAGCCATTCTGCTTTAACGTGCATTGGTGTTATTTCCCCAAAGCCATTAACTGAACACGTCATACGGGTTAATGCACCGCCATACAAGAACTGTAATGTAGGACTAAATATTGACTTTGAGCATTGTCCGTTTTTATGCTCAGCCTGTTTGGCATGCTGTATCAAGCTCTGAAACTTAGTAAACATCTATTGGTGACCAAAATTACAGTGGAAAACACTTGATATGAAAATATTTAACATGAGATATTGGTTAATGTGAGTTGTTCAGCATCAATGGTTTAAAATGTAAATTAGTTCCTTTATCGTGAAACTGATAGCATGAAAGTGTCTCTCAACACTGAAAATTTTTCGATCTGAGTGGGGCTGGCCAAAAAAACTGTAACGCTAAACCTTGGATTATTATACAGAATGTTGATTCCTATAAAACATCTAGGTCTTGTCGTCCATATGTTGTTTTGCTTTCAGAGGTATGTTTTGTGTATTGCATTTGGCCATTGAGATAATCATTCCTAAACTGCTATGACCTTTTTGACCTAGATTTATACTGTTAACATCTGTGGGAAACACTTTTAATGTAGAGCAGAGTACAGTATGCAGCCTTACGCTAACCAATCCATGTAGACGGCAGTAGATTAAAGCCACCTGTTGTGGATGAAGTTAACAGATTCTAGACTAATGTAGCAGCAGAGTGACACATGCCTGTTAGTACTACAGGCTCAAGATACTAGGGATCAACCGGGTAGACATTTTCCACTGAGTACCGAATCCGAGTATTTGGATGTACTATTTGCCGGATCCGGAAACGAACCGGGTACCATTTGTTCCATATGCGAAGCTTCACATTTTCATGTAATAAAAAATTATCGCAATAAATTTGTGTGCTTGTAATAAGTGACTGATACATTTTGAATTTAGTCATTTCTGTGAAGTTTTCTAAAATTGCATTAAATTCAATAAATTGACATAATTTCAAGAAAATGGAATTTTGAATTCAATGGATGTGTAATTGTTTTAAGGCTGAACATTTATAATTTTATATACATAAGTTCATTGAATAAGTTTTTAAAGAAATTTTTTTTTAAAGAAACAAATTTTTGCAACTATTTGCGTCTACAGTATTTGCCGAGGCGAATAGTTCCGGAAACAGGATTTCCGGCCGAGGCAAATGTCCGAGGCGATTTCCGGTTGATCCCTACAAGATACCATCAGGTGGTACAGCATAAAGAAATTTTGTGCATGGACTGTTTCCCCAACATAGTGTGTGTAATATATATATATATATATATATATATATATATATATATATACACGTATATAAATATATATATATGCTTGTAGACAGGCCTAAAATAGTGTGTTCCTGACACAAAGTGTGTAGTTTACACTGTAAAGGTGTGTAGTTGATATTGTTTGTAGTGTGTAGTATGAATTTATGAAAGATTAGTTCAGAATTTCATTTCGAATATATGACATTTTACTTACCAGTTCAAGTACAGTTTGACAGAGGGTGCAATTGACATTTCTGAGTATTTTAGGCACTGCCTGTAGAAGTCTTGTTAAGTGTTAAATAAACTCAAGCTAGAGTGAGCACATGACTGTTGTTTACTATATCATCTTACTTATAATTATTCTTTGTTGTGACTCGTCCTTCAAAGCAGGGTGATTATGTCTATGTGGCATTCTAACGTTGTTAACTTTGACTTTTGCTTTAGGCCTAGTATCATAGAATTTTTTTAACATTGCCTTTTTATTATCTTTTAAATTAATGACTGTTTAGAAGTAATGTATTTGTGTGGCTTTTGTGTAATTTGTTAGAATGTGTGTACTCTGTTATTGGTGCTACACTAAATGATTCTTGTGTCAGAGACATGGTTCCCTTATTTCAGTGGTTCCCATCCTTTTTCAGAGCAAGGGACCCTTACGAAAAGTTCTTCAGTCAATGGCGCCTGGTCTTAATTTCATTAATTTTTTTCTAGTTCTTTATTTTAATAACGAGCAACACTCTTTGTATTCAACTGCAGTGTTGTAACAGTTTTTACACTACTTTAGGTTTTAAAATAGTTATAGGTCCACAGATTTGAGACTTGCCCTGCACGTCAGGAAGCTCATCCATCCTCATGCAGGCCAAGATGATAGCAAACTAATGCGCAAACTCAAACATTAAACTCGAACATGTAAGAAATTATTGAACACATTCTGCATTTAGGTTAAATAATCTACCGAAATGACACAAAAGGTGAATCAATTAGTAAATGTTGTATGCAAATTAGTTTGTACATGAACTAGTGTTCAAATCTAAATTTACTGACTTGTACAGCTCCGATATTGTAATGCACAGGGTACCCAGTAGATAGCTACTTAGTTCAACTGGGAAACTTAAAATGGAAAAGACCTGGTCACAGTCAGATGGGTCTACAGGGGGTAAGGAGATTACAAGGTGTAAGCTGTTAAACATATTTCAACTTAACACGTTAACGACGAAGTGCTTTAGTACACTGTCTTCGTTAAAGTGTTAAACATTGGATGCTGCTTTAAATGAAAGTTTTAAAGCATTGTTTGTTTTGATTTACGCAGCAGGGCGGCTATTCGTCATCGCAGGTGCCTGCCTCCTCGGTCAACGACCCGTACATGAACTACTATGCTTGGAACATGCAGTACCCGAACCAAGTTATGCCCGGCGGTTTGTGGGGAAACCGAAACAGCGCATACAACTATGGGGCAATGTCAAACGAGTACGTTCATTCGCAGGCCCTGTTCGGTCAGTACGATTATGTAGACTGGTACCCTGGACTGGACCAGACTGCTGCCACTTGGGGACAGCCAGTTGTACCGGTTCATAAGAGTAATGACTATGTGAACGGATCCTATTACAGTGCTGGCAGCGCCAGTCTAGTGGAAAACGCTTTCAACGCCGAGTCAGAGAACGCCAACGGAGCCGTGATGAGCGCCATGGAGCAAAGCTTCAAGGGAATGCACATGGCGGACGATGAGAGAGACGGTCGACTCTATGCGCCGGCCAAGAACCTTGGCACGGTTGGAACGGCTGCACCAAAGAAGAGCTGGGCCAATATCGCCAGCCAGCCGGCACGCACCTCCGTTCCACGGACAAAGGGCCTCATCCGCGCACCGGTCCTCATGACTAAGCAGGGCCCGGAAGGGGGTGCTGGGGCATCGGCCTGGGACACCAATCCATCGGCCATGAAGCAGGGGCGTAATGTGGGTGACAACGGTGAGCCCACAGGGGTTTACTACGAGGTGCCTGCGGCCGCCGGCGGTCAGAGTGCCTATGCTGAGGACGGGGGCGCTGGTGCAACAGGCAAGTCGGTTGCGGAGGCGAACCTTGCCCCAACAGGGCAGTACAACCCGAAGGAGTTCGACCTGAACCCAAAGGCGGCGCGCTACTTTGTGATCAAGAGTTTCTCTGAGGACGATATCCACCGGTCGATAAAGTACGGCATCTGGTGCAGCACTGAGTATGGCAACAAGCGGCTGGACGCGGCGTTTCACGAACGCGACGGCAAGGGTCCCGTCTACTTGTTCTTCAGCGTCAACGGGAGCGGCCACTTCTGCGGCATGGCACAGATGACGTCTGCCGTCGACTACCACTCGTCGGCGAACGTCTGGGCGCAGAACAAGTGGAAGGGTCAGTTTAGCGTGAACTGGATCTACGTGAAGGATGTGCCCAACAGCCAGCTGCGCCACATCAAACTGGAAAACAACGAGAACAAGCCAGTGACGAACTCGAGGGACACGCAAGAGATTCCGAGCGAGAAGGGCAAGTCGGTTCTGCGCATCATTCATCAGTATCGTCACACGACGTCGATATTCGATGACTTCAGTCACTACGAGAAGCAACAGGCCGAGAACGTCGCCGGCAAAAAGGGTGCGTTCTACTTAACGCCTTTTATATGGCATGAATTTTGATTATTTACTCACTTTGTCTGCACTTACTAAATTGCTAAAAGTAGCCAATCAAGCATTATTAATTTTGGTATATATGTAAATATCTATTATCTATGTAGAATTTAATTATCTTAAGATTGATGCTATATCTCTGGTGAATTTATTGCTCATGCTAAGCATTCTAATCTGAAGTGTATGGCCTTTTAAGAACCACATAAGGGCCTGATTGTACCTGAAGGACTTACTTAAAACCCTTGCACATTGACATTTTATTAAGAATCAGCCACAGTCCTGTACACTTGTCCAAATCTGAGATGGACAGTTCAGAAGGCCATGTGGCTCCTACTTCACTTTCAGAGAATCGCGTGGTGTGTATTTTGTCTGAAGCTGTGTTTGCATGCAGAAATTGCTGCTGACGGATGCGGCTAATTTAGTGACATTACTTATAGCAACTGATCATAGTTGTTTCTGTCAACTTAGGTTGTTGTTTAAAAAATATAAAGATTTTAATGTGTTATACGTTACATAATGGAATGACGTGACTCACGTGAGACTGTCTTGGACTCTCTCATCAAGTTATTTCACGTCTGCTATTTGTCATCAAGTCATTTCACTTCTGCTATTTGTCATCAAGTTATGTCATCAAGTTATTTCACTTCTGCTATTTGTCATCTAGTTATGTCATCAAGTTATTTCACTTCTGCTATTTGTCATCTAGTTATGTCATCAAGTTATTTCTGCTGTTTGTCTCTTCACTGGCTTCCTGTATCTGAGTGAATCAGGCTGGCACTCCTCTGCCATCCTACTTACCATGCTTAACTTCACCTGTAGCTCTGTTGAAGACCAGTCTTCTTTGATCACCAAGTACTGGAAAGTATGTTGTTCCCTGTACATGTTTTGCCTTTGGTTGGCAGGACTATCATCCACTGCAAACTGAAAACTTACCTCTTCCAGTCTGTTTATGGCTTGTAATGTTTCCTTTGGCTGGCATCAGTGTGCACTTCTGGAACTCTGTAAGGAAGGGCATTGTCAGATTACAATTTTGTATCGTATTGTGCCCTTGCTTTCTTGTGGGGTGTCGTAATGCACTATTTATTTGTTGGGTGAAGAATTCCGGTTTTGTAGTTGCTCTGTTTTGTGTCTGTATGGAATTTGTAGCTCTAGATTCTTGTGTATTGAACATGTACGCATTTAATACGAGACATGTAGCTAATTGCGATAATTAAAGACTTGTGTAAAACTAAACTTTTCGTGCTGTTAAATCATCACATGCCTTTGAAGGTTGATTTTAACATATTTTTGTGGTGTTTATCTTTCAGCGAACTGATTTTGTCGCAAAGAGACAATGGGAGAGTTCATCAGAAGCGGTGAAACAGAAACACTGTGTTTTGGGGAATCTATTTAATGAACTGTAACGTCAAAAATTGATTCTTGATTGAAACAAGGCTCCTCGCCCGCAAGCCGACCTTGATGATTGTGTGCGCTGATTGGAATTTACCGCAGTCGGTTTTAAGTTCTATTTTTTAACGGTTCAATTATTCATAACTTGGCTGTCCATGTGCATCGGTGTGGTGAGTGCATGCACTTGGATATATATACAAGTGTCAGCCCTGGTCCTTATGCATTATGCATGCATACCTCTATATTTGTTAATATATAAACATATATTTATATATATATATATATAATTATATATATAATCACCTAATCCAGGGTTTGCTGTGTATATATGAATATATATATATATATATATGTATATATAAACATATATATGCATATATTGATATATGTATATGACTGACCTACCATGGCAAAAGGGGTGCTTGTTACAAATAACTGAATTTTTAGTGTACGATATTTAAGGTGATGTTTTGGACAAATTCAGTTCTGACTTTTGTAGCATTAAAATCACAAGGACTTAAGAAAATCTATTTTTGTTTAGTGAAAGAGGTGTCGGCTTGATGACCTGCAAGAAATTAATGAATTTAAATGCAAATTTTCACACAAGTTTTCGGTTCTGCGTTTTTGGTGCCAGTACAAAAACTTAGTTGTGTATCATGTCAACAAAGGGGGTCATGGCCTGCTCTGTGTCGCAGTAAGCTGTAATTGATCAGGTGAAAATTTACCAAGATGATCTAATTTCTGAGTATATGCATATACAAGTCTTGTAGCAAAGTAAGTTTCTCAGTTTCATTAAGTGCCCATTGTTTTTGTTTCCTGCTAAACCACAAATGCCTTTTGCCAAAATGGGTCATATATATATATATTTATATATTCAACATATATGTATATATAGCATATATATAATCTATATATATTCATATCTATATATACATAGTATATATAGCTGTAGAAATATTTTGTTTAGAAAAAGTAGAGTAGTTTAAGCAGTAGGTCTTAATATTACTTTTAATTCTTTTTGGTCATTTGTAAGGACAGTCCTTGTTGGAGTGGAGATGCACATTTTCGATTTTTCTTCGTCATATCGCCGCTCGGGTTGTGAATTGCTTGGTGCCACGTGCGAATTTCGAAGTCTGTAGTGCAGTTCTCTTTCGACCAGTATTTATAGAGACCTTGAAAAACCGTGTAGTTTGCTAGTTGGTTTTTGATTGCGCTCGACGCTGTTCCTTTAAGAATATTCGTCTTTGTTGCATTGTTGTAAGATGGGTAACTGTAGGTGCAATGCAACGTGTGGGTGCGTTGCTTTAACTAATTACTGCAACAGTAGTGGAATTTCTTCATATGTTTTCATGCTGTTTCTTGATTGAAAGATCCCTGGCAATGTTGTAGAAAGGGTGTTTGGTTTTTCTGCTTCCCTCCTGTATTTGTCTATGACCAACTCGCTGTTCCATCTCAGTTGATCAAAGTGCCCGTGCCTTTCGATCGTATGGGGTAGCAACTAATCAGTTTCGTATCTTCTTCACAGTTCAGATTTTGTTTTAAAAGGTGCAAGTCCCGTAGCGTTTGCATATGTGTATATTGATAGATATATAACATATGTATATAGTATGTTACATGCATTATATATATATGCTTGCATGCTTATCATATATGAATAATTGCTTCATTAGATTTGAAGGTGGTTTTTATTTTTCTTTTAAGGAATTGTCGAGCTGTAGATGAAGCTCGCTTTTTGTTAACGGTCCATGTTAATAGAAAACGGCGTATATCGAGCAGATTCGGGTGATGTGCTGCTCAATAAAATGAATTCAATGAGGTCTTTATCAATGATCATCTTCACAAATGATTGAAATTGCTGCCATTTTCCATTGACTTGTGACACTTTTCTGCTGCTTTGATGCATCATACGGTCAGTGGGAAGAGCAGGCAGCGAGGGAGAGGGCTGGCCACCTGTCCTCAAAAGCCAGATCATAACCATGGCTGCCTCTTGGGGCTAGCACTTGAGGGACCGATCTTCTGACTTGCATGAAAATCACTTGTTTCAATGTATTGATGAATGGAATGCACTTGGTTCTCATTTTCACTGTGTGCATCAGTGCATAACCATCGTGCATAACCATCATTTAGTCGTAAGAATTCAAATGACTTGGTGCATCAATTTCACTTGAAAGGTTCAGTGCAATGTGACCACGACTCGTTATGGACCAGTTTGGTACAGTAATTATCACTCGCTTGAAGCCATTCATTCAGTTATCCTTCGCAAGGAAGGATGAAAGGTGCATTAAACTAAACAAAAACCACCTACAGAGATAACGTAGGCTAAATGCACAGCTCGTTAACGTAAACACACAAACGGATAGCACGAAGTGCACATGCACTTGCTCACCTTATTTACATATTTACAACTGCCAAGAACTGGTAACCAGCACTGAAAAAGGAAGACACCAGGACACATTTCAGTAACCAATAATTAATGCTTAATCAGTCTTCAAGTGCATCAAAACAGAAAGCGGCACAAAAGTAATGTTAATAATTGACCATTATTGTTTGAACCAATGTAGAAAATGATCCCCCTGGAATAAAAACATTGTGTGTGTGTGTACATTACAGTATATTATATATATTGTTTAGCAACATAGACAACATAAGTTTTTTAAATTTTTTCATCATAATTATAAGTCCATTTGTAAAGCACAAGATAATGTAACTAACTGCACCATAAATGAGCTTATCAAGCTGCAATAAGCTGATGGAATAAATGAGTGTTCAACGTCTGTCGAAAGCCCTCCAACAATATTTCAGGATCCCAAAGCGCAACATAGCATTTCATTTCCAGGAGCTTTGCCTATGTGGGTCCTTCAGTCTGGAACAGTCTTCCCCAGACCCTCCGCCAAGAGCTTCTTGTCCTTTCTCCTCTTCAGTTCCGTAGACGCTTGAAAACCTTTCTTTTTGCCAGTTTTGGCAGTGATGCGGGTCGAGAGCGCTGCTGATTTGAGTGGCCCTATATAAATGTACAATTACAAGTTACTCATCATTATCATCAGTTATGCCAGCCATTTGGCGGCGATGGGTACGAATAAATGATCTCCATTGTCCTCGGTCATTTATCAAGTCTATTGCCCCCTTAATGTTAGTCCAAGTGATGTTCTGTCCTCAGTTATATTATATATCCAGCATAGTCTTGGTCTGCCTTTGTGTCTTTTCCCTTCGAATCTTGCATGTAGTGTTATTGGTCATAAATGGCGAATGTCCTAGCTCTCGACCTGCTGGCTGTTATCCATCCCTACAATTTCCCATAGTGTAAAATGTTTGTACAGTGATTACTACATTGTGCATAAGGTGGAAAGTGTTCATTCTTGAGAAACTGGTCATATCAGTCCACAAATTTGCCAAGTTTCTTCAAAACCCATCTACTCCAGAACCTGCTTTACTTGAAACAAGGTTGTTCTGGTCCACTAAACAGTTTTGGGTAGGAAACATTTAAAACACATGTTGGTCAGACAAACAACAGCCAACCTGAAACCATTTGGTGCAACGCTGGGTCAGAAAGCATTCTAAGACTTTGTTGTGATTTTAGATTACCCTTTTGAAACAATTCCAGCAGTCTGTCATTTATTCATGCAATCGTCTAGTCCAGTGTTTCTTAAACTTTCGGATGCTGTGGACCGGTAATTGCTTTACCAGCCGTTTGGCGAACCGGTTCTTTTCAACACCAGCTTACACGTTTGACATGTTATATTAAAAATTAGATTTCATATAACATTGTCACTCTTTATAACAACTATGTATATTGTTGTTACTATTGCCAATTTAAATCGTTTATTATACATTTTCGCGAATAGGTTGAAAAAATATTAATTTTTAAGGACTGTTTCACGGACCGGTTACCAGAGCTATGCGGACGGGCGTCTGTCCGCGGACCACCACTTTGAGAACCGTTGGTCTAGTCAGTCATTTCCAGTCGAGCATTTAGTCAATCACTTCGATGGGTAGTCACTTAGTCATTTATTCAGTCACCTAGTCATTTACAGTCATTTAGTCACTTAGGACATTTAGGCAGTCATTTCAATGGCCAGTGGCACAGCAGTCTAGATACAATATAGTACAGGATGAATTGTCGGCGTAATGCTCTTAGAAAATCTATTTACAACCGTATTCACGGAAAATGCTGCAGTAAACCCACCAGAAGTGCGATCAGCAGTTGGGAGTCATTTAACGACCGTGGTAGCTAGAAAACCGCGACTAGTCTGCATCTACAGAACTTACAAACTGCTACATGATATTGATCACCACAAGCCGACTTGGGACGCTAAAATGTAGCAACTGACAATCATACAAGCTCTGGTAAACCCCAGGGGACACCTCTTGCAACCAAATCAAGTTCTGGAAAACCCACTTACAACCATATCAAGCTCTGGTAAAGCTCTGAACACTTCTGGCAAGCAAATCAAGCTCTGGTAAAATCCCAGGAACACCTGATGCAACCATATTAAGTTCCACCTTGTTCAATAATGTAACTTGATATAAAGAAATTCTGCTATAAGGAAGTTCTGCAGCTGACTAATTATATAGCTCCTGTCTTGAACCTCATGAACGTGCCATCTTGTTTTTGTAATGTGTGTTCGCATAGTCACAGTCACATCGGGCGACATGCATTCATCATTCATCTGAAAATATAATATACGTATTCGACACAGTGACGTTCTCTTCTTCTTAACAAAACTGCTTTCATCTAAGCAAAATCAACACAATGCCATTCTGGCTACAGCAAGAGAAACCTCAAAACTGCACTCACAGTCCTTGGGAAAAACTAGCAACCAGAACCAGATATTCGAACGATCGTTATACATGAAATTCAAACGTCACAAATTAATGGTAACAAATCTATATTAACGTTCAGACTATACGTCGTCCTAATTCAAGAAAAGTTGCAAATTTATAAAAGCTTCCACTACACAAGAGAAAAGTAAGGGTTTCTTGACAGCAAACTTCAACTTGTCTTCATCAAAAATACTGCAAAACTCAAAACGACAACATTACTTCAAAACTCTTTACAAGTTACAGATTTCTTAAACACTCGTCCAAATCGGCAAAATATCGAGACTTACGACAGGCCACCAAAAATGGAATACGGCTCTTCAAACTGGCCATAATGCTACTACAAGATGTCAGAATTCTGCAACATAATGTTGACATAACAAGCCCAACAATCTTTAATGATCAAAGACGGAGGCAGCAGAAAAAACATCGAAATGAAGCTGACGTTTGCAAATCCACGATTAGCAAGTTCCGTGGAAATGGCAGAATGCAGACGAAATCCTCACGACATCCACACATATACATAGATCCCACTGGTATGCCTCAATACAGGTCAGGCTAATATCATATCCCGTTCGTTATCTTTGTTTACGCAAGAAACGAGGCTCAGTGTATTTTTGTCGTTTCTTCGCACAGACTTTGTCAAACATATTGTATTTATCACATTTATCGAAAGCAGGAAAAGACAAACAGCAAAATTATCACGATTCTCAATGGTCAACAAAGTCCATAAACAACTTCAACCACACTAAATGCTCCTGGGATATATTTAATATATATATATATAGATAAATACACACATATATACATATATATATGTACCTATACATATACATGTGTGCATACTATATATCTATATGTGTATATATACATATATATACACGTGCAGATATAGAGAAATAGTGCAGTATAGGTGCTTGGTTTTTGGTCGCATGCATAAAAGATGAAAATGTCACGTCACAGGAACGCACAACAAATGCCAACATCAGAAAATGACCAATCGTATAAAAGATGAACGAAGAAATTATGTTGCACAAAGAAACGTTAATCAGTGCTGAACATATTCACAAAAGAAAATCGTACAGGCTTTGCCATGTTTAGAAGAGTGCAATTGCCTAATCAAATCACGTTACAATCTGAGAATTTCCATAGTGCCACTGTTCCAAAGCTCATGGCATCAGCAGAAAGTAAATGATAAAAGTTCTAACTGAATACCCATTAAATAGTGTATCATCATTATTATTATTATTTTCCTATTACCCATTAAAAATGAATAAAACAAAGATCAGTTTGGAGCAAATGATGAAAACCCTGGAAAAATAAGCCTTGCTTCAACTTTTCAAATATACCTGCCTCTCACGTTATGTATTATTATTGTTACTTTCAAAATAATCAATTTATAAATTCATATCCAAATAAAATGTACTAAATGTTACTGAGCACTTACAAAGCAATTCTTCATGACATGTAACATCACATAGGCAAGTTCAGAGAATGCCCCAATTAGTTTGTTCTTCAAGTGGCACTATGGTAAATTTTCCAAAACAGTTACAATTTACCATGCTCAAAAATTAACCCCACCCAGTCAACAGACACTGGTCAGTTCTCCTACCACCAGACTGCAATTGGGGTAGCATGGCCGATGCAACCAAACCCTCTCGATCAGCACCACTGTTCGGAGCAACAAGTCTCTGAACAAGAATTGCAATCAACGAACATCGTGAAACTTTAAAAAACATAAATGTAACATCAAATTCCATGTGTTTGTTCCAAGTGTCTATTTTGAACAGTTTCTCTAGTGCTTTCTACTTTGAAACTAATATCACGCCCGGCAACGGAACAACAAAAGAGAAACGCTTAGTCTAGTCAGCAGTTCAGCTTTGTCAGCCCAAATATATCTTGCATCTAATCAGCATCACAATCGTGTCGAAAAGGTGCAGTGTTGTGCAACACTACGGAATGCAAGGTAACACAAGGTAAGGCAAGGAAACGAAAGGTATGGACAGGTAAGGTAAGAAAGGTATCAAAATCAGTTCCCAGTGATGTGATGCTGAGGCTCCATTGGGTGAAGCACAGACACAACATCTATCGGACAACCTTACCTTACCTTACAGGTTACATAGCTGACAACGAATTGTAATGATGTAATAAGGAATGGTCCCTTTTACCCTATTTCTCTCACCTTCTCACTTCTTCCACTCTCCTCCATTTTCTCACACTTCCATCCGGATATGTAAAAAACTGGTCTCTTCTTCGGCAGATAAACCTTTCTGAACCAAGATTGCCACGCTTATATCCCACCCAAGACACTGGGCCAGACAATAGCCAATAGTAATACTATCAAAGAGATTATTAGTAGCAGCATTATTACTAAAGTTAGCAGCAATTACAGTATTAATAATCGGCGAAAGATAGAAAAACAGCTACAGCATTAATCTCGGTAATAAAGAATGAATTAATAAAAGTAGCAATAATAATAAAAATAATAATAAAACTATTAACAAAATAACAGCTCAAAGTAATGGAAATTGTAAATATCAGTACAAATAATAGTAGCAATAATGACGGTAGTTAACAGTAAAACGTTAGTAATAATTGCGTTTTGCTAAACAGAATTTGTGCATCTTCTCAGAGCGTTCGTCAGTCGAGGCATTCAAACAAACAACGTCATTTCGCAGATG
This sequence comes from Allolobophora icterica, assembly GCA_963556255.1. NCBI lineage: Eukaryota > Metazoa > Annelida > Clitellata > Crassiclitellata > Lumbricidae > Allolobophora > Allolobophora icterica. The sequence goes on from OY744603.1 coordinate 62,138,727, forward strand.
AGGATGCCTCAACGCAGGAGGCACTGATCCGGAGACATTGATGAAAGGCTGTTGCTGCAGTGGATACGGGTAACGATGAAAGACTGCAGAGGATGGCGATGAGGATGAGAGGAGGCAGATGGGAATGTCAAGGATGAAAATAAGGAGGACGAAGATACGAGGAAGATGGGGACGAGAAAGAGAGAAAGATGGGGATGGGGAAGAGATAAAGATGGGGATGAGGAAGACAAGAGAATGACAATGATGAAAATGTCCCATCTCCAGTTGCCAAGTTAAAAAAGTTCCAGAAACATATGCAGGTAAAGAGGGGAGGAGGAAATGAGATGATTGGATGACGTACAACGGATAAAGGGATCACTTTGCATACATCATCTGAATGAATTCTACAACAAGAACAAAAGAACAAAGAGTCAAGAACAGAACCACAAACAGGTCTTAATTAACATTCGTAGAATATTTTCTTTCCATAGATCTACAAAATTGTCTGCATGCTCTACTCTGGGCAACCACCACCACCACTAATAATAATAAAAATAATAGTAGTAATAATATTAATAATAATAATAACAATAACTGCTGCTTTATTCCTGAGGTGTTACACTTACTTTTAGTTTAAAAAACTAATAAATAAGAAATTTATTTCTGCAGATAAATTTTACGTTGTCCTTTGGTGCTTAATATGGTTTAAAAGACAATAACACCTAGAATAAAACTTATTTACCTTTAATAAACTTAGTATTACTAATAAGAAACTTATTAACAAAACATCAAAACTTTGAACTGACGACTGATTATTTATTCACCTTCGTAATCGATCTTTCCGTCGCCGTTTTTATCAGCGGACCGTATCATGGCGCTGATGTCGCGCTCCGATAGTTCTTCTCCGAGATCGTGCATAGTCTGTCGAAGTTCTTGAGCGTCAATGAAGCCATTTCCATCAATGTCGAAGACCTTGAAGGCCGTTCTCATGTCCTCCTCTTCTGTCTTTGCTCTCGACGTTGAGGATGTCGACTGTCTGCTGTCTTGTCGCGACTGAGATCGACAGACCATCATCAGAAACTCGCTGATTCCAACCATCCCGTTTCCTGTGAATTAATTCATAATCACGATCATAAACTCCAAATATTTAAAGCGATACTCTAAAGCTGAACGCAGGGCACCGCCTTGTTCAAGAACGCCGTGTCGTGTCAAAGGGTCGTCCACAAATACCATACGAAGATACAAGTCTGGTTGCCAATGAGACCAGAAAGAGAATGTAAGGTTTGGTAATTATTAGACAACAGTGCAACTTAACTAGACATTAATATAGCGCCATAACATGGAAATTCATGTTCTTGCTCAGCAGAGTGACAAACACAGACAGGGTAGAGCACCTTTGAAGGAGTGCATTGAGTTAAAGAGAGAATGAATGAGTTGTGAGTTATAATTATAAGAAATGTTGCTGTACTTGGTTGCAGAGAGATAATAACAATGATATTCTTTATTATTTCAAACCGACAGACGCAGTAAGATTACATTGAAACATGAAAGTACAATCAATATCTTAATTAAACACACGGTTTGGCAGCCATGCAAGGCGCCGCCCTAGAGGGGGGTTACGGGAGTCGATCCGCGTACCTTACGCTCTCCTGGCCATGAGTGTTACCACTACTCTATTCCCTCTCCCTGATGAAGTATGTCCAACTGACAAACTTTGGTAAATTCATGAGAGGCTGGTGTCAAGTAATGTAGTTCTGTTAGACATCTGTTCACTTATCGGATTTTGACCTGATGTCTCTAATGGACTTTGACCACAGTTTCTCTTGAAGTGACCGTCCTTTGATGCCTCATGATAACGGCGCTATAGAAGTCACTAGATTAGATTAGTTAGAAATAGATTAGCTAGTGCAAAACATTAGACATGTGAAATGTGGATATGGAGAAAGATGTTGAGAATATCATGGACAGAGAAAAGGACGAACGAATCAATACGAGTGGAGATTGGTGTCGAGAATGATGAGTCATTAAAACAAAAGGCGACAAGATCGAAGCTAGGATTCTTTGGTCATGTTATGCGATCTGATGGGCTAGAAAAGGAAATGATGTTGGCTTGTGGTGAGGGAAAAAAAAGACGGGGTCGACCAAGGAAGAAATGGATGGATGAGATTCACGATGTAACTGGCATGAATTTGGAAGAACTAAGGGACCTGACTTCGAATAGGAAGCAATGGAGAATGTTTATCATGACGATCGCTAGAGCTCCAGGAGTTGACAGCACAAGGTGACAAGGTGAGTGCAAAACAGTTAAGTTCTTATGCAGGTGCACCTCTGATTACAAGTAGATATCTTGATGGGATGCCAATCAATTATAATAGTAATACAAGAGTAAATCTGGCTAACAGCCACCTAAATTTGAACATTTTAACTAATTATGACCATTTTGAACTAAAGGCGAACATTGTGAACGATACCCGAAGAAGCTGAACTCAATTTGAACAATTAGAACTAAAGTTCAGCATTCTCATCTAAACATAAACATTCTCAACTAAAATTGAACATTATGAATTCAAATCTGAACTTTCTAATCTAATTCTCACCTGAGCCGTATTTTTTAACCATCGCTTCTGCCTGCGAGCTTGAAATGCTGAGGCCACATGATCGGAAAACATCCTCCAGCTGAGAGGTGTTTATTACACCGGTTTTCTTTTTGTCAACACTGTCAAAAGCTGCCCTCAAGTCTACAAATTACCATACAAACACAAATGTAATGTAATCAAACATTTATGTAGCACCCATGTAGTTTTTTCAAAATTTTGCCCAAAAAATACAAAAAAAGGACATACAGAGAAGACCATTGATAGTGTACAGTCGAAGTTTTCATGTTAGAGTTTGCGGAACATAAATCTTGAAACATCTTTCTGCCATAAACATGAAAACTCAACCCCACCCAACATCTGCAATTGATGACAGTCCAACCACTACACGTTCTAATCTAAACTGGGAACTTCTATGTTGGTGTGAACGTGCTTTTCGATTTTTTGTATCTCTCTCATAGTATCTGTCCCTTTGGCTCAGCTGCTTATCTCATTTCACTTCTTGACTTGTCTCTTTCAAATTGCTTATCCACCAAAGGCTGTCTTAGCGAACTGATCTTCTAGATATTGATCTGATTACGACTTGGTTTTGATGCATCATGGATGCCCGGTGAACCTATCGATACCAGCACAACAGAAGCTACTAATTACAATTACAACAGAAGTCACTAATTACAATTACAACAGAAGTTACTAATTACAATTACAACAGAAGTTACTAATTGCAATTACAGCAAACATTACTAATTACATTTACAACAGAAGTTACTAATTACAATTACAACAGAAGTTACTAATTACAATTACAACAGAAGTTGCTAACTACAATTACAACTGTAATGCACAAAAACTTCTAGATAACCAGCCGCTTGTTGCTACATGGAAGAACAGAACCAGAAACCAAACTTTACAAGTTCCTGCTAACCTGCATCTGTTAGTTTTTTCTGAATAACTGCTTCGTAGATTGACTTCTGTTCGTGAAGCTGTGCTGCCTGCAAACGGTGGCAGACAAAACAAGAAATAAGGACAGGTCAAGCAGAGGTCATAAAAGCCTCTTCAGTCTTCACTATAAACACAAACTCCTCAGATAAAAAACCAGTAAGCTTGATGAAACTGCAATCAGTGGAGCTCAAGAAACTCACTAACTGATGACTTAATCAATTAACTGATCAGTCACTTGAACTATGAAACTGCACCTACAGCCAGTCAAGTCAGTCTGTCAATCAGTCAGTCAGGTCAGTCACCTCAAGCCAATGACCCAACTGATGAAGAGAGAAAAGCAGTCCTTAACTGTAATTGTAATTAGTAACTTCCATTGCGCCAGTGTCTAATGCACAAGTCATCAACCGATGGCACACCAAAATCAAGCCATCAGAAGACCAGTTTGTAAGACAGAGAGGCATGCCGTCTAATGGCAGATAAGCAATTTGAAAGAGGTAAGTTTTAAGTTGAGAACGAAATGACACAAGCGACTGAGCAGAGTGCACGGACACAGGGAAAGAGTTCCAAAAAGTAGGTCCAGCAAACTTAAGATAGCCTGGGAGCAGCCATGGGTATGAAGTCATAGCGACTTCACTTTCCTTAGTCTCAGCACAAGAGGATGGGTGGCCAGTCCTTTCCCTCACTTTCCCACCGACAGTGTACAGTCAGTGTACTCATTCTAGCTGAGTTGGCTATGGAGCACAGGTGGAGCCAAAATCTCAAAACAAATTTCTGCCCTGGTGGGAATTTCAACCTCCATCATGCTAACCACGAGACTACCATGTTCCCCTAACGCAATTTTATACCTGTCTGGCAAAACTTTCAAAGGCACCTGTCATCAACTTGGAAAATTCTGCAACAGAACAAAACAAAAAACTACAATCTCTGACTAGGCATATTCCATGCAACTATTAGAAATACTTTCAAAGTGTTCTCCTCCCCAAAGTTGAGTTGGAAGTGCTCCTGTATAGTTACGTATATAGGCATGTGTTATTATTACTTAGTAACTTCTATAGCACTGGTGTGCATTGCACAAGGCATCGACCGACGGCGCTTCAAAGGCAAGCCATAATCAGGTCCACATCCAGACAAGCAGTCTGTTGAGACACAGAGACAGCCTATGGTGGATAAGTAATTTGAAACAGAAGTTTTAAGTTGATAAGAAAATGACACAAGGGACAGCGTAGAACAAACTGATGCAGAGAGGAAGTTCCAAAATTTCGATTCACCATCTGAATAAACACGGTTCTAGTTTAGTTTTAGGTAAGACTGAAAAGGCAAGATTTTGGACCCTAGTTGATAGCGATAAGACTGAGGAACAAGGATCGATTCTAAATACTGCGGTTGTAACCCAGGTCATCGTAACACTGTCACTGGAAGCATACCAAACCACTTTATATCAAGAAGCTCTATTGGGTTTTTGAAGCTGAACTAAATGGGATCCATGCATCCAATCATGTAATAATATTAAAGCATCCTATAACGAGACTATGGTGTATCTATGTATGCATGTGTGTATCTGAATATTTATCTAGTGCCCTTCAACAACCTCTCGCAGACACTGATGATATCTTGAAGAGGTGCTAAATAATGGGAAGGGGGCATAGAATAATGGAAACACTTATGGCCAGGAGAGCAGCAGGAGAGCAGCAGTACGTGGTTCGATTCCCACAACCCCCTCGGGCGGGCGCCTTGCATGGCTGCCATAACGTGCGTTTAGTTATTGATAATTGTCTGTCATGTCTCAGTGTAACCGTACTGCGTTTGTCGGTTTGAATTAATAAAGAAAAAGATTATTATTTTATTATTATAAATTAACCGAATGAACGATGGATATGAACGAGCTGCGGATGATTACCGGCATAGTCGATTCTTCCATCTTGGTTGATGTCCGCTTCCTTCATCATCTCGTTCAGATCCTCCATCGACAGCTTCACTCCGAGCTCCTTCATCGTCTGGTAGAGCTCCGTCTTTGATATGTAGCCATCGGAATTACGGTCAAACACCTGGAAACAAAACAATCATTACAGCTATTATACAGATACTTACTCAGACCTGCCAAGTGTGTTGCAATTAAAAGGAGGTGCTCACATCAACGATGATGGCCTCAGCTTGACAATGTGATCTTACCTTTTCCAAATAACTTATCCACTATATTTATTTATTTATTTATTCCAGATATTTCTATAGCGCCTCTCGAAGTCAACTACTACTCAGAGGCGCTCCCGATTACAGCATTTGATACTGTGCCGGAATTTTCACGCCGAAGCGCCACGAGCAATTGCGAGTGAAGGTCCATACGCAGCGGCTAGAGTGGGATTCGAACCTGCAACCCTCCGGTCACAAGGTGCCGAACTTACTTACTTACCTGAGCCACCACGTCCCATATGCTGCCTCTCTGTCTTTTAAGGACTGATCTTCTGAAATGTTGACCTGACAACCGCTTCGTTTTTGGTGCACCAACGGTTGATGCTTTGTGCATTAGACACCGGCGCAATAGAAGTTATAAACTACAATTACAATGTCAACTGCAGATGACGTGCCCTGGATGAATTGTCGTCACTAATAAATTTCTAATCTAATCCAACGTTTTGCCATAGACAGCTGTGCTTGAGCAATGTATTTTTCAATTTATATAGAGCACATTTACCATGGACTGAATTGTCATCACTAATTAATCTAATCTAACCTTGTCATCCACCAGAAACTCGTTATAATGCAGTCCGTGGAAGCCACATCAATAACCAAAATCACCATAGTGGCCCATGAGGAACATGGTCTTGTATTGGTTCAATCATGCCCAAAACTCATTCAGAATTAAACCTCATCTGTAGACAGCCGCAAACCATAAGATAGGCAGCCAAGAAGGTGTCAGAATTATTGCAGGGAGCCACATAATTGTGGTATTGTATCATATCGTGAATTCTGTAATAAGAAACTAGGTGACCCTGCTAGCAGGATTTTTTGTCCCTTCTGGTCTCACCTTTGAATGCCTATATAAAAAAATACAACTACATTTGATAACGTCCATCTAATCATGTATGTAGAATTGTATGCATGACCATACGACTGAACACTGATATTGGAGCAATTGTGAATGAAGGACTTGCTCACGGTCCTCACACAATAACCGTCTCAGTGACGGCTTGGATCCGTACTCATCGCCCTGGGAAGGTAGAACAAGTAGGATACCTTGAAGGCCTTCCATGTATCTGGGGGAGTCTGAGTCTTCTTTGTACGCTCCCAACGCGTCACTCCGTCAGATTTAGACTTCATCATGTCATGAAACTCATCAAACCCTAATGTGCCATTTCCTGTTAGCAAAAATCATAAACATCGTTAAGCCTGATGCCTGCAACCTCATTCACGTGAAAAATAACAAGCCAACCAGTGCTGGGATTGCAAGTATTGTATTTTATTGTATCTGAACATTTATAAAGCGCCTCTCACAGCGTTCGCTAATCAGAGGCACTCACGTATGCTTATACAGTGTGCGCATATATATATATGTATATATACATGTGTGTATATATATACACACACACACACATATATATATATATATATGCATGTTTGTCTACATGCATGTGTAAATCTGAACATTTGTATATAACCTTCCAAGAACCGCTTACAGGTTAGATCATAGGTGATATCTCAAAGGAAGCATAAAAAAATGGTACATCGTTGGTAAATTTATTCGTCATTTTATATCAGCAAAGCTTAAATACAAATCTCCTTCTAATAATACTAATATTGCACTAATAACAATAATAATAATACAAATTTTAATTTAAATGCATATTTATATAGCTCCTATTCCAGTAAACTCAAAAAGCAATAATAACCGTACTAATAACAACTAACCATCTGCATCATATTTGCTGATCATCTTCTTGACTGTCGCATCGTCCGACTTGAACCCGAGTTTTGACAAAACAGCCATCAGCTCACGTGGCGTAATTCTGCCATCACCGTCCTTGTCAACCATGGAAAATGCCACTTTGAGCTCTGCAAAACAAAACCTCTTCTACAGTGTTTTAGTTGTCAAAAAAAAGAGGGGGTGGGGTAGAAAAGTTTACAGTTTACCACACTATACAAATGCACGTCAATACGTTTACTGTGTTGCACATGAAACAACTGATGGCTTATGAGATTTTAGTTCCCTGATCTCCAACATTTTCAGTTAGAAGAAGGGCTATGGGGTTGAACCCCAAGCCCCCCTACAACTACAACAGGTTATTTTCTACAATGGATTAAATATTGGATCTATGCTCGTCTACATAAACATAGAGCAACTATGGATCATCTGTCATTCTCAGGTTTTCTTTAAGTAAACAAACCTCAATATGACACGGATTCTGATATAACACAGGCGGGACTAGGACTCCTCAAAATTAATTCAGCTTCTGAAAAACACTCTTATATAATAAGAAAAAATTTATGAGGCAAGTGATTAAGTTTAAAAATAAGCAGTTGTCTTACCTCGTGATAAATCATCGGAAATTTCACCGGATTTTCCCTACAGGAGAAAAGAAACACAAACGTTGTCAGCAGGTAATTCACCTACAAAATCTCGTAATTTTATTCAGGAAAGTAAATTCAACATTTTAAACATGGGATGAATTGTCATCACTAATAAATTTACAATCTAATCTAACCTTGCCACACATGGCTGAGTCTGTGTTGTACTGCATTTTTCAATTTATATAGAGCAGTTTTGTGGGTGAGGGATCGTGTAGTGGTTAGCATGCTGGACTGTCAACTGAGAGGTCGGGGGTTAAAATGCCAGCCACGGCAGAAATTTGCACCCCCTAACCAACTCAGCTATGAGTACACTGACCATCACTGTCGGTAGGAATACTAGATGGCCAGTGAGAGGACTGGCAACCCGCCCTCTTATGCGGAGGCTAAGAAAAGTGAAGTCATTAGCACTTCATACCCATGGTTGCCTCTCATACTAGCTCAACGGACTGCTCTTCTTCTCTTCATAGTGTATTTTTAACATAGATTGAACTGTCATCACAAAGAAATTTATTCTAATCTTGTCATACACGACAGATTTGCTATAAAGCTGTCTGTGGAAGCCATAGCAATAACCACTTTATAATAATACCACGTTATGAAGAGGTCACTTTGTACATTGAAACTACATTTGGGATCTATGTGATCTTGACCACATTATATCAGAGTATGTGCTAAAACAACACGTCTTGTAACAAGTCTCCGGAGCATACAGTTGTGATTGTAATGTATTGCACTTGTCAATTTATATAGCACCTTCTTATAATGTGTTGAATAAATTCCTAATCTAATTCTGTCATGTATAGCTGTGCAGGTATTGTACTGCAATGGCTTATTTATACAGTGCATATGACAGCACAAACTCTTCATACCCCAAGGACAAGGAGTTATCAAAACAAGCATTAACAAGTCACGCACTATACTGGAAGTCACGTGACTAAAGAAACAATACTAAAATTATTAATAAAAGTAAACAAAAACACGATACAAATCTGAGCATTAATACTAAGTGTACCTTTGACTGGGAATTGTGCACTTCCTCAATCATCAGCTTCACGAATTCTAAAATGTCAATGCAAACCTGTATTATTCAACCTGTTAGTTTTCATACTACTGCAAACATTTAGTGACATACAGAAGAACAAATAATGGGTCAGATAGAGAAACAGATTAAGGGATAGACGCAGAGATATTTAGAGGGACAGATAAAGGCCAGGATGAACAGATGGAGAGACAGATAGAGGGACAGATGAAGGGACAGATGGAGACATATGGAGGTCAGGATGAACAGATGGAGAGACAGATAGAGGGACAGATACAGAGACAGATGGAGAGACATATAGAGGTCAGGATGAACAGATGGAGAGACAGACAGAGGGACAGATACAGGGACAGATGGAGAGACATATGGAGGCCAGGATGAACAGATGGAGAGACAGACAGAGTGACAGATACAGGGACACAGAGGAACAAATCATGGGATAGATGAAGGCAAGATGACAGGACCTAGGGAGGGAAAATGAATGGACAAAAGGAGGGCCAGAAACAGGAACAGATAGAGGGATAAATGATGGGACAGATGAACGCACAAAAGGAAGAACAGATGGCAGGACATATGGAGGGACAGATGGCAGGACATATAGAGGGACAGATGAAGCTGACCTTCGTAGTAGATCCTTCCGGTGATCTGGCAGCCAGCCTTCTTCATCATTGCTTTGATGTCGTCCATCGACAAGAGAACGCCAAGTTCTTTCATCGTCTGATGAAGCTCCTGTTCGTCTATGTAACCATCGCGATTCTTGTCAAAGACCTACGGCAATCAGAACAAAGACAATGGGCATCATCATCATCACTACCAGCACCGTCACCATCATCACCATTTGTTGTTGCCCCATCTCAGGTATGGCCGGCCTCGGAAATCTTCGTTCTGCATCTCGAGGTGAACTTCTTGTTCCCTTGGAGCGCAATTCCAAGACACAACATTGTGCCTTTTCAGTGATGGGGCCTACCATATGGAATAACCTTCCTTCAGATCTGCACATTTTTTTACTAGAGAGTCTGCATACACATTTTACAAGCATCTGAAAACTGTCCTTTATCGCCAGAGTTTGGCTGGGAGCATGTCTGAGTAGGTATCTGTCCCTCGCATGTTGCTACCCCTGTCCCTCCATTTTCCGCCTCACTGTACATCATCTGAAGAACGGTTAAAACGGTATTTGATGGATCGACTGTGTAAAACATACAATGAATGGCTAACATATATGTCTAAGTCAGATTTGTTATACCACATGAACACTAACTTGCATTTTGCCACATTTCTGCACTTTATACATTTCTGCACTTTGACACATTTCTGCACTTTGGCACATTTCTGTATTGACTTCGATTCACGATTTGATGGTCAGTGTTACTGCATATGGAAATAAAAGTTAGAACGTGTGACCCTGCCAGCGGAATAATACTATCCTTTTGGGTTTACCCATCAACACAATTAACTGCCATAACAAACTGCACTATGAACTTTTGTTTTTAGTGATCGATACAGCTTATGAATTGGATTGAATTGAAGTGAGAATTAGTTCGGAATGCTAAAGAGACCTTGAGGGTCTGCTCATTGGCCTGATGGTGACTTGGTATTGGAGCGCCATTGGTATGTACCTTGAAGGCTTGTCGTGTCTCTTCCTCCTCCTGTGTCTTGGTGTTGTGAAACGAATTGGCGTTCTTCTTATATTGCTTCATAACACGACAAAACTCTTGGAAGTCTATTCTGCCATTGTCTGCAAAGCGAACAAAAGAACAAATTTATGTAGCACCAGACATTTAGAAGATCATCAAATCCATCTGCCTGTCAATTCATCTCACCACCAGTAATTGATTGACTGACTTATTTTGGGCCTTAAGATGATTGATTGCTATACTGATTGGTCTTCACAATAATAGATTGATTGATCTTTTCAAGTGACTGAGTGAATGCTTGGGCTTTATGGCACATCAGCACAACTGAAACCAAAACTGAAATCAAAACTGAAACCGAAATCGAAAGTAAACTGCAGCCTCTTCGCACAGGCATTCTACTTAACGTACAGTCAAGATCAGCTTTCTGAATGATCCTTCTGATTTCGTCCGGTTTGACATTGAGTCGCAGAGAGGTCATGACCTGAGTTAGTTCTGCGCTCGTTATCAATCCGTCAGCATCTTTGTCGCATTGAGCAAACTCTATGTGCAGCTCTGGAACAAGACAAAAAAAGACAACAAACATTACAACATGGTCAGCAAGCAATCAACATCCAACAACTCCAAGTCTAATAAATTCAAGTCTACCATGTCCATCAGATCTACGTCCACCAGATCCAGGTCTACCCGCATTCTGGTTGTGCAAGTCCAAAACTGGTGAAATGAGAAGGGCAATACTAATCATCCTTTTCAAGACACAATGTCGTTAAACAGAAACTACACAACCTTTCTGCTTGACCTACTACAACTGGCTTCTGACACAGCCATTCAGTTATATGCCATTGTCTGCTACAAAACGTCGGCAACGTCCTTCCCAAAACTGTCAACTGTTCGGGCAAACACCAGCAATAACAACACCAACCTAACCACCTGAACCCTCATTCGGCCTTTCACCTCCAATTCAGGTACTGACACCTGTCACGTAAATCTCATACTATTCATTCATTCATTCATTATTCACTCATTTGTTCATTCATTATTCATTCATCCATAATTCATTCATTCACTATTAATTAATTAATTAATTAATTATTCATTCATTCATTCATTCATTCAAATAAAAGCTTTCCATATCCAAGTCCACAGCAAAAAAGCCACGAGATGTCCGAACCTGCAAGTTCCGCATCTATCGCTCCAGCAGTCTCACTGCTGGCAGCAGCTGAAGTAGCAGCTGCAGTTGGAGGACACGCCTTGAGCAAATCACTTCCATTCGACTGTTTAACAATGACAAAGTCGGATGCCTCTGTTCCTGTAAACTACAAAATAAACCAAATATGACTGATTGACAATCCAAAGAAACACAGAACTGAGCAAGTTAACTGGAAACAACTACTAGAATCAACTACGAGTTGTATTTTATAAACCCTCCCTAAAGATGGCTTAATCGGTAGCACACTGGAACTAAATGTAAACTAATGCTTGCAGGTTCAAGTTTGCTGATCAGACTCTCTTCTCTGTAACTACCATAGACAAGTTGTTGTGCTCATTTTTTGCACCAAACATTTAGATTTATTGAACTTGAGCATGCAATAAGTTCAACAAATAAATACAAAGTAATATTATTAACTTCAACAAAAATAATAATAAAAATTTACTATTATTCTCTGATGCCAAAGAAAATTCCTCGATCATAAAGGTCAGGGTAAACATAAACACGCTTGTCCAAACGTCTCCATTGAAACTACTTTTGAGCACGAAGGATCTTTCGGCTGAGGCGCACATATGACCAGAGTAAACAGCCAACAGAACACCTTTATAAAGGCATCCTGTTGTCTTATTATGACTTGAGGTTTTCTTTCTTACCTGTTTCTGAGCTCTGCCAATTTCACCCATCATGATCCGAACGAAATCTGCAAAACAGTGAAAAGCAAAACATTACCTGCAGGCCAAGGAATCTATATGCACAGCAATGGGAACTTGTGCAAATAGTTGCACATCCAGCATAATATCTCATCCACAGATATTGCCCCGCTTCAATTTTTACACACGACATTAACTGTTATACTCTCAAATTTATACTCTGAAACTATAATTATTTTGCAGATTTTCTTCATAGATATAATAAACTGCAAGGCATTTGTTATGTAAACAAGATACAACAGGGGCGGTGCAGCCATAAGGCGCTCAAACTAGTCACACAGCAGCTAATATGAACTTTCCAGTCCTGAGTATTATTGATCTTAGCTGCAGACCATGTTACTCTCTTCTTGCAGAGTCAACCATCAGATCACCTTAGTGGATAATTCTAATTTGGCTTGGTATTGCAGCCCCATCGGTTGATGCCTTGTGCAATGGATATTGGCACAACAGATGATAATAATTAATAATAATAATAGTAATGATGATGATGATAACAAAAACAGTAATAATGATGATGATAATAATAGCAATAGTAATAATAATATAATAATAGTAATAATAATAGTATTAATAGAAATAGTATTAATAATATACTAACAATAATAATAGTAATAGTAATAGTAATAATAATAATAGTAATAATAATAATAGTGCTCATTCTCCTCTTTCAGCTACCATAGAAACAGCCAGGGGCTACTAACCCTTAAAGAACATTTGGTTTTCGAGATCCCTTGACCTCAATCTTCGATCCATTCACTCACCTTCATAGAAGATCCTATTTCCTTCAACACTGGCCTCCTTCATCATGTCCTTCACATCTTTGTCTGTCAGTGGAACACCGAGCTTTGTGAAGGTCGCCTTTAGCTCATCGAGATCGATGTACCCGTTATGATCAGTGTCGATCGCGTTGAACATCTCGCGAATTTCTTGCTCCTCCGATAACGGTTTCTCGTAATTCTTGACGAGCAATAGGAATTCGTTGAAATCGATCTTATTATTGCCTGAAAAACAATTACAAATTTAACTATTATACTTATTATCCTGATTGTTATTACCCTTTTTTATTGTACAATTGATATCAGGATTTTAAAAACCCTCTAGAGAAATCAAAGTATCTTGTAAAGTTAACATGTTATTGTTATAAATATTTTATATCCTCAGGTGATATATGCCCTACGGTTATAGGAAATCAATACAGAGAGAAGAGAATATATTCAAATGCTTATTCTAATTATTGTTATTGTTACTTTGTAGCATAGCAACAATCCTTTGGGATCTAGAACATGTCTAGAGATTGTAAATAACGTCTGCAACATTTGTCTATTGGGAAAAATCCTGGCAGTCACTGCTAACAAAGCACAGCCACTTGCCAGCCAAATCACCTGATGGAAAACAACTGATTACCATGTAAATCCATCTGATGGAAAACGACTGCTTACCATCCAAATCCACCTGATGAAAAATCTCTTTGATGTAGTCCTCAGACGGATGGATGTTCATGGATGTCAGAACTTGGATCACTTCCTCCATTGTTATGTAGCCATCGCCGTCTTTATCGAATATGGAAAAGACTGGTAGCAGTTCTAAAACAAACAATCCATTTCAAAGCTGGTTTTTCCACACAACCACAACAATTTCTGATTAACATGACTAGTCCATTTCAGATTTACCTGTTAAGTAAATATTTATCAAATGATGTGAAGATGCTCACCTTGTTTCTGCTGACTGGAGAAACTGTCGCTTGTTCTTTGCCGAACGGACCGCGCCTAAAATCAGAATTCCATGACATATGATACAGAATAGTATACACGAGTAAGAAGCAGAGTAGTTCCTTAAGCTAGTCCTGAGACAGCCATGGGTATGAAGTGTTAGTGACTTCATTTTCTTAGCCACGGCATACGAGAGTGGGTGGCCAGTCCTCTCCCTCGCCATCTCATCTTCCCACAGTGTGTGGTCAATGTACTCGTTACAGCTTAGTTGGATAGGGGCCACAGGTGGAAGAGAAATCTCAAACCAAATTTCTGCCTTGGTGGGGAGTAACGGTAAACAACCCTAAAAATACCCTGCTATGCTGTACCAACAACGCTATGAAAAACTATGTTCAGCAACATCTGCCTGTTGATGAACTAATCATTCTTACAAACTTGAACATCATTCAGAATAACATTATGAACACAGCTATGCACTTGCCATACATGTATGAAAGAGAGATTGAGAGAGATAGAAACAGACAGACAGAGAGATACAAATACAGAGAGAAACAGAGGGAGAGACAAGACAGGCAGTCAGAGAGAGAGAGAGAGAGAGAGAGAGAGAGAGAGAGAGAGAGAGAGAGAAAGAGAGACAGACAGGTAAATGGATAGTGGTAGACAGAGAGAAAGAGAGAGACAAACACAGACAGAGACCCAGAAAGACAGCAGATAAAAAGAGCCAGAGATCTATGCATATCTACATAACCAAACCACGTTTTAAGTATGTCTTGCCCCTCACTTTCAATGCTAAACATTTCGCCTACATAAAAGACAGTAAAATATAAACAAACAAAAAATATTTGATAGAAAATATTGGCTGCAGTGAAGACGCTCCTTAGCCAGTTTACCTTAGCTTCGCAATTCGTCTTTCCACTTAAGTTCTCCGTAAAAAGTTTGCAGAAGTCTGTAAAACAAAAGGAGAGCACATCTGCATGCACGTATGTCTGTATGTATCTGAATACTTAAACAGTACAGTGCCTGTCAAGGACCTCACAAAGCGCTGGCATCAAGTACCTCTCGAAATCACTTAACACTTACTAGAAAGTAATTGCATGTATGTAAACAGCTATGTAAAGTAATACTATCTAGAAGTATTGAGATGTTGGCAATAGTTTGGTACAGTGGCCGGTTGGTTTTTAGAGAGCTCAGCCTATAACGCAGAGACTATGGGTGTGAGCCTCGCCTGAGGCAGTTACTGTGTAGGGACCTCAAGCAAGTCGTCCTTCGCTTACAATTGCTCTGCGCCATTGATGTTCTGTCATATGGTTGTGCGCACTTCTGAACTTTGGAAGTAAGGTAATATCAAATACAGTTGTATTGTATTGTATGGCCCATTAATACACAGTAAGGTTGCATTACTGTAACTGCCAATAACACAGCAATAATATTAGTCAAAAGAGCCGCAAATATGTTGTTTGAGTCGCAGAGAAGGACGCGTTCTCTCTGTCATTTGTCATCTTCGTCTTCAGTAAGAACCAGGAACTCTGAACATGTCATCAGCCAGTCAAGGATGAGATCCTCTGTCTGGTTCTGGACCTAATCATAATCTGATCTCTTGACCAGTTATGGACAAGACCCTCTTTGTCTGGTCCTCAATGTAATCTAATCTAATCTCTACAGACCAGTCATGGTCTTCTCCCATATCTCCGCGTTTATGTTTGAACACCTGCATTGGCTTCCTCTTACCGCCTGCATCCAACTAAAGCTGATAGCCCTCATTTCCGATCTTACCTACGATTTGCCCCTAACTATACCTCTGCAACTCCATATGCCAGCCCACCTCAGCCGGCTCGTCAGCCTCTTCGCTCCTCTGATCGTCTTGACCTATTTTTTGTTCCTCGTGTTAGAATGGCCATGGCCCAGTCTCGTGCCTTTGTTAGAATTGGCTCTTCACTGTGGAATCAACTCCCCTCTTCAGTCCGTGCAGTCCTACTTGTCCTGCCACATTCTTTTGCCGTCTTAAAACCTGCCTTTATTCCCAGGGACTTTCGCACTATGAGTGCCTATTAGTGCTGAGCACTGGGTAGAGGCGCTTTGCAAGTTTTGAAATACAATGCAATACAATGGATGAGACCCTCTTTGTCTGGTCCTACAGCCATAGTATGCCTCTAGATAACTAACAAACAAACCAACCATTGAAGCAGATTTTGCCATTGGGACCAACGCCGACCGATCGCATCATAGCATGGATGTCATTTTCCGAAAGCTGCAGTCCAAGCTGTTTCATCGTACTCCTGTACACAACAGTCAATCATGCACTTTTCAGAGGTCTGCAAAAGGTGCTACATAAATCCAGACATACAAATGCAAGTATAAGATTATCTCTCACTGAATATAAATTTCCCCATACTTTTTATTCCTGTCCCTATATTCTTCCTACTCTGACAGTTGCCAAGTACAACCCTGACATTAAAAAATTCAAACCTTGCGTTAAATAAATGGCACACCGTTTTACAAAACTTTCACTCTGATTTTAAACAAATTGCACCCCAGTTTTAAACAAAATGCACTCTGGTTTTCAATAAACTGCACCCTGATTTTAAACAAACTGCAGCCCAGTTTAAAAATATACTCTGGTTTTCAATAAACTGCACCCCCAGTTTTAAACAAACTGCACCCCAGTTTTAAATAAAATGCACTCTGGTTTTCAATAAATATCACCTCAGTTATAAACAAAATGCACTCTGGTTTTCAATAAAATGCACCCTGGCTTTAAACAAAATACACCCCGGTTTTACACAAGCTGTACTTTGGTCTTAAGCAAACTGCACCTTGGTTGTAATACTAACCATGCCCTGTTTTAAAACAAACTGCACCTCAGTTTTAAACTTATTGCACCTTGGTTCTAAACTTATAGCACATTAAGTTTAAACTAAATCACACTGGTTTGAAACAAAATACATAATGGGCTAGGAGTGTCTTTGAGTTGGTATCTTGTAAGGACACTGTACGTACGCTCTGAATAAATTAATATATTAATTATAAATGAGTGGCTTTTAACAAAAACGATTTTGGAGGTCAAACTCAGAGCTTGCCTGAGGTCACACGCATTGAGATAACCGTCCTTGTCCTTGTCGAAAATTTGGAATGTTTGCTTGAGGTCTGCATCACGACAATGGCTGTCCTTGCCCCTCTCCTGCTCGATCCGTTTATACCGCATCATCAGTTCCTGGAACTCTTCAAAACTTATCGTTCCATCTCCTGGAAAGACAACCAAATTATATATCACATTAGACTTTGTTCAAGGAATCCACATCGAAGCAACCAGTGTTGGGTCTAGGAAACATGGCTACATAAACTAAGTAGCCTTTTATTATTAATACACAAAAATATGCTCACATTCTAGAAAATAGACAGTTGTTGTAAATGTTGCTGTTGCTAGATCAGGAAAAGGCCAAGGCTCTCAGCAGAGAGTGAAGTGAGCGTGAAAAAACCCAGAAAAGCCAAATGCACATCTAAAAGAACACTATAGAAATGGAATCAAACAAGCTTCTAACACTGAAAAGTTTTAATTCTTTCAGAACTAATAAAAGTTAAAATATTAATATCAGAATGCGCACATGTTTAATGCAATAACCTTTTCACAGGCACAACACATGCGAGTGTAATGTGGAGTTCTATTTACTAGTGCACTGGTCTGTAATCCAACAATTGTGAGTCTGAGTCTCCTGAGCGGATTCCATGTAATGACTCTGGAAATGAGCTAGAGCAATCAACTTACCATCTGTGTCGACTCGTTTGACCATGATCTTCACCTCCCGTGAGTCGAACTTAATGCCAAGCGACTTCATCGTTTCCATGACTTCATCCACGGTTATCTGACCATCGCCATCTTTGTCGAACATCGAAAATGAAACTCGCAACTCTGAAAGCACAGGAAGCACAAGCAAGACTACTAAAAAACAGGGCTACATCAATGCCCTAATTTACCTCTGCTTGCCACCACAGAGTGCTAAAAGCCCAAACATCGAGAGTTTCTGTACCCGCTTTGATACATACATGGTGTGGCATCCATTCAAATGGAAAGTGGTGGCGAATGATCTCACCTGATAAATTCATTGAAAATTGAGTAGGGCACAGATCATACAGTCGCTACAGAAAACAATTACATTTTAAACATTATAACTGGAAATTATTTTAAACCTCTTACCTTGAATATCAGGATCATCATTTTCGAAGTCATTTGGTAAAAAGACGCAGGAAGAAGCTGGAGTCTAAAAACAAAAGGATGCAATTAAAATTCCTCAGACAACACATTTATAAGGTCTTTTGTGTATCTATTGGTAAAAGTGCCAGATGATTAGTGCATGTCACCAGCCACAGATTTGTCTTCTGTGTCATTTTGTCAGATTATTTCATCTAAACAAGTTTGCATATCAGAATTATTCTTCATTTCTGCTGCAGATTAGGCATTTCTTCACCGCATTACGCTTCGTCTGTCATCTTGGCCCACATAAAGATGGATGGGCTTCCTGAAGAGCCATCAAGACTCCGATCTACGGACCTACATGTCATCATCTGCAGCCTGATAATTTCCCTCTCAGTGGAGAAGAAGCGACAAGGGTCTTTGGATTGGAGGTGGTGGTTTGATCTACTGACCGGCAGGCAATGAATACCTCTTCTGTGTGTATCCGGTAGCTTCAAGGAGAGCCAGAAATATGTAATCTTCCATCAACAAGGGACTGCTGGTCGGTGGCGTCATCGTGTGCCACATATGCTAATGTTGCTCCACACAATCGACATAATCTTCCATCAACGAGGTACCATTGGTCGGTGGAATTATCATGTGCCACAGATGCTATGTTAGCCTGTCGTCGCTCCACACCATCGACGCAGCTTGGTCTAGCGACTCTAACTATGATTTTATCTGTCAACTCTGGACACGAATCCACTGGTTGGACTCCATGTATGTGCGCGGTCCCATCATTGGTTACTGTTCTACTTTTCTGTGTATTGTTTTTTTAACATCGCATAGGCTAGGGCAAAGAATGCCTCTGATTAGTTTCTTCTTGAAGTGGCGCTATATAAATATCTAATTGCAATTACAGGTAGCGTGCTGGACCATCAACCCTGAGGAAGGATGTTCAAATCCCCAATAGCTATGTCATGAAAAGTAATTAATTCTGACTAATGCATCTCTGATTAGCTTGTAACAGAGACTCATAAATAACATCTTGATCAAAACATGAATCTTATATATCTGATATACCAGGGGGTAGTGATAAATTATATCATAGACAGCCAACAATAAGTTGAGCTACAGAAATTAAACGCACTATAGCACAGCTTCATCATAAGACGGTCCTTGATAAGACTCCCTAGTCTCAGACAGCATAACAATGAGTTTCTGGCGTATGATTTCAAAACAACAGTCCCTAGAGAACCAGCAACAAACCGCAATGCACGCACAATGCCACGTGACTGAAAACCTACGTGACTGAAAACCAGAGACGTCATTTCAGCTTTTTCCAGGGGGGCAGGGACGTCATTTGAGTATTTTCTGGGGGGACTGGCGGCGATCTTGTTTGACAGGTGGGGGCAACATGGGGAACTTTTGAACTGATTTGGTTAAAAAAAGGTGAAAACATTATTCACCTTTTTTGGTGTTTCTTCAAAACTTGGCCAGGTGGCCCCATTTGCCTCATGGTGAATCCATCACTGTGTGCCTATATGGGTCATTATCCGAAATGTTACAAATTTCGTCTCCGAAAAACAAAAAAATTTTTTTCCCAAAATTGGTTGCAAGTGTTTTTATTAGTCACGTACATAGTTAAATTTAACTAATTTGAAAGAAATCCACTATATTTTTAATCATAAGTTAATTTTTTCATAGAATTTATAAAGTCAAAATTCCTTTTTTTTCATTAAAATCCGGCCTTATTGCGTAATCATATTTCATCACAGGGACCTGAAATATTCCTCTGGTACTTATAAAATGGCAATTTCCTAAAAGTAGATGATACCAGCATTAAGTAGGAATAGAACAGGCCTTTCCTTCACATAATATACTAGTCTGGTGTCAAGAAATTAAGAAATTTTTCGAAAATATTCAAAAAAAGAAATATTATTTTTAGGTGCAGAAAAAAATCTGTGCAGCATTAGCTATAACTGTATGTTATATGCATTAGATACAAGTTGAACAACATTTTAAGAGTTGCAAGTAAATTCTAATTACATGCAATTTATTTTTATATCAAATAATTCACAAAAAATACATGCAATTCACTCTTAGCAATGCGTCATTACCATCCATGGCAAGATGCGACTGCAATGAGAAAATAGCAGAAATCTGATGCATTCGGATGGTAATGATGAAAAACAACTGCTGGATGGTAATGATAAAATGATGAAATTTATGTCAGCCGTCAAATATTTTCACTTGAATTACTTTATCAGTTAAGTAATTTTTAAAATCAGTTCAACAAAAGCGGTAAATAAAATAAGTTGTCAATGTTATAATCTACCTAAACCAGGAAATACAACACGAGATGGTAATGAAACAGAAATTTACTTTTTTTGTAATTTGGAACACACAAACTTAAATTAAAAATAAAACATTATGAATTTCAACATAAATCTGTGTGATTCCATTAATAGTTGACAATATCTTGTTCCGGCTGTTTTTCTTTTAGTAAGTAAGCACGTTCTCTCAAAGTTATAGGCTTCCCACAAATTGGGATGGCTATGATGCATATTTCTATGGACAAGTATAAATCGGCTCCAAAAAAATAAATATTACGAAAATGAGTCTAAATGTTTCATTATTGCATATCCTGGCTACTAATTAATCAAAATAATATACCTTTGTTACAGGTTGTAATGGAATAAATTTGCGTAAAAGTTGAATTTAATGCATTGTACACCGTCTCGGACAGTGGATGGTAATGATATTTTGTATACATTTAGTAATTTATTTCTAAATTTCCAAAATCAAGCAGCTAAAACAATGATGGGAAATGTTAATCTGCTCATTCTTTGAAGGATAGGCAAAAAAATTTGAAGAAATTATCGAAAAAACTCAAAAAACCAGCATGGGACATCAATTCTGCACTTTTCGGATAATGACCCATATATGCCCATAAGCTAGTACCTGCCACTGTTCGTACTCTGACAGTGCCAGTCCCAAGCCTGGATAAAGGAGGAGGGCGACGCTAATCATCTGTGTTATGACACAGCGTCGCTAAACTGAAACTGCTACCTGCAGTGTCGGCCTACACTCTTCAAATGACGTCTCTGAATTTGAGTTTCTTTTTTCTTTTTTACCCCTTTCTTCTTCCTCTTTTTCTTGTTCCATCCTTTTTCCTTTTTTTTTCAAAATCAGGGGGCAAATGCCCCTGCCCCCCAAAATGACGTCCCTGCTGAAAACCTACATGACTGAAACCTAGGTGAATCAAAAGCTACGTGACTCAAAACTACATGACTCAAAACCTACATGACTCAAAACCTACGTGATCCAAAACCTATGTGACTCAAATCCCAAACACTAAGCAGAGGACATACAGAGAAGACGGAATGATACTGACCACCTGGTTCTGATCTAGGCTGATGCATTGTGTCATCATTTTCACAAAATCTAAACAACAAGAACCAGTAAAAGAACATTATTACAAGAATTTATATATACAAAGTAAGAGTAAGAAGAAGAACAGTCCCTTAAACTAACCCTGAGGCAGCCGTGGGTATGAAGTGCTATCGACTTCATTTTCTTAGCCTTGGCATACGAGGGTGGGTAGCAAGTCCTCTTCCTTGCCATCTCATCTTCCCACCAACAGTGTGTGGTCAATGTACTCATTATAGCTGAGTTGGCTAGGAGGTACAGGTGGAGCAGAAATCTCGACACAAATATCTGCCCTGGCAGGGGTTTGAACTCCCAACCTCTCGGTTGACAGTTCCAAATGCTAATCAATACACTTAAATGACAAGAAATAACAGGTTGACAGGCTCAATACATATACATCTTATGCAGTAGAGTAACTACAAGTTTTGGAGCACCCCGTAGATCACTCAAATTGTAAAAGTTCGTACTTCCCCATGCTCAATTTAGGTTTGGCCCTTCAACTGCGGGCCCTCCTGCCAGCCCATAACTGCACTACTGGTCTCAACCAACCTAAAACAAAATGACCCCTGAAATAACCAAAAACTAACTTAACCCAAGTTATCCGACCACAAACTAAGGTAACCTAACCACAAACTAAATTAACCCTAACCTAACCAGAAACAGGAACTTCTTCCTACAGTAAGCTTTTAAATTCACGCAGGTTTTTCCACGTGCAGATATCCAAACAACACACTGTTTGTCGTAGGCAGAAGCCAAGTGGCTACCTTGCACTACGGGTTGGCCAGATTAGATAATAGCATGCTCAAACCTCCCTATAACGCTGTCTTAGGCAGTCTTATCACTTACCCAAGCTACACAGAAATTCTTGTTATAAAAGCTTTGTATAATAGAGCCGGAGTCGGGCGGGATCTGGATGTGTTGGACAGCCTGCTAGTGAAGACTTCTCCTGTTATCTGAGTATTGTGTGCTTACAGATTAACTTTTTTGTTCTTGATGAACTTTAATATCACTCAGGCTGACCTAGGCAGCCACCGAGTGGTTCTTGAAAGAACTTAAAAGGCGCTATATCAAATGCCTAGATAAACACAAACATACACACATATCCATTGATACATACATTCATACATACACCCATACATACAAATACAGGAACAGACACATACATACATACACAAAAATTAAACTAAATTAAATTAAACTAAACTATCTTCTAGGACAATTGACTATTCCTATCTTGCTCATTTTATTACTGTACAACAATTGCTTGTAAATTGAGTTTGCTTCTTTGTAGTTAGTTAAGATTTTTTCCAGTTAGTTAGCTGGCTTTCTAAGCATTTTTTTACTTTCTGTTCTTCTTCTCATTTCCCTTTTTATTCATTTATTCTGATCTTTATTTCCTATTTTCACAATGAGTTGTGTTTTTTCATTCTTTTCATTTTGCACATGGTAATCAAAGTGCTCATGGTTGTAATAAGCACTTATACTTTATTTAGTGAAAATATCATACCGTCTGGCCACCTCAATCTTTCATATTTAAAATCTGTACCTCGGTGTCCCTACTTAGCGGGATCCTCGATCCCTTCAGGGCCACCCTTTTGTAGCCGAATATAACTATATCCATGCTCATGTGACTTTTGTACTGAATTGGTTGGTTGCAAAATAAACTATTGATTGATTGATTGACATAGAAACATACAGCCATATATACACACATACACAGACACATACATACACACATACACAGACACATACAATGTCATACATAAACACATACATCGGCACATACAAAGCTGAACTGAAACAGAGAGCTAAGCCTGTGGTAGCATTTTCGTATCAGAATTTGTGTAATAAAGTGACATGTTTATAAAGATGTTGCCAGGTATTCGTCTTCGGAGTAATATTCTTACACAGCTTGGAACAGCTACCTCTGCACAGTGAACAGAAGTATCGATATCACAAGTCATATATTACATATCATATCGTGACCGAGTTCGCCTAATACACTATCACTGCTACACAAGTATCGATATCATATACAATATATCACATATGATATCACGACCGAGTTCACTTAATCCAGTAACACTGCTACACCAGTATCGATATCATAAATCATGTATCATACATTATATCAAGACTGAGTTAAGTTAATCCACCAATATTGCTACGCAAGAGTCGAAGTCATATATCGTATACCACACACATCAACACTGAATTCACATAATTCTTCTAAATAGTATCATAGTACCTAAACTGTATAATAGTATCTAAATGATATTCATCAACATTGCAACAATGTTCAGAAATGAAAACATGATTCTAGACCTACATGCAAAACAGTTTCCTTAAAGTTTTTTTACATACACTGGAATCCCTTTAAACTAGGCTAGATACAATAATGAACGTATGTAAGTATCTAGCTATTTGTAAAGCACTTTTCAAGAACCTTACAAAGGTGCTTAACATGGCAGTCTAACAGACCTAAATAGATGCATATTAAGATGGCTGAGAAGCCATTACAGCAGAATAGAATTCACACCTTCGTAGAATATCCTGTCTTGTATGGCGACACCCGCAACCTTCATCATGGTTTCGACATCCTTGTCGGTCAGATCCATTCCGACCTGTTGCATTGTCGCCTTCAGTTCGCCCTTGTCGATGAAGCCATTGTTGTCCTTGTCGAAGGCGGTGAAAAGAGCTCTGATCTCCACCTCTTTGGAATGCCGAGCCGCTCGGGACTCCATCATCCCCAGAAACTCCTCAAAATCTATCAGACCATTGTCTAAAACAACACAAAAATACCTCATCAACGGTCAAGCGGTAGAACAATATGTCAGCTGGATGCTACGTGTGTGTCAGAGCCTGTCAATGGGGAGTCTTTCCAGGTGTTCAAGTCAGCTCGTTATTTAGTTACCTAAACACTTAATATACCTAACTTCAGGTAGCTCACAACAGCTATGCCTCTGAAACAACTCATTGGGAATTAAATGTTCAACAGTAAACATACAGTGTTGAGACAACTGGAAAGCCACAACTCGCCTGCAAATGAACTAGTTCTTAACGAACTCTAACATAGTTTAGATTGGCAGCCTGGAATGCCTTCAAAATACACCCGCAAGGCACTATATCAGCGCTTCCCAAACTTCTCTGGGTCGCAACCCACTTGTGAATATCTTGGCAGTCTCGGCACCCACTGTGTAAAGCATTGTGCACTAAAATTTGCTTCGTAAATTAGTATAGAAATATACGGATTTACGTACAGCGCTAAAAATTTAAAGCATTAAAAGGAAACTTAGGTAAAAACAGTTAACAATTTATGGCAATCCAGCTAGTTATAGCCCAATCATAGTCAAATGTTGTTGCTGCAAAAAATAAATGTTTCTAAAAAAGATTTGGCGACCCACTTGCCAGAACTTTGCGACCCACTTTTGGGTCGCGACCCACAGTTTGGGAAACGCTGCACTATATAAATATCCAGATTGATTATGTCAGATAACAAGATACTAATATCCCCAGAAACTCCACAGAAGCACTCAAACCGTTGCCTAAAACAACACCCGACAATGCAACGATAACAAAAGCACTAATAAACAATACATTTTCACAGGGTTATCTTTGTCGTCAGTGCTGTCAAAGTTTCGATAATTCATCAGAAAATAAACATTCGAGAGTAACCTAACAACCCAGTTCTCAGTGAACTGATCTTCTGACTGCTGACCCTGATTATGGCCAGGCTTTAGTTCACCACTGTGCATTAGACACTGGCACGATAGAAGTCACTACTTAATAATAACATCATCAACTGCCAAGTAAGCAAGCATTGTCTCATATGCTCAGCGCCATTGTGATGCTCTTAAGAGGCATTGGGTAACCACACAGAAATAATTTAGATCTGGGTCTTCAGCAGACGGTTTTTAGCGACAACAAAACAAGAATTATCACTGGCTAGGAAACTCCATATGTAACGCAATAAGAGATTTACATCGCGTCATGTGAGACATTTACTCGGATGAAGAGCCATATATACAACACGTTTCATCAGCAAGCCACGACCATTGTGCATACATCCTATCAGAGAGAGGCACACGTACAATCCAACAGAGGCACACATATAGTCATACAATCTGGACAGAGGCACACATACAGGCCGACAGATGCACACATACAATCCGACAAATGCACACACACAGTCCGACAGAGGCACACATACAATCCAACAGACACAAGCACACAGATGAATGTCCAGACCCACTTTCAATTCCGGACATGACCAAGAAAACGGAAGGGAGGAGTGTCGATGACGCGTGTTCGGCACACTTCCGCCCCGCATTTCGCTGTTATTCAACGTCACCAAGTGCTATCAAAAGCGCATAGATCGTAGTTTCGTCGACAGTAATCACCATCCGCGCATCATCGTCATCTCCTGCGGTGAAGCGATTTCGCTGAAACGACCCGTAAACCTGATCCTCATCATCACCATTGCTCGATAGAAATCAAGCAGACTGGAATGTTATGCTGACTGCTCATCCATGACCTTCTCCACAGCCTTGGCACCATGATCGAACAGCATGACACTTGGTGCAATTCGAGGCCTGCACTATGGCCGTGGCACTATAATTGAACTGTAGGGCATCTGGTGCAATCAGAGGTCTGCTCCAAGGCCTTGGAACTGTGGTCAAACTGTTAAGATATATGCAGCAAGGCTTCCGGGTACCTGGAACAGCCCCATGTTCGGCATTTACACTTGGTAGAAGCCGCTAAAGCCAGCAAAACGTTGGACATGGCGGACTACAAGGAACCGCCTTCATCATGAACTACAGAGCTCAAAGTGGAGGGCAGACTTAGCAAAACCAGCTAGAAACTGAAAGCCTTGAAGATGACCACTAAGCCGACAACAACCTTATAGTGGTTCACTTTTATTCTGTGAACTACAGAAAGTAGGATCAAGCTAAGAGAGACTTGGTATAAGAAGAGAAAGCTTTGAAGCGGTCGATTAATTAGTCTTGACAACAACCCAACGAATTCAGTCTTTGTTACAGAAACCAGACGATCGTGAATTCCACAGTCTAGGACAAAGTAGAGAAGTAAGACTTAAGACTTGCACTTAGGAAAAACTGGTGGCAACAGAAAAACCCTGACGTTGGCCATTGGGCTTGACAGCAACACGTTGAATTAAGTCTTTCGTTGCAGTTCACAGGGCCGTGAATCGCGGTCTCCTATTCATCACGAAACGAAAGCCGGATTTAATCTTGACTTGCCTTCTGGGGATAAAATAGCGCCATGAATAATTAATAAATGAAAGCTTGCAAGTTGTATGGCTTGTTCCAATAAGAGCCAATAACACATATCGGAAGCCACAAATCAGTCGCTGAACCTCCTCAGCAACCCATGCACCGTATGTTCGTCCCTCCTCCATCCTTCTCCGTCAGTGAAGAACTGAAAACTGCAGCAGCAGCAACAGCATCTAATAGACAAAACTATTTACACCGAATTCGTTTATCTGCATCTTCGCCCGACAGATGAAAGCCGCCTGTAGTTTATAGTCTGCCGATTGGCCCGAATTAAATGGGTCGGGTCCGTAGTTTATCGTCTGCTGATTAGCCGGAGTTAAGTGGGCCGGGTCGTGGCAGAGGGCAAACGTGCTGGCAACTGTTTGTTGCACGGCCTGTAGCCCCAAAGTAGTACGTTCAACGTTGTATGTATAATGACAACATTGATATTTCGAGCGCTCACCTGGAAACAATCAGGTAAACACAGGGCTTTTACGATACCCTCTAACATGGCGAATTGCTAGAGGTGGCAACGGACGTAAACAACCCCTAAATCAAAAGGGACG
Source organism: Allolobophora icterica (assembly GCA_963556255.1). Lineage (NCBI taxonomy): Eukaryota > Metazoa > Annelida > Clitellata > Crassiclitellata > Lumbricidae > Allolobophora > Allolobophora icterica. The sequence goes on from OY744603.1 coordinate 62,166,540, forward strand.
ACTTTTTCCTCATTGTTTTTCTTGACTATGAATTAAGATAAGAGACAACGATGATGATTATGATGATGATGATGATAATGACGATGATGATGACAATGAATACTGTTGACAAACATGTATCTGCCATGAATGGTCCCTACATTTAAGTAAGTAAGTAAGTAGCCTTTATTTGCATCCAAGCGCACATCCACTACATTGTATACAATGTATACAATGGCCAGAATTAAATGGGTCGGGTTCGTATTTATCGTTTGCTGATTGGCTGGAATTAAGTGGACCTACCCATTGTATACAGTTTAGCAGCGTTGAAGAAGAGGAAGATCAGTCTTTTAAGCTAGACTCAAAAGCAGCCAGGGTTACAAAGTGTGTGCGACTTAATCTTCCTAGCCCCAGTATATGACAGAAAATTCTGATCTGGTGTGGATTTGAACCCCAAAACCTCTCTGTTGACAGTCCAGCATGCTAACCACTAGACCATCGTATGCCCTCTAGCAGTGTAGCCTACCAATCATATTAGTGTTTCCCGAAAGCAGATTTTTGCCCACTTTGAAGAGTATAAGAACCACAATAAAAGTGCTTGACCGATATACCATGAGTGTTGCAACAACATTAGTGCAAGCTCAGAGCAGACAGTGCTTTTCAGAGTTTAGACCACATGATCCACAGACTCCCCATGTGGCATGATTCATTAATGTAATTACTAACTTCTACTGCACCAGTGTCTAATGCACAAGGCATAACCAATGGCACACCTAAACCAAGCCATAATCAGGTCAATATCACGAAGATCAGTCCATAAGCATTATATCACAAAGTCCGACGTAACACGGAGGCCATCAACCGGCTGGCTGTCTACTGAGCTCAATGAGCTGAGCTTAGTGACTCATGCACAATGGCTCACATTCTGATGGACTATTGAGCTGCGATGCTGTTTTTCTTTGTTTTATGTTTTTGTTATCCGTTTTTGTCATGCTAGGCTGCTCTACACAGAAAATAAAGGTCGTCTCGACATGATTGGGCATATGGATTAAACATTTAGTTCAGTCTCATCACAACACAGCCTCATAATAAAGCAGTTTCTGATCAAAGAACATAAGTAAGTAAGTAGCATGAAACGAAGTCCCAAAGACACCAAGATGACAACTTCTCGTGTGTATACTGAAACTGCTTTGTCTCGGCATTCTGACCACATTAATACGTGCTGCAAGCAGACATTATTCTGAATGGAGTAACTGAAGAAACTACACTGACGCCAGGTGGCCACAAGAAAACAATAAACAGGGATTGCAATGAAACAAAGACAGCATAGTCAAGGTAGCCGACTGATTACAGCGCTCGCCTTGCAATGCGAAGCTACGGGTTCGAGCCTCGGTTACTGCGTTGGGATTTTGAAGAAGTCCTTCACTCACAACTGATCACCACCATCGACTGTTGTTTGGTCATTGGACAGTTGTACTTTAAGTAACAAGGGCATGCTAATAATAATAATAATAATAATTGTAATAATAAAAAACACTTTCTCCCTGCCTGAACTTGACAACGATTAGCCAACCCAGCTTCCTCCCCACATTCAACAATTCTCCGGACCCCATTCGAATCCAGAGGGATCATTCGTACCTTGGGAAAATAAAACTAAGAAATATCATACCGGGTAATAATAACAATAAGACAGCATGCACGCCTCTGAAAAACGGCAATATGCAGAAAATGAAGTCGAATAACACAACATAAACGACACGTAGGACATCCAGCACATTTCCGCTGCTGTCGATGGGTGTTTGACAGCTGCTGCCAAACAGCTGCTGTCGCTGAGGTCACGCTTCGACTCTCCTTTGGCTACGGCGGCAAATGGTAAGTGGAGATAGGATAGACCTAGAGAAGGGTATTGGTCCCGGAAGCAATCTCAGAGGCAGTTCTGCCGTCTTCCGGCTGCACTGCAAACAGTCCCTCTGGCCTCTTCTATACGGCCGTGTTTGTGTACATAAATACTAATACATGCATGCCTACATAAGATGACATGCAGACACACAACGCCATGAACACATAAGTAGTCATACACACACCCACACACATATATATGTATGTATGCATCTGTATGTATCTCCAGCGCTTGTGTGAGGTAATTAAAAGGTGCTATAGGAAGTGCCTGGATACATACATAATACATACATACTAGGGACCTGCGAAGCTTCGATATTCGATTAGAAAACGAATCGGACGGCGGTATTCGATTTGAAAATGATGTCATGATTCGAAAAATTTCGAATCATTTTCCAGACAAATGATTAGCCATTGACCAGTGCCGGCCTTAGGATATTTCGGGCCCCGTGCAGTGGATAGGCCTACTGTACGGGCCCCGATGACACAAGTCATATTGTTTTCATTGCTAATCATTTTATTTTAGTAGATTGTTAACAAGTACAAGCCAACTAACTATACACTAGAATTCTGGGATACAGAAGAAGTTGACTTTTATTTCATTGACAAAAGAGAAGATTCAATCGAAACCATAATTTTATTATTAGGGAGTCTTGCTCATGTTAATTTTCTTTGACAATTTCGGGCCCCCTTAAGTTGCGGGCCCCGTGCGATTGCACGGTTCGCACGCCCCTAAGGCCGGCACTGCCTTGACTCACTTTGTTGTAAACTAATTGCTTAAAAATTGTTCACTGCACGTGGATTGGTTGTTGAATTTCTGTGTGCAACGCAACACGCGACGACAGCAAACCATCTGGCAAGAAAGGGTTTATAATTAGAATGTTATACTCAGAGCTTCTCATTTGAAAATAGTAGGCGGTTTGAAAATCAATCGCGCAGGATTGAGTACGCAAGCGATGCGCGGTCGATCTCTAGAGCTTTTGTGTACAGCGTATATTGGGTATCGTATTCGTATAGCTGCATATAATTAGTGACTTTACGAATGATGTCACGAGGCGTGAGACCAGTGTGTCGACCATGTTGCTATGGCCAATCACATTGTACGAAATTAGAGTGATCACTCTGCAGTCATTATAGGTAAACGGTATGCATTCACCTAAGTAAATTAAAGTTATGTAAATTAGGTAAATAAAATAATGGTCTGGCTCCAGGTTCGTCTATCGTCTTGGAGTCTTACTCAAACTCATCGAGCGACGACCGACGGTGCGACGACTTCGGCTAGGCGAGCGGTAAATCGCTCGCCCGCAGCTTTGCTAGGCGAGCGACCAAGGACTTATAAATTATTGTTTTTTTTAAATTCTGTTAATTAGCCTAATGTTTAGTTTAATTGATTGTAAACTGCAGAAAAGTTATTGATATATTGATACTGTGGTACGCCTGTGCAATCAAGCATAATGAATATCAAACTGGTACCCGCCGATTCGATTCGAGATTTGATTCGAATTCGAACCTTTACCCCCGATTCGATTCGAGATTCGATTCGAATGAAAATTTGTGATTCGCAGGTCCCTAATACATACATACAAGCATACACAAATACATACATATGTGCACGCACAATATACACGTCAAATAGTACCTCACTAACACACTGCATCTATGACTGTCTAACTGACATAAACAAGAACTTGTTAAGATAGTTTGCAAACGTATATGCTGCACATACAAAAACAAATAAACACACACACACACACACACACACACATATACACACACACAGACAAGAACCCACCTCCTCCTCCTCCTCCTCCTCCTCCTCAACACACACACACACCTACACACACACACACACACACACCTACACACACACACACACACACACACACACACACACACACACACACACACGAGTAACAATTCAAAACAATTCTACATACACTATACATGTACGATCATATGAACATACGCATACACACAGTGTCACACACACACACACACACACACACACACACACACACACACACACACACACACACACACACACACACACACACGAACAATCCTCCTCCTCCTCCTCCAGTTCCTCCTCGTTGTCCTCCTGCTCAACCGGATACTGCAGCAGACGAAATGGGGGAGGGTCAGTGAGTTATTCGTGCTATCTGGCGGTCAACGAAGACGAGCCGAGACAGGGCAACAATCAGAACAACAAAAGACGTCTCCGACGCAGTTTAATGAGGCAAACAAGCCAAGGGAAGGAGGAAGACGCCCAGGAGGTTCTTCGATCGCAGGAAGCCAGTAGCCACGCCGACAGACCCACCGACCGACCTAGGCCAAACACCCGGTGCTCCGACGTGTCCGGCCATCGGCTATAAGCCAGCCAGCCAGTCACAGGACAGTGTGGTGCCAGATAGTTTCCAGGGCGAAAAATTTTCTGTACAATACAATACAGCTGTTCCTCACAAAGTTCAGAAGTTCATCCCCTCTCTCTGGTCACGGATCTACCCTTGCCAGCTCTGGACAACTACCGTGACACGTCGCAGCGCTCGTGAATAAGCTGGTGCCCTGCACTTCGCCTTAGAGTAGCCCTTCAGAAATCTGGAGTTTATGATCACAAGTGCGCACACGACCATACCAAAGAACAATGATTGCCGTGAGCAACTGTGCGTGAAGGACTAGTTCATGGTCCTTTCACACGCTGACCGACACGGTGGAGTGGAGTGTTGAACCCGTAATCTCCACGTTACACGCTGAGTGCTCTAACCAGTTCACTACCGTGACCTGGGTCCAATTCTGTTGCCATGGCACAACGCAGTGATACGAATTAAACATACATGATCTGACCTAACCTAATAACTTTTATAGCTCCGTTATATTGGGCACAAGGCATCGGTCAATGACCGGCTAAGTGTAACTGCAGTCACGGTTGAAATCCGACAATTCACAGAAACCAGAAGCTGAACTATGGTTGGACAAAGCAAGACGAAAGAGTCAAAGAAGTGACAGAACGACAGAAACTATCTGGTAGTCCTATCCGGTCAGTATTTACATGGGCATTAGACGGGACCCTAGTGGGCTCTATATGGGAATTCCCATATGAGAATTCTGGAATGTAAATGGGACCCATGCCAGGGTAATAGCAACATCTGATATAAAACAATATTTCACTAAGTGGAAACATAGAATCCCATCTAATATCTACTTATATCAAAACATAATTCTGACAGTAAAGTGGTACCAAATGGCTACCTGACATCAACGGTCACATGAACCAATCACAGTGTCTAAAAAAATCACAACGACAATTTCGGTTTCTATGTCGCTTAAAGAGAAGCTTCAGGAATCCATCTAAAAAAACAGGTGCTCAAAACAAAATCTCCAGGCATGTAAAGCTCGGGTTCGAGTCCAGGTCGAGATCCAAAGGTCAAGGATGTAGAAAGTCAGACGGCTACTGTTCAGAGGGAACCGATTTCGCCCAAGTCCTGAATAGCTTCCACACCGAACTGGATGATGGCTCTGGCAGCGCCAATACTAAAGCATGTGCCGAAGGCGTGTCGCCGAGAAATCGATGTCGTAGTAGTAGATGCCTGGATTTCATTGGCCCCACAACAATGGTCGACTCAGAGACTTACCTACATAGATATCAGCGAAACACAGAGACATACAGTCCTCCTTCAAAATGCAAGGGGCATTTGCAGCTATGGTACATTCACGTGCTTGGAACAGCCCTGCTTGATGCAGAACTTCAAGCCAGCTGGCTACAGTCACCATTGTCGCATATTCAGGCAGCTGTGTGAAGTTGATGTTGGTTGTATACTATACAGCCGACAAAGTTTTCTCCAATGACGATGATGCCAATTAATAAATATTAGAAAATTATTTATATGAGAACTGTTTTAATTTAAAGAAACCATGATATTATATTATAAACGAAGCTTTGTTAACTTAACTATTTAATTTTTGTGATGCCATATACATTTCTTCTATATTTAGTATATTCTGTAACTTTGGGTGTGATCATAAATAGTACTATAGTACATGACACCCTTAAAATATCTAAGATCTTGCCTTTGCTAACAAGTATATATTTATTGGTGTTCCAAACCGAAATATGTGAGACATTATCTATCTAAAGACAGAAGGGTAGTTGGGTAACAGCTCAAAATGGACATTGGTACCCAGGCCGCATTTTACTTACATTTTCCATATGTAGTCGGGGAATAAACCCATGAAGGCCTCTCGGGGCTAGCTTAATGAACTGCTTTTCTTCTTCGTACATACATACATATATAAGCAGACATCCAGAAGCAAACGTGCAGATAGACACACAGACAGACAGATGGTCACAAATAGAAAATTAAATTAAAAACATACTGAAATGACTGACGGACGAAGCAATAGCCAGCAGCAGTAGCAGCTTGAATGGTGATGGAAAGGACTCATCTCCCACGTGAATCAATAACAGCACCCACAGCAGCAGCAGCAGCTTCTGGCATCTAACGATGCCAGAGGCAATGCCAATAACTCGCTCAAAGACAAGAAAGACGTCTCTGAAGCCTACTTTCATTAAAGCATCACCTCATCCTCTAAGGAAATCTCTCGCTTACAATCACTGCTTCAGTCACTACATTACGGAACTTTACATTACTTTGAATTGCTTCAAACATATTTTCTCACTGAACTTGACTCCTTACATTTGATTCCCGCAGTCTTGTCACTTTACCGAAGTCGACTTAATATACATGGCTACGAAAATTTAAAGAAACACTTCAACTTACATTAAACTATTTAGATTAGATAACCACGCAACAGTGCCTTTGTAAGGTTCACAAAAGGAGCCACATAAATAGCCAGATATATATACAAACAATGTCATACATACATATATGTATACATACATACATACATACATACATACAATCATACATACAGAAAGACAGACAGACAGACATACACACATAAAGACAGACAAACATACACACACATGCAATAAACATAAGTACATACACACATGTATGTATATACACACATATATATCTAATGACATTAGATAAACACAGATACACCCTTAGGTAACCTCAATGACAGACCTGATTATGACTCTGCATACTCTTTTCACAAGTATCTGAAAACTACTTCTTTATCGCTGGAATGGGCTGGGAAGTACCCCCCTCCCCCGGTTATCTTTGAGAGGCACTGTATAAAATGTCCTACAAATGACTAACGAAAGTCGTCACAAATTGTCTGGCAAAGTCAAGCACAGCTTTGTTTGCTTGGTATCCCTTGTTGATCAGCCACTGATGATAATAATAAACTCAACAGGCCACGACTACATATATGCAAAAATGTTAATAAACTTTGACCTGTTACCCAACTACCACTGGCTCGGTCTAGATAAATAATGTAACACATATTTCGGTTCGGAACACCAATGAATAGACTTCTTAGCAAGGCAAGATCACCTGTGTAATTCTTAGATATTTTGATGGCGTATGTACTGTAGTTTCTTTCTAAGTAATGTAAAGTAATCACAGATTTATATTTCTCACCAGAAGAAGTGGTGCTAAATGAATTTGTGCTTACAACTACAACTACAAAAAATTCAGTGATAACCTAACTTCATTCAAACCACAGCTCAAGACTTATCTTTTTAAAGTATCATATCATTCTAATAATAAAACTGCTTTAATAACAATAATAATAACTTTCATCGGTTTTTTCACTCGTATACAGCACCCTATTTCTTCGGGCTCAGTCGTACTATGGTGCTATATAAATCACCTTCTTCTTCTTAATAGTTTTCCTTAATCATGGCAGCACAGCAAGTGATATGCACTTGGTCGCCTTCTGGTGACTTTCTGATTTGACTCATTCCTCGCAACCTCTAGCAAATGTAAACAAACTCAATCTGCAGATCTAAGAAAAGGTCTATGACGACGGATGAGCTGAAACAGCCCCCCTCCCCCCAAGGCCTAAGGTCAGAAGAAGGCCAAGAGGCCATTGCTGCTTGGTCGCTAGTCCAAAGGACGTTCGCCACCGAACAGGCAGGCAAAGAACAACGCCTCGGCTATCGATTCACACGTAATATTTACCTGCTTTACTAAAATCAATGACCTACATCTTTAAAGGTTCTGTGGTTCGTCACACACACTTGCCTTGCAGTTTTTTTATTGGTAGTGACCATCAAGCATTATGACAGTGGCGCTATAGAAGTTCGTAGATTATATACATACAAAAGGTACACGTAGATACATACATAGATAGGTGTGGCGTCATCCTGGCATGTTGCACCAGCAGCGGCTTAGCACATATGCAGTGTATTTAGTGATATATCAACTTGCGCAAGCTTTATAAATCTTCATATAATAATAATACAAACACATACATACACACATGCATGACCACCCACAAACACTCATTTACATACATATTTATGCATGTTCAGCATACATGCAGACATCTCGAATATTAATTAGAAACTGCTGGTCGTCGAATGGCGGGTACAGCCATTGTACACCTCTAACTCAGTTTCCGGGATATGTTACCCTCCATACACACCTAGAAAAATATGAGTTACAAAATACGAGAAAGAGAAACTCCCTTAAGATTGGCAGCCATGGGTACAAAGTGTTAGCGACTTTATTTTCTTAGCCTCCACATACAAGAGCAGGTGGCCAGTCCTTTCCCTCACCGTCTCATCTTTCCACCAACAGTGTGCGGTCAGTGTACTCATTAAAGCTGGGTTGGTTAGACGCGCAGGTGTAGGAGAAATTTCTGGTGGGCATTTGAACCCCCGAATTCTCAGCTGATAGTCTCGCATACTAATCACTAGACTTGCGCCTCCCCTAAATCAACTTCCGGTGTATCAGGTGATCTTCAATTTTCTAAATTTCAATATAGGAAAGTGAAATCGCCGGCAGATATCTCTGCCAGACACTTCTTCACAATCTTCAGATCGCTGCTAAGTCAATTTGACACAGTCCCATCGAGACCATAAGCAGTCTTATTAATATTAATAATTAATAATTAATTCAAGATGCCTGCACAATGCACATGGTCTTGCAAGTATTTAGTTAGTATATAGCGTTCAGTGCTTAACAACACCGCACGGCTGCCAGAGCCGTTGAAGTCAACCCTATTTTCCATAACGAATCTATCTGGATAGTAATGTAGCACTTTCCAAGAACTTCGAACAGAATGCGACCATTGGACACAAAAAACACACCCACACCTGAACACCTACCTCCTACACACACAAACACACACACACCCATGCACACAGACACATGCACACCCATACACGCACACAAACGCACACACGCTTGAATACAACAGAGTACTAAAATCCCTGATATTGTGACGAGAGTAGGAGACACAGACGACGGCAAAAGGCCGTTCATCCAATTAATGAGCATGAGGCAGAAGGGCAAGATGATGATGAAGAGTAAGGAAGGAGATGTAGTGGAAGGAAGATGGAGGGATGTACGGAGGAGGCAGAGAAAGAGTAGGTTGCAAAGGAGGAGAAATACGAGGAAACAGGAAAAGACTGACGGGGACGAGTATGGAACGGAAGAGCAGCAGGTGGGTAAAAAGGAGGAACACGGCAAAGAGAAGTCCTGAGGAAAACCAGGAAGAGTAGCAGCACAAGAGAAGAACAGAGGATGAAGAAGAAAAGAGGAAGAGGGGCGAAACGAGGAGGAGGGCTATGACCAAGAGAAGGGCGAGATGATAAGGAGAAGGAAACAAAGAGAAGGATGACTAAGGACCTTCGGTAAAAAGAAAGCGGGTAGGAGGAGATTGAGGACAATGCCTGAGAATGATGGTGAATAGTAAGGAGGAGGGGGATTAATAGAGGAAGAGAAGAAGCACGTCACTGTAATTCATCATCATCATCAGCAGCAGCATCAGAAGCCACATCAGCATTTGACATCTAGCAGAGACTCCACAAGCGGAGTACAGACCACTCCTGGGTCAAATAAAACCGTCAGATCCAGCCATTCCCCTCTTATCCTTTCCCCTTCCATCCATCAACCTCCAGCCTTAGGCTCTCTGTCAGCATCACACCTTTCATAGCAATACTCCTCTTCTTCTTCCTACTCCTCCTTCTCCTCTCTCCGTTTCACCCATCTGTTACAGGCCTATGTCGGTCACCGACATCGGTCTCCCGCTAAATCGTTTCCGGTGTGAAAGCGTTCCGCAAATATTATGACTTGTTCGAAGTAGCAATCGCAACCGCGAGATTTCTACAGCCTCCAAAAAAATCCGTCACGTGTCATGTGAAGCTGTGAACCAGTTTATTTACAGGCGCTCAGTCAAAACGAAACTGAAAGGCAGGTAACCATGCAGGTTTAGGCAGACAGAAATGGAGCCGCGACATAGGAACAAGTATGGAAAGTAGGGGAGGTGCTCATTTCCTTTTCGTAGGCCCATGATCCCGCAATGGACGAATCCCAAGGTCCTGGACACGGGGCCAGCGCATCACAGGACTTGCTGTTTACTTCCCAGCCTACGCTGGTACCAGGCTATACTGCTTGGTGACATGTAGAGACACATGTGCCTGCAAACAACTTGCTCAGGGTCATTACACGTAGTTGAACCCACAGCTGCATGATCCGTGACCAAACGTGTTACCGATGGACCCACCGTTTCGAACACAGACTCACGTTTTGTCCTAATTAACGACTGTCGATGTACATACAGATTGGGATTCTAGTTTTCCACTTACGAAACATTGCTAGCTTCGCTGTCTTCTCTGCCTCCTCTGTCTGGTCTCTCTGGCAACGGAACTTCACTTGAAATCTCTGAACACGACAGAATGCTCATGAACACACAGGTGCCCTGCACTTAACTTTACAATAGCGTTTCTGAAATTTCAAGATTATGATTTTGCATCATGAATCCTTGAAAATTTGCCTCAGTGTCTTGTACTTTGACAGCATAAGTTGGAACCTCTCAACCAATCTAGCACCATACCTAGCACGGCGCAGCAGGCAGGTGATCAGCATGTTTGACCGCGAACCAGGTGGTTCAGGGTTCTATTCTCACAGCATAGTTCGAGAATTTGCATTTCACGAATGTTCAGAATTTTAACATTTCACGAATTTTTTACGAATTTTTAAACTGGCAAAGAATTTATTTATTTGTTTTACTTTTCAAATTTTTAAGCAAATGTCAGTGTCATAGGCAATCAATCAATCAGCCATAAAAGATAGCTGACTAGCAACACAACAGTACTGATATTCAGTTACTGTTCTACTTGGAGTCTTGAACTTCAAATTCTATCATAGTTGGGGTGTGTGACTGTGAGTGTCAGTCAGCAGAACGAAAAACCACCAGTGCCCCAGCTCCAGTGTGACCAGTCAGCCACTAACAAAGCTTGCAACCAAACATGGTTAAAAAGGGTTGGCGACGTTCACCGAGCTGTGTCTTCTACTTCATCATCCTCTGATTCTGAGTCAGGAACAGACCACTGCTCCCACTCGACTCTGGTTTCTGCATTTTCGCAATGCAAATGCTCCCGAATTGGGGCAGAACAACCAACAAATTCCTTGTCACAAAAACAACACTGTCTATTCCGATTGGCCATTTCTTTTTCCTCCAAATTCACTACATATTTCCACTCTGGTCCATGTTCTTTCATCTTTGAGAAATTAGGTTTTAATTAAATTAACTCATAACATAATAAACTTTTATACTGAATTTAACATTAAATTCTAAGCAGAAGCTTAACACAACAAATCATGACGTCATCACATGTGTTGCTGTTGCTTATGCTGCTTTTAGCGAAACGCCACTGTCAATGTAAAAAAAGGCCCAACAATGGCCCATGAATTTTTACGAATTTTAAAATAGGCCAAAAATTCATGAATTTTTACGAATTTTAAAACCGAAAGTCACGAATTCTCGATCTACGCCTCACAGCAAAGGAAGTCAATTCAAAATTCGATCTCCTCACATCTTCTCGAGTACGCTGAGCTTGTTCTCAGGGGAAATAAGGCAGACAAAGCCAATGGTCGATTCTGAGGGGCACAGATAGACAAACTGACAGGCAGAAGGACACCAAATGGTCGATCCTCAAGGAACATAGACAGACAGACACAGAGAAAGAAGGAGACAGACCCGGAATGTTTAATAACGGCAAAGATAAACTGAGAATGTCTGAAACTCGACCGCACATGAAGAAGAAGAAGACGAACGCTCGTTTTATGATTATCTCCGAGCAAAATGCCTTTCAGTGCAGAGTTCCAATCTGCTGAGCCACAAAACATCAGTGTTGATAAGGAAGATCGGTTAATTTAGCACGCTCAGTTATACAGACGTCTGTGTGGCCAACACCTGGCATCTGACTTATAATCCAATGTTTTCGTGGTTCTCAAGAACGGCAAGCTAGCTTTAAGGTGCCAATACAGTTCTCAGCCAACTTCCCGTTCTGGCAGTGAATCCAACATTAGAGCTCTTGCCTTACATTCAGAATAAGAAGCATCCGATGGTAGGTGGCGCTTCATCTTTGCTTGAACTTTGATCATTCCATTAACAGCAATTGCTGTAAATTACCAAGTTTATATAGCGCCACTTCAAAAGAAACTCATCAGAGGTGCTAAGTATGTGGTCACCATACCAATGTCATACATGAGTTCACTAGGGAAACTAGTGGAGCAGAAACCTCCAAACACCTGTCAGCCCTGGTGAACAGATATGCACCCTCGACCCATGGACTGCCAGCACTACTAGACCACAGTGCAAGTACACCCTCACAAGATATGTCTAGAAACTGTAGACTGCAACAGCTGCTTGCACCAACCAATTGTGCCTAGAATACCAGCTAGTACCCGGAGTCAGTTGCTAAGGAATTGTCAACTAACTTGATGAGTTAGTGACTGACTTAATGACTTAGTCGACTGTCATTGAAACCAAAGTACTTTCAAAGTGACATTTGCGTGTACGAAGAGATGCCATTTTCTATTAAAACGTAACTGTAAAAAAACTGGCAATATGATATCAACTGATTCTTAGACTGTTAGTCAACAGCACTGTGACACGTACCTTATATGCAAGTGTTGCTCCTGTCCTGATGATCATATATCCATCAAAATCGAAACTCGGAGACCACGATTAAAACAATACGAAAAGTATTAAGTCAACAAAGTCGCTAGCAGTTGATAGCTTAACAAACGGTTTCGACTTGAAGGTATGGCGGCGGCGGCGGATGGCAACGTTCCGGGGACTAATACCAGCTCAAGGAGTCACCAAATTCCATATATTGTGGTCAAAGATTGAAACAATGAGACTGTGTGCCTCAAGGCAAGCACTCATGCATTCAGCCATTGTTTCCCTGCATCTTGCCATGGAAGGAATTAAAACAAGGCTTGATTCTCAAGCTCAAAGTCTATCAAGTTAACAGCATCTGTACAAGTCGCAATATCTGAAATCATCAGACACTGGTGCAACACCAACGCAACGCAAACCTTAATTATCTAGTAATAAACTACAGACAGTAATAAAGTGCTCCGGTTCATTCATTCATTCAGAGCATTTATATAGCGCCTCTCCTCGGCAAACTACTCAAAGGTGTTCAATGTCCACAACCGGTACTTCGTTTGTGGACATAATAGTCTGGCAGTGGTAAAACGAATGTTCTTTGACATTATAGGCCCTTTAGAAATGCCGTCGTATATCGATGATCAATGCCTATATGATCAGTATATAGCTACAGTAGTTGCTGCTGTTAGCATACACGTGTATTACTCTCTACCAGTCGGAAAATTGCATTTTTCCAAGTTGAAAGGAACTGCCTGGCACCATGTCAACGAAATTCAAAGGGCACAAGATCACTGGCATCACGAAATGAAAGACATTGGAATGCACTCGAATCTGACATTTAAAATTAATACACAAACAGACAGACGGATGGATGGGCGGACGGACACACAGACAGACAAGTACACAGACAGAACACAGAGACTGAGAGACAGACAGAACATACAGACTGAGAGACAGAATACGGAGACAGATACAGACAGACGGGTCATGCAGAGGCGACAGAGAGGTGATGCAGACGGTGATGGACAAATGAAGACGAAAAGATAGGCCTACAGAGAGAATGAGGCACACAGGAAGAGAGAATGAGACATACAGGAAGAGAGAATGAGACATACAGGAAGAGAGAATGAGACATACAGAGAGAAACCATTGCTTCATGCAAACATCAGTATTAGAAACTTTCATCCTCTATCTATTGTCAATATCCTCGTCATTATCGCCTCTGATCATCTAGTGATCGACACATTAATCATTATCACGATTGTCCTTAATTCTGGTCATCCTTTGATCCATAGATTTCATTGTTATCACCTCTGACAAGAAAGAGAAATCAGTACACGTAGGACAGTTGTTTACACACTCTCAGAAGCTCGGACGAATGGTACTTTCGCTAAAGTACCATATAACTATGTCTACCATATAACCAGGTCTGCCATATAACCATTCCCAATCAAACACTGATCAAGAGATTTCACTTTATCACCTCAGATTGTTTCATCAGAAAGCTTTTTTTAAAGAGGTTTCTAAAAGGTGCTTCATAAATACTCTGATACATACATATACACATACATGAAAAACCATGCGGGCATACAGAGATCTACATATACAAATACAAACACATATACACGCATACACAAAGACAGAAACTGTATAAAGCAAATATCAGACAGCGAACATCAATGATGCAATACACTTGTTTTTTAAAAGAAGAAATTTTTTTCAATTTTAACGTTTTATGCATTTTATAGGTTTTGGGTTTTAATTGTTCCAGATGAAGTAACAATGGTCAAGCATGGAGGATTTAATTGCGACATCAAGGCCATTGTACACAATCACCTGCTTAAACATCACAACCAATTAATTAGTTATTAGTTAGAATTTCTTTCAACCCGAAAAACATAGAAACAAAAATCCGATTTTCTTTTCTGTTGTTTCTACCAAAAAATACCTGAAAGCCAAATTTGAGACGTTTGTAGGGGTTTAGGTTTTAACAACGTATACTAAAGCTACAAACTGAACAACGTGCACTTCTTGCATCCTTGGTGCTCACTGGCAGACTTGTGTATCTCTAAACTTATTCAGGATTTCAACACAACTGGAAGCCATATGAAGACTTCTGTTCCACAAGCGCCCCCTAGCAACTTAGCAACAACATGAGTGCATCGACCCCACACACAGCGACGTTGAGTCGGGCCACCCGTTCTCGTACTGAGGCCAAGAAAAGGAAGTTGCTAGCGCTTCCTTCCCATCGCGGCCGCCACTTGTGGCATGTTCGCATAGATTGGTTTCTCTAAACCATCCAACGATACTGCTATCTGTCCGGAACACGAGCCCTCAAAGCGGCCGAGTATTGCCTCTGATGGTCTGGGCTAGAGGCCAACGATGGGGGAACAAAGCAGCCCACTGCTCAGTAAACTAGGCCGAGGAGATGGACCTAGCCAAGAAGCTCCTTGACCGACAAGATCCGTCAAGGGCCCGGCGCCTCGCTTCCGCAACGGCAGATGGTGGGCGCAGATGCAGAAAGGCCAGTGATAATACAAGATAAGCCACACATGGCCTCTCCATCATCACCACACACAATCCTCTCTCCTAACCAGACACCACAGTATTCCTATTGCTCAGAAACAACTATGAGCAATTCTTGGTGATGGTTTATTACAATAATAACAGTTACGCAGTATTCGAAAAGATGTACACATGCTACAAGTACATTCAGAAGAAGTTGACGTTGATCCACACCATAAAAATCGATAAAAGATACCTACATTGATGATGCTGAAACAATGAACATACTAAACTTATGAAAGCAATGAAACAGTGTGATTAGGCCTACTAACACCCAATGAAAATACTAGGAACTAATGATACACAAAGAAATATATACAACACTGCAATTCTTTTAGCTATTCCATGCATTATACAACAAAAAGTGCAAAATTACATATAAAATGGCCCTACTAACATCATATCGGTGTTTAACTGCAGATATTGCCCATTGAAAACAGGTTTTACTTCTTCTTGTCTTGAGTGTACCTTGCGATGGGGCTTAGGTGACACATGAACAAGACATGGTTCCCAATAATGAAAATGTGCCGAGAGAAGAAATATTTAAGAGAATATCATCTGTGTAAATGACAAAAATAGCACATCCATGTACGGTTTAGACAACTGGCGACACCTAAAATCAGTGTTGTAGTACTCGAGTCCGGCCACGAGTCTGACTCAAGACCTATAATTTTCTGCGGACTGTCACGACAGGGACTTGGACTCGGAGCCCTGGACTCAAATTTGACTCCCTGACTCGGTTTTCGAGTCACAATTTCTGGGGAAAAAAGGCAACTTTATTGCCAAGACTAGTCACGGCCAAGACCACCCCTCATGCGAGAACTGACGTGAATACCCGGGAGACCGTTGTTACAGACATCAACTACAGGCATCAGCCAGAACAGGTGGAACTATTCCGGCGCCAACCAGTTCCTACCAGCAGACAATAGAAATTAATGAAGTGAAGACGAGTATCATAAATAGACTGGGGTATAAGGCAGAGGGTTTCGAATCGACCTGCAGGACGGGTATATTTTTAGAGGCGAACACCGTGAAGGGCATGACATTGAAGAGAACCGAATACTAGGGATTGTCGACTTGTAAATATATTTTCATTTAGGGCCTATAATGCTAACCTGTGGAGTTATTAATGTATTGCTTTGAATTATAAGAAATTTGTCTCGCATCACCCTTTCTAGTGTAAAGAAGGAGCGAGGACGAGACATGCCACAACTGCACTTAGTGGCATTTACAGTTTTAGCTGTTCCTACCACGAGTGCACCTGATGAACTTGTGTATAGCAGTGAAAGAATTTTTATGTGTCATCATGATCATGCCAGATTATAAATTATCGAACAAAACTTTATTTAGTTTAGTGTTTTTAATGAGTAATTTGGGTAATTTACATTAACAATTCTTTCTGTGCTGTTATTCTGTGTATGCCATTGAATTGTGTGTTTCAGCGTATTTTGATGCAGATGGACTTGGACTCAATCTTTAGTAACGTGGACTTGGACTCGAACACCCCAGGACATGGCGTCGACTCGGAATCGGCTTCGATGGACTCGACTACATCACTGCTTATTGTAGTCAGTTTTTGCAACGGCTCACCGAGTCTCCCATTAATACAACAGCACAATATGTCTATCATCATCGTCACATACATCAAAAGGTGGCTGATAATCGTCCTCTGAGGCAGTTGCACACACCTACATACCCGGTAGGTGATGCCAGCATCTGAAATGGTCTAATACATAGTGGACAACACTATTTCTGCCAACAACTGATGCAACCACATCTTTTTAAGCCTCTATATCTCCTGTAATAACCTTGTTACTTATTGTTACTATTGTCTTTCTAGGTCCTATATCCAAACACAAACTAAGGTTGACGTCAACAGTCTTGACAACCGTTAGATGTCACTAACACTTGACACAACTAATATTCGGCTCTTCTTTATATGCCTTTAAGTCCATTTTTCCTGATGCTATATATTCCTCATCTTCATTTAGACAATGTTGAAACCCTGCCACTGCCGCTTTCCGGTGGTGCCAGTCCCCATCTGGGAAAAGTAAGAGGGCGATGTTAATGGTCTTTGTTATAACACAGCATTAAATGAACCACCAAACAATCACTGTTGAGAAATAGGTACTGCATAGGCTCCCTTGACAATGACAACGGTTCACAATTTTTTCTTATCAACGTCAAGGGCCTTTATGCCATTTTGTAGTCCTCTATACATCCAGTCACTAATACGACTAACATAATGACTTCTATAGCGACGCTATCACAATGCCCAAACAAGTGAAATCATAATCAGATGTTATAATACACTGGAAGAGCCAGGTCCAAAATCCGACAGATCAGAGGAAGCAGAAGCCAGGCTACTGTTGGCATAAGCAAGACTGCAAGATACAAGACAGATAACAGTCTGTTTACTATTAAAATAGTAGATGTTAACGACCATGACTGCCATAAGACATTGTCCATAAACATTGAATACTTCTTCACACAATTTTCACAAGTAATTGAAAACTATTCTTTATCACTGGAGTTGGGCTGGGAGAGTTGGGCTGGGAGTTGGGGGGAGAGCCCCCCTCATGGGGGGCGCTATATAAGTTCTCTCAGCGAATGAATGAATGAATGAATGAACAACTTCATAACTCTGTGCTGAAGAGGTTGTGTGTGCTATAGACAAACACTATCTGAAACTTGAAAAATCGATTAGTCAACCTTCATGAATATTGATGATATGCATGTTTATTAATATTCATACAGGCCTATGCTGATGCATAATGTCAAGCACCCCTGGACCCATCAAACTCACGCAGATAATCAACGGGTCAGCTATCACTGTTCATTTATAAATAATGATGCGAGGTTATGAGTATTAACTTCGGCTCGTGAATATTGATGCCAGCTTACGCCTTTGCATAACAGCTGGAAATACACATATTAATCTCTCGTCACGCAGTAAGTAAGTAAGGGAGTAGTGAATTTCAAATGAACCCAAAGGACGCGCGACCATTTGACCAAACTGGATCAGAGCGACTCCGATAGTGGACCGGGACTTACAAATAGCGTCCGTTGAAGCTCATGTGATGACCACAGCCACAGACCTGCACTCTAAATACACTGTGCCATACAATTCACGGTAGCAGTCAGCGTGTTGGTCTGTTAACTCAAATGTTGGGGGCAATCCAAATCCCCGTCAGGGTAGAAAAACGTTTCAGGATATCTGTTCCATACCCATCCACTAGCAAACTCAGTTATAAAATAGGTACACTGACCACACTGACTATACAGAAAGAAATGTCTCAAAACTCGTTATTTTTATTGGTTTTAAAAATCTGGGTATCTAACAGCTCTTCACCAGAAGACTGACTAACTGTGCCTCAGATTCACACTTCTTTGTGACCCTGCAAGTGTTAAAAATGCTTGTAATAATAATAATACACATTCGGTGGGTGATCAGGTGGCTAGGAAGAGTACTGAAACTAAGCCCTCGTATGCCAAGGCTAAGAAAAATGAAGTCACTAACACTTTGTATACCCATGACTGCCTTCAGAATTTAACAAAGTTCTTCCACTCTGCACTGTCCTGGGTCTGTAACCATATGACTGCAGGTGTACTACTGCTGAAGTATTTCAAACAACGACCTTGGACAAGTTGTTCCTCACATATATGTAATTGTAATTGCAAATTTATATAGCACCAATTGAAAAGAGACTCATCAGAGGCCCTCCACAGAGATAGATCTGTTTGTCTGACTCTTCAGTCAGATTTAATGGCTCTGTGCACATAATAAGTGCAATAAATAAACAAATAAAAAAGTAGTGTCTCCTAACAGCACCCAAGACGCTATTGTCGTTCAACTGCCCATGTACATAAACTGTCTCATCTCAAGGCAGGTTTGATGTCTCTCGCTGCAAGACAGTTTTGTCCATCCATCACAAAAAGTCGGGCTATGCGTGACTGTATTTCTACCAGACAATAATGTCTATGAGCATTTGGCTTACATTAGTGTTTACCACTCCAGACATTTTTATTAGTGCACGCAAACTTTGCAAAGAGAACTGTTACTCAGTGGCATCTCTCAGTCAGTGTAAAGTAGGGCTGTAAATCAAATTTCTCTGGCAGTTATGCAGTACGGTCCATAAATCCGTGTGCTTCTAATTGGTTTCCCAAGTTAAGGCACTGTGCCACTGCCTTGTTTTGGGTGGTGCCAGTCCCAGGCCTGGATAAAGTAGGGGGCAATGCTAATCATCTTTTTTATGACATAGCATTGTTAAACAAAACTATCCTTCGTAATTTCAAGTATGCCTACATTGTTTTCAGTTGACCCCAGGTCAGGCCATTTAGACAAACAGTCATACAGATAAACAGTACCTTAAGATGTCCCCTCCCACAGGTAGCCATTCGTATGACCTGTCAGCGACTTCAATATGACTTTTACTCCAAATATGACATCAGATGGCTAATATTCTCCTTCGCCCACTGATTCCCCCCCCCCTAACATTGTAATTGTAATTAGAGATTTTTACAGCCAGGCCACAAGAGAAGAACTAACAAACTGCAGAGGCTCAATGATGTCAAATGTCACCAGGAACAGAATATTAGCAAACACTGCTCAGATAATTACAAGAGTCGCGCTTGGCAGGCTCTCACCGAAAGTGTAGTGTACTGCTGCCAGTGTACTACTGTCAGTGTACTCAATTTATAGCCGAGTTGGCTAGTGGGCACAAGTGTAACATGCAGGATCTCAGAAAATCTTTCTGATTCCTTAAGCCAGTCCAGAGAGGCCGCCAAGGTTATCAAGTGCTAACGACGTCATTGTACTTAGCCTCGGCTTATACGAGGCCGGAAGGCCAGCCTTCTCCTTTGCCGCCACCACCACTGTGTGGTCGGTGCACACATTTTATAGCTGAGTTCGATCGAGGGCGCAAGTGGAGCAGAAATCTCCAAACGTCTTTCCGCTCTAACGGGGTTAATTTTCGTTGGGAAATAATTTCTGACCTTTGCCTGCCATGCATGATGACGCAGTCCTACTTATCCGGAAATGGTGACTCTCCAGTCCTTCTTCGGATTTTCTCTATGACGCACTTGCACAATAATCCGAGGCACAGACATAAGATCTTTCGGGCGATAAATATTCATTACCTGAACTTCATGGTCACATGGACAACTGCATACCGTTAAGTGGGCGGATGGGTAAGTGGGCAGATGGGTAGGCCGACTGGATGGGTAAGTGGGCAGATGGTAGGCCGACAGGATGGGTAACTGGGAGATGGGTAGGTCGACTGGATGGGTAAGTGGGTTGATGGGTAGGTCAACCGGATGGTAAGTGGGCGAATGGGTAGGTGAGTGGATGGGTTATGATGGGAGATGCAGATGGAAGGATGTGTACATGGGTGAAGGGATAGGCGAGGGTATGGCTTATGTGGCCAGATGGGTGATGGACGGGCAAGTTATTATTATTACTATTATTATTATTATTATTATTATTATTATTATTATTAATTAGTAACTGCTACATTGCTTTGTCTAATGCACAAGGTATCAACCGATGGTGCACCAAAACCTAGCCATCATCAAGTCAACAGCTACCAGAGTCTCGGGGGTAGGTTTACAAGTATGGTAAGTAGGTATATGTGCACATATTAGTGGTGTGAACTGTGAAGGATACTGTGTTTAGTTTGAAGCTACGTCTTTAATTGGATGTTAGGCCGATAAATCCTGCATAAATTCGCTTTGATATGCTTCCTTTCATTTGCATACAAGTTAAGGACTTTACCTCACTTACCTGTATATTTGGGTCATGTTAATAATCGCGATCACAAAACCGCGACCGTCACAATAGCGATCACAAAACAGCGACGCACAAAATGCGACTGCGGCAAAACAGCGAGCCTCAAAACAGCGATTAGGCCTGCTATATAAGACAGTAGAAATCACAATAAGGGACGTGATCTCTAATTTGAGTCTCCAAGTTTAACATTAAACATGTGGGTATAATCTATTAATCTTGCAGTTTAGGTACTTTGATTACATGTACACTTTTATAGTGGATAGTCATCAGCAATTGCGATGATTGATGAAAATATAACAGAAACTAGAAGCTGGATGATCGATGAAAATATTACATAATAAACTTAAACTAGAAGTTGGATGAGCAATCAAAATATGGTAACCTTGGCTTTTACCATCTGAAAATATTAACAGTGCATGAGCGATGAAAACAATTCATAGTAAAACTTAAACTATAAGTTGGAAGATTGATGAAACTATTAGTGAAACTAAAAAGCTGGATTATCGATGAAAATACTACATAATGAAACTCAAACTAGAAGTTGGAAGAATGGAAGTGCGGTGAAAATATACCGTTTAGCGCCGATATCATTGCCATGGACGAGCGATGAAGACATTCATAGTAAAACTTAAACTAGAAGTTGGATGAGCGATGAAAATATAGCACAAACTTGAAGCCAAAAGATTGACAATAGAATAATGCAAATGATTCCAATTAAAAATAATTAAAGTACCTAACTGTAGGATTACCACATTTGTTATAAGTATAGGCCAACTTCGTCAGACATTGGAAATATATCGATGAAATCGCTGTATTGGTCGTTGCTATTTTGTGCACTCGCTGTTTTGTGCGTCACTATTTTGTGATCGCTATTTTGACGATCGCGGTTTTGTGATCGCGGTTATTAACGTAAGCCTATATTTGTAGGGGGTGATGCTATCGAGTATGATGTTAATTAGCTGACCGGTGCACCTGGTCAACCACGTGGAAGATTTGCACAAAGGTAGTTGATTAAGTGTTTACCTCACGGCGAGGTAACAGGTTCGGTTCCCTGCTCTCGACAGACAGAGAACAGAGGCCAATGACTTCTAGTTTTCTCAACGGACGGACAGAGAAAGAGTGACGGACGATTCTTCCGTTCTATAGAATTCTGTTGATTTTTGTTTACCTTTGGTGATTTTTCATTGAATTAAACACTTTTAAAATCAATCTAGGCTTAGCTACTGACTAGATTTGGCCAGAGATTGATTTATCCTCAAGGTGGGTGACTAAAGACTACGTAGCCAGATGGTTAAGCGATGAATGGGTAAATTGGTCAGATGGGTAGATTCACAAACTGGTATTTATACAGCAGAGTCAAGCAAGCCCCCATATACAGAACTTTACAATACAATACAGCTGTATTTGATGTTGCCCTCCTTCTAAGAAGCGCACATGACCATAAGACAGAACATCGATGGTGCAGAGCAATTGTAAGTGAAGGACTTGCTCAAGGTCCCTACACAGTAACTGCCTCAGGCAAGGATCAAACCCGAACCCTCCGTGTTACAGGCCAAGCACTCTAACCAATCGGCTTTGTGTTAATTCAAAAGGTTTTAGTCTTGTTAACTTTTCTTCTAGTTCTCGTATCATTCACAGGGAGTCTGCATATTCACTTACACAGACAGTTGTATAGAAGGGTATGTGCATGTATGGGTATGGTAGATGGCGAATAGGTTAGATGGGTTTATGGTAAGATGGACAGATGGGCATGGGTGCGTGGGTGGGTGGTCATACAGGAGGAGTCTTGTTCGTGCTGAAGAGCATAGCACCAACTTCACCCATACAATGAAAACAACAGCAATGAAGACGATTATGAATACTGATTGGAAACGCGGGCAAATAAAGGCAGCAAAGTCTGAGGTCTAAGGAACCACTCAAAGCCACTCCACGGTCGAGAGACATGCAGAAGCAACTTAATAACCGGATTTACGAACAGATAGACAGATCAAAACACAAAGACACAGAGAGCAAGAGACAACCAAGAGATAGGCATACACAGACAGAAAGGCAGAGAAATAGACACCAACACAGAAGAAGACAAAGAGTAACGCAGAGAGAGACGGACACAAAATGAGACAGAGTCAAAGACATAAACACAAATACACAGCTAATCGCAAAAAGACAGAAGCAGACAAAGACAGATAGGCAACAAGACATTACAGCAGACAGCTGACAGAAATAAATGCAGCGATGATGCAGTACAGAGAAACAAAGTTTTTGTGCAGCCAAAAGACTGTAGACCAGCGGTTCCCAAACTTCTCTGGGTCTCGACCCACTTGTGAATAGCATGGCAGTCTCGACCCACTTGTGAATATCTTGGCAGTCTCGACCCACTTGTGAATATCTTGGCAGTCTCGACCCACTTGTGAATATCTTGGCAGTCTCGACCCACTTGTGAATATCTTGGCAGTCTCGGTACCCACTGTGTAAAATTAAGTATTGTGTACTAAAATTTGCTTCGTAAATTGGTATCGATATATGCGGATTTACGTACAGCATCTAGACATTTAAAGCATTAAAAGGAAACTTTGGTTAAAGCCGTTTTACAATTTACTGCAATGCAGCTAGTAATAGCCCAATCATGGCTAATTGTTGTTGTTGCAAAAAATAAATGTTTGTCGAAGAAATTTGGCGACCCATTTGCCAGAGCTTCGCGATCCACTTTTGGGTCGCGACCCACAGTTTGGGAAACTCTGCTGTATACAATAAAAAGACAAACTTACAAGGCCATACAAGCACAAATACAGGTAGACAGAACAAAGGCACCAAGACATATCAACAGCAAGTATTAAAGAGACACACATCATAATATGAAAAAGTACCATCAGGACATATCACTAATTACAGACAGACTGAAATAGGGTCAGATGACATCTCATAAACACAGGCAGACAGACAGACAGACAGACACCAAGAGACAGACACATACCGACGCCGAGGCCAAACGTACGCAGAGAAAGTGCTGAATGAAACAGGACAGACATTAAGTTATTACCAGCACCTACTCCAAGTTACATCAATAATAGCAGTTTGTTTAATTACAGTTGCAGTCCACTGTTTACTCAGAACAGGAGACAAATGTGTCTCTTGTTCAGACAGACAGACAGACAGACAGACAGACAGACAGACAGACAGACAGACAGACAGACAGACAGACAGACAGACAGACAGACAGACACACATTTCCTATATAGAAGACAGCCCTGAAAGTCTGCTTCTTTTAATCCAGACATTTCGCTTCTAATGAATGACACATCCCGTAAAAGTAAGACCACAACCACCACCAATGGATACCTTTGCTTAGTGCTTACCTTACAATTCATTCATTCATTCATTCATTCGTATATTTATATAGCGCCACTTCAAGGGAACTACTCAGAGGCGCTCCCGACTCCAGCACGGCGAAAAAGAGCAGTTTTCAGGTGATGAAAATTCACCATGCAATAGCCTTGCTTTATCATACCTTGCTTTACCTGCCTTACCTTATTGTAAACTGTGATACCTTATCACATCGACCTTGCTTTACCCTGCCAGTTCATCTATTTCTGCTCCTCCTCTGGGCCATTGTCTTTTCTATACTCTCTCTCTTTCATCTTCTCACACAGAAGGCGTAGTTCCCAGGATGTTTGATAAGCACCACTACCTGCCCCGCATGTGTACCTGGACATTTCAGGTGTCTTAGACTCTTAGACAAAGGGAAAACATGCACATTCCTAAGTACAAAGATTTCTCCCAGTACAAAGGGCTCCTTTCTTAATGCATCAGCAACTCCTTAACAAAGGATGCTCCAGTACCAAGTAGATTCTCAAATGACGTGTGTGTGTGTGTGTGTGTGTGCGCGCGCGCGTGTGTGTGTGTGTGTGTGAGCACGCTGAAAATAATATCATCATCAACACCATTTCCTGACACCTGTCATTTGGCAGTTATGGGTACGAACAAATTATCTCCACTGTCCTCGGTTATGTGGCAAGTCCAGTGCTCCTGTCAACGCTAGTCCAAGTTTTCTTATATCCTCCAAGTCTGCTGTCCTCATTATATACTGTCTATCCAGCACATTCTTCGTTTTCGACATGGACCAGAAAATTAATATAATTCTGCCCCAGAACACAACCTCGTAATAGGACCATCTCGTTCTAGCATCGGATCTGGCATGGCGCCCACACGCACCATGCAGTATAAACAAACACTCGTGGGTGTAGTTTCTGACGGCCTGCCTCGATTGAAGACATAATCACAATGACCTACGTGTTCACCTTTTCTACCTTCAGTGGGTGCAGTCACTTGCATCCTGTTTTACCGTACCGAGAGGAGGTGGGGGTGCTCGATACTGTAGTGGTTAGTGTGCTGTACTGTCAATCAAGAGGTCTGGGGTTTAAATCCCCGCCAGGGCCGATATTTGGTTTGAGATTTCTGTTCCATCTGCACCCCTAGAGGCCTAGACAACTCAGCTATAATGAGTACAATGAACGTATGCTGTCCACGGGAAGACGAGATGGTGGGGCTGGCCAGCGACCACCCACCCTCATAAGCCGTGGCTAAGAAAATTAAGTCGCTGACACTTCATACCCAAGGCAGCCACTCAGAGCTAGTTAAGGGACTGCTCTTCTTCTTCTTCTTACTATATTCTGACTCGAACCCAAGTTCCCATTGGCTGGAACTTGTCTTAACTCTTCTGGCCATTTTGTTTCAACACCTCTTCTGAATTATACAGAAACTTCCAATTTCTTAAACACCCCCAAACAGTAATCTAAAAAAGAGGAAAACTTGCCTCTCGTCGTTTTATTGGCAGCCTCCTGAAATTCAGAAAGAACTCCAGGTCGTTTTCTTGGCAAAGTGATTGTTCTGAATTTAGAAGAGGCCCAAAAACCGTAGTCATTGGGAGATAACGGCGATGACGGATCCGAATAGTCAACTGAAACAGACGGTGCCTGACTTCCGTGGTTGGCTCTACATAAAGCCCCATTAAAAGACGAATACAGACTGATGCAGTTGCGACCGATCGACCACAAAAAGGCGACCCCAGCCCCATCTGTTCTCCTCTCAGCAGTGTCTGGAGATAGGAGACACTAATGCCAACTTGTATGAATTTCTCAGCACAACAGTTGTAGACTTCATGAGATTTCAGTGGCTATGCTTAGGTTCCCGAAAAGGCGCTATGGTATTGTTCAGATACTATTGGTAAGTATAAAAAGCAATGAACCCAGGTATACTTACAGAATGATGATGCATTGACCCAGTGGACACATGCCTGTGATAGATTACCTATCGACAACTATGAAGTATACATGAAAAAACATCTTAAACACTTTGAAAACCCATTTTACATAAAGTTATGGTACATAACTTTCAGTTGTTGTTACGTTATGTGATGTTGCTACATCACGTTCTGTTAATATGTTAACTAATATCACGCAATTCATGTTATGCTGCACGTAGCATTGCCAGTTCTGTAGAAGCCAAATCTAGAAGAAATCTCCCCAGCTTAAGCCAAACCCTTACAACCCAGCTATGGATCAGAAATAACGGTTTCATTTTGACAGTTGGATAAGAAGAAAGTTTGACAAAAAAGGGTAGAACTTCCTGAAAAGTGTTAACAGATTTCACCTTTTCAAATTCAAAACAAAAAGTCAACTTTAATCGTGGTTTCACGGTCGGGAGTGCCTCTGATGGGTCTCTCTAGAAGTGACGCTATATAAATTTTCAATTACAATTCAGAAATAACACACACACACACACACACACACACACACACAAACGAGTCCAGCCAGGGCAACAAATGCGACCAGACATCCCACAGAAGTTCTTCTGGCCGGAAATGAGGACCGACCAACATCGATCGGTCTTTGGTCACACGACGGCAGCGGCGGCACATAATGCACCTGGTCCTCCGGCGGCTGTTGCTGCTGCTGTTGCTGCTGCTGCTGCTGATATGCGCATCATAAATACCGAATGGCGGCGTTTTCCAGTGCCTTCTAATTGGCAGAAGAGGGTCGGTGGCCGTGCGTCAACCGCCTCCGTCGAGGATTTACGACCCGGACGGAAAACAAGAGTGGAAAACCACCGCCAGCCACTATTCCGGACGACATCAAAAACAAACGCAGCCAGCTGTTAAGCTTTTAAACGAAAGGCTACGAGACGATGACGACGGATGACAAAAGACGACGACAGATGAAAGCAAATGACTTTAGATGAATACAGATGACTGCAGGCGGATACAGATGATTACAGCAATACACTTAAGTGCAGATGAATATATCTATACACGACTTTCGACCAATAACTGCATCTGAATACAGATGACTTAAGATGAATACAGATGGCAATAGATGAATACAGATGACTAAACATGACAAGGAGTTTTGGTGCTAGAAAAGTTGATTCTTGTTAATATGTGATATGACAAATCAAAATGACTACAGATTAATACAGATGAAGGGTCAACCAAAAGGTCGGGGTTCAAATCATAGTTCAAGAATTCGCATTTTATGAATTTTAAGAATTTTAATATTTCAGCAATTTGAATGAACTTTAAAACTGGCAATGAAGTCTATTACTTGTTAACTTTTCAACTTTTTAAGCAAGTAAATGTCAATGTCATAGGCAATCAATCGTAAAAGATAGCTGACTAGTAACACAATAATTTACTGATATTCAGCTACTGTTCTACTTAGAGTCTTGAACTTCGAATTCTATCATAGTTGGGGTGTGTGACTGAGTGTCAGTCAGCAGAACGAAAACCCACCAGTGCCCCAGCTCCAGTGTGACTAGTCAGTCACTGACACAGCTAAGCCGGCTTGCAACCAAACATGGTTAAAGGTTGGCAACGTTCACTGAGCTGTGTCTTCTTCATCGTCCTCTGATTCTGAGTCAGAAACAGCCCACTCGACTGTGGTTTCTGTATCTTCGCCATGCAAATGCTCGCGAATTCGGCCAGAACAACCAATAAATTCCCTGTCACAAAGACAACACTGTATTTTTGGATTACCCTTTTCCTTCTCCTCAAAAAGCACTACATATTTCCACTCCGGTCATGTTCTTTCATCTTTGAGAAATTAGGTTTAACTAAATTAACTCACTAAACAATAAACTTTTAACTGAATTTTACATTAAATTCTAAGCAGAAACTTAACACAACAAATCATGACGTCATCACATTTGTTGCAGTTGCTTACGCTGCTTTTTGCGAAATGCCACTGTCAATGTAAAAAAGGCCCAGCAATGGCCCAACGAATTTTTACGAATTTAAAAATAGGCCAAAAATTCATGAATTTTTACGAATTTTAAAACCGAAAGTGACGAATTCTTGAAATATGGTTTAATCCCACCACAGCAGAAATTTGTCCAAGATTTCATCAACAGTTTTGTCCCTAGCCAACCCAGCTATAATGAGTACACTGACATTACACTTGACGTTATTAGACAGTGGGAAGATCTGGCGGCAAGGCAGAGGACTAGCGACCCACCCTCATATGAAAATTAAGTCACTAACACTTCATACCTATGGCTGCATCTGGGGTCTATACCTTCAGGAACTGTTCTTCTTCTTCTTCTACATATGTATACGGATGACTTACATACGACAGGTAGGTAGGTTATCATAAGAAGCAGGAGACTGGTTTGGCTGCCAAGAGTGGTTGTAGATGAGGCGCTAGTTGCAGTTGTGGGTATGGGACGTGCAACGACTCCAGATGACAGGGGTGCCGCAGGAAAGGCAATGGTTTGGGCAATCCATGAGGTCAAAGGTTTGGCTGAAAGTTCGAATTTCTCTTGGCAACTCTGCCTACCAACTGATATACGACACTACTATAAATAAAGTTGGCTATGATCCTCCTCAACTACGAGTCCCTCGGTCTTGTACAAGTACATTGTATACGAGGTTTGGGACTGTTCCTTGTCTGTCAATGGACCCACTGCTTGGAAGAGTCTTCCCTACCATCTGAAGAATACGCCATCTCTGGAGACATTCAAATCACAGCTCAAGGCCTACCTTCTTAAACTATCATAATTATGACTGTCATTGATTTTTTAACTCCTGTACAGCGCCCCTTCCTCGGCCGTCTATGGCACTATATAAATCGTCTTTTACAGATACAGTTTTCTCATTACAGACAGTTTGGAGTGGGCAGTGCCAGAGACGAAATTAAGGTTGTAACCAAATCTTTCCATTAAACCAGCCACCTCAGTGCAGTACATGACACACTACGTCGGTAGCCGTCAGTGGGGCGCAATCAAATGCACCCCCAGTTGCAATAACTCAGAAAGAAAGGTGAAAGGCGGCAGTATTATAAATCAGTTAGTTGGCCGCTTTACCCCTAAGGGAGGGTTAGCTCAAAGTCCCAATGAGATCTCTCTGGGTCGAAGCCTACACAAAAGCCCTTCTGGCTTGACAGCACATCCTTACATGATACACGCAGTAGCGTTATTAACTCTGACACACCCAGTACTCTGGTAGTGCCAGTCCCAAGCCAGCAGAAAGAAGGAGGGCATCATCTTTGTTATGACACAGTGTCGTTAAACACCAACTAACTGTAATTAAGCTAATGAAGCAGCAGCAATGGATAAGCAGTATGAAGAAGCCCGGTCCATTAAGCTAGCCTGAGAGGCAGCCATGGGTATAAAGTGTTAGCACCTTTTTTATTTTTCTCAGCCTCGGCATACGAGGGCGTTTGGCCAGTCCTCTCCCTTGTCACCTGACCTTTCCACTGAGAGTGGCCCTGCAAAGTGAACTGGCATACAAAAAGTACGACTACAAGGTCTATCTATCTAAAACTGGTGCTATATAAATTCCAATGCATTGCATTTATATTCCAATGAGAAAATGATCAACTGAGGCAGCTGAGCTCTGCATAATATCTTGTAACACCAGAAACTAGTGTAGCTATATGCAACTCCTTAAAAAAATTCACTACGAATACTTTGTCAGCTGCACTGGCTTCCCGTTGAATTCAGAGTACTATCCAAACTGGCCTATCTAATCTGTAAACTTAACACAAGCACTCCCTCTTACCTTCAGCCACTAGTAAGGTCCCATGTAACACAGCAGGACCTCGGGGAGGCGCTCACTTCCTTTCCTTAGGCAATTCACCTGGCAAGGAACTAACCCTAAGGCCCTGGACGTGGGGCCACTGCATCTCAGGACTTAACAATAACAACCCACCTTAGACCAGCGCCAAACGATACTGTCTGCTGACAGAGACAATTGTTCACACACAGTTTCGTTTGTTAGTTTGTCCAGGGTTGCTACAAAGAGCTCCCACGGCAGACTCGAACCCACAACCGTAGGTCACAGACCCAGTGCGTTAGCTGAACCGACCATCATGTCATACATCAGACACTAATCGCTCCTTATCTACCAGGTAAATTAGCTACTGTCGTAGTGGGCATTAAATAGACTACAAAGAAACTGCTTTGTCTACGAATCTCTTAGTTTCCAACAAGACATTATACACTGACCTTAGCAGCCATGTGTGTGCACGAGTGTGTGTGTGTGTAGGTGTGTGCGTGTATCTTTATGTGTGTGTGAGTTTCCATCAAGACATCTTAGCAGCCATGTGTGCTGTGTATGTGCGCATAAGTGTGTATGTATGTCTGTGTGAGTTTCTAACAAGACATTATGGGGGTCCATGCAGTAGTGGTAACATCACTGGCGTGAAGTGCAGTAGGTAGCGGGATCGCCTCCCGTAACCCTCCCAAAGGTCCACTCAGCCTATCATTTGCGAGATGGCGCGTTTGTGAAAATGAGATGTAGGACGTGATGGGCGCCTTGCAAGGCAGCCGTATACAGTTAAAAATCGACTCCTGTAATAACTTGTGATCATCCGTTCATATATACTGATTTGTAATCATACTGCGTAATTGTCAGTTTGAAGATATTAAACGAAGATTATTATTATTATACACTGACCAATGTCCATAGCAGTCATTTGTGTGTGTGCATGTGTATGTGTGCATTTCTAACTGCAATTGTGAAGACTATAGTGAAAGTGCTTTGTCCATGAAATGCTTCAATGGCAGTAGTTTCTGACATTACCAGTCATGACAACAACAATAACAACAACACTGACTAGACGGATACGGCAGTTCCGTCAGATCATTGCTTTCGACGCCCGTCTCGACTCTCTCGCTCGAAGATTGCGGCCGTAAATTCCTTAGAAGAACAATAAGGCCATAGAAAGGTAAAGACCCAGATGCATTCAGTGTATCAGCTGCAGCCGTCAGCAGCAGCAACAACAACAAAAGGCATCATCATCTCCTCAACCATCACCAGTCTCAATCGTTCACTCAAATCTGCTAAACAAGCATGAATCATCATCATCAGTACCTAACATCAGCCATTTGCGGCGATGGGTACGAATAAATGTTCTCCATTGTCCTCGGTTATCTCATTTGTCATGTATAGTGCTCCTCTCAGTGTGTAGTCCTCATTTATACTGTCTGTCCAGCGTAGTCTTGGTCTGCCTTTGTTTCTTTTCTCTTAGAATCTTCTATGTGGTGCCTTGTGTGGCGATCCCTCACTGACATTCTCTCCACATGTCCAAAGTGCAAACCATAGATATGACACCACGAACGAACAACGAACATAAGTACATCTCCTCATTTCCTCTATTTCTCACTCTCTTCGCCCCCACGCCCTCTTCTGTCTGTCTGTCTCGCTCTCTCTCCCCTCCTTCCCTCGTCCGCACCGCTCTGCTTCACCCCTACCGCATACAGCAGTTCTTGTAAGCGACTCAGCCTATAGCTCCTTCCCGAGTACAACTGGAGTCCCCAAAAGCTTTATCACCCTGCGGTGCTGTATTTCTGAATCTCGGGTACCACCGGAGTATCCGAACCTTATCCGAATGTTCCAACCGGGCAGGAGCACTGCCTTATCGCGACCGCTCCCGATTTCCTTTAGAAAATCGGGAGCGGGCAGCATGAAAGACAGACAGCTGACGTGGCGAGTCTGCCGGCCGTGAGGTATCTACAGTGGAGTCAAGCATGGGAAAGCTTTCTGCAATTCTGAACAAGAGCAGCTCCAGACCGTCCAGCGGTTTTGACCGCTATCAATGCTGAACTGACCGAGCGGAGGAGAAGGAGCAGGACAGAGCGAGAGGCAAGAGGAGAGGGACAGTTAGGCAGAGAGGCACACAGCGCATAGAGATAAAGAATCACAGAGAAAGACAGATAACAACAGAGGCAGGCAGACTGAGGTGCAAGACAGTGGCAGAAGTATACAGAAACAGAGGGGCAAGCAGGAAGACAAACGGAGAAACACAAAGGGACAGAAAGTATGACAGACACATCAAGAGAGCACAGCAGAGACATACAGACAGATAGACAAGCATAGCGGCATACATACATCAACAGAACTAGGAATGGGACAGGGACACAGATAGCCGGAAGAAGAGATCAAACAGAGACAAACAGTTAGAGAGACATGGAGAGTCACCTAGGACCACAGTATATGCATCTGCCATTTAACCGACTTCCTTTGGCTGCTGTCGGCCAAAGCATCTGGCTGATGACATCCAAAGATTCTAATGGCAAAATGAATTGCATCTCTGGATGCTTGAGCAGCAGCAAGACCAGCACCAACAACAGAATTCCCCATCACCAGTAGAATCATCATCATCATCATCATCATCATCATCATCACCACCACCACCATCACCATCATCATCACTATATTTATCATCAGCAGCACCATCTCAATCATCATCATATGATGATGATGATGATGATGATGAATACGAAGATTTATACAGTGCTGTAACATGACACATGCCGTTACAAGGGCGCTTTGACATAATCAGCATCACAATCACAGTCATCATCATTGCCATTATTATCACAACAGCAGCAGCAGCAGCACCATCACAATCATCATCATCACCACGTGCACCCATTTCTGCATCAATAATATAACTCCATCAAGTATGTACCTGATAAGTTCATAACTCAGCAGCATGCTAAACACATATCAAAAGGATTATTGAATCTCAATGGGAGGTTCACAGCAGACTTTAGAGGTAATACATAAACCTCAGAGGTACAACACATAGGAAAGACCTTTGGGAATTAAAACCACTTCAGGTACACGTATGCCTAAGAGCTAAATAAGAGGTCAGAAAAGACCAATGAGGGATAGAAAAGACCAATGAGGAACAGAAAAGACGAATGAGGAACAGAAAAGACCAATGAGGAACAGAAAAGACCAATGAGGAACAGAAAATACCAATGAGGAACAGAAAAGACCAATGAGGAACAGAAAAGACCAATGAGGAACAGAAAAGACCAATGAGGAACAGAAAAGACCAATGAGGAACAGAAAAGACCAATGAGGAACAGAAAATACCAATGAGGAACAGAAAATACCAATGAGGAACAGAAAAGAAAAATGAGGGATAGAAAAGACCAATGAGGAACAGAAAAGACCAACGAGGAACAGAAAATACCAATGAGGAACAGAAAAGACGAATGAGAAACAGAAAAGACCAATGAGGAACAGAAAAGACCAACGAGGAACAGAAAAGACCAATGAGGAACAGAAAAGACCAACGAGGAACAGAAAACACCAATGAGAAACAGAAAATCTTGACCAACGAGGAACAAAAGATCTTGACCAATGAGGAATAGAAAAGACCAAAGAGGTACAGAAAAGACCAAAGAGGTACAGAAAAGACCAGGGTTGCTTTGTAAAGTAGGGCATAGCCGGGTACTGACCCGGATACCCGGAAATTCCGGGTATTGAACACCCGGAAGACACCCGGACCCGGAGCTGAAAGGTCATCCGGGTCCTGGTGGGTAAATGTCAACTAACAGTAACATAATGTAATGACATCAGGAACAGTAAGTTGCCTTGGCGATGGCTTTTGGCTGTCCATGATCTGCCGGCGTTTTCCTTTGATGTTGAGAACTCCATCAAGTCCCTCTCCCCTCCTACTCTCGCCTAGACGCCACAATTTCCTTTGATGTTGAGAACACCATCAAGTCCCTTTCCCCTCCTCATTTCGCCTATGACAATTTCCTTTGATTGTTAAGAACTCCATCAAGGCCCTCCCCCTCCTCCTTTCGCCTATGCACCCACAATTTCCTTTGATTATAGAGAGCTCCAGCAAGTTCCTCTCCCCTCCTCATTTCACCTATACGCGGACAATTCTCTTTGATTATTGAGAACGCCACCTAGTCCCTCTCTCCCACCATTTTCGATCATTGCAGTTGTTTTCCTTGTTTATTAAAATGTTTTGAAGTTGATTCATAGAGGGTAGAGCGAAGTTATTTTTTCGCGACATTGTGTTCGGATTAGAGATTTGAGATCACTTTTAATTTCAATACCCGGACCCGGTACCCGGACCCGGCAGGTTTTTATTCAAAGTACCCGGACCCGGTACCTTGTTGAAAAACGGCACCCGGCTATGCCCTATTGTAAAGCAGATCTTAAGAGGCTAAACTTGAAAGTTGAAAACATGTTCAACCGGGTTTGCCAAACTGTATAACTTTCGATTGCTCCGTTCTAATGATAAGAGACCCATTACAAAGGAACAACAATACTCAATCATGTACTATAAAAGGGCTGGAACTTACTTGACACCGCCGGCCAATCACACCTGTCATCTTTAAAGTGAAGCAAGGCGATGTCAGGTAAGGCAAGGTAAGGTCAAGTCATATTAGGCAAGGTGAGGTGAAGTAAGGTAACGTAAGGTGAGGTCAAGTAAGGTTAGGCAAGATGAATTGAAGTAAGGTAAAATGAGGTCAGATAAGGTAAGTCAAGTAAGGTAAAGCAAGGTAAGGTCAGATAAGGTGAAGTAAGGTATGGGCCCATAAAGTAAGGTTAGACAAGGCAAGGTAAAGTAAGGTCAGATAAGGTAAGGTAAAGTAAGGTTGGGTCAAGTAACATGAAGATAAGGTACATAGATAAGGTGAGGGGAAGTAAGGTTAGGCAAGGTCAGGTAAGGTGAGATGAGATGAAGGAGAAGTAAGAAAAGGTAAGGTAGGGTCATGTGAGGTAAGATAAAAAAAGATCTGGCCAGGTGGATAAGGCAAAGTATGGTAATGTAAGGTACCTATGGCAGGCCTCCCTCATCATA
The DNA here is from genome assembly GCA_963556255.1 of Allolobophora icterica. Lineage (NCBI taxonomy): Eukaryota > Metazoa > Annelida > Clitellata > Crassiclitellata > Lumbricidae > Allolobophora > Allolobophora icterica. The sequence continues at coordinate 62,201,916 of OY744603.1, forward strand.
ACCCTAATGTTATTATTACTTCCTTGTTCTATTTGTTTTTCTCTGCATTATTTGGTATGTAAATCGCTGTGCATTTGCTAGCATTCCTTAAAGAATACACTTACTTACTTACTTCATATCATTGATTCCATCAGCTGAATAACTTCAAATAAGACTTCTGTTATATCACTCCACATCAGATGGCAGAAATAGCCCAAAGAACACCTTTGACCTTTGGGTGCACTCTGCCAAACGGAAGTGTAGAAAATGAGCAATTACCTTGTCTTACCTACCTTCAACCTCACATTTATTACCTCACCTCAGGCGATGACAGAACCTTAACTGAAACAACGGACAAGACAAAAACGCAAATCACAAAAGCAGACTATGGTGGCCGATTGGCTCGTGGGTAAATATTAGACCAATGGCACGCCGGCTCAGCCTAAACACACACGCACATACACACACACACACACACACACACACACAAGAATTAGAAAGAGAAGGAGACAATGCAGAAGATTGTAGGCTGCAATCGGCAGAGGCAGAATGCGGTGTCTAATGGCAATAGGTAGATTGTATCCAAACACTAGAAATGAACACTGTCTAAATGTTGACCAAGACCCAGTCAGTCATTCAGTGTTCAGTTGTTGTCTCACGTGCCAACCTGTCGATAAAATCCAGACCTGACAGAAAATGATAGTCGCTCTCTCCCCGTGGACGTGTCTCGACCCATCCATCCATTTATTCAGTCATTCATTCAGATCATTTATATAGCGCCTCTCCAAGACAACTACTACCCGGAGGCGCTCCAAGTCCAACCTCGGCAGAAGTTTTCAAATGTTTATAAGGCATCCAAGACAAGTAACCAGCTCTAGCCTGTTTTTATTGCTCACGGCCGCAGAGCGACCCTGGCGGAGGGTGTTTTTTCACATGGGAGGGGGGTAAGAAAACACTTCCATGGGCCACAGCAATCACGATAAACACGACCACTGCTCTATCAACAACTCTAAATCTTCTTCCTTTAACATCTCTGGACAACCCCTCTGACACGACGCAGCATTCCTGAATAAGCTGGTACCCTGCGCTTAGGTTTATAGTACAGTGCTTTCAAAAGTTGGAGTTTACGATTACCATTAAAAGGCCGTACTTAACTTTAACTGCCCCGACGACCTTCTCAGTCATCAGCAGTACACTTGAAAGATCTATATTTGTCGTCAAAGTGTTTGATTTTGTAATCGTAATTGCACAATTTATGTAGCACCTCTTCACAAAAACTCTTCAAGCGAGTTTTAAAAAGCTCTAGAAGATATATGTGACTTGCTTTCTTTTACCAGATTTTAATTAAATTCTCTTTCTCACGTCCATCTTTTAGGTTGCCCCAATAACTCCCACATGAGCTCTATGGTCTTCTTTGCCTCCTCAGTACCTCAGACCCTGCACCGCGGTGGTGCTGGTAATGGTGGTTGTGGTGGTAGTGGTGTTCGTCAACAGAGCTATCTAGTTACAGGCCGTAGATAAGTAGCGTAGCGTCGAGCATATTAGCGAATGAAAAATGGGGCACAAAAGTCGACAGGCAGTCATCACCCAGTCGTGATATGTACAGACCAGATACAACGACTTTGGCCTTCATTTAAATTTGGCCACCAGTGACGCACTAGATCGCCCCTACATTGAGGACGCGCGTCAGCAAGGGATGTCACGTGAACCACGCCACTGTCAGGTTTATGATCAGTCAGAAAAAAATAGCCCAGAATCATCTTAAAGATCCTTTTGGGTACGGGTCCAGGCCAGTGAAATCTAGTTCTAAAGCACTCGGATCCCCCTTGAGGTGGCCCATCAACTGCATGATGACGTCAATCCGAATGACCCATTAAGGACTCTGCCACCGTCCAACAGATAGAGAGTTACTGACTGACTGACTAACCCAGAAAGACTGACGAAGAGAAAGAGAGAGACAGACAGACAGACAGACAGACAGACAGAGATTGACTGGCCGAATGAGAAGTTGACTGGCTGAATGACAGCACAAGAGACTGATTGACTGACAGGTCAGAGAGCAATATAATGTGAGTGGGCGAGCAAGAAAGGTGTGAATGAGCAAGCGAGTCAATGAGCAAGCAGCAGAATGAGTAGATGAATGATCAAGCGAGTGAGTCAGTTACTGTGAATGTATACATATCTCCTGTCCCAATATACAATACACATCCTAAATCAGCGCTACTAAACTTTGGTCCATGGCCCAGGACCTGTCTGCTGGATGATCGGTTACTGGGTCACGGAATGATACCCGGAATCATAATTATGATCATAAATAAAATACTAAATTGTATACAATTTAAAACATTAAAAATTATATCATGACATAGTTTTCATGCATGATGAAAGTTTAAAACATACTTAACAGTAACAAAAATATAGTTGTAATAAACAATTACAACATTATGAAATCTAAATTTTAATATAAAATGTCATAATATAATGTCCGTGATGTTGATGCTGGTGTTGAAAAGCAATGGTCCGCAGTAAGGCTGGTAAAACAATTAAAACTTTGGAGATATACATGTACAGTGGTTTAGGACAATGCTTCTCAAACTTTCAAATTCTGTGGACCGGTAGGCCTAATTACACAGCAGTTGCATGTTACAAAGTTGGTATGAAGTCAAAACCCACTTTATAACTTGCAACTGCTGTGTAATTCCTAAACTTACTGCTTACAAACTTATTACTTAACCAAGACCTTTAAATTTATTGATGTCTTGAAAACAAAAGTCACTGATTGAAAGCATTGAGACACTGCTTGACCACTCAATCATAAACCAAATTTCCGGCAAACTTCAAGCCAATCCCATATTCCCTCAACTGCTCACCAGCAATAAAGTGCTTCTCTGTGATTCACTGTGACCTCGTGTCACAACCATACCGGTAAAACATAAAAGTACAACATTTGCTTGTTTACAAGCCTTCAGAAGAAGCATCTTCTAAGGTTTAAGGATGCTCTGGCCCAGGTGCAAACACATAACAACAATCCAATAGTTGTACACCTTTTTTTACGAGATCACCATTTCTTCCAGCACCTAGCAAGAAAGACTCAGGATTCTATGACCCATTTGTCACACCCGCATGGGGCACAGTAGCCGAATGGATAGAGCGCTCAGCCTGTAACGTGGAGAGTACGGGTTCGAGCCTTCACTAAGGCGATCCTTATAAGGACTTTGAGCAAGTTCTTAACTCACAATTACCCAGTGCCATCGATGTTCTGTCATATGGTCGTGTTTGCACTTCTGAACTTTGGACGGTGGGCAACACCAATAGTTGTCTAATGGGGTGGATATAATATGATTTAATTAACGAATAATTAGAGAACTAATTATACGGGGGCAACTAAGCTGACATGTAAGGAAGTCATGATATGATAATAAATATTTAATATATGAAGTATAAACAGTAAAACAATAGACTAGGTATTACAAATAATGAGGTGGTATGAAACGAGACATAGAATGCCCCGTCACCGATATGAGTTGACAGTCTTACCAGTTAGGAGAATAGACAACTCCAGAGTAGAGCAGTAGCTTCTGCAAAGTGGTCATAAGCAGCCGGGGCCGGATAACATCTATAGGACCTATGGCTTTATAGTACCTGGTCAGTGGCCAAAACACAGCTAGCCTGTAATAGCAAGGTAAGTTATGATGCACTCCAGCCAAGCTAGCCTGCATAGTGACACACTGGCCTCCTAGGGACGGATATTAAAAGATAGCCAGTGGCAGATAGGTTATACAGAAAGGAGTATCTAGGCTAAGAATAGACCAGCAGTCCTTATACTAGATAAAGAGAATATACATATGCATATATACGTCTATATACATAATATATATTTAATATGAATGCACCCCCTGATAGTTGTATAAAGGCAATGCACTTGCTTGCATGTCTCTGTAGCAACACCTTAGGATGCAAAACACTCAGAATCGATCTTCCAGCTAAAGGGCATATGATGACCATAGCAATTCCACAACCGATCAACTTTTTATCTCTGGACACTCCTCTGACATCTCTAAAAAAAACATCTGACAACTTTGGAAAACCACACTGACATCTCTGGACAACACTCTGACATCTCCTGACATCCTCTGACACACCTCTGCACTCGTGAACAAGCTTAGCTTTAAAGCAGGACCATAGAAATATTACAGACAAAAACGAAGGTAATGACGAGCATAGAAGAAACACTTGAGATAAAAGTGGACACCGGAGGACTGGAGCAAGTAAAATCATTTGTGTACTTGGGGAGCAAGGTAACTGCAGAGGCGAACTGCAAGGACGATGTTAAATCAAGACTGGCCATGGGAATGGCAGTCATGGTTAAACTAACGAAAATTTGGAAGAACAAGTCAATTCATAATGACACCAAATTACGGATGATGAAGGCATTGGCATGGCCAACAGCAACATACGGATGTGAGGCCTGGACGTTAAAGAAAAAAGAAGAGAAACGCATCCAAGCATTTGAGAACAAGTGCATCAGAAAGCTGCTAAGCATTCCCTGGACAAAAAGGATAACCACCGAACAAATATACAAGCTGGCGAGGACCAAATGCGAACTGCTGAACCACGTCCGAACCCGCAAGCTAAGATACTTTGGACATATCATGCGTCAGCCGAAGGACAACATCGAAGGCAGCCTGATGACAGGCCTTGTAGAAGGGATTCGCAACCGCTGCAGACCAAGAATATCCTGGACTGACATTATAAAATGGATTGGACTATCTGGAACCAGACTAATGGCTGCAGTACGAGATAGGAAATGCTGGACAATGTTGACCCATTCATGTCGCCTATCATCGCAAAGCGACGACGGCGACATGACATGACATAGAATTTTGGCATTTAACGATTACTTTTTCAGCCTGATTGCTATTCCTCTTTCGCAATCAGTTGATGGATAAGAAGCGTGTTTGCTTACCGTCTTTGTCGACCCTCTGGATCATTTCCTTGGTTTCACGGTCAGTTGTCTGCTGACCTAGACTTTTCATGACTGTGAGCAATTCTGCCGACGTGATACATCCATCACCATCCTTGTCGAATAAGGCAAATGCCTCGCGAAGCTCTGGAGCAATTGCAACCATCGAAAACGTTAACTAATCTCCAGATTAACATTAATTTACTAAATAAAAATTATCGCCCAATTAATTTTAAACATTTCAAGCAAAAAAATCTAGAGAATAACTTTAATCAACTAAATAAAAATTATCTCTAGATTAATTTTAATCAGTAAAAATGTAATTGTAATTGGAGACAGTAAGAAAAATTATGTATTACATCATGTTACCCAGAGTCTAAAAGCAACTGCAAAGAATCTAAAAGACCTAGAAAAAATTATAAACCATTACACTGAGTTTCAAAACAACTATAAATGAAATTAGAAGAGCTACAAAAAGTAATGAACCAATTTACATAACACTGAGTTTCAAAGCAACTGAGCTACAACGACATGTACCAAAGCAACCGAGTCATTATTATTAGTAAGGAACATTTATATAGCGCTCCTTCAAGGCTGTCTACTCAGGAGCGCTCAACTGACTCTTCTCCTTTCAGCCAATTTGCTTCAGGTGAAAATTTTTCTCTACACTTGAATTGCAATTTTTACTGGTTTTTGTTTTAGGTCAAACGTTTTAACCGATGCTCAGATTAGCAAACATCGCCTGACAGAAGGCCGTTCAGCCTCCGATATGCACAGATAATTAGGCGCCTATTCATGAAATGATTCGTGATTCGCCTGTGAATCAAAGAAACGTTTATTGCCATTAGGGACCGTGAAAGCAGGTCTGTTAAACAAATCTGGTAACCGATCGTTAGATCAAGGTTTAATCATCTATCTAGTCATCGATTCATCCAGTCACTCATTCGTCTTGTTGTGAATCCAGTCATCCACCCATCCAGTTAGTCATCCTTCCCGTCATTCATCCATCAATTCAGTCATCTGTTTATTCAATATTTTATCCATCCATCCAACAAGTGATCCAGTCTGTCCATTCAGTCATTCATTACTCAATTCAACCATTCATTCATTCACTCACCCCTTCATTCAGCCATTAAATTCTCTACCCAACCAGTCATTCAGTAATCCTAAAATCCATTGATCAATTCACCCGGTCATTTATTCATTCAAATTCAGTCATCCATCTGTCAATCCAGTAACCCATTCAGACAATCCCCAGTCATTTTCACGCATTCACCTAGTCATTTTTTCATCCATTCAACCAGTAAATTTTGTCGATTCATCCAGTCATTTTTGTCCATTCACTCGTTCATTTTTCATCCATTCATCTGGTTCTTTCCATCTACTCATCTGGTCACCTTCGTCCATTCACTTGGCCATTTTCATCCACTAAGCAGGTCATTTTTCTCCATTCACCAGGTCATTTTCATCCATTCACCAGGTCATTTTCATCCATTCACCAGGTCATTTTCATCCATTTATCTGGTCATCCATTAATTTCCATTCATCAATCACCTGGTCGGTGCCTCATCAAAGACCACACAGGCAACTTTTGTCAACAGGGAAGGTCGGCTTTTCCACTCCATCTGTCACCAATAAATGGTCCAGTAGCATGTGCAACGTTGATACCAACGGCAAACACCGGCCGCCGCCGCCGCCGGCGAGATAGCCGTGGCCAACCGACAGAGGCGCATACTATACGACCGACCGATACGTTGTTTGAACAGGGAAAACCCGCCGGGCTGAATGGCTCCCCTCAAAGCCTCCGAGTACTATCAAGTAGTTTTCCTATTGTGGCGCTATATAAGTCTAATGTGGAGGCAGACGAGGAGGAGCACGAACAGACGTAGGCGGGAGGATGAGGAATAGGAGTACGAGCAGCAGGAGTAAGAGTAGGAGGGTTATGAATAGAAGGATGAGTATTTAGGAGGAAGGAATCCGAAGGAGTGGAACGAGGAGCATGAGAAGCACGAGGAGGAGTAGGAGGACAAGCAGCAGGGGCAAGAGAAGGAGAGTTATGAATAGGAGGATGAGTATAGATAGGAAGGAGTGGAACGAGGAGGATGAGGAGCATGAGGAGAGCAGGAAGACAAACAGCAGGAGTAAGAGAAGGAGGCTCAGGATTAGGAGGACGAGTAGGAAGGAGGGGTAGAAGAAGAATGAGAAAGAGGAGCAGGAGCAGGAAATGGGCAGAGGAGGAGGAGGATAAAAGGCATAGGCAGGTTAGAGTTCTACTGTTTTTATCCTTGTTCTCATCACCATACATAAACATCGTCAGCAGCAGCAGCAGCAGCAGCAGCAAAAGCGGCTGCAGCATTCATCATCGTTCATCATTCCCCGACTGCTCATCCATCATCCTTGCCATTGTCGTTACTCGTTGTCCTGTCACCAACCGTAACCTTCCGTTCTCCCGTCATCAGGGCGATTATTAACAGTTGCCGTCGTAACAACAATAACCACCGCCACCGTCATTATAGACAGCATGACCACCACCACCAGCAGTGCCATTGCCATCGTGGTTTGCGTCCATTCCTATGCCAATGACACACAACTGCATCAGCTACCCGACATGCCTTTCCCTGACACAGTCCACCCTCTGTTAACGGCGTTGAATGTTCTGAAGTCAAACGTCTACGATCTCTCTCTCTCTCTCTCTCTCTCTGGTGCTATATAAATCCTTGGTATTATTAGAAGAATCAGTGCTGTGTTTTGGTAAATGCCAACAGCTTCACAAAATTCCATGGAGTGACACTTAACTTGATGCTTCGATCGTAAGGGTGTCAGACGAAACTACATGACTTCGAGTCTGTGGGGCAAAGTATACCCAAATGAATAGAGCGCTTGGCCTGTAATACGGAGAGTACGGGTTCGAGTCTCCACTCAGGCGATCACTGTATGCAAGGACCTTGAGCAAGTCCTTCATTCTCAGTTGCTCAGCACCATTGATATTCTGTCGTATGGTCGCAAGTGCACTTCGGAACTTTGGAAGGAGGGCAATTTAAAAGAGTTGTATTGTATCAAATACAGCTGTATTCTATCAAATATAATTGTATTTTAACAAATACAGTTGTATTGTATCAAATACAGTTGCACTGCATCAAATACAGTTGTATTGTATCAAATACAGTTGCATTGTATCAAATACAGTTGTATTTAACATTTATCATTTGGGTATACTCTGACCCACAGTTGTATTGTATCAAATACAATTTTGTATTTTAACAAATACAGTTGTCTTATATCAAATACAGTTGCACTGTATCAAATACAGTTGTATTTAGACAAATACAATTGTACTGTATCAAAAAAACAGTTGTATTGTATCAAATACAGTTGTATTGTATCAAATACTGTTGGACTGTATAGTACGTCATATGCGTACCATTTTGGCATGCATTCATCACGAGTCGCCTCGACTACTTTGGGCTGGCATTGCCACATCATACTTGAAAAAGTTAACAGTCCACCCTGCATGCTGCTCCACAACTAATCACCTGCAAGCAGAATTGCAACTGCATAACTGAAACTATGCATGATCAATTCCATTGGCTTTCCATTAGCTACTCAACAAAGTACTCCTCTAAAATCACCTTCACCATTTCAACCCAGACTACCTCATCGAAATATGCACCCCGACTTCTTCATTCCACAACCGACTTCTTCATTCCACAACCAATTTCTTCATTCCACAACCAATTTCTTCATTCCACAACCGATTTCTTCATTCCACAACCAATTTCTTCATTCCACATCCTGCGTCATTTGAGTTTGGCTACTGATAGTGACCATCACCTCCATCTCCTCCACCACAGTTATCATCACCTCAACCCACACTTCAACCATCACCACTCATCTCCACTGCCACAGTTATCCTCATCATCATCATCACTTCAACCATCATCACCCATCTCCGCCACCACCACAGTTACCATCACCAGCACACCTCAACCATAACCACCACTTCACCCATCACCACTGCAACCACCTTAACTGCTGCCGCCGCCACCAACACCACCACCAATTCAATTATGCACACGAGTAGCGCATGCTACACAAGCGACAGATGTTGGGCCGGTGTTTACTAAGCAACTTCAACATCGCGTGACAGAAATGTTTGCATGAAGTGATGGTGAAACATTTTATGGCATTTCAATTGAGGTTATTTGCTTCAGGGTGTTACCCATTATCTTTAAGGGGTTTTATATTAACACTCACCGTGAATGAATGAAAAGAATGAAAACCAGCCAAATACATCTGCAAATGAGCCAAATGCAGTACACTACATTTTAATATTGTATATATATATATATATATATATATATATATACAACGGAGATCAATTATTTATACACATCGGCTGCCAAATGGCTGGTGTCAGAAACTGATGATATATATATATATATTATATATATATATAATCGTTGTGCATATCTATATGTATGCATATATACATATAAAATGAAATGCTATTTAAAATGCATTATGTAATGCAATGTAGGCCATGATAAAATGAATGCAGTAATGAGAATGTCATCATAAGAGCATGTAACAATACACAATGTGCTGTAATGCAGTGATTTTAAAATTTGTTTATTGGACCACTAGGCAAAAAAATCGAATGTTGGCACACCACCAGCATAAGTCAGATCAAAAACAACAGAGGAGCATGAAGTCCCCTTGCAATTATCATAGGACCTTAGGTAGACAAATTTCAAAATTAATATATAATTTTAAGAATGTAATCATATCAACAAAAAGGAAAAATAAAATCACTATTAGAAAATGTTAATGTGAGCTGTGGGCTTGTTTCGACAAGCACAATGGGCTTAAACTCATAGAAAATTTAAAGAAAAAGAAGTGCATGGTGGACATAGAATAGTGACTTAAATACTCAATTGCTAATCAAACTCGTCGAAATTGATTTTTTTGATTTTTTTTCACATACCACTTAGCAACACCTGGAGTACCACTAGTGGTATGCGTATCACCGTTTAAAAACCGCTGCCGTAATGTACCAAAAAACTGCTTAAAAAAACTTCCACAAGAGCCTTACACATAGGCACAAAATCTCAAGAGTTGAAGTAGGTAGTAAGACTCCTGTCCTTCTATGCCTTGCCCAACATAGAATCAACTGGGCTGCTTTGATTGGTGAAACCCCAACACTTTGCATGACCCAGATACAAAATTGCTACATCAGAAAACTTTCCACGTGTGCCACAGGTGCAAGATTGACATTAGTGCACTTACTACTTAAACAAGCTACTTAGAACAAACAAGTTAACAGTTGCAGAGCTACAAGCATTCACCTAGCAATGGCTTGATGTTTACCTACGGTCATTAGCAGATATAAAACTTCTTTTGCTCTATGGAATTGTAAAAATCCCTTTGCAGAAATTACAGGATGACCTAAATTTACCTGGAGATGCCTATTTTCAGATCAATCATGCCAAGCAAAAAGTTTGAGACAAAATTTTTGTAAGTCTTTTCCCCTACATGGCAAGGCCACATCTTTGCCCTCTGTCCATCCGAAACATAAAGACCATATGTGAAGTACAACTTTTCCTGCTTAATATCAATGACCAATGGCTGACATACCGAAACCAGCAATGACAACGACACTCGCCTGACTCTATAGTTTTAAATGTGACCCAAGACCTGAAGAAGCACTATATTGGTAAAATATAATAATTCATATCATATTTGTAAGTAACATAGATTTAGTAAAACATCAGTAAAATATAGAAAGACAGTGTGATGAAACATGTATGCTACAGTATCATATTTCGCATGTCACATGTAAAAATATGAAGCAAATAAAACAATTAAATGATACGAGCTTGTTTAAAACTCATTTCTAAACAATTTTCATATTTGTGCTTTAACTCAATCTTTAGTGGTTGGCGAGACATGACGTTTTTACCCTGAAGGGGCGAAATGTTCCAAAAACCCCAACAATATCTCACTGGGGGCCAGAAAAAGGGCTAAAAATATCAGTTGTGGTCGAGAGATCCTCTTACCCCTGCAAACTGCACGCTGAAGTCGACTCAGCAGTGACTGCATATGATGCATAAAACAAGCAAAGCAGACTAACATGACCAGGAACAAACAAACAAACTGGAAAGATGGCCTAGTTTTTTCAAAGCCACATTTCCTACATGCAGCACATGAGGCGGAGTCTACCCAAATGACTGACCGAAAACGCTTAAACTGCAAAATAAGACGAATCGCCAAAAGCAGTTTTCTACCAAGTGTTTGATATGCCGAAAACCAGACCCGAATCACCGAAAGTCTGTTTTACATTTTACTTCAGGCATGACCACCTTATGACTTTCATGAAAAATTTGCGTTATTTCCTGACATTTGAATTTCGGGGATAAGGCACACAACTGTGTTTTCGGGAATACGTTTCTTTTTACAAAATAGTTTCGGGGATCTGGCGGTAATACCCGTTTGGCGATTCAGGATTCACTATGAAAAGCATTTTCTGTGATATGGTTTCTCTTCACAAAATAGTTTGGGGGATCCGGTGGTAATACCCGTTTGCCAATTCGGGATACGTTATGCGCCCCATGAGGTAGTATTAGCAGTAGCAGTAGGTGCGGCCCGAATCCCCGAAAACCCGAAACGAATTTCGGCCGGATCCCCGAAATCGATTTTAGACTAAAATTACAAATAAACATGTGAATAGGCATTATATCGAGGTACATCAAGGCCACGCTAGGTCTATGTCATGTATAAGAGTTTACAATTTAACTTTGAATAGTTTTCTGGAGTTCGGCATTTTCTATAAGCTGTTTTCGGGAAATCGGGCTTTAGTGTATTTTCAGTGTTTTCGGGGATTCGGGTTTCGGGCTGACCCCGTAGCAGTAACCATAAGACCAGCTGAAATATTATAGCTATCTTGCTCTTCAAAACAATTTCTACTCCAACTTTGACAACAAAACCTCCTTCCTTAAAACAGTATATTAGTAACTTCTCTACTTTACCGTGCTTAAAAAGACACTATACAAATACCAATGCATACACACAGCTTCCGTTTCAAATGTTCTCCAATCTGAATCCAATCTGGTCCATTCCATTTGGGTGCATAGCGAATCCCTTAACCCCAAAACAGAATTTCTGCCAGATCTCAGAAATCTATTTTCTAAGTTAAAACAAAATTATTTGTGCAAATCTAACTGTTCTAGATGTTTCGAATATATTCAGGACATTGGCAGAAAAGTCCATACTAGTTTTCTGGAATAGAAAGCTTGGTAGAAAATAGTAAGGCTGTCTTGCTTTCGAGAATACGATCAATTTCGCATTTTCACCACTTTCACGGAATCGAGTTTCTGGGATTCGGGTAGACCCCTCCCACTTCATCCACCCCCAAAACTCGGTGGACATTTTTCACACGCAAGAAGCAAGTGGCTGGCAAAAAATCTCGTCAACTACGAACCTAACCGATTCTCTAACTAAAATTGCATAGCAATTTGTAGAATAGATCAGTGATAAACTAAAAGATTCCTTTTAAATCAGGCAAATCATTCAAGATTTAAACCATGCCGTCGCCAACCATAGCACCACATAAATTCGTTCACTTAAATATCGTCACCTTCCCCAACAACTCTTAACAATGCGATTCCTCAACACCCAAACAATTAAATATTAGTACTAAATCTTACGATGTGCCTTAAAGCTGAATAATTTCAATTTCAACACCGCTAAATACCCACCCATGCCAGCCGTGTCACCAAATTTTATTACTAAACACCTGTGAGAAAAAACGACCAGAGACAAAACGTTCAAAATAGTCTAAATAAAACCTTTAAGCAGTCGTCATAGCTACCTTTTTTGTTCATTTTCTATATAGTAATCCAATATCTTGGCATTATATCTACAATTTAGTTGCGAAAATTATCCACCTTCCTCTTCCAACGACCATCGCCGTTTAACATCACTACTCTGAGGCGCCCTCGAACGCCAGGCGGCGCACACCATCCCTCGGTATAGGAAGCTAATAAATTCAGGAGCGACGGGCGATGGATAATATAAACAAACCTTGCTCAATTTTGCACTTATTAGTATTACCACAGTATAAATAATTACACAGTACGTCGACTCCCGGCCTCTGCAGCAGTCAGAATGTGTGACCAAACGCCATCTTGAAAGAGAACGTTTACATGCCGATAGACCGGAAACAATCACATCAAATATTTTTTAAACGTTACAACAACATTGAGAACCACACGCCGATACACCGGAATCCATCAAATAAAATATTTTTAAACGTTAAAACAACATCGAGAACTTCATTAGCATTAACAATATTATTTTTAACGTTAATTTCAGCATAAATCTATAATTCAAAAGCTCTGTTTCAAGATGGCGTCACCCCAAAAACTAGTCAACAGTTAGAATGCGAGTCGACGTACTGTGTAATTATATTCATACTGTGTTATTACTCAGAAACTCATAGAATATATAGGCCTAATTATGATATACAATTGTTAGGATATATAATCATAATATATAATTTTTAAACCCCAAAATAAAGATTTGTCTTTTAAATAGTTCTTACTGGACCTATACCCTGATCCAATATCATCCACCTTCTTTCCCATCCTAAGCGAAACCTGCCTTTTAATTTTAATAAAGAAAGCTGTAGGCCTACTCTGTCATAAGAGCGGTGAGAACTGTTCGAAATAATTTCTGCCAACGTCAGTAGCCTTTTTGCCATAGCCTATAATATGTCGTTAAACTCTGGATCAGTGGCGTACCGAAGGGGGGGGGCAGAGGGGGCGAGTCGCCCCGGGCGGCACTTTTGTAGGGGCGGCAAAATAGGGCTGAATAAAAATAAAAGAGTGAATTTTGGATAAAAAATGAAAAAGTAGGATAGAAAGAAAGAAAAAGAAGAAAAGAAAGAAACCGTCACTTTTAGTCAAGTCGGCTTGGCTTCTGTTGATTGTTAGGGGCGGCATCACTCTCGGAGGTCTACGCTAAACACTAAACAGAATTGCAGAAAGGGAAGCGGAATTGCACTTATCTAGAAAACTGTAAACAGAGTAACAGACTGCATACAGCATAGTCTAGAGCATATTCTTGTTATGCCGCCTTTCATAGGCCTAATCATATTAGGCCTATATATGCCTATCAATCAATCAATTAATCAATCAATCAAGCAAGCAAGCAAGCATTTATATAGCGCCCCTTCTCGGAAGCTATTAAGAGGCGCTCCCAGCTTAACCCCGGAGAAAGAGAACAGTCTTTAGAGCAGAGAAGAAAGCTGTGGACGAGTCTCGAGGAAGAGACCGCACCTCAGGAGGAAGCCAATCCCAAATTGTGTGTCCAACGACGAAGAAAACGCGCTGCTGCATAGTATGCATAGTAGCGTTGCGTGCGAAAGGAAAGGTCACCACGGATGGCAGAGCGAAAAGAGCGGTGACCAGGTGGAACAGAGGCACGAGAACAGAGCTCACGCAGATATATAAGGGAGCCTATATATGTATAGGTAGGCTATCTAAACGAATTAATGACTTAGAATAAATTTAATCACAAACTATCAATATCACCACCACTGGCACCACAGCCTTTCATCACTTAGTTTAGTACTCTTTTTAAATTAATTTAAAAATTGGTCTGGCTTTGACAGAAATTGACTGCATGATTTGTCATTTGAAATGACCACTTATCCTTTAAACAGAGTTTAGTAATAGTAGGCCTATTCCGTTATTTTCGAATCTCGGTTACACCCTATTAATTTTTTTCCTTTGGTGTTTTCTCAATAATGCTGCAGACTGCATTTAGATCGAAAATTAAGTGGCCAAGGGCGACATTTTGGGCCTTCGCCCCGGGCGGCATTTCAGCTCCATACGCCACTGCTCTGGATCCATCCATCCCCGCCTAATTGTAACCACCTTATAATGGACCTAATAACAAAGACTCTAAGATCTTTGCAAATAATGTGAATAAGCTGGTTCCCGCTACTTCATGTTTGAGCGCTGTAGAAATCTCGAGATTACGATTAAGATTACGATATAACAGCTCTTATGCTTCTTTCTTCTCTGGTCTTTTGACAACCGGGCTTCGTAATTTCATTGGCTTTTCATTTGGTATATCTCTGGGCAGCCCCTCCTATGACGTGGGGCTCGTGAATAAACTGGTCCTATAACAGCTCTTATAATAAGCTTCTTTCTTCTCTGGTCTTTTGACAACCGGATTTCATTGGCTTTTCATTTGGTATATTTTTGGACAGCCCTCCTATGACGTGGGGCTCGTGAATGAACTGCATGGTGCTATGCTGCTGTGCTGCTACGCACTTAGCCTTTAAGTGGGATTTTGAAATTCAGAGTTTACGATAATATAGGCTGACAATATCATGCATATAGATCTATTATCTATACTATCAATGTTAATAACAGCTATCGAAGCTGACAGTGTTTGAAAAGCTATGATCTTAAATCATGTTTAAATTATGTTGAATCGATTTACAAAGCTTGGGTCAATTTTATGGCATTCAAATTTAACTAACAAATATTTCAGTTCAAGAAGATTATTTGACCGCTCGGTTACAACTTAAAAATGTTGCATATGCAACTTCATTTCGGTTCCAAAAGCATTTTAAATTTGTACGATAGAAGCGCAAGACTTGTTTTGTAGATTATAGCGCCTATAGTCTCAGTTCTGTAAAGAATATACTTACTCACTTTATAGGCTATAGGCGTGAAGCCTTCAACATACGCTCGCGGTGATACTGTCATACTGATATCTTATTATATTAGCTTGAAACCTAAGGATTTGAATATAAAAATTGAATTAATGATGAACACGTAATATTGGGTTGCAAACAGCACGCAAAGAAAGAATAAAACACATTAAAATTATTATTATCTCGTTTGAGCTGTTTAACATAGCAGTCGCATAGCGGCGCTGTAGTTTTCCTAGAGTCGTCCAGCATAGAGTTTTGTAAAGAAACATAAATTCTGTGACATAAGATCATCTATTAGCGAAATATCCGAATATAAACTTGAATTATACGTCGATTAGAAGATTAAATCTCAATTAAAATGTCCGCAAGCCAAACTGCATCTGGCGGGGCCGATGATTCCCTCTATCCCATCGCAGTTCTGATAGACGAACTAAGAAACGAAGATGTACAGGTTCGTTGAAGATTTAAATCTTGCGATCCCGACAAACGATGCTTATTATAGCTCTAAACCATGAACTGAGACGACAAGACATTTTGGTGCTCTTTGTAAAACAATAAGTATTAATGAAGACCTAGTTCAATTCATTTTAAAGTAACATCAGAGTCTAGTTCGGAGATAAAGTACCGAGAACACAGCAGTTTTTGCATAACTGCATGAAATACAATTTCAAAAGATGACCAAAACATTGTACATACTGTGTAAGTCCTACAGGCTGCAGCACTAGTTAAGACGGTTGGTTGTATTATTTAATAATCATGCACTGATCTGACCACTGTCCATCTTCTGCATAAGGATGCATGCTCTACATACTCTTTGTAAACCTCAAGTTCCCAGATCCATATCCTACACTTCACCTCAACTCTGAAATGAACTTCCTCCTGAATTCCGCATATTCTGAGTTCCTCCACTAATACCACTACTCACTGTCATCTGCCTCAGGCTCCTCTGCTCATCACCCCACAGGCTTTCCACTCCAAATTGAAGTCTCGCCTCTTCAAGAATTCCTGCCCTAATCCATCCAATCGTCTGCCTTCCAAACTTTCTCGTCCTCAAGGAAGCCACCATAAGGGGCCGTCCATATATTACGTACGCAAAGAGGGGGGGGAGGGGGGTCAGATTTTGGCGATTTTGCGTACGGGTGCGTACGGGGGGGGGGGAGGGGGGGTGGCCGAAATGTGTACGTACGCAAAATAAATTTCGAATTATGACGTCCACATTAGCCTATTTATAACTCTGTATTGTCCTATAGTCGTCCGATGGCATTTTATTACATGATATAAAAGCCATGTGAAGTTATTCTGTGCTGTGAACGAGACACCTATAATTTGTCTATATTGGCCCTCACTCATCCTTCAATCTGGCCTAAAGTGCAGAGAGACACTTTCTGCGGCTGGTCTTCTCGGGGGGGGGGGGTGTGCGTCAAGCGTACGTACGCAGGGGGGGGGTGCGGAAGAAAGTACGCTTGCGTACAGGGGGGGGAGGGGGTCCAATTTTCCCGAATTTTTGCGTACGTAATATATGGACGGCCCCTAACCATAGTCGGACCTCCACTGGACATCGATTTCTGGACAACCCCTCTGATATGGCGAAGCACTCGTGAATGAGCTGGTGCTTTGCGATTAACTTTAGAATAGTGCTGTAAAAATTTAGAGATTACGATTACTTTCTATCAGTGCTTGAAACTTGGTCTTTGATTAGGCCCTTAGCCAGCCACCCTTCAAGTGGCGTCCACCCGTCCTTTGGACGGGTGAAAATTATTTTAGAAGGGTGAAAATTATTTTTGACGGGCGTAAATTGTGCATGATTCTCCTCCAGCACCATCCAGTTTCTTCTCTAAAGCCACTGCCAGCATTCAGATGACAGTTGTTTAAGGAGTAGGTGCTGATATTAGGCTCTGTAAACAGCAGAGGGGCACTGCAGTCGGACTCGTACGGTAGGGGGACTTTGGGCCTTTGCAACTTCGTACGCTCACGACGTCAGGCAGTCAGGACTTCAATGATTTTGGACGGACAACTCTGTATTTCTGGCTAAGGGCTTGATGAGGCTGGAAATCCTTCTGAGCAGCTGTTTTGAAGAGGTGCTACATAAATTTACTGAATGAATGAATAAATTTCTGGCCTTTCAGCTGAGACTTAATAGCATAAAGAAATTGGCAACCATTGCGACAGCGCTTGGGGTTGAAAGGACAAGGAAGGAACTGCTACCTTTCCTAACAGGTTGGCAAATTAGTTAGTTCAGGATGCTATAGATTGTAGAACTTGAACTTAAGCTAGAGATGAGGATTCCTGTTTTATGAGAATTAATTTTATGGTTTAATTGGTTTGTTCAATTTGGATTTGACATGTTTTTATTCTTGGTCTTATTTTCTCTAGTATTACAGTGAAAACTAATTTTTTTTCTTTCTTTTGGGTATTGACCTGCCTGCAGCTTGATTTTTGTGCACCATGGGTTGGTACATTGCATATTAGATGCTGGCACCATAGAAATCGCCAGTTAATAATAACAATATTTAATAAATATTAATAATAATAATATAATTTGTTCCTCACTCTAGTTCAGCAATGTAGTTCTCAAGTTTAAGTTTATTTTATTTAAGAAAGGGTATGATTCAGGTTCAGAAGGATGGGTTTGGTTAAGTTCAGTACTCCTCTTTACTATTGACAGGATTTCTCTTGAACTAGCAGAGTTTACCATGTATGCTAGGGCCAACGGTTCCTTTGTTTCTGTACCTTTGTCGATTCTTAGTGAGAGGGTTGGGAAGGGCACGGTAGCTGATTGGTTAGAGCGCTTGCCTTGTAACACGGAGAGTACAGGTTTGAGTCTCCCCTTAGATGGTTACTGTGTAGGTACCTTGAGCAATTCCTTCACTCACCATCGGTCAATGCCTTTGATTGGTCCTTGGTTATCAGATAGTGGTGCTCAATAAATGCATAATAATAAATTATAATAATACAAAGGGCATGTATATTTCAAATGATGCTGTTTGAGTTAAATTTCTTGCTTCTGAATGACTTTCAGACACAATCTATGATGAAGATGAAGTTCTTCTCGCACTTGCTGAGCAGCTCGGTGATTTTACGCCATATGTGGGCGGTGCTGAATTTGTCTACACTATCTTGGTGAATATTCCCTCCAATATTTTGAGTTGTTTCTCATTTGTTTATTCAACTGATTATGCATGCAAGAAGATCTGCACGTCCAAGTCTGAGCTCCAACACAGGTGTCCTCAGACGTGTTTTAAATGAGTAGCAATCTGACAATACGGCAAGCTTTATTTATGGGTTGTTACAGGGCGTGACAACCAGGTATGAGTTTCACATTCTGTTGCACCAGACATTTTTGCAACCATATGAAGACATTCAAATCACAGCTCAAGACCTATCTTTTTAAACTATCATATGACTGTCATTGAGTTTTGTAACTCATGTACTGCACCCTTTCCTTCGGCCTTGGCTGTGTTATAGCTCTATATAAATCATCATTACTATTTGTATTATTATTTTTTGTACCTGAGGTAGTTCTAATCCCTCAGGCTGTCAAAACTATGTCAGGTGGACGTCTGGAACGTGCAATCACTTGGCAAGTTCAGGCTGGGCAAAAGTGCCTTGGAAGGCGACAGTATCAGTGGCAACTGGCGTTTAGTAGCCATTAATCTTACCAGGGTTAGGGACCATGAGCAAGTCTCTTCGACGCCTATTATTATTATTACTATTATTATTATATTTTAAGGTTGCTGTTTTAACCTTTCGCTGCGACGGCCTTGTAATCCCGTGTGTGGCATGTATGTATGTATGTATGCATGCATGTATGTATGTATGTATGTATGTATGTATGTATGTATGCAAGCATGTATGTGTGTATGTGTATATGTATGTGTATGTGTATGTATTTCTGTATGTATGTATGTATGCATGTATGTATGTATGTATGCATGTAAGGTATGCATGTATGTATGCATGTATGTGTGTATGTATGTATGCATGTATGTATATATGTATATATGTGTGGTGGGAGACCAGAGCATTTAATAATTAACTATAATTTCTATGACGAGACATACTCGTCATCCGCGTCGAAGGGGTTAAATTCTGTGTTGCTTCGAGTTACACTATGTTATGCCTGTAGTTCTCTGTGTGGGTTGGATGTGCTTAGCCTCCACTTGAGACGCTGGCAACAGTGGAAGAGACAATCGTGAGGGATCGAGCAGTGGTGTCACTGTGCAAAATTGCCGTTCTTCACTCGCCAGGCAACATGGAAAAGCACTTTGTTCCGTTGATCCGACGTCTGGCCGGAGGCGACTGGTTCACCTCACGCACGTCCGCCTGTGGTCTTTTCAGCGTCACTTACCCAAAAGTCTCGGGAACGATCAAAGGAGAACTCCGACAGTAAGTTACATGGCTACTAAATGACAGTTGCTACTGCTACCACTATTGCTACCCCTGGTAAGTTTATTTATTTATTTATTCCGGATATTTCTATAGTGCCTCTCGAAGTCAATTACTACTCAGAGGCGCTCCCGACTACAGCATTTGATACTGTGCCGGAATTTTCATGCCGAAGCGCCACGAGCAATTGTGAGTGAAGGACTTGCCCAAGGTCCGTACGCAGCGGCTAGAGTGGGATTTGAACCTGCAACCCTCCGGTCACAAGGCGCCGAACTTACCACTCAGCCACCACATGGCTACTAAATGGCAGTTGCTACTACTACCACTACTACTACCCTTGGTAAGTTACATGGCTACTAAAGTGCAGTTGCTACTAAATGTGCTACTGGACATCATTGCTGTTAAAGTCTCTGCTACTAACAGGTCTCTGCTATTAATTATCAAAACAGAATTCCAACAGTACTGGTAAGTTGTCTGGGTACTAAATGGCAGCTGCTGCTGGAAGGTCAGTGGTTGTTGCCAGCAAAATAGAACTCTGTGAGTGAAGGCCTTGCTCAAGGTCTCTGCACAGTAACTGACTCGAGGAAGCTCAAACCTTTTTTTCCCGCATTACTAAGCAAGCGTTGTAACCAATCGGCTAGCGTGTCCATACTGAAAGCCACTCGCTACTAACAGGCCACTGCTGTGAAAAATCTGATGCTACTAAAATGTCATTGGATGAGGTTGAAGTTGATGCAGAGGAGGAGGAGGAGGAGGAGGCTGAGAAATCAGCTGAATCTGAGGGCATCACTGGCATTATAGCTGTCCATTGCTGTACTTCTGTATGCTTCCTGACTGTCTCATAATCGTACGATTGCTGTCAAGATGACGACAATGGTATATAGGGCAATGACGATGTGAATTTGTAATTATCAGCAACTTCTATTGCGCTGGTGTCTAATGCACAAGGCATCAACCAATGACACACCAAAACCAAGCCATATTCAGGTCGATAGCTTTTTTTACTGATGTTAACAATATTGATGATGATGATGATGATGATGATGATGATGATGATGATGATGATGATGATGATGATGATGATGATGATGATGATGATGATGATGATGATGATGATGATGATGATGATGATGATAGGATGTTTCGCACGTTGTGTGGTGATGAAACGCCGATGGTAAGACGTGCGGCAGCTGCTCGACTTGGAGAATTCGCTAAAGTCATTGATGTGGATCACTTAAAGAGCGACATCATTCCTCTCTACACGACACTTTCCTCTGACGAACAGGTATTGCACTTAATCCATTCCAAGCAGCAAAACCACTGTTTGCGGAACTTTTTTAGGAATTTGTGTAAGCTATTTTGCACCATAAATTGTAGTCACTAAGATAGATACTTCTGCATGGGTTCAACTAACTGCCATTGGAGGTACATTTGTCCCTATGCAGAGCTTTTCTCTTGCCCATAAGTCTTTCCCTCACTAGTTCAGACTGACCCCCCCCCTTGAATATAATTTCTCCTGCTGCTCCAGACCACAAATTGCTCAATGGTTAAGAAATAAATCCTAAGTGTCCAGAGCACTCGTCTTCAAACCACTTGAATTTGATGCTCCGAGTGAATGGTTGAATGGTTTCAACAATCAGTTTACACTGCTTGTCATTTAACAGAGGTGCTATATAAATGCAATGAAACATTGGTGTTTTTCCTCTGCTGACTGAATCTGGTCTTGTCCAGCAACAAAAAAATTGCAAGCTCCCAGAAATGGTACACTAGGAGTCCTTATAGGACTTATAGGAGTCCTTCGTTATAATGTGAATTCTGAAACATAATGGTCGGGGACATGAATCAAAAGTGTAGTTCAACTATGGAAAAATAACTTATAACTTATTATAACACAGCATCTTTATAAGGTGGTTCTAGATGTGTGGCACCCAAATATCGCATTGTAAGAAGTATCTGGTCTATTTCAAAATAGCCGTCAGTTAGAGCATGCGGACGCGTTGCTTTGTTAGGATTCGGTTCGTCAGCTGGCCACTGAAGCATGCTGTAGCATCGCGGCTCAACTGAAGCATGACGATGCTGACAAGCAGCTCATGATCGTACTCCGTGAAGCGGCTAGTGACAAGTCATGGCGCGTTCGCTACATGGTCGCCGACAAAATTGTCGAGGCAAGCTATTGTTTCCCTTCTCCTAGTTATGTTTATGCATGCAGATTCATGAGTATGCATTCATGGATGTGTAGGTGTATGTATCATATGGACATTATTATTTTGTCTGTATATGTGTGTATTTATCTGGTATATATATGTATTTTAAAATTTGTGTATGTGCATGATTGTATTGTATTGTATTGTATTGTATTGTATTGTATATGGGCATTTATAAAGCGCCTCTCGCGGTATATACCATTCAGAGGCGCTCGATGTAGTACGTATGTGTGTAGAGATCATGTGCCGACATACATATCATACTTACCTCTCTAAGCTTGTTGAAAAAATCATGACTTAACACTTTGATGACGAGAGTGTACTAAAAGTGACTAGGAAACCAATGCAGCTCATCGTCAAGTGTTAACAAATCATCAATCAATCAATCAATCAATCATAAAATTTATATAGCGCCTCTTCAAATCATGTGCTGCTTAGAAGCGTGGGATATAAAAAAGTCGTAGCCTAGCTTCAGAAATTTTCACTTAACAGAGACAGTACTGTGAGGATGATTTCTGATATCATGTGCTGCCATTGATTCTGTGCATATCACACTGCCGGCTCCTTTGGATATCACAGCGTTTGACACCACGGACAACGACTTAACCTGCTTAACATCTGTCATGGAACAAGTGGTGCACATTTGGACGTGTAACTAGAGATGATGAGAGTATCGAAGTAGGTGATTTTCTTACAAGGACGAATTTACCATTAGGTGGATTCTTGCTGAGGCAATAGTCGTTTAATAAATTTTTCAGCTTCAGAAGGCTCTGGGTCCGGATATCACTAAGAGGGACCTTGTGCCAGCCTACGCAAACCTTCTTAAAGATGTCGAGGCCGAGGTTCGGACAGCTGCAGCTCAAAGACTCAAAGGTTACTTACTTGCTTATCTGCTTAAGCTGAACTCAGATTTTGAGATAAACAAAATTCGCCTTTCAAACTGCGGGTCATGTCTTGGATTTGAACATCAGAAATGAGATGCCATATGCATTCTTCTTCTTTGGTTCTCTGCCCTTAGGCAGGTTCGTATGTCCAACGGCGCCATTCCTCTCGATGTTGAGCTTCCGCTTTCATCTGTCTGTAGCCGTCCCTCTTTATTGTCCAGTCTAGGAACATTGTTCTTGGTCTTCCTCTTGTCTTTTTCCCTTCCATTCTACCCTCGATAATATCTCGTAGCAGGGAATTTCCTCTCATTATATGGCCAATCCATCTTCTTTGACGCTCTCTGATTGTCCTCATCATGGATCTCTCCTCTCCCACCATTTGCAGTACTTCGTCATTTGTCTTGTGCTCTGTCCAGCTGATTCTCTCCATTCTACGCCATATCCACATTTCGAAGGCTTCTATCCTTTTGATGTCCTCCCCTCTTATAGTCCACGTTTCAGATCCGTATAGAACCACACTCCATACCAGCGTCTTAACCATTCGCTTCTTCAGATTCCTATTTAATTTTCCTC
Organism: Allolobophora icterica; assembly: GCA_963556255.1. Taxonomy (NCBI): domain Eukaryota; kingdom Metazoa; phylum Annelida; class Clitellata; order Crassiclitellata; family Lumbricidae; genus Allolobophora; species Allolobophora icterica. Next base: position 62,225,631 of record OY744603.1, read on the forward strand.
TCAAGAGCTCCTTTCTTTTATAGAATGCATCTTTTCCCATGGCTATTCTTCTTTTTATCTCCGCATTGCACTTCACATCCCTCGTGACCATACTTCCTAGGTAACAGAATCTCTCAACTTGTTCGATGACCACTCCATTTACGGTTATTCTAACTTCTTTTTCTTCTCTTTTGCTTATCCTCATGACCTTTGTCTTCTTGGTATTTATTTTCATTTCGTATTCTGTTGAGATCATATTCAGGCGATCCATCATTCTCTGCAGTCCTTTTTGGCTTCTTGCTAACATTGCCTGATCATCCGCAAATCTCAGCGCTTTCACCAACCTACCCCCAACCTTTATTCCCTCGTTCATTTCTTCCATCGCCTCCCGTACAAGCTCTTCGATGTAGATGTTGAAGAGTATTGGAGAGAGCGGGCATCCTTGCCTCACTCCTCTGCCCATTCTTCCCGGCTCTGAGTATTCACCATCTATTCTTATTTTTACTTTCTGTCCCATGTACAGGTTTCCAATAAGTCTTCGCTCTTTCCAATCCACCCCTATTCTTCGTAATGCATGCATTAATTTCCTCCAATCCATATGCATTAGTATCATTAATTACCGTAATGTTGCAGTAATATTATGTAGTACTAATAATTATTATAATAATAATTTTTTCCGTGATGCCATGTTTAGTTTTCTACTTCTGATCTGATTTCTGATGTGTGTGGGGTCATTTCTACCTTGAGTCAATAACAGTAGCAACAGCAGCAGCTGCCACTTCGTTGTACATGTAGTAGTAATTAGTTAATAGTATTACTAACTAGTAATAGTGTTTTACCACAGCAATCCAGTGGGGCGCAGTAGCCGAAGGGTTACTGTGCTTGGCCTGTAACATGGAGAGTACGGGTTAACATCTCCACGCAGACGGTCAATGTGTAAGGACCATGAGCAAGTGCTGCAAGCTCAAACGCTCAGTGCCTTTGATTTTCTATCATATGGTCATATGTGCTTGGAAGGAGGGCAATATCAAATAAGTTCTTTTAATGCAGTTGCTTTCTGGGTGCATTTGAGGAGCAAAACATTGGCAAAGATGAACCATTGCAGAGTTGCTCTTTCCCTTGCATGGGATAACGTTTTTCACTTCCTCTGGGTGTTATTCTTTGGGTAGAAAATTAACAATACACATTTTCATGGCTACCCTGTGCTTCAGCTGCATAACTGCCATGTAAGAAACATTCAAAGTTGGATAACAGCTAGGATTGGTCATTCCAGAATTTAAAAAAAATAATAATAATAACAATAGTAGTAATATTAATGATAATAATAGTATTAGTAACACAAAATTTACCTTCCAGATAGTTTTCTTTCCTAGCCTGTCAAAACTTGGATGAGGTATGTTATACCTCTTCTGCCCCCCACATACCCAAAGTTTCATTCCTGAGGGATAATAATTCCTGCTTTTGATAAGAATAATAACAAATGTAGTTAGGTAAAATTCCTAAAGCATACTAAAATACAAACATTCAAAATGCACAACATATGTACAAAGTGAAAGCAAAACTGGTCAGGAAATTTGTGTGTGTTAATTTCAAGCAGTTTAATTATATCAGCTGTTGTTCGTTGTTGACTGTTTTTGTTGCTGCTTTCAGACTTCTGCCAGAGCTTGCCTGGTGACAAGGACACGGTTGTCATGACAAACGTAATGCCGTGTATCAAGGAGATGGCCATCGATGCCAACGCTCATGTGAAGGAGGCTCTTGCAAAAAACCTCATGGCATTGGCGCCAATAGTTGGAAAGGAAAAGTATGTATGTTTGCATGTGTTTATTTTGTATGTGTATGTATGTGTATTTTACCATTGTGTATATTTTTTGGACCTTGTCACCAATTGTTGGAAAGAAAAAGTATGTATGAGGATGTGTTTAAGTACCACTCTAATTATATACTATATTTTTGGATTTCGATATTTCGTTTTTACCTTTGCCCTACAAAGTTTGCATGCGATGATTTCGATTCTGTTTAGGACGATGGAGCACATTCTGCCGCTGTTTCTGATACTTCTTAAGGACGACAACGCAGATGTGCGATTGAACATCATCTCTAATCTGTACAGCGTTAGTGAGGTCTGGTTTGAATCGGATTAATTAATAATCTCTGCTTTTTAGGCTTATTAATTATGGCTCCTTCATTAGTTAGCAAGACTAAACTATCATTTGTTTCTTCTGCAAGGTAAGGTAAGGTAATTTTTCATCAATCCTACATTATTCCATCCAGTCCTCTGCCTAATTCCTACTGTAATCTGTACAATTCTCATCTTCAAGCTTTCTTGTTCTAGATCAGTGGTCACCAACCTGTGGCTCGCGAGCCGCATGCGGCTCTCAAAAAGTTCCGTGGCGGCTCTCCAGAGCTTCTCTGAAATAACATTTTCTATGTGACGAACTAAAATTGCGCTATAAAAATGGACTTTCCGTGTTTCTTGAGGTCAAAATTCTATGACTTCATTGTTTTTTGTGTCGGTCAATATTATTATAATGATTTTGTTGTGCTCCATAATTCGTCCTAAAACCATGGCGGCTCCCAAAACTTGCTAAACTTCGCAATGTGGCTCCCAAAACTTGCTAAACTTCGCAATGCGGCTCCTCACCGAAAAAAGGTTGGGGACCACTGTTCTAGATGAAACCCGCCGTAGGAGCTCATCTTCCTCTTCTCTTTGGTCTCTCTGGCAACCAGTCTCGAATCTTCCCTTGACGTCTCTGGATTACCCTTCTGACGCTCATGAATAAGCTGGTGCCCTGCGCTTAGCTTTAGCTTAGCGCCTTAGAAATTTGGAGTTTACGAATACAACTTCCATTGTGTACCTTTATCAAAAGTAGTTCTGAGAGATTTGGTCCTGTGTTCAGAGGAAAATTTTGTTTGAGAACTAACTTGACAACAGTTACTGTCAATGAGTTTGCAGTAAATTTTGTTTTTATTGTGTCTGCAGGAAATTTTCTATTGTTCGTGTTTATAGGAAATTTTATTTAATTTTATTTGTGTTTATAGGAATTTTTTTTATAATTTTTCTTGTGTTTGTAGGAATTTTAGATTATTTTCTTGTGTTTTTATGAAATTTTCTATAATTTTTCATGTGTAGTTTGGTCAGGAGTGCCTCTGAGGAGTTTCTCTTAAGATATTATTGAGAAAAGAATGTGTGATTACAGTCACAGTAATATTGTAAAATGTTTGATTAATTTGCAGGTGATAGGAGTTAAGCTGCTGTCACAGAATGTCCTGCCAGCGATCGTTGAATTGGCGGAAGATGGAAAATGGCGAGTGAGGCTGGCAATTATCCAGTACATGCCACAGATCGCTGGGCAACTGGTAAGAACCAAACCAAGATAAAACTCTCATGGTTTTGCACCTGAACAGTTCTGGCACTTCCGGTGTTTTATTCATCTGGATTGTATGATGAAACTGCAGATAACAGTTAGATGACAAACTAGATGATACTTCAGTTGAAAATCCGGATGACTTTTCAGGAAAGTGTCCAGATGATGGCTCAAGTGACAGTTGAGATGAGAATTCAGATGATTTCAAACGACAGTTGAAGCAACAGTTGATATGAAAATCCAGATAACATCTAGATGATTCAATCTAGACTTACCTGCTTTTCACTGTCCTTCATGTCTAACAAGAAGCAAATTTTCAAAAAGATTTTCCTTCCACAAAAAAATAAGCATTGAGCTGAACAAGTTGAAGAATTTACTTTTTTGTTTACTTTTACTCGAGTAGCTTGTTTTTGTTTCTTGAATGTTCGTTGTGGGCTCGCTAACATGAAGTCATCGGCGATACGTCTTATGATGCAGCGTATAAACGAAGCCATACATGTATAAAAGGGATAACACTAAAGAAGTCAATATTTTGCCCTACATTGCAGTTCTTGTAAAGCACGTTAACCAAATCGGAGTGTTAAATCAACAACTTTTAGGACACGACACCACTTCACGTTAAGCAGAATGGCATGTAAACTTGGAGCAGGTGAGCAAGTCCACACTGGATAATCCTTTGTACTGTTTATGGTGATTCTGTTCCGTTGTTCCTTGTAGGGTGCAGATTTTTTTGAGGAGAAGCTGAGTGCTCATTTCACGGCCTGGCTGCTTGATCACGGTCAGTGCCTTATGTTTATCTCATTGGTCTTGCACCCTCAGGAGTAGATTTCTCATTCTTAAGATTAGATTTCACATTCTTGGATTAGGTTTAACATTCTTACATTAGATTTCACATTCTGATTTTAAATTTAGATTCTAAGATTTCCATTCAGTCATTTGGTAAAATATATAATGGCAGTTGTAAATGTAATCAAAGATTTATATAGCGTCTGTTCAAGACTAATCAGAGGCATTCTTGACCTGCCAAAAAACCCACAATGTCTGGGCTTCTCCGACAGATTACGATTATTGACTGCAATTTCACTTGGAAGATGTCTTAGGCATCACGATAACAGCACTATAGAATTAATTCGATTAAATAAGATTAGAAGTCATTCGATTAGATTGGGTTGTGATGGTCATTGCATCTATTGTCTTTGAAGTGTTTGCCATCCGTGAGGCGTCGATGCACAGCCTGAAGCTGCTGATACAGAAGTTTGGCGTTGACTGGGGTCAGGCGCACATCATCCCCAAAGTCCTCCTGCTCTCACACAATGCAAACTACCTCCATCGACTCACCTGTCTCTCGAGTATCTGTGTAAGTTGGCTGAGGAGGGACTGTGGTACAGACTTCCTTCAGAGTGCTTATTGAATGCTTGTTAAAGAGATGCTGTAAACCAATATTGCAGTACAACAAAGCTTGTTCTATATATCTATATAAGAGTGTGTAGGTGTACGTGTATGTGTTACATTACAATGAATCTCTTATATGTATTACAGTACAGTAAAGCTTCATGTATTAGTTTTCACAAGTAATAAATCTTGCTTTATTTATGTATCATAGTAAAATAAAGTTTGTTGTATAAATGTAGGACAGTACAGTTGAAGACCATTCTGTTTGATCGTGGTCTGGTATAGTGAGATCAGGAGCACCTCAGATGAGTTTTCTTGAAGAGATGCTGTATAAATAAGCACTTACAATTACAATTACAGTACTGCTAATCTGATCTGCTATAGATCTGTTATCTTCATTTCGAAGGCAACAATGGGTATTGACTTCAAGTAAGCTGCTCTCAATGTAGAACAAACTCCAAGTTATTGACAAGGTTATTTGGTTCTCCTTGCAGACGCTTTCTGAAGTCGTTGGTAAGGAATTCACGATGAAGCTGATGTTTCCAACGGTGCTGAGCATGGCCTCTGATCCGGTAGCCAACGTCCGTTTCAACGTAGCAAAGACACTTAAAAAACTGGGACCACTTCTCGATCAGAAGTGGGTCTTTCTAATTATAACTGTAGGGGGAGGGGCTTCTGTGGTCCCAGATAATTGATGAGTCAGAGGGTGAAACCAATGCCCACATTCCTGATCACGAGGGTGCCTGCCAGTGTAAGTGCGAGCCCAATGAGCACTGACCGGGTGGCCATGTAGACAGGGGCACCAACTGATTGAGGTAGATATGGACAGAGACACAGATAGGGATGAACAGACATAGCTTTAAGTGAGTAGGCAAGTAACCAAAAGCAACTACCTTACAAGACATTGTCTAGTTACTGCAGCATGCAGCCAATAATTCTGTGTAGCATAAATAGATGCTGATCTTAGCATGTCGGAGTTGTGCACGCCGTGTAATAAGCAGTTGAGAGTCAGAGTCTGTACTTAAATCATTGCATTGGCTTCATATTCAGCAAAGGACCTATTTCAAACTGAGGCTTATGCTCGTAGTTTTAAAAAACCGAATTGTTCTTGACCATGCTACTTTAATGACGAGTGGGTACTAAAAATGACTGGGAAACCAATGCAGCTCTTCATTAAAGTGTTAATCAATCGTGATTTACTAGACTTGTCACTATTCAACTAGGTCATCTGGTTGCCTTTCTCTGGTTATACCAAAAACTAGAACTCATTTTGATGAGTGAGAATTTTCAGTAGTTGGCCCTACACCTGTACATTCTTCCCAGTCTCATATCACTTCAGTCTCAACTTAAGTCTTGCCTTTTTCAGCTGGCTTATCCACTATGCTAGTAGCTGTGTCTCAGTCTCAATGGACTTGCTTTCTTGGTGTGCCGTTGATCCAGGCCTTGTTCATTTAGACATGAATCTTGTAGAAGTTGCTAATTATGTATTCACAAATTTGTATAGCACCTTTTTTAAAGAGAAACTTCCGAGCGTGAACATTCATTTAGGCATTGTAACTTAATTGTAAATGTTAAACATGTTCTTCTTGTGCACTGTTGTTGGAATTGATTTTATATAACTTGTCGGGATTTGATTAAATGTTATTTGTTTGGCTAGATTGAATATGATTTATACAGTTAAATTACTGGTTACATTGCTTGAAGACATGCAGCATATTTGGATGCTGCATGTCTGATTTGATTGGATTATAATTCATTAGACTGCCATTCAGCATACTAAGCGAAACGCTTGCATTGTCGTTTCAGTGTCGTACAGCAGCAGGTGAAACCGTGTCTGCAGAAACTAAGAAACGATGCTGACATTGATGTGCAGTTCTTCGCCACTGAAGCCATCGAAGGTACGAGCAGAGAATCCCTCGATGCTTTTTAAGTCACTGGAGATGCCGATGCTGCTGGAGTCATCGACGTCGTTAGAAATTATGATTTAGAAAGTTTATACACTGCCTTTCAGTAAACTATGAAAACATGCTGCTTGCTAATGTGGGTGTGCGGGTGCATTCATACGTGTGCGGGTGTCTACAGTTATACGTATGTGTAGGGATATACATGTGTGTTTGCATATGTACCAGTGTGTAGGTAGGTATACATGTATGTATGTATAGATACATAATATGTATGTACCTACATACAACAATGACCAGTTAGGATTTGCAATCCAGATCATGATTCTGTCATAAATTCTGTTCATTCAGGATTAAGAAATAGTAACGTACGTGTGTAAGTTTCTGAGTAACGGTCTTGGATGTGTGGAGATAGGAGATGACATTGTAACTGTGATCATAACGTGGGGCGTGGTGGCTCAGTGGTAAGTTCGGCGCCTTGTGACCGGAGGGTTGCAGGTTCAAATCCCACTCTAGCCGCTGCGTAAGGACCTTGGGCAAGTCCTTCACTCGCAATTGCTCGTGGCGCTTCGGCGTGAAAATTCAGGCACAGTATCAAATGCTGTAGTCGGGAGCGCCTCTGAGTAGTAGTTGACTTCGAGAGGCGCTATAGAAATATCCGGAATAAAAATAATTGGCAACTTCTGCAGCACTAGTGTTATGCACAAGGCATCAACCGATGGCACTGTAAAATCAAGCAGCAGTCAGGTCAATACCAACAGCCTCCCTCAGGGCTTTAGGCTTGTCCTCTCTCTCTCTCTCTCTCTCCTGTTCAGTTTCGCAAGCACCTGAAAACATTTCTCTTTGTGAGTGAAGACACTGATCCGGGTCATGAGCGCCTCTGATTTTGATTGGCGCTATATAAATTCTCAATTACAGTTACAATAATGTCAGTCTGCTGAAACTGAGGCAGACCATGGATAAGTCAATGAAGAAGGCGAGTCTTCACTCGAGACCGAAATGACACAAAAAATGAATGATTGAATACGAGATTCACATGAAAGACATCAATGTCCTTACGAAATAGAAAGTTTGAAGTTGATCCTTGAAGGATGAGATTGTTGGGGCTGAACTTATAAGGGAAGTTATGTTATTCCAGACAGTGGTTACATAAGAGTCAGAGCAGAACAGATGCATCTGACAAAGTTTGTCTGCCAAGAACGGTTCTAGTTTTTGGCGTGATCAGAGAAAGACGAAGACATAAGACTCTGGTGCCTTGTGTTGGCATAGATTGTGATAACCACCCTTTTCCATCAGTAAGGGTAATATTAGCCTCACACCCCATGATGTTAAACTGTGTTTGTTGCTCTGTTTCAGCTCTGAAGTTGTAACCATTCTTACACTTAGGTGGTAAGTGAATCGTTTCTTAGACACAGTTTGATGTTACGGGCATGCTACTAGCACAGTCCTTATGTGGGAACCTTAACCCTTTCCGTACCATGCCATTTTTGTCCTGCGCTACCGGGAAATTTTGGGCAGAATTGGGGGATTTTCATAGACATATACTATCGGACGTACGCCGTACGTCATAAGGTAGCATGGCTGCCCAAATCATGATGTACAGCATACGTCATAAGGCAGAAAGGGTTAAATGTCGGGGACCCATTGAAATGGACAGCGGTAAGGAATCTCGCCAAATCAGTTCATTTAAAACGGCATTCATCTCGTCTACATTGCAGTAAATAACGGAACACTTCTAAAGTGTCTCTTGAGAATTTCTCAGGCGATCTTCATTCTTGCTTTGTTTTTATTGTTTCAGTCTGATACCTGTGATCTGGAGATGGAGTCTCGCTTATGGACTTCTTAGTGACATCTCTCAACACCAGCATAAGACTGGACTCTAGTTCTGAACAGACCTTAAATTCTTCAACTTTCTGTGTTTTATCATAATAATTCTGCAAAGAACATTTAAACGCTTGAGTGTTTTCCGTTGAAATCTGTGCTGGTTTTTATTATTTTTTTTCTAACTGTGGAATTCGATCTCTCTCTCTCTCTCTCTGTATTTCTGACTGTTTTGTGATAATTTATTTGATTGCTTTGTCAGTATTTTCTACAGTATTTTTGTTTTAAATGAAACATCTGATCTTTTTGGCTTTTGTGATACTTTTACTTTTCGTTGATAGGAGGTAGTTTAACTTTTGCTTAATAGGTAATCTTGTAACTTTTTTGTTATTAGGTAATCTGTTAAGTTTCTTGAATAGGTAATCGAAGTTGTAAAGCAAATGGTATTTGCAATTATTTATTTTATGTCATAATAGTAATGATATTGAACTGGTAAGACACTGCTAGCATGACTTAGTCAGATCTGTATGAATAGAATCTGATTGTTGATTTTAATGGTTGTTTAAATTTAATTAACTTCATTGAACAGCCGTTAAATAGTTTAAATATGCTTGTAGCTAATTTGCGTTTAGCACTTTTTGGTAGTTTTTTTGGACACAGTGTGTATATCTGGTTATTTATGTAGCACCTTTCTTGATCCACTCAAAGGCACTCCTCTTTCTTTGTTTATTTGCTGAACCGTTAATAAGTTTGTAAAAATATGCAAGATATATCTGTCGTGGAATAGCAAATTGCTAAAGAATATCTTTGTGTATGGTAATGAATGACTATTTTCATGTTTCACGGAACTTCATTCCTGAATAAATCGCAGTCTGTTGGTTTATGCAGAGTTAGTTTTTAATTAGAATGGTTTGAATAACTGGTTAGCTTTGCATTTGTCTCAAATTGTCTGTGCTCTTGTTTTACAACTTACTGAAGTAACGTTGTATGCCTAAATATCTAAAGAAAGATATTTACACTACTTGATATTTTATTTGCATTATTTATAAATTTGTAAAACTTAAACATTTAATTTAATCGTTTGTCTTTATTTCAAAATTGTCACTGTTCATCTGTTTTTTTTATGTTGACTTCATTGTTCCAAAAGACTTGTCCAGGTCTAGTTACTCTTTTTTTAAAAATAACGACAATAACAATCAAATTATAATAATATTTGTCATTCTGAGTTCTTATTGTAAACCTCAGTATTACAATTAAAGACCTGCTTGGTGAATTGCTTGTTAATTGTTTAAGTAATTGTAACCAGAAACTTCTATTGCTATTCTGTTATTGCACTGATATATAATTCACGAAGATCTTCGACCTATGGCCTGTGTTGTTGACCTTGATCTGTGTTGTTGCTTGTGTTTCTCTTTGTTCTTCAATTCCAGTTCTTGTTGCTCATGTTGCATTCGGTTCTTCTGTGTGTGTTGTTGTTTGGTGTTGCACTTGGTCCTTCAGTTCTTATTGTTGCTGTTGTTGCATTTGGTTCTTGAGTTTTTATTATTGCTGTTGTTGCACTTGGTTCTTAAGTTCTTATTGTTGCTGTTGTTGCACTTGGTTCTTCAGTTTCTGTTGTTAACATTGTTGCAGTTGATTCTTTAGATCATGTTGTTTTTGTTGTTAACGTTGTCTGTGGTGTAATTGATTCGGTTGCTTCTGTTGTGTGCAGTCTGTAGGATTTCGTTGCATCAGATTTGTACAGCTGTGACCTCAACAGGTTGGGGGTCATCCATAAAGGACGTCCGCGGTGAGGGGAGGGAGGGGTCATCGAAATGCCGACAGATGCGGACAAGGGGGGAGGGAGGGTTATGACCAGTGCGGACGTCCGCATCTAAACTTGTAAATTTGATAGTTTTTTAAACACCAATTGTTTCAGCCTTCTCCAAAAGACGAAAAGGTCAGTGAAGTGATTGCCTGAAACCACTTGCATGGCATAACCTTTACGAAGACTTTAAGGAGGCTTTTGTTACTGCACATCCTGCGATATGAAACCGAACTGTCACTTAAACGTGTACAGGTACTGTGGAATAATTGTAAAAATAATGATTATGCCATTAAAAATTGGCTTAGACGTGCGGACGTCCGCAAAGGGGAGGGAGGGAGGGAGGGTAAGGTCAAATACGGACAAATGCGGACAAGGGGGAGGGAGGGGTCCAAAGTAGGTCATATTTTGCGGACGTCCTTTATGGACGACCCTTTGATGAGAGCCACTGAAACCAGTTTCCCAATTGTTAATTGTAATCGAACATTTCTATAGCGCCACTCTCCTTCCTCTTCTTTATACTCAATTTTCGGTCTGTTGGCTGATTCGGAATGTCGGTCGGTCAAACCGCAAGTCTGCTTTGGTTGTGTGTGTGTGTGTGTGTGTGTGTGTGTGTGTGTGTGTGTGTGTGTGTGTGTGTGTGTGTGTGTGAGTGAGTGAGTGAGTGAGTGAGTGAGTGAGTGAGTGAGTGAGACTGTCATAACGAAGACGATTAGCTTGTTGCTCTCCTTTATCGTCGCTTGGGACTGGCACCACCCGAAAACATGTGGCTGGAGCCTGCAGTAGTCTGTTGTCGATGCTTATTGTTGCTATACGGTTGATCCCTATTAAGCTCCGTCTGCCTAAGAAACAGCTGCGTCATGTCAGACGGGAATTCGGTAGCCTGACCCTCCCGCCACGAGACGGTAATAACGAACTTCGTCTTCCTTCCTCTTCTTACTCCTCATTCTTCCTCTGTTCCTCGGTATTCCTCTAAACATGGGCGCTTAAACCCGAGGGTTAGTGCGCCATGCATCACAGAAATTTCAGAATGGAACAATTTAGCCGAATCAACATTTCAACAGTTTAAGTCTAGTTTAATTAATGATACCAGGCCTGGTATGTTCATACTCTGTTCTCTCTAAACATGGGCCTACACGTAGGCCTACACTTTTTTCAATACCGACCATATGGCCTCGACCCTGCTAATTTTTTCACTGAATTGACGGGGTGAGACTGAGACCCCTTACGGTCCTTACCACAGCTGCCCCTTTGTTTCTTCAACATTTGGTCCGATATGCGGCTATGCCCTAGGCCTGTACCAGCCTAAGCTAGTGGCGACGTTAAGCTGAGCAGTTTGATCGCAGTATATAAAGGAAATCTTATCAGGTCAAAGGGACAGGCGGAAAGCCGGCGGGATAGAACACCATAGGCAACAGCAACTGCAGCAGAGTAGTAAAAGACATTAGGTTCCTTCGATGATAGGCCTAGGCTATATTTCTTAGGCCGAGTTAAATTTTGTTCCTTTTAGGCTACCGCACGACGTCAAGAATTACGTCATGTCCAACATTTCTGGAAAAGATGACCAGGTTATTTTTGTTGTGCTTTAATACCCCATTGATCAACTAGGCTTGAAATCTGTGGAATCCTTAAAATGTTTGATTACTTTCTAAATGAATCAACGTACACCTAAATAAATTTATCGAATGCGTTCTTACAAAGTGTAGGCCTATAGGAGGACTCTATACACTTTGGTGTTCTTATCTGCGTATAAAACGATCACGTGACAATTTCGTCTGCGTTACGCGTGTCGCTAAGTTCCAGATATCTACGGTGGCGTATTGTGACTTTAAAACAATTAATTACTGTCGCCATATATCAGAGAATTTAGGGTTTGGTCGAATCTTGATCCGGAAATCGGTTCGCCGGATTAAATAATATAAAAATAGTATCATGTTTCCGCGACCTCCTGCGGTAATCTTTATCATTGAAAATCCGTGCAAAATAATAAAATTATGAGTCGACGCATAAAAAAATGGCGGACAGTCGGTCTTTTTTCTTAAGTCACGTGGTTTGAATGTAAATTAGTACTTTGGAACCAAATAAAAGTAAATATTGCCGATTTATCGGATCGAATCCTGAATCGGCAGAAAAACAGGCCAGATAATCGGAATCGGAAATCGGCAAAAAAGTCAATCGGTCAAACTCTATCAAATAACCTATTTAAAGATATGCAAATGAGTACATTTGCAGTTATTTAGTATGTATTTTCGAATAAAGAAAGGGGTCAGACAGGGATGTATACTATCACCATACCTATTCATTCTATATGCAGAAAGGATAATGAGGGAGGCAGGTTTTGATGATGAGGCGGAGGGTGTGAGGATAGCTGGAAGGATAGTGAACAATTTAAGGTATGCGGACGACACAACACTGCTGGCGGAAAAAAAGGAGAAACTGAAGGATAACATCAGAAGGCTAAAATGTGCTAGCGAGAAAGCAGGAATGTACTTTAATATAAAAAAGACGAAGATAATGACCACTGAGAAATGGAGTTATTTTGAGGTAGATGGAGAGGAGATAGAGGTGGTATCAAGCTTCTGTTTCTTGGGGGCCATGATGGAGAGTGAAGGTGGATGCGAACGAGAAATACGACGGAGAATTACATTGGGGAAGACGGCAACGCAGGGACTGGAAAAAATATGGAAGGACAAATCAGTGAGTTTGGGAACGAAGACAAGAATTGTTAAAGCAATGATCTTACCAGTGGTGCTTTACGGATGCGAAACATGGACAAAAACCAAGGCATTGGAGAAGAAAATTGAGGCATGTGAAATGTGGATCTGGAGGAAAATGTTGAGGGTTTCTTGGACTGAGAAGAGAACTAACGAGGATATCCTGGAAGAAATAGGACACTGGAGAGGGAGTTTGACGTTGGGGCAGAGAGCGTCCAGGCAGAAGATGTCATACTTTGGACACGTGATGCGTGCAGATGGGCTGGAAAAGGAGATGATGTTGGCGTGTGGGGAGGGCAGAAGGAGGAGAGGACGACCAAGGAGGAGATGGATGGACGAGATACAGGAGGCATTGAAGATGAACATCTCGGAGCTGAGAGAGGCAACGAGAAATCGGAGCACATGGAGAAGGTTGACCATGACAGTCGCTAGGATTCAACGAATCGACAGCACAAGGTGACAAGGTGAGTATGTATTTAGGTTTAAGAACATGGTTGCCTATGTGCTACAGGCACATAAAGGTACCAATTTAGCCTTCCACACGCAAAACAGATAAACACTGGGTGTCCGCATTTTAGTCAGTTGCTGATCTGGCCTCTCATTTGTAGATTTGAGTTACCCTCCGCAGTCGATCAAAGTGCGTAGGGCCTAGGCCCTACCCAGGGTAGCAGTCCTGTACGTCATATTCCATTTGAGTTCAAGGAGATGAGGATACTATGGCCCTGTAGATCTCCTGCTTCTGTGGGCCCTGTACCTATTTCTCCTCGCCTCCAACTCTTCCTCGTTCTCCTCTAGTTCTCTTTCTGTTTTTTCTTTTCATCCTTCTCCTGCTCCTAACTCTGTTCCACTACTTCCTTCCCCTTTCCATACTTGTCTTTCTCTTACTCTTTCTTTTCTTCCACCAGCATCCCCACTTCTGCCCTCTTCCTTCTCCTCCATTTCCTCCTCCATTCCTCATCATTCTTCTGTCCACCTTCTTCTTTTCTGGCTTCGATTCTTCCTCATCTTTCTCCTCTTCCTCTATAGCGGTCTGGAGTATGTCAGGTCGCCGAGGCACATAATCGCCCCTACGTGTCCGTCACAGGCGACCGTAAAAGCGTCGCGTCGTCTGACTGCAGGGCCACTGATAAGCCGAGAATCTAGTCCTGCCGACTACGTCACCTGCCCAGTAGCAGTTGTCTACCAGTGTCGCCATCTTAAGGAGACGAAGGACTCTGTGGATACAGCAGGTGACGGTCAAGCGAAGAACAACCAAACGAAGAAAAAGAAGAAGAAACAGGAGGCGGAGGAGGCGGAGGAGGATCAAGATGGCGGGGAACACGATGGACGCGATCAAGAAGAAGATGCAGGCCATGCGAACGGAAAGAGAAGTGGCACAGGAGAAGGCCGACCAACTGGAGAAGAGGCTTGTCGAACAGAAGTCGCTCAACGAAAAGGTCAGCAACTCCCTCTCCAACTCCCATTCCTATTCCTCGGGCTCTCTCAATTTCTCCCATCCATTCTCCTTCCCGCCGTTGTCCCTAATTCGTCCCTAAAGCCTCCTTTCTTCTCTTCATCCTGCTTTCCTTATTTCTTTCGTTTTCTTGTTCTTCCTTTCTTTCCTCACTCCATCTCCTTAGTTTTCTAGTACTTTTCTTCCAACCTCCATATCTCTTCTTTCCTTCCTTCCCTCCATCCCACGGATGTGGCCTACGTCATGCTTTTCTGTTCTTTTCTTCGCTGACTAAAAGAATGAAACTTACCTACTTGCTAAATAGCTAGCAATCAGACAGACAGGCAAACAAACAAGCAAACAAACAACAACAACAAATAGTTTTCTTTGCTTTCATTTCCAGCAACAGGAAGAGATTCAGAACCTGCATAAGCAGATCGCTCTTCTGGAGTCGGACCTTGATCAGGCGCAGAACCACTTGGCTGAGGCCACGACGAAGCTGGAAGCCACCGAGAAAGAACTAGGAACGGTTAGAAAGCACTCACAGTCAAACTCATATTCAGAATCAGATTCAGAATCAGATTCAGATGGGTATTCGGATTAACATCGATATTTAATTCAGATCCATATTTTGGTTCATCCGGCATCTCAAGATAGCGAACACCGGCTTTCTTTCTGTCTGTCTTTATGTCTGATTCTATGTCTACCTAGATAAATATCTTTGAAATGTAATGCGTAAACAAGTCCTAAATGACTCTGTCTTTTCCTCTGTCTTTGTGTTTCTATCTCTTTCTCTTTCACTGTCTCTACGTGTTTCTACCTCTGCCTCTGTTTCTGCCTCTGCCTCTGAAAGAATTCTGAAGATGCAAGGACACACACTGTTAGCAAAACTACGGCGTGAAACTGCAACAAATTATGCTTCTCTTAAAATCGTAGAATTTCTGTTTCTTGAGCCATTTCTAGGCACGGGGCCAATAATGACTACTTATTTATATGTGTATAAATAAGTAATCGTAAAGTTATTTCTAAATTTATAAAGCGTCACTTGAAAACTAATTGTAGAACACCGGCTTATTCACGAGCGCTGCGTGGAGTTAGAGTGGTTGTCAGAGTGTACATGTAGGTCTATAGTAAAAAGGAGATCCCGTTGCCAGGAAGTCCAGAGAGGGAGGGAGAGGAGCTGCTAAAGCGGAGTCGTTTAAGTCGAGAAGTATATTTAAGGCGGAGGATCAGATGAGTCAGGGTAAGAATTCTTGAAGAGGTGAGATTTTAGTTTTGAGGCGAAAGCCCGAGGGTGATAGATCTATACAGCAGCATGAGGCAGATGATGGTGGGTGATTAGCGATGATGACGGAGAGGGCATACATACATAATGACACACAGCGTAAACTTCTCTCTTCTTCGATCTCTGTTCAATATCTGTCCGTTAGGCTCAGTCTCTTGTGTCATTTCATTATCTACGTAGATCTTTCAAACTACTTATTAGCTGTAGGCCTATACTATAGGCTGCCTCTCTGTCTCAGACTCTCAGTGGACTGATCTGATCAATGGCTGGCTTTGGTACGCCGCCATCACTTGATGCTTCTGTGCATTAGACACCGGCGTGATAGAAGTTACTAACTAACAATAATAACCTGTAGAACCTACTTTCAAATGTACAATGGAGGGTCTTAAGTGTTCTGCATACGAGGGTCTGTTGCGTGGGTTCTTGTGCTATTTGGACCAGACCGGGCTGGTTCTTGTAATCAGTCCTAAACGCCCTGCAAACACGTCGACTTGGTCTTAATTGATGGTAGCCAATTTAACGAGCTCTGTTTAAGTCCAAGTGCCTCCTATATGGACCACATAGGCTAAATAGGCCTTAGGCTGGGGCGAAAGCAAAGCATGCAGCCCGAATGGTTTGCTAGCGTCGGACACGTCACGTTCCCTCGTAATTCGAACATACAACCGATACTTCTACCTTTCTCTGTCGTTTGTCTGCCTGGGTGTCTTTTTCTTTCTGTGTCTCTCCACCAACCTCTTTGTCTGTCCTGTTGTTTCTCTTTCCGTACCAGTCTATGTCTCAACCTCACTCTGTCTGCCTGTCTGGCGTTATCGAAATCCTTCTCTGCCGAATCTGTATACTTCTCAGTTTCTGTCTCACTGTCTGTCACAATCTCTGCGTATTTCTCAACGCCCCTCCCATTGTCTCGATGCCCTTCCCTAATCCGACATCAGCCCTGCTGCTGCAGCTGATACTTCGGCTGGATCCGGCGGCCGAGGCTGATGCTTGCAGCCGATCGGACACAGCAGGAGTTGTTGAGCATATCTGTTCCATGTCACGATTGTTTCTTGTCCCCTGGGAGTTGTTTACGCCTGACCTCGCCAAAGCCTTCCCAGTAATTTCTTACTCCCCCGTTTCCTCTGCCTCCTGTCGTACACCTCCAAAAAGTTTGTTACCATCACATTACAGAACATGTCATTGCATCACCAAAGCCTATTAGGCCTACATTACCAATTAATTATTTACATTGTTTTTGTAGCACTGCAATGAAATTTGTCTTATTTGCCTTTTGGTGTGAAAATGTTCATTATAGGAGATCCGTCTTCAACCTTAGGCCCTAAGACCATCCTTAACCTTAAGATCATTTGTAACCTTAAGACAATCTTTAACTATAGGACCATCTTTAACCATAAGACCATCTTTAACCTTAAGACCATCTTCAACCTTAAGAACATCTTTAACCTTAAGACCCTGCGTAACCAGTCTTTTGGTGTCGGGAGACTGGGGGAGGGGGGTCCATAGAGTAGTGGTAACATCACTGGCGTGAAGTGCAGTAGGTAGCGGGATCGCCTCCCGTAACCCTCTCAAGGTCCACTCAGCCTTTCATTCGCGAGATGGCGCGTTTGTGAAAATGAGATGTAGGACGTGATGGGCGCCTTGCAAGGCTGCCGTATACAGTTAAATTCGACTCCTGTAATAACTTGTGATCATTCGTTCATACCGAGTTGTAATCATACTGCGTTATTGTCAGTTTGAAGATATTAAACGAAGATTATTATTTTTTATTAATTCTCGACTGGTTGTGTGCAGAGGAATGCCATTTCTAATTGAAGTTTTGCTTAGAAGCGATGTTCGAACATTTCTTATGCATTACTATAACGGCGTAATAAAAGTGTCCAGATTAGAGAAGATTAAACTAATTGAGATTTGATTAGATTAGATTAGATTTGATTATCTATCTATACATACAATATCCATACAGCGTGTGTCTGTCGATAAACGCTACGTCACAAACGGTTTCTCTTCTGTTTGAAACAGAAACCGTTTGTGACGTCAGTACTGCGGTCTTGACGACCGCAATCAGAGCATTTTAACCAACGATACATATAGGCCTATATACACTGCCGTCATAATATGACGGGTAAATACCAACGACCTCTTATATATACTCTAGTATTAGAATGGATTGCATAAATACCGTTATGCGCTGTTAGCCTGCTGCTTGGCGTACATCAAAAGAGCCTCTATTCTACATGACGTCAGGTTACCATGCCAACGAAATGCTTTGTTTCATGTTTGTTGTGATTGTTTGTTGAAGCAAGAGGCGGAGATCGGGGCTCTGACACGAAGAATCCGATTGGTCGACGAAGACTATGAGCAGACGTCATCACGACTTCAGATGGCATCAGAGAAGTTGGAAGAGGCCTCGAAAATGGCGGAGGAAACTGAAAGGTCTGAATGTCTCACGAATATAATGAAGTCTATGTCAAGTTAAAATCACCACCATCAAATCAGTCATCCGTCGGGTAAGGCAAAGTCAGCGTCAACGGAAATGGCAAACGCAAGATGTCGTTTAACAGCTCTGTTTAGACATCTTTAAAATGCCTCAGTTTCGTTCAATCGCTAGGATCGCTGCACCAGTGTAGGTGTTTTTGTAATTGTAAGCGCCTATTTGTATAGCGCCTCAGCAGAAAACTCATCTGATGTGCTTCCGACCTGACTATACAAGACCATGATCGAACATAATGGTATTCAACCGCTTGCGCAATAGAGCCTTCGGAAGCAAAAGCCCATGTCGCAGATTGCATGGAAGCCTGTTCCAGAATGAGAGGCTGACCATTGTGAAGCTTCCGTGTTGCATTGTGGAAGAAGTCGATGGGGAACAACCAGATTACTAGCCTATATGTTGCAGAACGACGAGATTTGCGACCAACTAGTGATGACACAGGAATGCATAGTAGCTCTCTGAGGTAGGATGGAGCACCACCGGATAAGCAGCTAATTCATAATGCATAGGCCTATAGACGTCGGACGGCCAGAGGCCCTCGCAACCCCAAGATGTCGTTACACCCTTGCTGTTACTAATAATGTGCCTCTGTCAAGACACCTTCAAATCGCTTTTTCCTAATAAGATATCATTAAACAATGAACATTTCAAATAATATAAGGGTCTAATTAAACACCTTAATAATCGCTTTTACGTCAAAAGATGTAGCTAAACAACTGATATCGTAAATACTTAAACACCTTTAAATCACTTTTTCCTAACATTATATAATCTTCAATTTCGTTTCAACGTTGGCGTAGGAAATCGACGTTAACGGTCCAAAGAGCTACAACACATTGTTAAGCACTTGGTCAACTAACGGTATTAAGAACTATTTCCACACATAATTTATTATAAATCGCTTTTCCTACTCTGTAAAATCACCATTTTCGTCAGTCAAGATGTGGTAACTGGTTCACTGCCGTTTTCAGGTGGTGCCAGAGCCAAGCCTGAAAGAGGATGAGTTGTCCTCAAATCACCCCACTGGCTTAAAATACCCGAACGAATAGAACATAGTCATATCACTCACCTACAAAACACCACACAGCTCAAAACTGAAAACACTGCTCTTTCACAAATCCTATCTCCTTAGTTCCCTCGCCGTTTCAACCCTAAACACCACCCACCTTAGCCATCTGACTGTTTGCCTGACTGACTCCTTTGGATTTTGACCTGGAACCGATTCCCCCTCCCCGCCTATCGATTACGATTTCACTAAGCGCCTGTGAATAAGTTGTTCCGCGCGATTTCCGTTTGGGGCGCTGTAGAAATTTTGATATTACGACTACGATTACGCTAATTAGCTTATCTTCGCTAATGATTATTATCTTCGACATTATACGGCCTCGTTAAGCAGAAACTATTAGGCCTATTGGAATAATAGCCTAGGGTAACTTCGCCACAGCTGCTTCAGGTGATGCCAGTAATAAGGAAAAAATAATAACAGTAATAAGTAACAAGCCAGTAGCCTAATAAGGAAAAGTCGACGCACACATAGGCGTCCGCAGTAATTTTTCTAGGAGGGATAACATTTTTCTAGGTGGGCAAAACTTTTCCAGGTGGGGGCAAAATGACTTTTTTGCATAGAATAACTATTCACAAACACAGAAAATGTGATAACTTTCAATATCCAGGGGAAATACCCCCCTTACCTCCTCCGGACGCCCATGGATGCACATCGTCTTTGTTATGACAGAGAACTACCTAATTACTTAATTAATCGCTAATGAGCAGCCTCCATGTCGATTTTGTAACGTAGGCCTATAGGCCCAAGTCAATGATATTGCCAGGAAGTCAATAAGATTTCGTAAACCTGCGGTTCTCAACCTGTGGTCCGCGGACCACTAGCAGTCCGCGGCCATCTGCCTGGTGGTCCGCGAGCAAGGCCTACAATTTATATTTTTTACAATTAAAAACATGCAGAGATAAATTTTGTCAATTTTAATATGTTTTGTTTTATTTAAATCGCTAGATGGCAGCCTGAAACTAACAGAGGTCTAATACGCGGATTTATGGCAAAAAAATTTCTTTTGTTTTAATTTGTTTTTGGCACAATTTTTAGTGGTGGTCCACGACCGAGACAAAAAATTATAAGTGGTACTTACTACCACCTTCACCACCACCACCACCACCACCACCACCACCACCACCACCACCACCACCACCACCACCACCACCACCACCACCACCACCACCACCACCACCACCACCACCACCACCACCACCACCACCACCACCACCACCACCACCACCACCACCACCACCACCACCACCACCACCACCACTACCACCAC
>OY744603.1:62251144-62361144 GCA_963556255.1 Allolobophora icterica
TGACTGACATAACTTCTGACCAACACTGGACACGAATGTTCCTTTTCTCGTCTATTGTCAATGTCTTCAAGACTGACACTTCAACGTGTAGCATAGTTGCTCTTTACGCATTCGAAAGAGTAGGCTATATTATACTCTTTCGAATGCGTAAAGAGCAATTAAGTTATACTACAGAGACGATTACGACGTAGCTTACAACGAATTAATTGTCTATTCTACACGAGACAACTTCTGTAGTATCTACTTAGTTTCAGACATGAGTCTACAACGTCTGTCTGAGTTAATTCTTGCCAAGAATGTCGTGCACTCTCGCGAGCGTCCAAGCGCGAGAACTGCTCGAACTCAACTGCAGAACTTCTCTCGCAATCTCTCCTGTCTCAAATGTATGGTGTGTCCCCCACTCTCAAAGGTGGGGTCTTGTCCCCCTCGACCTCCCGGGATCACCGTCCATGTGTGTGTGTGTGTGTGTGCGTGCGTGCGTGCGTGTGTGTGTGTGTGTGTGTGCGTGCGTGCGTGCGTGCGTGCGTGTGTGTGTGTGTGTGTGTGTGTGTGTGTGTGTGTGTGTGTGTAATCCTAATCGTCATCTCCAACCTTCTAAAGGCCTACGTGAAGGCCAAGCGCAGGGCACCAGCCTATTCACGAGCGCTACGACATATCAGAGTGGGTTTCCAGAAAGTAGTCCCAAAGGGATCCAACAGGCCCGCATTAAAGGGGGGGGGCTAAGGGTGCTGCAGCACCCGGGCCCGCAGTTTTGAGGGCCCGCATTTTCGGAAGTGCGTTAATTTTTTTTATTGTAGGCCTACTTGTAATTGGGCCCCACGCTGATGGCTGTATAGGTAATTACAGCACCCGGGCCCGCACTAGGCCTAATGCGGCCCTGAGATCCAAGTCCGGTTTCCATGAGGCCAAATCAAATCAGAGGGGATTTCCAGACAGTAGTCGAAAAGGGGTCCGAGTCCGGTTTCCATGGGGCCAGATCAAGAGAGGAGGCAGAGCAGCTGTCAAGGCGGATGTCGTTTAGGGCGAGAATAATTGGAAGGCGGAGGATCAGATGAGTCAGGGTAGGAGTACTTGAAAAGGTGAGACTTCAGTTTCGAGTGAAACGCGCGGGGGGGGTGATAGATAGAGGAACATGAAAAGGAGGATGAAGGTCGGGATGAAGGTGTGTGTGTGTCTCTGTGTTGCTACGGTCCTCTGTCAGTGTATCTACGCGTCCTTGTCTGCCTTCGTCCTTGTTTGCTCGTGCTGGTCTACTTTCCGACTGTGTGTCGTCATCCGATCTCTGAATCCTTTGTGCTTGTCTGCCCGTACTCTGGTCTGTGGCGTAATCAATCACCTTGTTCCTTAGTCTGCATTGCATTGGTCTACATTATATAGGCCCTAATATTATATAACTAGTTTGCATACAAAGACAGTTTATTAATGAATAATGCTGAAGTCTACATTGTGCACTAGACCATCTAAACGGGCATCAGAATTATGCATTGTGCTATTCTACCTTACTCATTGGCATGCAGGACACAGACTCACAAATCTCTGTAGGCCTACGGACAGTTCGATGTCGTAGGCTACAGTCTGACCAGTTCTGACCAGTTGTCCAGTGTGAGAATGTAGAAAAAAGACTAGGGGGGGGGGTTGACTTTGAACAGTTTGATCCACGTGGAGTTGAATATTTTATCCGTATTTTGCAAACTGAGAAAATTCAACAATACAGTAGAAAGCTTAAGCTCCTTAATGTGATGACATCACCAAATTTATTAGTAAAGCCTACAATTCACATGGTCACAAATTTCAGAATAAACCAGAGCATTACTTTGTTAGTAACCCACAAAGTGAATTGTGAAAGAAAATATATGCACAATATAATCACACTAGCACAACTGAGCGGGGTTGGAAGCGATCTCCTGAGGTGTGCAAAGAAGTCTTAACTGGGGATCCTAAGAAAGACTGGGGGTTGAACCCCCGAGCCCCTCAGACAATTTTCACCCTGCAGTTGTCCATTAATAGTAATGAGATCTTCTCGCCTGACCACTCCTAATTCAAATTACGAGCAATTATTAATTTGATTGCTCTTAAAGTTACTCAGTACTCATTGACAACAGTGTCTCTTCACCCCTTTTATCACATATAGGCAACTATTCAAGCAAGAACAAAATGGCGTAATAGCCACGAATGCCTAGTTGTAAAGGCTCCATGTAAATGTTTACTGCATTCATTGTGATACTGATCATACAGGAAAATTCTGGAACTTGAAGACGAGCTTCGCGTCGTTGGCAACAACATGAAGTCACTGGAGATATCCGAACAAGAGGTATACGTATACTTATGGCTAATCATATATACCTCTGTGTGGCTGTGGACGCGGTGGTGTAGTGGTATGGTGGACGCGGTGGTGTAGTGGTATGTTCGGTGCCTTGTAACCGGAGGGTCGCATGTTCGAATCTACCTCAACCCGCTGCGTAGCGAACCAGCGCCATCGATGTTCTGTCGTATGGTGTGTGCACTTCTGAACTTTTTGACAATATCAAAATACAGTTGCATTGTATTGTATTGTATACACAAGAGGAATACTTATGGCTAATTGTAATTTATGTACCTCTCTGTGCATATACAAGATGTATACTTATGACTAATTATATATACCTCTGTGTGTGTTTGGCGGAAACCGTTTTCAGCCCAACTTCCGGGACCACTTCGTCGCGGAAATCTCTTTGGCTCAATGTCACAAGAACTTCCCTTCCTAATTCGTATTCCACCGTTTCCACCAGGCCGAGTGTCGTGATCGGAAGGTCCGACATGGGGGAAATCTTCAGGCAATGTTTCTATAGGCGCTTGAGTCCGGCGTCCGTCATCTATCAGAGATCTGAAGCAATTAGTCGACAAACTGATGGTTGAACGTTTCTTAATTACAATTAAAACTGAAGCCACAGTTCAACAGCAGCGATCGTCAGTGGTACAATGTCGGCAGTGCAGATTACCCACAATTCAATCTGATCACTTGATTACTTCAATGTTCCGCCTCTATTATCGCTCTGTATTAGATCTCACAAACCTAATAATATCTGCGCTAATTATAATCGTTCTTCAATCGTATCTAATGTCGTATGTTCAATTAATTATCGGATCTAATATCGTATTTAATCGACCTCTGTCGTATCTGATCATTCTCTGTTCTAATAATAATCGCTTCTGATCAGATCTAGTGATAATCGTATCTTCAGTAATTAATCTATATTCCCTTATAATAATAATCAGCCAATATAGTAAACTTCCCTATCTATAGAAGCACAAATGAGGGTAGGTGTCCGACCATCATTTGGCAAAGAGCCGTGCGGGAGGGAGTGTCCGGACATAGGACAGAGAGATACACAGAGAGACACGCAGAGAGACACGCAAAGGCCCGGACATTACTAGGCAAACAGAAAGGAGGAGGGGAGCGTCCGGATATAGGATATATATATATATATATATATATATATATATATATACAAGGAAAGATACAAAATTTTCACTACAGAAATGAAGTCCTTAAATTTCTTCACATGTATATACAAGAGGTAGGCCTATACTTATGGCTAATTATATATACCTCTATGACTTCTACTGTATGTGTATATACAATGGGTATCCTTATGACTAATATATATACCTCTATATGTATATATAAGAGGTATACTTATGGCTAAATGTTAATTATATATACCTTATATGTATGTATATATACAAGGGATATACTCATGGCTAATTATTATTATGCCTCTATATGTATATACAAGAAGTAGGCCATAATATATATATATATATATATATATATATATATATATATATTACAATGTATACGTGGCTAACTGTAGGCCTAATTATAAAGTCTTCAAATGCGCCGGTGTAAAGACTTCAGGTTACCCCCTCTTTCAAGTTACCCCCCGGTAATCTGAAATCGATTTCAGATTACCCCCGGGGGTAGCCTGAACGCGATTTCAAGTTACCCCTGCGCTGTTCACATTACCCCCGGGGGTAATCTGAAATCGATTTAAGATTACCTCCCGGTAATCTGAACGCGATTTCAGATTACCCCCGGTAATGTGAACGCGATTTCAGCTTACCCCCGGTAATCTGAACGCGATTTCAAGTTACCCCTGCCATGTTCACATAAGATAAAACGCTAACTATACCACCGAGCTCTTTCGAACGACTGAGAATATTAACGTTTCCCACGGCTGACGCACTGATTGCAAGCATTGACCAGTAAACCCAACCAGCCAGACAACTACAGTACTATTTATGCGTGTCTGCTGGTCCATTTAATGAGTTTTATGTAGTTGAGGCAGAGAGAGAGAGAGAGAGAGAGAGAGAGAGAGAGAGAGAGAGAGAGAGAGAGAGAGAGAGAGAGAGAGAGAGAGAGAGAGAGAGAGACAGACAGACAGACAGACAGACAGACAGACAGACAGACAGACAGACAGACAGACAGACAGACAGACAGACAGACAGACAGACAACTTATCGTACATCATGCTATAAGGGGATAATGAGAGTTCAGCGATAAATATTGGGAATTATTATTAGTATTATATAAGGTAATCGAAAATGGGCCCCACTAATTTGAGGGGGTAATCTGAAAATGTAGGGGGTAATATGAAATCGATTTCAAGTTACCCCGGGGGTAACTTGAAATCGATTTCAGATTACCCCCGGTAATCTGAACGCGATTTCAAGTTACCGGGAGGTAATGTGAAATGGGGGTAATCTGAAATCGCTACACCGGTGTCTAATGCACTTGGCATCAAGCGCTGCGATGGCGCAGTGGCTATTTGTGTAGCGCCTTTTCCAGACGCAGTCGAGCAGACAGGTATGCAGAGACAAACGGGTAGACATGCACAATTGCACATACAGACAGAGACAAGCTGAGCCGCTGAGAAACAGACATTCAGATGTTAACCTTTGACCCTGGATGCATGTACTTGTGAACAATAGGCGTCTCAACGGGAAGACAGCTACGAGGAAACGGTTCGTGACCTCACAGGGAGACTGAAGGAGGTCAGTTGAACCACATCTTAATCCAACATAGGAAGCATGAACACTGAATCGTTATTGTTGATGCAACTGCTGCTGCTGAAGATGATGATAATGGTGGCGATGATGATGATGATTCTTGAAGATGCTAATGGTGGTGATGATGACGGTAATTATCATGATTATGATGATAAGTCTAACAACGATTAAAGTGATGATGATAATGATGACGACGATGATTACCATCTTGATGATAATAATGAGTATAATCATGATGCTGGTCTCCTTAGTGCTGTGCTGCTGATGTAAAAGGTTGCAATTTGCGATTGGAAGCAGCGGCTGGGAGAGACCCCACTAAAGAGAATGCCTCTGTAAATGTAGGGCTATACAGACCAGAACTGTGTGCCAGCAAACATAAACCCCTTCATAGGGGTGCTTATAAATAATAATGTTTTTGTTTCAACGTATTTGCAGGCAGAAATCAGAGCAACTGAAGCGGAGAGAACAGTTTCTAAACTGCAGAAAGAAATAGACAGATTAGAAGGTTCGTTATATATGTGTGTGTGTGTGTGTATATATATATATATATATATATATATATATATATATATATATATATATATATATATATATATATATATACTGGTTCAGAGTCAACAAATTGTCATTGAATATAAAAAAGACAAACTACATTCTATTTTGCTCGCATCGTAAACATATCCCAGAAACTAGGGAAGCACTCATTATGGACAACAACCCTATACCACAAGCAACCTCGGTCAAATTTCTGGGAGTATTTGTGGACCAATTCCTTACATGGAAAGTACATATTGAGAATATCTCTAAAAGAATTGCAAAAAGTGTGGGTGTATTAGCCCGTATTGCCTACTTATTACCAACCCATATTAAACTGAACCTATATTATTCTTTAATTCACCCTTATCTCTCATATTGCAACATAGTCTGGGCCTCAAATTACTCAACTCACTTGCTTAGATTAACTTCATTGCAAAAGAGGGCTGCTAGAATTATAACAAGAAAATCCGGTCCCATTTCCTCCCAGGCTGCATTACAAAGTCTAAAAATTTTGCCAATTGAACAGATTAGAATCCAACAGACCTCTGAATTCATGTTTAAGTATATGCACAATCTTCTCCCTGCAGCATTCAATGACTTCTTCACTTTGACATCCAAAATAAATCCCTACTGTGTCAGGACATCTGCCAATTATAGAACAGCACCTGCTAGAACTAACACCCGAATGTTCTCAATAAAAAGTGCTGGCCCGAGGACTTGGAATAATATTCCTGTCACCATAAGAAATCTACCTAATATTTTAATTTTTAAGAGACAGCTCCGTGAGTACCTAGTAGCAGTTCCTCAGCCCTCCCCATCTACATTTTACTAACAAATTACTGCCATGAATGCGCACTAGGTTTTGATGCTGACATCTGATGTGATATTACTTCGATGTTTAGTTAACTAGTTAAGTCCAAAATGTCTAATATTACAATGTTATGCCAGTTGCCACTATTTTTTTCATGTACAAGGGTAACCCTGATAGCGGGACCAAGGTCCCTTAAGGGTTTCTCTCCCTTTACTTCCACTGGAGATTAATTAATTCATCTGTTTTCTGTTAAATGTTCAGTGTAAAATGTTATGTTACTGCATTTTATTTTATATGAGGTAATAAAATTTATGGTTATGGTTATGGTTATGGTTATGGTTATGGTTATATATGCGCCAGGACTATATAGCGCCTTTAGCGACCAAATGCGTCGCTTACGGAGGCCTATAGATCAGGTGTGTTGAAGGCCATGTTTAATAGACACACAGGCCTATAGTTGTTTCTTATTGTCTGGCTATAGAACTATTTTGATTGTTTCGTAATTAATCTCTGTATGTCTCTAAGTTTCTCGTTTTGTGTGTGTTGGTTTATGTGCGCTAGTCTCTGCGTCTTTATGTGTGTCAGTCTGTGTGTCTATCTCTCCCTCTCTCTTTCTGTAACCTCCTCTCTCTCTGTCTCTCTGTCTCTGTCTCTGTCTCTGTCTGTCTGTCTGTCTGTCTGTCTGTCTGTCTGTCTGTCTGTCTGTCTGTCTGTCTGTCTCTCTCTCTCACTATGAATTTGAAGTAGGCCTATATAACGAGAAACTGACAAACTAACACGATAACGACCTCGGTGATGATGATGATGATGATGATGATGATAATGATTCTGCTGGTGATGATAACGACAATGATGGTGCTGCTAATGATGATGATGTTGATGAGGATGGTGATAACGATTACGAGCGTGATGGTGATGATGACGACGGCGGTTGTGATGCTGATGACGACTGTGGTCTGCTTCAGATGAACTTCTGGCAGAGAAGGAGAAATACAAGACGATCAGCGAAGACTTGGATGGAACGTTCTCTGAGTTGGCTGGATTCTAATTTCCAGTCAAGATTCTCCACATAAGCAGAGCCTAGAAAACTGGCGCTTAACAAATCTCAGATACCACTCATCAGTGGCAGATTCGGAGGGGGCGTAATCGATGTACATCGTTGTCGTCGTTATCATCACCACCACCATCATCATCACCATCGTCATCATCATCAGCGTCATCATCATCGTCGTCCTCCTCCTCATCGTCAGCAGCATCAGTATCAGCCTCAACATCGTCTCATCAACATCGTCTTCATCGTCAACATCATCTTCATCATTATCATCATCATCATGCGCATCAGGATTATCAGTATCAGCGTCGTCATCGATCATCATCATCGTCTACCTCTTCTTCCTTCTGCTGATCATCAGCAACATCTTCAAACTGGGCTAACTGGCGTTTCATCTAATTAGTCTCATTACACCCGATACCTCACTATTAGGGGGGACATGGCCCGAGTGCCCACCTGGATCGGCCCTTTCACGCCTTCTCTTCTATCTCTGCGCTGGTCTTCTAAACTCAGATGGAGGAGGCATGGCTGACACTCCTGTATATGACCTCTTCACCCTTGGTCTACTAAGAAAGATATAACTTGGTCTACTATCATTGGAAGTAAACTGATCTGTTTTTTAGGGGGGCGGGCGGGGAGGGGTTATCCTGCTATTAAAACATTAACCTGGAAAGTGCTATATTCTTGTTTAGTGCCAGTTTTTGCAAGCTTCTGCCAGACGTACAGACATTCATACAACGAAAATAAGTAGCCTTAAAACTCTCCCACAGGACTGTAGTTGTAAGCAGGTGAATTAGTTTATCTCGAAAAATGATTTATAGATTAATCAGTTAGACCTACTATGGAGATTTTGAAGCTATGAAGTTAATTAGTATTAATAAGTTGCGTTTTCATATCAGAGTATCTTTAATTACGACCTCGTTTGGTTTTCAGTTTGCATGCATAATTGAAAATGATTCAATTTTAATTGCTATTTTGTTATAATAATCGCTGGTGTTTGTTATATGAGTTTCTACATAATTATAAGCAGATAGTTAGGCTTATTGATTTATATTTCTGCTTTCCTGTCTGCATCGATGTCAGCCTAAATTGATATGCCCGTATATCTATTCGAATCATTCTGCCTCGATCTCGCTCGCTCACTCTCTCACACACAGTCACTCGTAATGTAGGCCTAATGTAATGCAATGCAGTAGGTTACAATAGGCCTACAATGCAATGCAAACTATACAATAGGCCCTGCTAGATGTCTGTCAGTTCTAAGACGGTTAAAACAGAATTTTGTGGTGACCTCTCGACTCTAGCAGACCATTCGACTGACGACCTCTTCGCCCTCTATGACTCGACGATACAACCTCTCATCGATGCCCTCCTTCCGTTACGTCAACATCGAACTCGCGCCAGACCGCTACAGCCGTGGCTTGACCATCACTGCCGTACACTACGACGGAACGTTAGACGTCTTGAGCGTAGATATCGCCGTACATATGCCCCCTCTGACCGGCTTATTTGGATTAATAACCTTCGGGATATGTACCGTGAGTTCCGGATTAAGGAGACTGCATATTGGGAATCGTTAATTGATCGTGAAAAGGGAAATCCACGCCGGCTCTGGGCGACAATTGCTGACGTGCTTGGTCGTTCTACTGTCTCCTGCTCTCCGTCTCAGACTCCTTTCACGGCGGACGATTACCTAAACTTTATCCAGACCAAGATAGATTCTACTCGCAAATCAACGGAAAATGCTCCACCTCCTTCCTTCACTTCTACTACAGCTACCCTCTCGTCATGGAAACCACTTGAGCCATCTGTAATCCGTCAGCTGATACTGGATTCTTCCTCGAAGTCGTGTGAACTAGACCTGCTTCCTCCATTTCTAGTTAAGGACTTTGTAGATGAATTGACTCCATTTTTGGCTTTACTGTGTAATTCTTCTCTAGCTCAAGGTTATGTCCCGACACTGCACAAAAGGGCTGTGGTTTTCCCTTCCATTAAGCGCCAAGGCCTTGATCCTAACTCTCCTTCAAACTATCGTCCTATCTCAAACCTCTCTTTTCTTTCAAAGCTTCTGGAAAAATGTGTCTCTTGTCAACTGATCTATTACCTTGACTCTAACTCTCTTATGCCTACTCTTCAGTCTGGGTTCAGGAAATTCTACTCGACAGAATCGCTTATACTGCGCCTTCTAGCTGAAGTATTTCAAGCCTTTGATCGTGGCCAGGTCACTTTACTTGCTCTTTATGATATCAGCGCTGCCTTTGATACTGTAGACCATACCATCCTCTTAGACCGTTTATCTAAATCTTTTGGCATTGCTGACTCTGCTCTTCTTTGGTTTCGCTCATTCCTTACTGATCGCTCTGTTTCTGTTGTTTTTGGACCTACCCGCTCTCCTTGGACCCACATCCCGTATGGACTACCTCAGGGCTCTGTCCTCGCCCCCCTTCTGTTCATTTTGTATACCTCGGATCTAGCTGGGGTTCTTGGTCCAATGGGTGTTTTGTCTCACCAATACGCTGATGACACACAGGCATACCTCCATGGTCCAGCCAACTCAGCTGCTCTTATGGTTGAACGCATCCTGGAGGCTTCCTCTGCTCTTGATCTCTGGTTGTCCTCAAATCGCCTTCGTCTTAACTATGATAAAACAAGTACATTTGGCTTGGCAATCGTGTCCAGCTTGCCAGGATTGATGCTGACTCTCTGCGCCTCAGGTTTCCTAATGTGTACTTCTCCTCCTCTGTTCGTGATCTTGGATTTGTCCTAGATCCTACTCTTTCTCTATCTGATCATGTCAATAGTGTCTCTCGCTCGTGTTTTTACTATTTACGCCAACTTCGTGCCATTCGCCAGTCTCTTCCGCTGCATGCGATCGTGACCTTGGTTCATGCTCTGATCTGTACTAGGATTGACTATGGAAATGCTGTCTTTATTGGCCTGTCCTCTACTAACACATCTAAACTTCAGTCCATCCTTAATGCTGCTGCTCGCCTTATAGGGGGCATCATGAAGTTTGCCCATATCTCTTCCTACATCCGGGACTCCCTTCACTGGCTTCCCATTCACCAACGCATTCAATTTAAGGTCCTTTCCCTCATGCGTAACTGTCTTGTTGGCTCAGCTCCGCTGTATCTCAGGGCTTACTGCAGTAACTGCACCCCAGTTTCCAGTTTGCCTGGTCGGGCCTCTCTCCGGTCATCTGCCCGCGGCCTCTTGTTAGTCCCTTGGATGCGCACTGCTACTGCCCAGTCCCGTAGTTTTGCGGTTGTGGGCCCTTCCAGTTGGAACAGCCTCCCTCAGGGCTTTAGGCTTGTCCTCCTCTCTCTGTCTCCTGCCCAGTCTCGCAAGCGCCTGAAAACATTTCTCTTTGTCAGTGAAGACACTGACACGGGTCGGGAGCGCCTCTGTTTATGAGTGGCGCTATATAAATCCTCGATTACAATTACAATTACAATTACAATTTAAAATGTATTTTCGTTCGTTTTTTCAGTAAATTAATATCATTCCCGTATGTAGTCCTCTAGCGCCATATAGGGCGAAAAGCGAAAATACCGGTAGGCCTATTATTTATCGGCGCTAGGCCTATGTTCAATTAGTCACTTCGTTATATTTCTGGCCCGTTTGAACATGTTAAGCTGCTTCTTTTCAGCGTTTGGCAAACTACGTAAATTAGTTTAATCCCTTTAGAATCCGTTAGTTTAAAAGAGCAGTCCTTTAATTACTGTAGGCCTAAATTTAAATTTAGTTTTAATTCAATTAGTTTTAAACGATCGTCTGTTACATCGTCCATTTTGTAAACACTGACGTCGATGGTCATTAATATTCATTAGTTGGAAATGGCCAATGAGAACAGCGTTACATGCAAATGTGGATTTCGCCTCTTCTTTTCGTTTATATTATTTACTAGTGTACTAACCCGTCATAAATTATGACGTGACGACAGTGTATCATTATAGACCTATATGTATCGTTGGCTAAAATGCTCTGATCGCCGTCGTCAAGACGACCGTCGTCAAGACGGCAGTATAGTGACGTCACAAACGGTTTCACAATAGAACACAAAGCGTTATACGACGGACAAATTTGCATATAAGGAAACTATATATAGGCCTATGTATAGATGACACAACACAATTATGCAATACAACATAGTTAGGTTCTGAAGTCTTCGCTCTGAGTCAAAATTACTGTAGATTGTGAAGTTTAAAAATACACAAAAAGTTAATAAAAATTCAGTTCAGTTAAATGTAAATGTAAATGTAAATGTTCGCGATTTTCTATAGCGACCGTATACGGCCTATATGGCCTCGACTCTGCTCATTTTTCAATGAATTGATCGGGTGAGATCCTTCACCACCGCTTGCCCGTTTGAATGGGTGCCACGCCATTTAAGGTCCCCGTGTTGGGACCGTGCTAGCCCGAGATTTAAATCTCTGAAATAATTAGCCACCTTCGGGAAGCGAACCGCGGTCCGCATGCGCTCTAACACAGAGTCGTAATCGTAATCGTAATCTCCAAACTTCTAAAGCGCCACTCGAAGGCCAAGCGCAGGACACCAGCCTATTCACGAGCGCTACGTCAGATTAGAGGGGGTTTCCAGAGAGAAGTCCAAAAGAGGTCCAAGTCCGAATTCCAGGAGGCCAAACCAAATCAAAGGGGGTTTCCAGAGAGTAGTCCAAAAGAGGTCCAAGTCCGATTTCCAGGGTACCAGATCAGAGGGTTTCCAGAGAGTGGTCCAAAAGAGGTCCAAGTCCGATTTCCAGGAGGCCAAACCAAATCAAAAGGGGTTTCCAGAGAGTAGTCTAAAAGAGGTCCAAGTCCGATTTCCAGGGTACCAGATCAGGAGGTTCCAGAGAGTGGTCCAAAAGAGGTCCAAGTCCGATTTCCAGGAGGCCAAACCAAATCTAAGGGGGTTTCCAGAGAGTAGTCCAACGCTCTTTCCGATGTAGGCTAGCTAACTGGGCCAGTTGTGGTTGTCAGATCCGAAACCGGTTCACGTGTATAAAACAGTGTTCTATGTAGGGGCAAATGATGTTATTTAGTTGTTGGAGGCGGAGATTTAAGCAGCCTAGCTCTTAATTCTAACCCATCAGCCAAGTAGGACTAACTTAAAGGATGTTGGGGGAGGTCAGGACACTATAGGAGACTAAAATATAGGCTTATATACGATTATTTATCGGCGCCAGTTCGTCACTTCGTTATATCTGGGACTAATGTTAGTCCCAGGTTATATTTCTGGCTCGTCGTCAGTGCAGATTCAGATTCAGATTGTTTTATTGATCACCATGTAACAACATACATTACAGACAATAAGCAGCATAGACTATTAACAACATTAGATTTTGACCTGCGTTCGTGTAATTTAAATTGGTAATCTGCAAAAAATGTTGACCCCTAGCTCTAATTTTTTGACAACTTCCGTCCTCGACCGCATGACTTTACCCTTCCCCCCCTAAGGACGATTCCAATTTTGTCCCAAGAGTTCTCTATGCCACATTAAAATAAGTTACTCTTTCTTTACTTTAATTTATCCAAAATTTTAACATTTTCAATACTTGTTAAGTTTCCAGCCTCTCCTAAATCCTCCAACATTACATTACTATTACTTAGCATCACTAATATATTTGTAACGTATTGCGGTTTGTCAATGTGAGTCGATAATAAACGAATTATAATAAAAACTAAAACACTGGGCAAAGATTACTGATAAAATCTACAGCGTTCTTGTACCAAAGAATCCTTGTTCTTGTACTATCCTACAACGGCCTATTCCTGTGGATGCGTAGACATAGGGCCTATACTCACGTTAATTCATGCCATAATATATAATATATTATAGTCAAGCGCCGTGTGTGGTTTCTTTGTCACAACGCTGCATTATAACAAAGATGGGGGTCCATAGAGTAGTGGTAACATCACTGGCGTGAAGAGCAAGAGGTAGCGGGATCGCTTCCCGCAACCTCCCCAAATTTAGGTCCACTCAGCCTTTCATTCGCGAGATGGCGCGTTGTTAAAATGAGATGTAGGACGTGATGGGCCCCTTGCATGGCTGCCGTGGACAGTTAAATTCGACTCCTGTAATAACTTGTGATCATCCGTTCATACTGATTTGTAATCATACATTCATACTGCGTTATTGTCAGTTTGAAGATATTAAACGAAGATTATTAGCCTATTAGCGTCGCCAAGATGAATAGCGACGCCGTCCTCCTTTATACAGACTTTTCGGATTGGCGGAGTTAATCAGGCGTTACCGGT
Source organism: Allolobophora icterica (assembly GCA_963556255.1). Lineage (NCBI taxonomy): Eukaryota > Metazoa > Annelida > Clitellata > Crassiclitellata > Lumbricidae > Allolobophora > Allolobophora icterica. Next base: position 62,264,851 of record OY744603.1, read on the forward strand.
CACTATGGCAACTGAAGTAGCAGTGACGTCATTGCTCGTTAATATTTTTTAGTTGGGAATTGCATGGTCATTGAGAGAATAATAATAATAATAATGATAATAATAATAATAATAATAATAATAATAATAATAATAATAATAATAATAATAATAATAATAATATTCGTTTAATATCTTCAAACTGACAATAACGCAGTATGATTACAAATCAGTATGAACGGATGATCACAAGTTATTACAGGAGTCGAATTTAACTGTAGGCCTACACGGCAGCCATGCAAGGCGCCCATCACGTCCTACGTCTCATTTTAACAAACGCGCCATCTCGCGAATGAAAGGCTGAGTGGACCTAAATTTGAGAGGGTTGCGGGAAGCGATCCCGCTACCGCTTGCTCTTCACGCCAGTGATGTTACCACTACTCTATGGTTACGGAGTCCTATAGAAGGCGCAAATGGCTGTTATGCAGACTATAAACTCGTGTATAGAATTATTAGAATACGAATATCGTAATCGTGAACTCCAAATTTGCAGAGCGCTACTTCAAAACCAAGCGCATGGCACCAGCTTATTTACGAGCGCTGCGTCATATCAGAAGTGTAACCAGAGACAACCAGTATGCAAACGAGTCGACGTTCACTTGGCTCTGCAGCCCGAGGAGGCTTCTTCAGTGGCAGACCCAGATGTGAAGTTAGGGTAGGGACTGGTGATCTGAGGGACTCAAAATACTAAATATGTATCTCTAATTTCGTTGAGATTTGTGATGACTGACATACTAACTTGTTTGAAGACTGTTATTTATAGCAGCCAATGAGAAGGCGAGCGGGTGGTGAGGTGGAAACGCAATGCTAACAAGTAAATAAAGTGTTTTACAATAATTAAACACACTTAATAATGATTTGAAACAATTTCGCAGGCGTTCATGTTTAAGCTAAGGTGGTAAAACCGTAGTTTACGTTTCTAAATTCAACATGTTTTCAGGCCCCTAGTTTACGTTGGTAAATTAATGCCATGTCCTCAGTCCCGGCCTCCCGGGGTCATTGCATAATTACGTAACGCTCGAGGGTGGGTGGGTGGTGTCCTTGAAAACGTTACGTGGGTGGATGTATGGAGATGAACGTTGCGTAACGCTTTTACCAACAGTTTAGTTATAAATGAATTTTAAATTAACATCGAATGACACTTTAGACACTATGTGATCGAGGTTCAACTTCGTGCCATTGATTTAAAACTTAACTAAAACACGCAATAGTAGGCCTATAAATCAACACTTCAAACATGACTGTCATTTATATTAATAAAACATTCTGTATATTTTAGGCCTACTGTCAAATTCTAATTCACATACTATATTAAATTCGCTATACAGTATGAATTATAATTGCGCGTTCACATAGTAAATAAAAAAATGATTTTCGTAGCAGTACATACGTAACGCTGGGGTGGTGGGTGGGTGGGTCTAGGGAAAGGTTACGGAGTGTTATAGGGTGGGTGGGTGGTTCAAAAACGTCATTTTCGGCGTTACGTAATTATGCAATGACCCGTTTCGTTGCTGACCATCCAACCTCTACTTTTACTTCTATAATATGAAATATTTTCATCGCTCATCCAACTTCTAGTTTCAGTTATATGTTCATCGATCATCCAGCTTCTACTTTGAGCTATATTTTCATCGACCATCCGACTTCTAGTTTGTGTTTAACTTTAAGTATGAAATGTTTTCATCGCTCATCGTCGGAGATAAATTTGAATCTCTGCCAAGTTGGAAGTCGGATTGGTTTTTGAGTGTATTACACACATTCGCGATCCAACTATGCAGTGAAGGATTAGTTATTACCGGAAAGCTAAAATTAGGCACAGTGACACGAGTTCGAGACAAGTTAAAATGAAATTGCTTCTAATTCTTAAACTTCATCCTGCATCCTACACAAAATACACCATACACTGCTAAACCACTACATAAACCTCTTCAATACACTGCTCTATATTGCAACTTTTATTGCAAGTTTGCAAGCAAAAATGACATACTCATCCCCTCACCAACCCAAAAAAACCTGAAAAACGTACACTACACCCATGGACGACTCAGTACATCCACCCAGTATCCGTTCCATAAAACCCATACCTCGAGGGCATCCTTTGAAATTTCCCATTCTGTTGCATTGACCACCTTTTATGGTAAAAAACTGAAACTTCATGAGTATAAATGACATCAAAACCCAAGAAAGTTGAGCAACATACACTACACCCATATGACGACTCGGTACACCCACTCAGTATCTGTTCCGGAAACCCATTGACATTTCCTGGTAAAAACAGAAATTTTGCAAGTATAAATGACATAGTCATACCCATCACAAACCAAACACACATAACATGCACTACACCCATAGGACTACTCAGTACACCCACCCGATATCTGTTCCAGAAACCCATATCTCGAGGGCAACCTTTGTAAAATGGACAAATGGAATGGGGAGTTGATTCTTCCTAGGAGAAAATGACTTGTGAAGTTGATTCTTCCTATGGCAAATTGAATGGGGAGTTGATTCTTCCTAGGAGCCAATGACTTGTGGAGTTCATTCTTCCTAGGACCAACTGACTTGTGGAGTTGATTCTTTCTGGGACAAATTGAATGGGGAGTTGATTCTTCCTCCACAACTCCACAAGTCATTTGGTCCTAGGAAGAATCATTTCCATGAGTCATTTTATCCCAGGAAGAATCAACTCCCTCATTCAATTTGTCCTAGGAAGAATGAACTCCACAAGCCATTTTCTCCTAGGAAGAATGAACTCCACAAGTCATTTATTCCTGGGAAGAATCAACCCCCATTCAATTTGTCCTAGGAAGAATGAACTCCACTAGTCATTTTGTCCTAGGAAGAATCAACTCCCCATTCAAGTTGTTACTCCCTCAACTCCCCATTCAACTCCACAAGACATTTGAACCTAGGAAGAATGAATTCCACATGTCATTTGGTCCTAGGAAGAATGAACTCCACAAGTCATTTTGTCCTAGGAAGAATCAACTTCACAAGTCATTTTGTCCTAGGAAGAATCAACTTACAAGTCATTTGGCCCTACTCCTAGGAGGAATCAACTCCACAAGTCATTGGGTACTAGGAAGAATTTACTCCCCATTCAATTTGTCCTAGGAAGAATCAACTCCACAAGTCATTTGATCTTAGGAAGAATCAACTCCACAGGTCTTTTGGTCCTAGGAAGAATCAACTGCACGAGTCATTTGGTCGCACAAATAATCAACTCCTTCAATTTGTCCTTAGAAGAATTAACTCCACAAGTCATTTGGTCGTATGAAGAATCAACTTTTCCTAGGAAGTTCAATTTGTCCTAGGAAGTTCATTTTGTCCTAGGAAGAATCAACTCCACAAGTCATTTTACCCTAGAAAGAATGAACTCCACAGGTCTTTTGGTCCTAGGAAGAATGAACTCCACAAGTCATTTTCTCCTAGGAACAATCAACTTCCCCATTCAGTTTGTCCTATAGGAAGAATTAACTCCACAAGTTAATTGGTCATAGGAAGAATCTACTCCCCCAATCAATGTGTCATAGGAAGAATTAACTCCACTGGAGTTTCTAATTACCAACAGGAGTGTTTCATTCCAAGTAACAATACGTACACTCCACTGGTCAATTAGTCTTTCTAAGAATTAACTCCCCAGTCAATATAGACTGGGGGAGTGTTAAGAAGGGGAGTCTATTCAGCCTACTATGCCGGCCCATATTGGCTTTCCTGAATCTGTGGCTGGCCTGGCCATATCTATAGATTTATATGGGCCTACCTGAATTTGTGGATGTCATTGCGGGTTATACATAGGCTTATTTGAATCTGTGGCTGTAGTTCCGGCCCATATATAGGCCTATACGAGGCACATATAGGCGTATCTAGGCCTATTTGCATTTGCAGGTTGTATTCCTGTTCGTCTAGTTACTATTATTGCTTAAACATTTTAAATACTGAATAATATAGTCAACCGCTAGATGGGTGATATGTGGCGGACATAACGAATGTGTGACGGAACATAGCGGATCTGTGGCACGAGTCTAAGGAAGGACACTGATGTGTATTACATAATAGCATTTCAACGAAGAAAGGGTTTCTGGGCCTATGGCATGGCTGACTTGGCCTACGTGACGCAGGTCCTTCCTCCATTCCTCCCTCACTGGCCTAGTATATAGCGCTTATTGGCTGGCTGGTACGAGGCCAGTACTTGGGCGGGCGATAATAAGCCCGTAGTCCGAGTTGAACGATCGACCGACGGTCACCGACATACGGGACATGGAAATTGGTTGATATATAAGCACACGCGCCTATTCGCATTTCACGGTGTTAACTGATAGGCTGAGTTAAACTTAAAATATGCAGAATTGAGGCCGAAATTGCTGAGAAATTCTGTTCAGTGTTCAAAGTCTGATTGAGTTTGCGATATTGTGTTTAGGGCTGGTTAGGTTTTCGCTGGTCGCTACTGCATATCCGATTTGTGGCTTGACACTGTGACCTGTAAGTGCTCAAATTACAGATTGTCCGATCTGTATAAAAGGCGTGTAGACTTTCAGTGGAGACATCATAAGGAGTTTCTGAAAAGACCAACATTCACATTAACCGCGTAAAGAAGCTGAAACGTTTTATATTTTAGCTGCTTGAACAGGATAGTTCTGCAGACGATGTGGACTTCAAAGTTGTGTCAGAAAGTATTTAGCTTCAATGGCTGCGTGAGGAAGGCTTGGCTAATCAAAACTGTTCGCTTCTCGACCAGTGTTGAAGTTGCCACTGGGAAAGAGTTGCCACTGACCAGCATCCGTTATCCACATGTTACGCGTGCCGGTTTCAGTGAAGTTACAAGCGAAGATGTGACCAAGTTCAGAGAAATCCTTCCGGAAGCTTCTCGGGTTCTTACAAATCCTGATGAGGTCTCCAGCTATAACAGAGATTGGATGGGACAATACAGAGGTAGGCCAACTATGCTTGTGTCGTTGTGCTTTTTCTCTTGTGTTTCAGCCTTTAGAGAGTAATCGTAATCGTAATCTCAAAATTTATAAGCGCCCACAAAAACGAAGTCGAGGGAATAAGCTATTCACAGGCGCTCAATCAAATCACAATTGTTAGGTGGGGTGTGTGGGTGAGATCGGTTGCAGGTCAAGATCCAAAGTGGTCAAACAGGCAGACAGTCAGACGGCTAAGGAGGGTGGTGTTTGGGGTTGAAACGATGGAGGAGGTAAGGGAAGAGGATGAATCGGGATAGGATTTGTGAGAGCAGCAGTGTTGGGGTAAATAGTCAGGTTAACTATTTAAATAGAATAGTAAATAGTCCCTGTAGGAAACTATTTAAATAGTATTTAAAATAGTCAATAGCTGCAGACTATTGCAAATACCACTTGACTATTTAAAAACTATTTAGCCGTTTTACATTTAGGCCTAAATATTGAGAAAATTTGGAAATTTTTTAATGTAGTAGGCCTAACGTTCCGATAGCAGTTCTTTTTAACTTTGAGTAACAGCAACCGTTCAAGTACCACATCATTGTCCACATGACCATTCAAAAACTAGCTATTATCAGTGTCAGTTACATATAATTATTGAGAAAGCTTGACATTTTGTAATTAGTAGTTCTTGTTAACTTTGAGGCTGGTGGTTGACTATTTAAATTTTAATAAATAGTAAATAGTCGCACACTATTTAAATACTATTTCAATAGGACCTTTTTCGTGACTATTTTAAATAGTGGCATCAATAGTCATAAACTATTTAAATACTATTTAAATAGTATTTACTATTTAAATAGTACCCAACACTGGAGAGCAGTGTTTTCAGTTTTGAATGGAAGACCTGTGGAGAGATAGCAAGAGGTGAGGTTTTGGTGAGTTCGTAGAATGGGTCTGATATTTCTCATAGTGCTGGTGGGAGTTTGTTCCAAAGAGGTGGGACAGCTATGGAACGATTAGTAAATTTTAGTGATGAGGTGACCGAATGGTGGAGAAGTGCTAGGGCAGAAGAGGCACGGGTTGAGCGAAGTGATTGGACCGTGAACAGCTGGCAGAGAGAGGAGGGCTGGAAGGACTGGAGTGTGTTGTATTTCAGTGATATAACTTTGTATTCTATTCGTTCGGGTATTTTAAGCCAGTGGACTGAGTTGAGGACAGTCCTGAGTAATGTGGTGATGTTTGGGTGTTTTAGTCACAGCATGGGCGAGTGCATTCTGAATGGCTTGGAGGTGGTTTATTTTGGTGATGTCTATTAGGGCATAGCCGGGTGCCGTTTTTCAACCGGGTACCGGGTCCGGGTAGTTTGAATAAAAACCTGCCGGGTCCGGGTACCGGGTCCGGGTATTAAAACTAAAAGTAATCTCAAATCTCTAATCCGAACACAATGTCACGAAAAAATAACTCCATTCTACCCTCTACGAATCAACTTCAGAACATTTTAATAAACAAGGAAAACATCTGCAATGGTCGAAAAGGGTGGGAGAGAGGGACTAGCTGGCGTTCTCAACATCAAAGGAAAATGTCGGGGCATAGACGAAAGGAGGAGGGGAGAGGGACTTGATGAAGTTCTCAACATCAAAGGAAATTGTCGGTGTCTAGGCGAAAGGAGGAGGGAGAGGGACTTGATGAAGTTCTCAACATCAAAGGAAATTGTCGGTGTCTAGGCGAAAGGAGGAGGGAGAGGGACTTGATGAAGTTCTCAACATCAAAGTAAATTGTCGGGGCATAGGCGGAAGGAGGAGGGGAGAGGGACTTGCTGGGGTCTCAGTAATCAAAAGAAAACGCCGGCAGATCATGAACAGCCCAAGGCTGTCGCCAAGGCAACTTACTGTTCCTGATGTCATTACATTATGTTACTTTAGCTGACATTTACCCACCCGGACCCGGATGACCTTTCAGCTCCGGGTCCGGGTGTCTTCCGGGTGTTGAATACCCGGAATTTCCGGGTATCCGGGTCAGTACCCGGCTATGCCCTAATGTCTATGTTCAGAAAGAGGGAGTTGCAATGTCTAATTTTGCGTGAACTATGGATGTAGCGATTGTGGAAGCAGGTTTGAAGTCGAGCATGGGTCCGATTCTGCGAAGGTCACGGGTGTACATAAGACAAGAGTGGGACAGATGGGTGATGTGATCGGAGAAGCTGAGATTTTGGTCAAAGATCACACCTAGGTTGTGGACAGGAGAATTGGCATTGAATGTGTGGGTGGATGCAGAGTCAAGGTTCAGGGAAATAGATGGGTTTGGGTTTTCTTAAGTTGATCAAGAGTGAGAGAGACAAACGGATAGAGAGGTAGAGACAGAGACACAGAGAAAGAGGGAGGAGGAAGGGAGGGAGAGAGAGCATGGGAGGGGAAAGAGGGAGGGAGATATAGACAGAGCATGACTGAAAGTAGGGAGAGAGACAGACAAGCAAAGAGAGAAAGAGACATCTATTGAGTAGTGGAGATAGAGACAGACAGACAGACTTAGGCAGAAAGAAAGTCACAACGTGTGCATGAGAGGGAGAAACAGAGAGAGAGAGAGAGAGAAAGAAAGAGGGAGAGAGAAAGCCAGAGAAAGAGGGAGAGAGAGCCAGAGAGAGAGAGAGAGAGAGAGAGAGACATTGAGAGTGGGATGAGAGGAACAAAAGACATACAGAGGAGATAAGTGGATAGATGACATTTAAATCTCACATGTGTGATTTGTTTTTGAAGGATCCAGTCAAGTTGTCTTGAGACCAAAGACGACGGGCGAAGTTTCTGCAATCCTGAAATACTGCAATGATCGGCAACTGGCTGTTGTGCCTCAGGGGGGCAACACGGGTTTGGTCGGAGGTAGCACACCAGTCTTCGATGAAGTGATCATCTCCACCCAGCTGATGAACAATATCATCAGCCTAGACAAATCTTCTGGTAATCAGTTTAATTTGTTAGCAGTCAATGTTGATTAACAAAATTACTCGGTGTAATCAAGCAGTCATATTATTTAGCAAGAAAAATTAATTAGTATGTTGAGTAAGCATGCTGTCAGATTTAGTCAGTAAGATATTAATCAGTGTAATGAATAATCAAAATTGTGTTAAATTGTTCAGTAACAAAATTAATCAGTGTAATGAGTTATCAAGCAGTCTGATTAATTCCGTAAAAATTAATTAGTATGACGAGTAATCAATCTATCAGCTGTATTCTATAGAAAAATTAATTAGTGTAATGAGTACTTAAGTCCTCATAAATTCTGGGACAAAATTAATGTCATGGGTAATCAAAGTACACATACTGTAATATGTAGGAACACGTAACAGTTGTGGTTATCTATAGATGTTTAGGAAAAGAGAATGACTGAATCCCTGACCAAAAATGGAACTTTTTGCTTTAAAATCTGTGTATCTGTTGCTTTGTGGCTTTTGTGGCATCAAACTTAAATGAGAACTAGAAAACAGAAAGACCAAAATCTGGAACAAGATTTTAAAAATCATACAAACTGTAAATTTAAAAAAAATATACTTAGTACTAAATCATTAAATAATATCCTGTATCTCTGAAGACTGATGTTAGTACCGAGTTCCGTATAAATAGGAGGTTCCCTCTTTAACTTGGTTTGTCTCCAGTTTCGATTTTTTAATGTGAGCTTTGTCAATTTTTTCCAGGTGTATTGGTGTGCCAGGCTGGATGTGTGCTGGAACAGTTGAATGAGAATCTGGAAAAGTCTGGCCTCATGATGCCGCTTGACCTGGGGTCAAAGGGCAGTTGTAACATCGGAGGAAACGTGTCAACGAATGCTGGGGGCATTCGCCTGCTCAGATATGGATCATTGCATGGCTCGGTCCTTGGAGTTGAAGCAGTGAGTTTAATAGTCCAGACCATCTTAAACTAAGTCACTGTAGCATTGTGAAACTATCTTAATTGGAACTTTGTATAAACATCAGCTCTAGTAAATGAAAGTATAAATGCCAGTCGTCACAAATAGTAATTGGAGCTGTAGACATATGAGCTTTAGCAAGTTGTGCGATACAGTGTGTAATCTTGAAATTCGTTTGGTGCTATATAAATAGCGACTTAGTAACCAACCTGCATGACAGGTATTTGTAGATGAATGAGAACCACAAGAGCAATTTCTCGAGCTGACCCAGAGAGGCAGTCATAAGTACAAAGTGTTAGTGACTTCATTTTTCTCAGCCTCTGCATACAACGGTGGGTGGTCAGTCCTCTCCCTCACGATTTTCCCACTGAAAGTGTATGGTCAGCTTACTCATTTTATAGCTGAGCTTATGCAGGGTGCAGGTGTAGCAGAAAACCTGAAATATATTTCTGCCCTGATGAGGAATTGAAACCAAACTTCTGTGTTGACATTCTAGCATGCTGACCACTCGAATATTGCTCACTGAGCACTTTGTTCACTGACCACTTGAATATTGCTCACTGATCACTTGAATATTGCTCACTGAGCACTTGAATATTGCTCACTGACCACTTAAATATTGCTCACTGACCACTTAAATATTGCTTACTGGTCACTTAAATATTGCTCACAGCCACTTAAATATTGCTCACTGACCACTTGAATATTGCTCACTGACCACTTGAATAGTGCTCACTGACAACTTGAATATTGTTCACTGAGTACTTGAATACTGCTTATTGACCACTTGAAGATTGCTCACCTGATGAATGATTGTTTGATTACTCAAGGTGATGGCGAATGGCGAAGTGATTGACTGTCTTTCGACGTTGCGCAAAGACAATGTTGGCTACCACCTAAAGCACTGGTTTATTGGCTCTGAAGGAACTCTGGGATTCGTAACGGCCATCTCCATCCTTTGTCCCAGCAAACCCAAATCCGTCAGCGTAGCCTTTCTCGGTAAGCAATCATTTTAACCTTTTTAACATATTGTAATTTAACGTAGGTACATTTTTGCTACATCTTACATCACAAGATGCTTCAGGGATGCTGTACGTTGTTGATAAAGTTTCAGTGTAAACAACTAAGTATAGCCACAGGACAACAAACCATGATGCAACAAAAGGTGCACACAACATGACAACGTCACAGACGTAACAACAGAACAGTGTGACAACATGATTTACACCTAAGTGTGTCATGAAGTGATTCAGAAGAATTTTAGGTGTGTTAAAACCACTGCAATATCGCTTCTTCCCAATCAAGTTTTAATGAGTTCTTTTCAAAGGCTTTGACTGTGTGGTTGTCCTAAGCACTGCCAAAGATTAATTTTTTAAAATCATTTTAAATCCATTTCAGTTGATTTGTAGTAAATACACCCCAAAATCAGTTGTCACGATAATTAACAGTACTTATACAGTATGAGTAAATGGTGTATACAGTTTGGATAAAAGTTAACCTGTCTTTCATCTCCTGTCATTGTCTTATCATCGTTGTTTTAAACTCATTTTTATTGTGAATTTTTGTGTTTTGTTTTGTCTGTTTTTGTCAATAGCGTGTGAAAGCTTTGAGAAAGTTTTGCAGACGCTGAGCATTGCACGAGCCGAGCTGAACGAGATTCTGTCGGCGTTTGAGCTTCTGGACGCTGAGTCACTTTTTCTTTCGACTCGTCACTTGAAAGCAACAAACCCTCTAGAGACATCAGCCCCTTTCTACGTTCTTGTGGAAACCTCCGGGTCAAATTCCTCACACGATGAAGCTAAGCTGAATTCATTCCTCGAAACCATCATGGACGCTGGAATAGTCATTGATGGAACAGTTTCTGCAGACCCGTCTAAGATTGGGGCAAGTAACTGTAATTGTTATTACAACAATTTATGTAGCACCGTCAGGCTACTTTTAGAGTACTTTACAATGTCAACTGTCTGCACAAATGCCAGGAAGTACATTTTAAACTTTTTTTATACATGAAAGTTTTGGCCTCCTGTATAGATGCAGGAAGGCTGTTCCAGGCATGTGGAGCATCAACCTGCAAAGCCTGATTGTCCACTTCAGTCTTAACTGGAAGGAAAGATATTACTCAAAGCAACACTACAGGGACATTTGTTTACTAATTAATTTACATTTTTCTTTATTTTAATTTAATTTTTTCACTGCCCTTAACTGTGCAGTGAATTTGAATCTGAGGCACAAGAAAAGTGTGTGTGAACAACTTGTTGAAGGTCGCTACCTGTTTCTGTCCGCTCTTCTGGTTCTGTAGTGTAGTTGGTGTCTGAGGTTCCATCTGTCTCATGTCGCTTAACCTACATGGTCTGTACTCAAGTTTCTGGTCTCTAAGGTCTCAACTGTTTCTGTCAAATGGATTGCAGTTTTGATTAGAAGCGATCATCGATTGATTCCTTATGCATCTGGATAACAGTGCTCACTAAATAAGTTTCCAGATTAAATTTAATTACATAAATTCTGCTTAGTAGACTCAAACCCAGAGTCGTTGGATTATAGACTAAATGCACTACCAAACAGACCACCATGCATGTAATGTAAATGTGCAAATCCAGATGCAAATGTCAGTAGCATGAAATCCGTTAAGAGTACAGGAACTTCTTAGCGGAACATCAAGTCCCTTCCAAGTACTCTTTTGGAAACTGCCGAGTTACTGAATTGTTGCAAAGTTGTGGAGACCATGAGTGGTTTTTCCTGCGAGAGGTTCTATATAAATTGATGGATTCGATACTAGACAGATAGAATACAATTCCGTACTCTATTCTTTCAGCGCATTTGGTTGATCCGCGAGTCGGTGTCGTCTGGGCTTCTTGACGAAGGGCACTGTTACAAGTACGACATATCTCTGCCTCTCAGCCACTATTACGACTTTGTTGAAGTGATGAGGGAGAAGTTGGCTGGCACCGCCACAAGAGTCTGCGGCTACGGTCATGTGGGAGACGGTGAGTCATTTTGTCTATGGTAAATCTTGTGATCTGTAGTGTAATCATAGATTTATATAGCGCCTATTCAATAGAGACTCTCATCAGAGGTGCTCGCAACTTAATGACGGAAAAGCAGGATCGAGCAGAATGATTTTCGAATGCTGATGGAACAGAGGTAAAGAAAGATCGAGGAGCTCATGTCGTAAGATGCTGGCTGGGTATGCTCTGTGGTGCACTGGAAGAGAAATTCTGGATGGGGCAACAACCAAATTAATCTGTATTTGAAACTAGTGTTTCGCCAAGGTCCTAGGCATTGGCCAGTGTATCGCAGGATTTAGCGAGGGGTACAGACCAAAAGAGAGGCATGCAGACAGATAGACTCTCAGGAAGACTGACAGAGGTAGGATAAAACAGACAGGGGAGAGCAGATGAGAAAGGGTGCATTGGAGACGAGACCTTGCTGATTATAATTTATAATTTTGAAGTGTATGTGGTCATGTCATGTGGGAGACGGTGAGTCATTTTGTCATGTGGGAGACGGTGAGTCATTTTGTCTATGGTAAATCTTGTGATCTGTAGTGTAATCATAGATTTATATAGCGCCTATTCAAGAGAGACTCTCATCAGAGGTGCTCGCAACTTAATGACGGAAAAGCAGGATCGAGCAGAATGATTTTCGAGTGCTGATGGAACAGAGGTAAAGAAAGATCGAGGAGCTCATGTCGTAAGATGCTGGCTGGGTATGCTCTGTGGTGCACTGGAAGAGAAATTCTGGATGGGGCAACAACCAAATTAATCTGTATTTGAAACTAGTGTTTCGCCAAGGTCCTAGGCATTGGCCAGTGTATCGCAGGATTTAGCGAGGGGTACAGACCAAAAGAGAGGCATGCAGACAGATAGACTCTCAGGAAGACTGACAGAGGTAGGATAAAACAGACAGGGGAGAGCAGATGAGAAAGGGTGCATTGGAGACGAGACCTTGCTGATTATAATTTATAATTTTGCAACACATGTACTTAGTTTTGAAACTGTTGAATTTCAATTGTTCAGGAAACCTTCATTTTAATGTGACCAGCAAAGAATACAGCCATGAGGTCCTCAACATCATTGAGCCATTCCTCTACGACTACGTTGCCAAATATCGGGGCAGCATAAGCGCCGAGCACGGTTTGGGCTTCGCCAAGAGAAACCACATACACTTCGGCCGAAATGAACCAGCTGTCGGATTGATGAAGCAGATGAAAGCTTTACTCGATCCCAATGGCATTCTCAACCCCTACAAGACACTGCCATAGGTCACGATAGGTGCTATGGTGCCATAGGTGCCATGGTGTCCGCATTTTTGTTGTTTCGTTTCACGTGACAAACACTGACTTTCGCATAGCATTTAAGGAAGACTTGTTGCTTTCCAGCTTCCTCAACTTTTGAGGCAGATGTATATTAATTAGTGTTATTAATTAGGTAAAATTTATTTATTGATTGGTTATGCAAGCAGTCGATCAATCGTTTAGGTAGTTATTTAGGTAGTCATTTATTTAGTTTTTTAAAATAAATGGATAATTATTTAGGGAACGAATGATTCTGTAAATTAACATTAAACAATGAATTAATAAATAATCCGTTCTGTTACTTGGTGCTATATGGTTGTGTATTTAATACAGCAGCAACATCAATTGTAATAATACTTTTGCCCTGTTAGACCGTGACAACTGCTATAACCACCGGTCCAGAATCTAGTTTCCTTTGTTGGACACAATAGAAATCGAAGTACCACACCCCGTGGCGCAGTTAGCACCACAAGGTCAACAGGATGGCCTAATCTAAACCTTGACACTCTGCCTGGGGGGTCGCAACTGCAGACAAACGGAGGAATGAGTTCACAGTAGGTCTTTTTTTAGTGAACGTCTTATGGGCGCCCCTATGCTAGTTGTCTGGACTTTGTATAATTTACGACAGCACGACGCTGGTTGTCTTTGATCCTTCCACTGTAATAGCTTTTATAGCGCCATTTTAATGCACAAGGCATCAGTTGATGGTCGCTATACAAGCGAGACTAGTCGAGAGTTGTAAACCGCAATTCCGCCATTGCCCATACGTATTCTGTTGGTGCCAGTCCCAAGCCTGAAAAGAGGAGGTGGAGGGAGACGTCAACTGCTCTGGAAGCCATAAGGTGTCGTTAAAGACTTACAACTACTACTGCACAGTGGAAATCCGATAAGTAGGACTAATGGTCAAGTTATATAGCGCCAATTCTCACTCTGGTCTAACGCCAACAGATCTTGTTCTTCCTCGGCTTGACCTCCCCAGACTGACCAGGCACCGGAACGGACAAGGCAGACATGGCTATTGCGGACTTGATTTGATATAGCGCTGGTCTCCTACACCGGATATAGGCGATATAGGCGGCTGCCTAGAGCGGCACTTTTCAAGGGGCGGCAAATTCCGGCAGAATAAAAAAGAGAAAAAAGAAATAAAAAATGTTTTAAACATGAATTAGCCTACATGGTACGTTTATAAGTAAGGGGCCCCATTGTTGTCCTTGCCTATAGCAGAAAAGTGTCAAAGGCCCTTAAAGGCCGCCACTGAACCAGCTTACCTCCCAATTGCATACGATCCATGTACTAATTTTCAGAAAGGGCATATAAATGCTCCGATTGAAAGGAACATAGGCCTAAATAGCCTACACTAATAAACCAACTTTGGACCATTCTGATGTTTGAACCATTTTGTTTAACCTGCAGAATTATGTGGAATCAATCAGAAATTGCATATTAACCATTATACTCCTAACTGCTAGTCATTCTAGGCCTATATGCCTATAGTTAGTCAGGTGCACAAAACAACCACTCGCTAGTCATTAGACTGCGTTGACAGATCTATATCAGAAAGCCAAATGTAGAGAAGGTCAACAGCATTCAGAATTTATTGACTAGCCAATACATAAGTGGAACTCCATCCTCGCCCACACCCTGTGTCACCCAACCATTTCAGCTGCATGGTGACTCCATATTTGATCTTAAGAGTAGACCGCGATTTGATAAAGAGAGATAGTGTTCATGTACATGCTTAGATTCTGTGAAAACTTAATCTTACGAGCAGATTCTTGTATTGTTACGAAGAAAGAGAGAGTTGGTCTGCAAGACTAGCACCAGATGGGTGGCAGGTGGCGTAAATCTGCTCGCCGTCAGCGTAGTGATGAAACGGCGCACGCCGCGCACCAAGGCCCGTGATGACTTGGGTCAAATCCGCGCTGTAGAGGATGTAGAACAGCGGGCCAAGTACGGATCCCTGAGGTACACCGCACAAAACCAGCACCCAGGCTGACATGTCTGAGTCAATCCTGACTCTTATCGTCCGCCCGTCAACGAAGGAGCGCATCCAGTCGAGCAACCGGCCAGCAAAGCCACAGGAGGTACCAAGACGGGTCAGAAGGATGGTGTGATCGGTGGTGTCGAATGCCGCGCTGACATCGAGTAGAGCGAGTGGCGTGACTCTTCCTGGTCTTCCAACGTCTATAGCATCGTAGATGTCGGACACGAGTCGAAGAAGAAGCGTCTCAGTCGAGTCGCCTTTCCTAAAACCGGACGCTTTAGCTCATGCCATCCTCGATGGTGCGTGTCTAGATTACACACCACCTGCTGCGTGACTATTTTCTCGTTAATCTTAGAGAGTAGAGATAAAAGACAGGTTGGAGACTGGGCGGTAGTTACTGATGTCATTAGAATCTACTCCAGGTCTCTTGAGGTATGGTCGTACGATGGCCCGCTTTTGGATGATATAAGGTAAATACACTTCAGAAAGTGAGGTGTTGCAAAGCGGCAACAGGAATGGAATCAGCTCGTCGACGAACTTCTGAAGAAGAAGGAAGGACGGCACCGGATCAAGCGAACACGTCTTTGAGGGCAAAGTCCGGAGAAGTTACCTCAGTTCAGAGTAGGTCAGCAGATGGTGAGGAACCTAGAAGCAAGCCTGCACCTCCTGTAGAAGCTCATCGAGAAAGTAGTTGCTCAGCAGATGGTGAGGTACCTAGAGAGCAAGCCACCTCATGCCGAAGCTCCAGGTGGGTTTCAGAGAAGGATATTTGACAGACACGCCCCTGCTGAGACTCATCATGGACACATGCGACGCCACTTATTCTGGTCGTTTCACGTTGCTTGCCCTCCTGGATGTAAGCGCGGCGTTTGACACCGTCGATCACGAAATCCCGATCAAGCGCCTAGTTATCTCTTTTGGAATCGGCAGACGGCCACTGGATGGGTGGCAGATGAATGGACGGACAATCATGGTCAAAATCGGCTCGGAGTGCACGGCTTGGACACCAGTTCCATTCGGTGTGGCGCAAGGCTCAGTACTCAGGCCGCTTCTTTACATCCTGTATACGCCCTATTCGACACAACTGGTTACTTTTTGGGGAGCGCGGAGACATCAAAAGACCGACGACGAACAACTGTATTCCACTTGCCACCCATCTGATGAACTTGCATGTGTATCTTCTACAAAGGGCATTGGAGTAGAAGTGCAGAAATTTATGTCGTCTAAATCGCCTGCAGCTGATTCCGTCAAAGACACAGTTTATTTGGTTGGGCACACACAAGTCGCGTTAGAATGGTATACTGGTTGAGAGAAAGAGAGAGAGAGAGAGAGAGAGAGAGACAGACAGACAGACAGACAGACAGACAGACAGACAGACAGACAGACAGACAGAGACACTGAGAGAGAGAGTGCGAGAGAGAGAGAGAGAGAGAGAGAGAGAGAGAGAGAGAGAGAGAGAGAGAGAGAGAGAGAGAGAGAGCGTGTGTGGATGAACATGTCTCTTATCTGTGTGAATTTTGTGGATCTCTTGAGCGTAGAATAGAGTGATTGGAAGGCACTTTTTGTACACGTTCATGGTTAACCTGCCAAAACAGTCGAAAATGCTTTTAATATGTGTTGATCTTGAGAAAGGTAGAGATCCATCCTCGCCCACACCATGTGTCACCCAGCCATTTCAGAGGTGACTCTGAATTCGATCTTATGAGTAGATTCGTGATTTGATGTAGAGCGATAGTGTTGAAGTAGGCTACATGACTAGAATCTGCGAGAAGATATTCGATCTTATCACTAGATTCGTGTATTGGTGCATTGCCGGTGTGGCGAGATATTCTATCCCCCCTAAAGCGTATCCCCCCGGATGGAATAAACCGGTTTAGAGTATCCGGTGGGATGAACCATTCTATCCCCCTCGTCATACGCATCACGATAGCATCGACGAAATTCCAGTCAAAATCACCAAAAACAAAGTAAATTGATTTCAGGTCGACGTACAAACTAAAGATACGCAATTCAAAAATTTTATGTGTGCAATAAATCCAAACAGTACGACTGAATACACTTAGAAACCGCCAAAAATGCAAACTAAACCTAATACTCCATTTCGCTAAGGGGATACGCATGTATGGGGGATACTCCATTTCGTGACACCGGCCTTAGGGGCGTGCGAACCGTGCGGTCGCACGGGGCCCGCAATTTTTGAGGGGCCCGAAAAATGTCGCAGCAAATAATAACATGAACAGAATTCTCGTGTATAGTTAAATTTGACTTGTTAGGCCTAACAATCTACTAAAATAAAATGATTAGCAATGAAAAATAATTTGACTTGTGTCATATGGGGCCCAAACAGTATACTCTGCACGGGGCCCGAAATATTCTAAGGCCGCCACTGATTGGTGGAGAGCAGTGTTGGGTAAACTCACCCAATAAATGAGTTGAATCAAAACTCAACTCACGCACCTCAAAATGAGTTTAAACTCAAACTCAACTCATCCTAAGTGAAATGAGTTAACTCAAACTCAGTTGTTAAATGAGTTAACTCATAAACTCACACGTTTCATACTAGCACGTTCTAATCGAGCAACAATTTTTCCATCACGCCTACTTGCAACAGAAAAATATTTTCCATCAAGAATACACAGTACTTCAGCCATGTTGTTCTTAACTGTTCACAATATACAAAATATGCAGTGCTTAAATACTGTGCGCTAGCAGTGTTTACGACCCTCCCTGCCGTCACCACTCACCAGCATGGAAAGCCGACGACATAAAAAAGAGGCTTGTTTCAACATAATATGTGCCGAGTGCCGAAGAGTGAGTTGAGTTTAAAATAATTGACAGTTACAACTCAAACTCACAGAAAATATGAGTTAACTCAAACTCATAACTCATACTCTTTAAGGTGAGTTAACTCAAACTCATAAATCACAGCAAGTGAGTTAACTCGTGAGTTTAAACTCATATGAGTTAACTCATACCCAACACTGGTGGAGAGTGGTAGAGAGTAGATGGACGCAACTAGAATCTGCGAGAATTTGATCGATCTTTTGACTATTGTCTTTTCTTGGTTATAATGTAAAGTGTTAGTGTAAATAGCACGGTGTCTCAGAACTTGATCGAATTCCGGATGTGTCTCACTGTTTGTGCCTTCCAAATTTCACTTTGATTACGAAGAGATTTGATATTTTTATGTAGAATGTCCAGAATGGTACTTAAAAGGGCGCAACATAAATATATAACAAAGTAGAACCATGAGCAATACATGCAGCAAAAGTAGAGAACGGACGCCATAACATTTTCTTACTTCTGTCACAAGTTCTGTGTAACACTTTGATTTACTTTCATACTCACTTCTTACATCCATCAAATTACTTTTTCATTTAATTTATTTCATGTTTTACCATATTTCCTTACTTACTGACGATTATTTTCTGTAGTTGAAATGACGATGATAAAATTTCTGTCATACCTTGCAAATAATTTCTTTCTCGCTTCGATGATCGACTGTCGCTCATGAGTTCGGGAACTACTGTTCGTCACCCTCTACCCTCTTCATCATCTTCGTCGTCGTTTCGTCATCGCCCTCGACATCTTCCGCTGTCGTCTTTATCATCTTTTTTTACCGTCTGCAGCCTTTGACAGAAATGACTCGATTGTGAGAGAACAAAGGAAAATTACATCATTTTGCGATGACGTACGTCATACTTAAGGATTGCGGAATCAGGCAAATTATATGGACTATATAGCCTGGAACAGTCTTCCCCAGTCCCTCCGCCAAGAGCTTCTTGTCCTCTCTTTAGCTACATGTAAATAAGGCAATTTGAGATGCCTTCTGCTAAAAAATCATCATGAGAATCATCATGAGACACCTTTCAATGAAGCTCTAGCTCCTTTGGGAGGTTCTTGAATGGCTTTCAGATACAAACCAACTCAAACTTACATACATACATACATAGTACATACATAGATATGTGCATGCATATATATACATACATCCTACATACATACATACATACATACATACATACATACATACATACATACATACATACATACATACATACATACATACACACACATACGTACGTACGTACGTACGTACATACATACATACATACATACATACATACATACATACATACATACATACATACATACATACATACATACATACATACATACATACATACATAGTACATACGTTATACATACATGCATACATACTGTACTGCTTAGCGCCATTCTACATGTAAGCCTATCTCAAAATTTCGGCAGTATGGCTCGGTGGATCATTAGTGTCACCACGAGGGGGGGGGGGCAAGGGCAGCTGTCCCAACCCTGCTCAGGCTGGGTTCTGGGATACGTCATTTGTTGTGTAGGACATGCCTGTGCACTAAAGAGGCAGAACTCGCAAGGTGACGTAAGCATTACGATTCACTGCTCAACCACCCACCAGCCTCGCACCATGAGCATCAGGACGAATCCAGGGTCGAAACTGGCGGCTCACAAATTGGCAACTCATAAATTAA
Source organism: Allolobophora icterica (assembly GCA_963556255.1). Taxonomy (NCBI): domain Eukaryota; kingdom Metazoa; phylum Annelida; class Clitellata; order Crassiclitellata; family Lumbricidae; genus Allolobophora; species Allolobophora icterica. Next base: position 62,284,495 of record OY744603.1, read on the forward strand.
CCTGGGAATGCATTCGCAGGCAGAGGCCACTGATGTTGTCTGGGCTGTGAAGAATGGCAAGGCGCCGGGCATCTGCAAGATCATAACAGAAATGCTCAAAAGAGAGTGGAAAGTGCCGGCTTAAGTGGTTCACTCAGGTTGTACAGAAGACCCAGCAGAGAGAAGCAATCTCAGAAGATTAGAGAAGATGAATTTTACTCTTGCTCAACCACCCACCTCTCCATAAAGAATATTAGGACCAATCAGAAGTATAAGTTACAAATGCTCCCTTTTACTCCGCTAGAGGTCCCTCAGATTTTCTGTCTTGTTTCACCCCACGCCCCCCCCCCATAACCTTGGAACTCTGACGACGCCACTACTGTGGATACAATGGTATAGCTCGAAGCTTAAGCAAGGTTTGTCAAGCCCGATTTTAATTTGCATGGGTGACCTAATAGGGAATACCAGACCATCCGGGTCAATTCAGTCCCGCTCTTCGTCATTTCGGGACAGTATAACTACCATACCATATAAAGTTGGGGGTAGTGTTTAAAAATTGGAGTTAGATTGCTATGGTCGCGTCGGCGCTTCAGCTAAAAGATTCTTCGATCCACAAGTCATTCAGTCCTAGGAAGAATGAACTCCACAAGTCATTCAGTCCTAGGAAGAATGAACTCCCCATTCAGTTTATCCTGGAAAGAATGAACTCCACAAATCATTAAGTCCTAGGAAGAATGAACTGCTCATTCAGTCCAGGGGCATAGGCGTAGACTCGGGGGAAGGGGGAGCCTGGCACGTGCCCCACAATAATTGAGATGGACTGTACATCTATCGTTTATCCTGGGAAGAAAGAACTCCACAAGTCATTCAGTCCTAGGAAGAATGAACTCCCCATTCAGTTCATCCTGGGAAGAATGAACTCCACAAGTCATTTAGTCCTAGGAAGAATGAACTCCCCATTCAGTTTATCCTGGGAAGAATGAACTCCACAAGTCATTCAGTGCTAGGAAGAATGAACTCCCCATTCAGTTTATCCTGGGAAGAATGAACTCCCCATTCAATTTATCCAGGGAAGAATGAACTCTACAAGTCATTTAGTCCTATATAGGAAGATTGAACTCCCCGTTTAGTTTGTCCCAGGAAGAATGAACTCCCCATTCAATTTGTTCTAGGAAGGATGAACTCCACAAGTCACTTTCTCCTAGGAAGAATCAATTCCCCCATTCTATTTGTCCTATAGGAAGAGTTAACTCTTCTAGAGTTTCTAATCAGTCCTAGTCTAATTAGTCCTAGTGACAATACACTCCACTTTTCAATTATTCTTAATAAGAATTATCTCCCCAGTCAATATAATTATCCTAGCATAAATAGACTCAGGGAGTGTTTAAAAGGAGAGTCTATTCAGCGTACTACACCGATGCATAAGCTGGTCTCCCTGACGTGGCTTCTGTGTGGCGCTGAGAAGTTTCGGAGATTTACATTTACATTCATCACAAGGCATCTCTCGACGACCATTGACGCAGCGCTGTTGAATAAATGGTGTCCTGCGCTTACATGGGCGGCGATCCCGGGGGCCGAGGGGGACAGGACCCTACCTTTAACAGTGGGGGACACACTATAGAGTTATCCCCTCAAATTTTGAAGAAACACTATAAAAAGGTCAAAAACTGTTTTCGCGCGTGAGCGTGAACACTTTTTCGCCTCTTTCAGATCAGTTCAAAAGAGTGCCGTGTACCCCCACCTGTCAAACAAATCGCCGCGAGTGTGCTCTTAGCTTTCAGGCCTAAGTATTGTGGCGAACCTGGGCCGAATCAGCTTACCAGGATGGCCCAGCCCAGGGTTCGGATCCTGACTCTAGTCCGTGGGGTAAGGCTTCCCTTAGTCAAGCAGAAGGCTAACCTCTGGTTTCAAACTTTATTGCCTGATCACACTCAATCGACTACCCGTCGATATAATTCAACAAACATAATGAAATGAGTTCACAGTTAAATCAGTTTCGCAGTCCGACGAGGCAGAGTTCAAGAACGTACTCAACCGGAGAACACGACTCCGGCGACGCAGACGACGACTGTCAACGACAGCAACTGATAACTACCTGTCAGCGACGACCTAACAACGACGAAAGACGAGCAGAGTCCGTGGTACAAACGACGCAACCACGACGAAGTGACTGAGCACTGGCGACGCTGACTCTGCACTCGACGCTGACGAACCGTCAAACCTTTCTCCGTGTCTGACTCCGAGTATCTGCCTCAACTGACTCCTGTCGAACTCTACTCACTCCCGTCCAAGAACTCTACTCACTAACTGTTGAGCTGCGCACCTCTATATATAGTGTCCCTTGACGCAGCGCAGCGTCACAGAGCGCTGACGCAGAGCGCAGACGCTGACGCTGACGCAGACGCAGAGCGCAGAGCGCAGAGCGCTGACGCAGACGCAAACGACGCAGCGCAGAGCGCTGACGCAGTGCACAAAGACGCAGTGCACAATGACGCTGACGCAGAGCGTAGACGCAGTGTACAAACGACGCAGCGCAGAGCGCTGACGCAGAGGTCACCCAGTGCAGTGTCGCAGAGCGCTGACGCTGACGCAGAGTCATGGACGCAGCGCAGACGCTGACGCAGAGCGCAACGACGCAGAGGTCATTCGGTGCAATGTCGCAGAGCGCTGACGCTGACGCAGACGACGCAGCGCAGAGCGCTGACGCAGAGGTCACTCGGTGCAATGTCGCAGAGCGCTGACGCTGACGCAGTCGCAGCGCAGAGCGCTGACGCTGACCTGACGCTGACGCAGAGGTCACTCGGTGCAGTGTCGCAGAACGCTGACGCTGACGCAAACGACGCAGCGCAGAGCGCTGACGCAGAGTCACTGGCGCAGCGCCGACGCAGACGCAGAGCGCATGCGCAGAGCGCAACGACGCAGAGCAGAGCAGCGTCATGTCGCAATGTCACCAGGTTTAGACGCAGTCCACACAAAAAAAATCAAAGGGCCCAAATCGGCACAATTCCTCCCCACTGAGAAAAACCCAAAGTCCCCTTTTGGGAAACCATGAAATTACACAACCCATTAGGGAAAAGATATGTGGCCCATCCTAGCAGCGACCAGACTGCGTGCACCTAAAACGTCTTCTGCGCTTACTGATACCTAGCTGGTCTGCGCATCGTACGGCGCGGCCGTTCCCTCAATGTTCGCTCTGATTCAGCCTCGCGATCAATGTGTTGATCGTCAACCTCCGGAGCTGCCGTCTCATCCCACTGTCCTCTTGTCCTCCCGTAGCAAGGACGAAGTTTGTCAACATGCGCAATAAAAGACTTTGCTCTTAGCGACTTCTGTAGGACATAATTCACTGGTCCACAAGAACGTACCACCATAAACGGACCAGTGTACCAATTCGACCATTTGGGCGATCGTCCCGGAAACCTTCTGGGAGTATAGTACCACACCCATTCGCCATCCTGGTACTTAGCAGGCCGTACTCGCATATCGTACCTCCGCTTCCTCCGTGCTGCAACCTGTTTCAAACTCAACCGTACCATACGGTAGGCCTGTTCCATTCTATCCACCAGCTCGGCCGCATAAGTAGAGTACGTTGGCCGTTCCAACACAGAGCCGCCTGGCGTCCCAAAGACCAGGTCCAAAGGTGCACGATTCTCTTTCCCGAAAATAAGGAAGTTTGGAGAAAAGCCGGTGACCTCATGGCAAGAAGCATTGTAAGCTGCCACAACATACGGGAGAAACTCATCCCAATCCCGCTGTTGCACACTAATAACCTTCCCGAGCATCGCATTTAGCGTGCGGTGAAATCTCTCTATTAACCCATTGCACCGCGGGTGGTAGCTAGATGTCCTCACCTTATCTATTTCCAAGAGTCTACATACCTCACGAAATACACTACCTTCAAAGTTCCTCCCCTGGTCTGTCAAGATCTGAAGCGGTGCCCCAAATCTCACTATCACATTTTCCACCAGGGCCTTAGCTACGGTAGTCGCCTCCTGGTTAGCCAGAGGGATGGCTTCAACGAACTTTGAAAAATTGTCCATGATGGTCAAGATGTAAATACGGCCTTTCTTACTCTTTGGGTGGGGGCCGGTAATGTCTAAACTCAATCGTTCCCACGGCTCACCGCATGGGATCGGTTGCAACGGACCACGCTTCGGCGGTCCACCTCTCCAATATCGGCAACACTGGGGGCACTGTCGGCAGAATCGCTTTACGTCTCCAGACCACCCTACCCAGTAGGCGCGCCGCCTCACTTGCCACCGAGTACGCCTGATTCCCAAGTGGCCTCCGGTTACTCCGGTATGAGCCATCGTCATAAAATCTTTCCTTAGCAGCTTCGGCATAAGGAACTGCTCCAAACCGTCAGGCGTTCGTCTATACATCACATCATCCTGCAAGTACAGGGAGTCCTTTTGATGCCAGTATACCTTGATCATCTCGCTCTCATACAAAATCTCCTGTAAGCTGGGAACTTCCGCTCCTCCACACAACCACTGCCTGACCACATTTAATTCAGGGTCCTCCCGTTGAGCATGTGCAAGTCTCCCATTCTCATCCTGTTCACTGGCCGTAGGAACCTCTATAACCTCCCTGTTCACTGCGGGTTCCATCAGCAATGGGGGTTCTCCGCACTGGCGACATGGCTTGCGCGACATGGCGTCTGCGTTCCCATGCTTACGTCCTGGTCTATGCACTATCTGGAAGTCATATTCAGCCAGGCGTTCTAGCCACCGTCCCTGCTGACCTATCGGTTCTGGCGTCCGCTGCAGCCACTGGAGTGCAGCATGGTCCGTCCGTAGTACAAAGTGCTTTCCTAGAAGATATTGTCTATACTCTTTCACAAAGTGCACTACCGCAGGTAATTCCTTCCTCATGCAGTAGTTTCTCTCAGCCGCAGAAAGTAACCGGCTGTCACACGTAACGACTTCTTCCCCATATTCTACTCGCTGTGACAGTACAGCTCCGATACCTACATCGAAAGCATCACAGTCTAAGACAAATGCAGTCTCTTCTCTCGGCAATGTCAATACGGGACCAGTGATTAAGGCTACCTTCAGTCTGTCAAAGGCGACTTCGCACCCTTCATCCCATTCAAACAACCTTCCCTTCCTCGTGAGTTCAAAAAGGAGAGTAGCCACGCACGAAAATCCAAGTACGAATTTCCTGTAGCAAGCGCATATACCCGCGAAATTTCTTCTATTCCTTAATAGTCGCGGAACCTGCCACGAGACCATTTCCTCGACCTTAGAAGGGTCAACCGCAATGCCACCAGAGGACACAATGCGTCCTAGTAAATGGACCGTCCGCCTCGAAAGAAAACACGCACTAGGCTTCAACTTCAGGTTGGCTCTCCGAAGGCGTTGAAAGACTGACTCCAGCCGATGCGACTTTTGATCCCGCTGCTTTTCTATAGCAACCCTATGAGCCAACGCTTGCCTCTGCAACGGCTGTCGCACGGGACGCTCGTCCGTTGTGTCTATCCTATGCTCACAGACCGTCGTCTTTCCAAGATCCCCTTCAGTAGCCGAAAATACATCAGTGTAGTCTGTTAGCAGTTGTTTTAAATGATCTCTCGGCTCTGGCAGTACATCCTCTGGGGAAACCTTCATCAGGTCCTCTACAACCGGATTGTCGGACTGGATCGCACCAACGCTAACACTCTTTTGCTCCTCCGATACCTGGACCGGGTGCAACCCACCAATCAATTGGTCCCTATACAGCCTGGCCGGCTGTTCGCTAAGGTTAATCACCTGAACCTGGGCCAAATTGGCATCGTCTCTTATCACCACTCGGGTAACTCGGACTCCCGGTAGCATCTCAGCAGTTTCGGTCATCCATGCTGATGCAGTGGCAGCTAATTTCCCGTATAGCGTTCTGGACGGCACATCACATTGGGAGCGAGGGGACACAATCACCTCCTCCGCAACGACAACCCGCCTACACCAGGATGAACCATTCCCTTTCACCAAGGGGATACGCTTCCTACCCAAGTAAATGGCACCAGTACCGAATCCAATCCTGCATCTATGCCCTTGCAACCAGTCCATACCCAACATTGGTTCGAAAACTTGATCGGACACCAAGAACTTAGTATCGATATGAAACCCTCTGGAAATCTTAAGGGGGACCGTTAGCTCTCCCAGGACCCGCATTTCCGTCCCATTAGCTGCTAGTAAAACCCTGGAGCTGGACTGCATCTCTAAACCATCGACAAAGGCAACAGGAACAATACTCACTTCGGAGCCGGTGTCGAGCAGACATAGGCGTGACCGTCCATGAATCGTCGCACGAATGTAGACTGCGTTGTTGCAGAGCGCAAGAGGTCCCTCGCGAGTCGTATGGTTCATGACGACTGGATCCTCCACTTCTTGATCCGCTGGCTCCGTCTGTCGAGGAAGAAACCGTCGGGGCTGGCGACAACGACGGGCGATGTGCCCGTTTCGCCCACAGTTGTAGCACGTTATGTCACGTCCGGAGTTTCCACGAGTGTCGACGAAGGGAGTCGAATCCGAAGTACTTCGCGGGGCGTTCCGAAGATCTTCCAACTGTCGAGAGATCTTGCCTTCCAATTCTTGCTGCCAACGACGCTGGGCTGCAAGGAAAGTGTCCAACTGCTTCTGGAGTTGCGTGTTCACGTCGACTTCTTGTGTCCCACGAACCCGGTTAGACGGTCTTCGGCGATCGTCCAAATCAGTCATTTGCTGGTACGCCGCAAGGCGCAACGCCATCCGGTAGGCTTCATCGATATTCTTCGGCTCCTTCTCTCTCACTTTGAGAGACAAGTCACGATCTCTGATGGCTTCGAGAAAGGCATCTCGGGCAACTATCTCAGTCGTCTCGTTAGACGGAACGGGATATGCAAGGACCACCAGGCGTCGGATGTCGTGGAGGAGATCGCTCAAACTCTCATCCGCTCGCTGTCGACGATAGTAGAGCTGGGCGCGGAAGGTTTCCGCCTGTCCCTCAGCTCCGTATCTCTGTCGCAACCTCTCAACAAGTTGCTCATAGTTTATGTCTTCCCGTGCGCCAAAGTCCCACAAAAGCTGAGTTGCTGCCTTCTCGAGTGCGCAACGAAGAAAATCCACCTTGTCCTGATCACTCCAACGATTGTGCCGAGAGCACACTTCGAACTGCGTCAAAAAGGATTCCAGAGACCCAGTTCCGTCGAATTTTCCCGGCTTCATGTACGTTCTCTTCTGACCGAGCAGAGCGCCGACGTTTTCTATCAATCCTGAGTCCGTAGAAGTTTCATTCACGACGGATGCCTTCTTTCGTCCGTAGTCGGTCGCGCTTTCAGATCCCGGGGCGTCGAAATTAATGCTTTCTAGGAGTCGACTGGGGTCCGATTTGAACTTCACAGCAGATTTTCTCTCCTCCTTCACGACCGGCGTTGAACAGATCGGAAGATCTGGCGACGTTTCAGCAAAGTCCAACAACGTGTAGATGCGGGTCTCTTCTCCATCAGCGTTTTCCATGCTTGATGAGTTGATCGTTCAACGAAGAAAACCAGAAGTACCACCCCACTTCTGGTACCAGTTTTGTGGCGAACCTGGGCCGAATCAGCTTACCAGGATGGCCCAGCCCAGGGTTCGGATCCTGACTCTAGTCCGTGGGGTAAGGCTTCCCTTAGTCAAGCAGAAGGCTAACCTCTGGTTTCAAACTTTATTGCCTGATCACACTCAATCGACTACCCGTCGATATAATTCAACAAACATAATGAAATGAGTTCACAGTTAAATCAGTTTCGCAGTCCGACGAGGCAGAGTTCAAGAACGTACTCAACCGGAGAACACGACTCCGGCGACGCAGACGACGACTGTCAACGACAGCAACTGATAACTACCTGTCAGCGACGACCTAACAACGACGAAAGACGAGCAGAGTCCGTGGTACAAACGACGCAACCACGACGAAGTGACTGAGCACTGGCGACGCTGACTCTGCACTCGACGCTGACGAACCGTCAAACCTTTCTCCGTGTCTGACTCCGAGTATCTGCCTCAACTGACTCCTGTCGAACTCTACTCACTCCCGTCCAAGAACTCTACTCACTAACTGTTGAGCTGCGCACCTCTATATATAGTGTCCCTTGACGCAGCGCAGCGTCACAGAGCGCTGACGCAGAGCGCAGACGCTGACGCTGACGCAGACGCAGAGCGCAGAGCGCAGAGCGCTGACGCAGACGCAAACGACGCAGCGCAGAGCGCTGACGCAGTGCACAAAGACGCAGTGCACAATGACGCTGACGCAGAGCGTAGACGCAGTGTACAAACGACGCAGCGCAGAGCGCTGACGCAGAGGTCACCCAGTGCAGTGTCGCAGAGCGCTGACGCTGACGCAGAGTCATGGACGCAGCGCAGACGCTGACGCAGAGCGCAACGACGCAGAGGTCATTCGGTGCAATGTCGCAGAGCGCTGACGCTGACGCAGACGACGCAGCGCAGAGCGCTGACGCAGAGGTCACTCGGTGCAATGTCGCAGAGCGCTGACGCTGACGCAGTCGCAGCGCAGAGCGCTGACGCTGACCTGACGCTGACGCAGAGGTCACTCGGTGCAGTGTCGCAGAACGCTGACGCTGACGCAAACGACGCAGCGCAGAGCGCTGACGCAGAGTCACTGGCGCAGCGCCGACGCAGACGCAGAGCGCATGCGCAGAGCGCAACGACGCAGAGCAGAGCAGCGTCATGTCGCAATGTCACCAGGTTTAGACGCAGTCCACACAAAAAAAATCAAAGGGCCCAAATCGGCACAGTATCTATCGGAAATTTAGAATTCACTATGTATGATTTCATCGTGTTGGCGAAATTCGCCCAACACTGCAAGCTTGATTGTTGGTTAGATTGGTGAATAGCTGTTTACATTACAAGTAAGTAAGTAAGTAAGTAAGTACGTGTATTCTTTGATGTATAGCCGCAGACGAGAGAGGTCTACGATGACGTCACGTCGTCTTCGTAACCATAGTAACGACAGAAGTGCCACGCGTCTCCATTCTACTTTTCAGAGCTCCGTAGGGTTTTGACAACCACCGAAGTTACTGCTAAAAATTATCCTCCCACAAAATGCACACGATCGACTGTTTGCTTGGATACGGTGGACGCCAAGCACCGTGCACTGCCAGGCGATTAGGTCCGACTTGGTAACAACAAATATTGACCTCGCCGAAGGCCGGCTTTCGGGGGTACCGTTGCCTAGCAACGTCAAAGACGGCACCATCGAGGCTCACGCAGCGAGGCGCAGTCCGCTCGGTTGTTACGACAGAACTTGGTTGGTGCTTTTGCGAGCATGTCAGGCAGGTGAATTTGGGCAACGAAGATATCAAAGAATATTAAATCGAGTCTTCTAGTTGAGTTAAACGGACTTTTCGTCGAAATTGACGGAAACTCTTTAGAGTTAGGGCCTATTAGTTTCACTACAGTAATCTTTTAATCTTCATCAGAACGGCGACTGGAAATTTTTAAAACACCTCATTCAGGTAACTTGCGCTTGGAGCTGAATTGATTCAAAGCCTACGAAAATCTTTGCTTTTGAGTATTACGTAGACCTGAAGCATAACATAACACAACACAACATATCACATAACACAACATAACACAATATATAACATAACACAACATAACACAACATAACATAACACAGCATAACACAATATATAACATAACACAACATAACACAACATAACATAACACAGCATAACACAACATAACACAATATATAACATAACATAAGAGAGGTTTTAGTGGTTCGGAAGACATGCAACCTGTGCTAGAACCACAACAACTTAACCTGGACTTCCTGTAATAGTCGATCAGTCCTTGTTTCTGTAAAGGCTATTCGTGTACGTTGAACAATTTTAAATGAATTTGATCAATAGAATATAATGGTTTGAGTCGTTTAGGTGCGATTATAGACCCACTGATAATTAAGGTCATTAACTTCCGCCAAGTGGGCGTCCACAGGAATTTTTGTGAGAGGGACAACATTTGTGTTGTGGGGGGCTAAATGACGTCTTTGCATGGAATAGCTATGGCTATTAATGAACACAGAACACATGACAATTTTTTAAATAAATACTAGTCAAGGTCTTTACCTAAATAATTAAGTGTTTTTTCACATTGAAAATCGTGTTGGGATCGCGTAATATTCATAATAATCAAAAGATTTAATTTTTGTAAAGTGTGCACAAAATCCATGGGACAAATGCCTCCCCTTGCCCACCTCCGGACGCCCATGAAAGGGGGAGGGAAGGGCTACCGAATGTTGACAAGGGGAATTAAAGGGTTATGCCGCTAAGTGGTGTTTATCTGTAGGGCCTAACAACCATTTTTGCAATTTAACAATACGTGCACCTCGACTTCGCTAGACCGAATAACTTGAAGTTTGACCTTCATGGTTTATTCGCAAAACGGGTTTAATTTAGCCACTGTCTTGCTTAGAAGTTCTTTTGTAATTTTTTCAGCGTTAACCATCGGACATGAGCTTCTTCAAAGCTAACATAAGTCCTCCAAAACTCCAGATTAACGAGAGCTCAGATGTCGAGGCATCGGGCGATGTCAACTCACCACGGACTGCGGGCGTTGACGCAGGTCTTACGTCCCCGTCCGCAGATTTGACAGCAGACGCAAGCGGATTCGAACCACAGTTAGGTGCAGACTTAACCGCTCGGAAATCTGACCTCAACGGGGCGTTTCGTACGCCAACAGTTCAGGCTGGCGCAGATATAGACTCGCCGAAAGCTGACGCAACTCTCGGCGTCGGCGCTCCTAAGGCAGAAGCCTCCATAAACCCACCTACAGGAAAAGCAAATGCAGGTGTCAGTGGTCCAATTGCCAACACCGGAGCAGGTATTAAGCTTCCAAGTCCAGAGGCAAGTGCAGGCATCAATACGCCGAAAATTGAAAGTAAAGGAGGAATAAGTCTTCCAAAAGCCGAGGCGAAAGCAAATATTGACGCACCTAAAATTGAAAGTAAAGGTGGAATTAGCCTTCCAAAAGCAAATATCAGCACTCCAACATTTGAAAGCAAAGGAGGAATAAACCTTCCAAAAGCAGGCGTCAACGCAGATATTGATGCACCGAAAATTGAGAACAAAGGAGAAATCAGTCTTCCGAAGGCAGATGCTAAAGTAGATATTGACACACCCAAACTTGAAAGCAAAGGGGGAATAAATCTTCCAACAGCAGGCGTCAATGCAGATATTGACACACCCAAACTCGAAAGCAAAGGTGGAATCAGTCTTCCAAAAGCAGATGCTAAAGCAGATATCAGTGCACCCAAACTTGAAACCAAAGGAGGAATAAATCTTCCAACAGCAGGTGTCAATGCAGATATTGACACACCCAAACTCGAAAGCAAAGGTGGAATCAGTCTTCCAAAAGCAGATGCTAAAGTAGATATTGACACACCCAAACTCGAAAGCAAAGGTGGAATCAGTCTTCCAAAAGCAGATGCTAAAGCAGATATCAGTGCACCCAAACTTGAAACCAAAGGGGGAATAAATCTTCCAACAGCAGGCGTCAACGCAGATATTGACACACCAAAGATAGGAAGCAAAGGTGGAATCAGTCTTCCAAAAGCAGATGCTAAAGCAGATATCAGTGCACCCAAACTTGAAACCAAAGGGGGAATAAATCTTCCAACAGCAGGCGTCAACGCAGATATTGACACACCAAAGATAGGAAGCAAAGGTGGAATCAGTCTTCCAAAAGCAGATGCTAAAGCAGATATCAGTGCACCCAAACTTGAAACCAAAGGGGGAATAAATCTTCCAACAGTAGGCGTCAATGCAGATATTGACACACCAAAGATAGGAAGCAAAGGTGGAATCAGTCTTCCAAAAGCAGATGCTAAAGCAGATATCAGTGCACCCAAACTTGAAACCAAAGGGGGAATAAATCTTCCAACAGCAGGCGTCAATGCAGATATTGACACACCAAAGATAGGAAGCAAAGGTGGAATCAGTCTTCCAAAAGCAGATGCTAAAGCAGATATCAGCGCACCCAAACTTGAAACCAAAGGAGGAATAAGTCTTCCAAAAGCAGACGTCAAAGCAGATATTGATACGCCCAAACTTGAAAGCAGGGGGGATATCAGTCTTCCAAAAGCAGGTGTCGAAGCTGATATTGACACACCAAAGATAGGAAGCAAAGGTGGAATCAGTCTTCCAAGAGCAGACGCTAAAGCAGATATCAACGCACCAAAATTTGAAAGCAAAGGAGGCATAAATCTTCCAAAAGCGGATATCAGCGTACCTAAACTTGAAAGTAAAGGAGGTGTAAACCTTCCGAAGGCCGAGGCCAAAGCCGACATTACGACGCCAAAACTGGAAAAGAAAGTAGAGATTAGCTTACCAAAAGCTGAGGCCAAAGCAGATATTAAAACGCCGAAGCCTGAAAGCAAAGGAAGTATTAGCCTGCCGAAGGCAGATGCCAAAGCTGACATCAAGGTTCCAAAGGTGGAAACCAAAGCAGTAACGAGCCTTCCAAAGGCTGAGGTCAAAGCTGAAATAAAGAGTCCAACAGTAAAAGGTGGGCTGGATGCAAGTCTTCCGAAGCCCGATGCTAAAGCGAATATAGAGGGCATCCACATTTCCAAAAGTGGCAACGTTAAGGCTGAACTTAATCCTAAAACCCCTGCCATAATTGTCGACGAGCCAGCAGGCGAGGCTCATGTCAACGTTGGAACTCCACGAGTCGCCGTTCAAAAGCCATCGGCCAATGTCGATATTTCAGGGCCGGATAGAGCTGGATGCGCCCCAAAATGCAAGCCCTGCAAAGCTGGTTGCCTGTGCTGTGGAAAATCGGATGTCAAAGTCATTGATGCAAGTGCCTCAGCTCCACACATAGCTACTCCGAAATTTAAAACCGGTGGAATCTGCTGTGATGTTTGCACCACTGATGCCATTGCACCTCTTCCAACCGTGAATCCGATTCCACATATACCATTTGGATGTAAATCATGTAAATCAGGAGGCGTATGCTGTGGAAAATCAGATGTCAAAGTCATCGATGCAAGTGCCTCTGGTCCGAATGCTACTGCGACTTCCTCTAAATCGTGCAAAGCATGCGGACTCTGCTGTGGAAAATCTGCAGTCGAAACCAAAGCCAGCGTTCCAACCCCGCACGCTAGTGTCAGCCACGAGACAGATGGTAGAATTGACGCACCTAAGGCTGATGTGCATGCCTCAGCTTCAGCACCACGCGTTGCTGCAACAGGCTGCACTCCTAAGTCCAAATGTTGCAAAACGTCTGGCGTCTGTTGCTCACCGTCAGCCGTGAAGACCATAGATGCAAGCGGACCACGTGCAACAATTGCTCACGAGGAGAAAGCGGAAATCCATGCCACAGCAGATACCCCACGAGTGGAGGCATCTGTTCAGCCCAAGGCAGAGGTTCATGCTTCTGCTGTCACCCCAAAGGTCAACACACCACAGAGCACTTCTAAGTGCAAAGCTGGTGGCCTGTGCTGTGGAAAATCGGATGTCAACGTCATTGATGCAAGTGCCTCAGCTCCACACATAGCTACTCCCAAATTTAAAACCGGTGGAATCTGCTGTGATGTTTGCACCACTGATGCCATTGCACCTCTTCCAACCGTGAATCCGATTCCACATATACCATTTGGATGTAAATCATGTAAATCAGGAGGCGTATGCTGTGGAAAATCAGATGTCAAAGTCATCGATGCAAGTGCCTCGGGTCCGAATGCTACTGCGGCTTCCTCTAAATCGTGCAAAGCATGCGGACTCTGCTGTGGAAAATCTGCAGTCGAAACCAAAGCCAGCGTTCCAACCCCGCACGCTAGAATTGACGCCGATGTAGACTCCTCAATTCACACTACCACCCCTAAAGCAAAGGCCGATGTCAATGTCGCAGCCGTCACCCCTCGCGTCACCATCAGCGATGAACCTAAGGCTGATGTGCATGCCTCAGCCACGGCACCACGCGTTGCTGCAACAGGCTGCACTCCTAAGTCCAAATGTTGCAAAACGTCTGGCGTCTGTTGCTCACCGTCAGCCGTGAAGACCATAGATGCAAGCGGACCACGTGCAACAATTGCTCACGAGGAGAAAGCGGAAATCCATGCCACAGCAGATACCCCACGAGTGGAGGCATCTGTTCAGCCCAAGGCAGAGGTCCATGCTTCTGCTGTCACCCCAAAGGTCAACACACCACAGACCACTTATAAGTGCAAAGAAGGTGGCATGTGCTGTGGAAAATCAGATGTTAGAGTCATTGATGCAAGTGCCTCAGCTCCACACATAACGACTCCGAAATTTAAAACCGGTGGCATCTGCTGTGATGTTTGCACCACTGATGCCATTTCACCTCTTCCAACCGTGAATCCGATTCCACATATACCATTTGGATGTAAATCTTGTAAATCAGGAGGCGTATGCTGTGCAGCATCAGATGTCAAAGTCATCGATGCAAGTGCATCAGGTCCGAATGCTACTGCGACTTCCTCTAAATCGTGCAAAGCATGCGGACTCTGCTGTGGAAAATCTGCAGTCGAAACCAAAGCCAGCGTTCCAACCCCGCACGCTAGAATTGACGCCGATGTAGACTCCTCAATTCACACTGCCACCCCGAAAGCAAAGGCCGATGTCAGCACCACAGGTACAGCATCCGGAAACGTGAAATCTAAGACTTGTAAACCACTTTGTGCATGTTGTACAGTCACTCGTGTCGAGCCAACTGCTAGCGTCAATGTGCCTCATGCAGCCGCTGATATCGGTGGTCCAGATGCTCACATTTCTCTACCTGTTGTTAATCCAAGGGCAGAAGCCAATATTGAGACGCCCAATCTGAAGGTACAACCAGTGAAAGCTGAAGCTAATATCAATGCACCTCATGGATCTGTTGATGTAAATGCTCCAAATGTTCAAGTTTCTGGACCAGCTTCTTCAAAAGCAGCAGTCAATATTAAGACTCCAAATTTGAAGACAAAGCCTCTTAAAGCTGAAGCTAATATCAATGCACCTCGTGCAGCTGTTGATGTAGAAGTTCCGAATGCTAAAGTTTCTGGACCAGCTATTCCAAAAGCAGAAGCCAATATCAAAACTTCCAAGCTCAAGGTGAAGCCAGTGAAAGCAGAAGCTAACATTAATGCACCTCATGCAGCTGTCGGTGTAGATGTTCCAGATGCACACATTTCAGGACCTGGTATTCCGAAAGCAGACGCCAATATCAAAACTCCCAAACTCAAAGTGAAGCCGTTGAAAGCTGAAGCTAACATCAATGCACCTCACGCAGCTGTCGGTGTAGATGCTCCAGAGGCACATATATCAGGACCAACTATTCCAAATGCAGAAGCCAATATCAAAGCTCCAAACCTCGGTGTAAAGCCAATGAAAGCAGAAGCTAACATCAATGCACCTCAAGCAGCTGTTGATATTAATGCCCCAAATGCTCATATTACCGGACCAAGTGCTCCTGAAGCAGAAGTAAATCTTAAAGCTCCAAATATTAATGTGAAGCCGGTGAAGGCAGAAGCTAACATCAATGCACCTCATGCAGCTGTTGATATTAATGCCCCAAATGCTCATGTTACTGGACCAAGTGCTCCTGAAGCAGAAGTAAATCTTAAAGCTCCAAATATTAATGTGAAGCCAATGAAAGCAGAAGCTAACATCAATGCACCTCAAGCAGCTGTTGATATTAATGCCCCAAATGCTCATATTACCGGACCAAGTGCTCCTGAAGCAGAAGTAAATCTTAAAGCTCCAAATATTAATATGAAGCCGGTGAAGGCAGAAGCTAACATCAATGCACCTAATGCCAATGTTGATGTCAACGCGAAACCAGTTACAGCCGAAGCAAGTCTAAACGCGTCGAACTCTGCCGGCATAAATGTGAAGACCCCGACTGTGAACATGTCTCCAGTAAATGCAGATGCAAATGTCAAGGCTCCCAAAACAGTCACAGTCAATGTAAAGCCGACGAATGTCAACGTGAATGGGCCAAAGGCGGAAGTTCAGGCCAACTCTCCCAGAATCACCGTAGCACCAGCAAAAGTGAATGCCGATGCCCGTTTCGGAAAGCCTAGACCAATCGAAGTCGATAAGTCTGTGAGTGTAAAGCCACGGACGTCTTGGCACTCCTTATTAAAAGCCAGGAAACCCACGTTTGCCGACCTCCGTATCGATGCTCCGCACGCCTCCTTTCTGGCCCCATATCTCCACTTTCGAAAGCCAGCGCGCACCGACCCAGACTTCAAGGTTTCCGGAGGCGCACTACCTCGACTGGATACGGGCTACTACGGTTCTCCGAAGATCAGAGCAAATGCAGGCAGTAACCAGCAGGCTTCGATGTCCTTCCCTCGGCTGGAAACGGGAAGATACGATGCGTCTGGCAGTGTGAATGCGAAACGAAGTGGCGCTTCAGTTCAAGTTCCGCCACCAACCTTCGACTTTCGCGATGATTATCAGGCGTCCGCAACAGCACAAACACCCAGACTGGTATGCAAGCAATCTACACTTTTAAGTTTCATATTAATCTAAAACAGAAGATATGTTTTAATCGGAATGCATCGTTGGACCTATTTGTAACGTAGGCCTATTCTTCTTCATAGTTGAGGACATAGGTAGCACAGTACGGAACTCTCTTCGTCGATCTGTAGACCTATATGCACTTCCGCCATATTCGTCATAACCCGTAGTGGTTTTGTAAATTAAAACCTTATCCTTTCTATTATGGATTCAGTGTTTTAGTTGTCACAAAATTGCTGGGTGCAAAATTTTACAGATTCTTTAAGTAAACTAAGGCAGGTCAAATTCTAATGTTGTTAATATGTTGCACACGAGACAACTGACGACTCGTGAGATATTTTGGTTTCCTAACCCCAGCATCTTTCATTTACTTAGCTGGGGATGGGGTAGAAGAAAAGATAGTGGTTGATCGCAACCCCCGATAACTAAAACGCTGAATGAATAAATAAATGTCTACACGAAGAAGCCAAAGACAAACGCGTTGACAAACTCGCATATTGTCGCCCACTTCAGGCAGCACCGTGCTTTTTTGTTGTTGACCCTTCCGTCTGGAACGGGCTCCCTCTGGCTTTGCGCTTGTAGACTAGGTTTAATCTGATAAGTTTTATTGCAATCTTAGGACCAGGGCTGTAGTCGAGCGTATATATACGCGGGTATACAGCGTATACTTACCTCTAGAGAAATTTGAGAGCGTATACTCATGGCTGTAGACGAGGGTATACGCGGGTATACAGCGTATACTTACCTGTGGGAACGAAAATTTTTCAAAAAAGAGAGGTTTTTAAAGGTTTTTAGGGCGAATGACTAAAAAAAAAAAAAAAAAAAAAGGTCATCAACTTTTTCAGAGACAAAATCGTAAAAAGTCTGAAAATTTTCTGAGAATTGGTCAAAAGTCTGAAATTTTTCCTAAAAAAAGGTCTTCAAATTTTTTTTTAGGCCGCTGGTCAACGGTAGCGTATACTCACCTCAAATTTTACCACTACAGCCCTGCTTAGGACTACCCTTTTGAGCCGGGACTGGGTCAGGAGCGATCTTAAGTAGATACCCTGAAGGGGCGCTATTTATTTTTCGTAATGAATGAATGAAGAATAAAGCAGATGAAAAACAATTCCAAAACGTTATTTTGAACGGTTCTGTATAACTATAATGTGTTTCCTCTTGTGGTGACCAGCTTGAAGGGTTAAATCGGTAAAAAAAGAGTCATGCATATTGCATAATCATTGCTATATTATATAGCTAGTTTACAATACTTTTAATATAATTGCAATGCTATGGTCACCACCAGGGCCTAGGACAGGGGGGGCCGCCGGGGCCATTTGCCCCCAGGCCTCACTTGATAAAGGGCCTCGCAATTACGGAGTTATTTATTGAAATGCAGAATTACGGAATTAAGGACGCAAGAGAAAGATGAAGACTTTTATAGAAAAGTTTTCAATAACATTCTTTCAACACTCACTGAAAGTCTTTTAACAAGATTCTCAGCTATTGCAAGCATCGTGGAGAATTTTGAATTTTTATGGCAATTCAATTCTATGAGTGACGATCAGTTGAAAGAGGCAGCTACGAGATATACTTTAAGCCGTTTAAAAGACATATCACCTGAGCTCGTCGAAGAAATGATTTTACTCAAAGAAATATACAAAATTAATTTCAAGCTTCCTCTTTCACCAAAAAATCTACTACAAGAAATAGTTACTCAAATCTGGTCGATCTGTTTCCAAATGTGTTTATTTCCTTGAGAATTTTCATGACGTTACCTATATCTGCTGCAGATGACGAGAGATCATTCAGAAACCAGAAAAGAACTAAGAACTACCTCCGTTCCACGATGGGTCAGCAGCGTCTTAATGGATTGGCTATAGTTTAGCATTAATTCTGATATCGCTAGAACTTAAAATTATCAAAGCATTATCGAAAAATTTGTAGCTTTGAAGATGTGAAGGATGATTTGAACCTTTCTGTTGAGTTTTTAAAAGATATTTTATAAGCTAAATCCTGTTTATTAAATTTAAACATAAAATTATATCACAAAATTTATTATTTTTAATTGAAAAAGGCCTTGAAAATTAGTTGTGGCCCTGGGCCTCCAAATCCTGTCCTAGGCCCTGGTCACCACGACCTAACACAACGAAATAGTTACCAGTTTGACCCCAGTTGATAAACAACCTATGGTAATATGTTGGTAGGATGACGGTTGAACACGGAACTGTTTTTGTTGTTCTCAGACGTCGTCTCCCACGTTGCTGTCAGCCGATGGACGAACTGGAGGAGCAAATCTTTCGTACAACGCTTCTGCATCATCCGGAAATCAACAAGGAGCTTTTCTCAAAGCTGGAGTTAATTAGAGCGACTAATTAGAATTGCACTGGCGACAAAGCTTTTCGGACCTGGATTCAGACTTTCCATCGCTAAAAAGCTGGAACAGCTACTACGCTTGCATTTTAAAGCATTTGATTCAAAAACAATTTTATATTGCAACGATAAAGATAATTGTTTTGTTTAATTTAGTTGCGGCTGTTTTAATTTCCTTTATATATGTATGATTTTTTGCGATGCTGGAGTGTGGCCTATTACTAATGCAAAATGGGTCTTGCTCTTAAAATACACTTTTATGCAATGTATCATAGTGTGAACTAATGCAACGGAGATATACTGATGACATCTTCATGACATTTACTCTCTGTGTATAGCAACTCGGTTGTGTTTGCGATTCAGTGCAGAAATTGTTTAAGGGTTAGAACAAGCAAAGAACATTTTAGATCAATTTCTTTGCGATGTATGATTGTCATCTTAATCGCTGTTGTATAGGCCTAATTTACCTGCGAAAAGCACCGGACGATAACCCTTTAATGCAGAGAAAGGTGTGTCGCTTTTCTCAAAACAATGCAAACCTGTCGTTAAAGCTTTCGGCACAGTTAGCGTTGTGGTTGACAGCCATCATGGTCGTTATCGTAAACTCCTAATTTCTAAAGCACTCTCATCCACACCAGTGGAATGGAGAAAATACCTTCAAAATTTCTCAATGCCACAGAAAATCTGAGCCAAGGAGACCAGCTTAAAAGTGGCGCTATATCAAATCAAGTCCGCAATAGCCAGCTTTTAAGGTCAATTCTTAGTGCAAGGCCAACGTTCGAGCTAAGCAAGAGGAGGGAGAGAGCGTAGGACTAATTAGAAGAAGGCCTATGGATGGGTGGCAAATGTTTGAGGACAATGAATCTACAATGGACGATAATCTTTAAAACTGGGGTTATTCCCTCTGCTTCATACAAATTGTAGCGTGAATATGTGTCGTCATTACAAAGTCTGCTTACTTTTTAGCATGTAGGATTCTTCGTTTGATTCTGTAGGATAGGGCCTATGCTTTGCTAACGTCAAGTTACGGAAGCAGACAGCAGAAAGTGTTGTTAAAGTTTCTCAATGTTTTGGACAAATTTGTTGATTTTAACAAATAAATAATCAAATTTACCATCTATAATTTCCGAGTCTGCAACTTTCACCGAAAAGATTAGTTTTTGTTTCTCATTACCACTGCGAATTACGTACTCTCGTACTAAAATTGCTTCTAACTTAAACCGAATTAAACTCTTTTTGAAACTCATTTTGGAATAAATTAACTTACTACCTAGGCAGCAATGTTTTTGTGCCATGTATTGTGCCATGGATCAGAAGAAGCTGTTCAAGTATGGGCCCAATGTAGGCCAATTATACGTGGTTGTCATAGCAAATGAAGTGCTATTGCATGCATGAATGTAATCTTCTACGCACGTACATATACATACATGTACGTATGTCTGTATGCATGAATAGATGTGTGTGCGCATGCGTGTATGTATGTACGTATGTATGTGTGTATGCATGTATGTAAAATATAGGCAATATTTTTTCTAATAAAGTAAACAAGAAAGATGTTTGTGATTTACATGTGAACTGCATGCTACAGATTTAAGAAACCGACGGCCTATGTTACAGCGCTATGAAAATATGCTTTACTTTTGACAAATTTGGACTAACCAAACCTTGTCGATTGTCACTAGGTTACGAGTACACCCAAATCTCCAGCCACTCAACACATACGTCAACATGTCAATTCAGGCAGTGGCTTCTGATTTCAGTTCCAGTCATATCTTTTACTGACTCATGTCGACTCATACTGTAATTGTATACATGGGCGGCGATCTTGTTTGACAGGTGGGGAGGGGGAGGGCGCGGGACACTTTTGAACTGATCTGGTAAAAAAAGAGGTGAAACATTTTTGGACCTTTTTTGGTGTTTCTTCAAAATTTGGGAGGTACAACTCTATATTGTGTCGCCCCACTCTTAAAGGTGGGGTCTTGTCCCCTCGACCCTCCCCGGGATCGCCACCCATGATTGTAGCTGTAAGCTGACATTTAGAAAGCGCCACTTCTAGAAAAAGTCACCGGTGTTGACTATTGACTCATATTCGTTAAGGTCCACCTCGGTAAATTTAATTAAAGAAATGAAACTACTGCTACATACAATTTCAGTTATAGGCCCTATTCATCGGCAGACACATTTTACTTGTCAACGCCCATCGACTGATGCCTTGAGTCTGATGCCCTGACGCTACAGAAGTTCTCTGATCGGATCATATTAGATTAGATCAAAAGCTGCGCCGAGTCCTGCCATGGGAAAGAAACTAACAGCTTTGCTAGTGACTTCTTGGAAGAAACTTTCACCGGAATTCTAGATCTTGAGGTATTATCCCAGTTACGTCGCAACTGTTAACCGGGACGTAGGTCAGAAAGCCGGTGCCCATCGGAAATAAGTTTCAGCCAAGCGTAGGTTTAAATCATACGCGATTCCCCCTTATTTAAGGCACAATTTCACATGTCCGTGGAATAAGAACTTGTTTAAGATGCCAATCAGAACCTACTAATCATGCAATCACAAAACAAGCATAATAAACGCAAGTTGATAACGTGTACTTTTCTTAATTTGAAATTTAAATTTATTAAAGTATGTTAATTTGATTGTCTAATATACATATTTTTATTTGGGACTGATTTTCCAAATCGCCCTACAAAGCACTAAGAATTGAGCCAGTTTGAAAGTGCGTATTGGAATTATTTACGCGAAATTGCACCCGACGGTCTGTGTTTATTTTATCTGTCCACAGATTTCTGTTTGTTTGCACCTTTAAGAGATTCTACGTCAACGACGTTTTCACTACACAGTCGGCGGGATCCACAGTAGATCACCACACGGCCTGTTCAGAAACCAATAAGTTCACATGGTTCATTCTATAGTATATTCGGACTCCAAAAATCAAAAACAAGTCAGTCAACCGTGGCGTTGTTGCGACAACACGCAATGCATAAATATATATCTCTGTCTGTATGTATGCATGTATGTATGTATATACGTCTGTCTATCTGCACGTATGTATGAACGTTTGTGCGTATGCATGCATGTATGTATGTATGCATGCATGTTTGTATACGCCTATATTTGTCTGTATGTATGTATGCATTCATGTATATATGTCTGACTACCTAGCTGTCTGTATGTATGTATGCAATTATGTATATATATGTCTGTCTACCTGTCTGTATGTATGCATGCATGAATGCAAGTATGTATGTATGTATGTATGTATGTATGTATGCATGTGTATATGTCGTTCTCTGTCTGTCTGTCTGTCTGTCTGTCTGTCTGTCTGTCTGTCTGTCTGTCTGTCTGTCTGTCTGTATATATGCATGTATGCTTATATATGTTTGCTTGCATGTATGTATACATATATGTCTGTATGCATCTATGTATGTATGTATGAATAGCTTCTTGTTTGCCTGTGCGACAACGCCAAAAGAGAACCTGCCATCACCCTGTTGTGCTTTAGAAGGGCTCCTGTTTGCAATGGCGTCCTGACTGCGTCACGTCTCTGCCTAGCAACGTTCGTCGCCAAAGTCTTTGAACTCACATCGGGATATTTTTGTTCTGAGTTGACTGCAGTTTGCTTGTGTGCTTCTGTCGATCCTATAGCAACCGACAGTTAAGAAGCGTAGGCAGCACTCTGCTGTTGGATATGCTAGTAGTATAGTTGTTTCCTGGACTTGTATGGATGAACGACTTTGGAAGAGCTTTGGATCTGCGGTAGGTCCCCTATTGTAACTGTGATTGTAACTAGAAATTTAGATAGCGAGACTACAAAAGAAACTGATCAGAAATTGATGTAGCGCCACCGGAGAGTCTGATCAGAGGCACTTTCTCCGCTTGCCTAAGCAGCGTTAAGGGTAATTAAGAACAAAAAACTAGTCAGTAGTCAAGCAATGTCTGCAATACAGAGTCGAAACATTGCCGCTAAATCAACGAAGACGTTTTTTATTTTATCGATCACTGTAGATTAGGATTCCCAGTTCTTGATCTGAATCCTTTGGTTCTGCTCTATGTGTTCGCGGGAGGTCGCTGGTGGTAAACCTTTTAGTCATCTGAGTGGTATTTTTCTACCTAAGAACTTTTCTAGTTATCGTATCATTGTTTTCTTAGTGGTGAACTGTTTTCAGTTGTCTGAACATCGTTTGCTTATTTGCGAATTTGTTGTTTCCAATGACCTTTAATGCCACTTAGGGTAATGCAGGACAAAGCTTTTGTGAGGTACTTAAAATGCGCTATATTAACTGTCTAGACATATATATACAGATTACGGTTCCTGCTTGTACTAAAAGCACATTTCAGATGATCCGAAAATTACTAAATGTATAAATGTCCAGAATCATACATACTGTGCGGATTCAAGCAATATATTTATTCATTCATTCGAGTATTTATATAGCACCTCTTCAAGGGGCTATTCAGAGGTGCTCCCGACTCCAGCACGACCAAACAGGACAGTTTTCAGTATAGTGTAGAACGTATCAGAGGGAGTTCTGGGAAACAGGCGCAGCTCCGGGTGGTGAGGCCGTTCCATGCCGTCGGAGCCACCACTGAAAATGCACGATTCTGTATGGTGGCTGTGCGAGCAAAAGGCACAATGCGCATCCCTTCCCCGAAGAGCGAAGATGGCGGCTATCCTGAACTCCAAGCACAGGACGGCAAAAAGACCCGCAGATAAGCTGGAGCACAACCCGTCTGACAACGCCAGACTAGGGAAACATCCTGTATACTACACGCTGGCTAACAGGAGCCAATGTAGTAGGACCTATTTATAAATTGTAACTGCGGTCTTGGGATTCCAGATGGCGGGGTTTAGTCAAATGATGACCATAGTCCTAAATCCAAGGGATTGTGTATATGATAGTCATTTGCTATTGTTAAGAACCTCATAAAGGTGCTAAAATAGAATTCTAACAAATCTAACAAGGTGCAACTTGTTACTCATAATATAACATAACATGACAAGGGTTTTAAGTGGTTCAGAAGATTTGCAAATTAACCTGGAACGTTTAATAGCCCAATTTTCCTAGCTTCTTCTTAAAAGCTGTTATTGTGTCCACTGAGACAGTACTATCATCCAGACCATTCGACTCATGTTGACTGCCGACTCGTATAGACGTGTACAGGTCTACAACTCTTGCAGTGAAGAATTTCTGCCCTAATGTTCCTTTTGGCTTCTTAAATAAATTATATCTGTGCCCGGATTTGCCTTGTTTGGTACTACTTCAAAGAACCTCTCCCACTGCAGTGCTCCCTTTCCAGTGATAATCTTATGAGCTTCAGTTAGATCTCCTCTGCTCCTCCTTTTCTCCAATGTTGTTAGTCCACACCTTTTCAACCTTTCTTCATAGCTCAGATCCTTGTAGCCCCAAATCATTTTGTAGCTCTTCTTTGCACTTTCTCCAGTTTTTCCATGTCCTGTTTCAGGTATGGAGTCCATGGTTGTGAATAGTTCTTGAGGCATGTGGCGGAATGCTCCTATATTTTCATGCATGCTTGTTGTGAATCTTTCAGATACTACCGTCCGCTATCTTATGAATACTGTTCTTTTGTAATAGAAGTCTCCCAGAAGACACATTGATTCTGCTGTTGCAATACTGAATCATAAGGCAGAAATCATCTGGATCATGTTCAGTCCAGAAGGTGAATACTGGCGTTACTGCTAGTGCACCAAGGACTGAGATCAATACGTGTACATACGTCGAACTATGAAGTCAGTCTAAACTTTTACAGTCCAAGAGTTAATTGAATTAAAGTCAAGCATAAATCCTATCAGAAGTGGACGTCAACATCGGATACAACCACACCCAGAGCGAAACACGACAGACGTCAAATGGAAGTAAATTGGAACAGAACACCTAGTCCGACGGCGGACGTGAATGCCGACAGATATAGATCAAGACTGGATTATGACGTAGACGCGGATATCCCAACAGTGGAACTCAATCCAAGAGTCTCTCATCCGAGAGCCGATATGGACGTAGATGTGAACCGACCAAGGATCGAACGGAATCCTGGTGTAAGCCATCGAAAACCACCTGACGTGCTGAACGTGGAAACCCATTCTCCAAATCATCACCTGGACACCCCGAGGGCCACCATTCAACCTCCAAATCAGACTAACAACATTGATTCAAGTGCCTCAGCTCCACGCAGAGCGACTTCCAAATTTAAAACTGGAGGAATCTGCCGTGATGTTTGCACCACTGACGCCATTGCACCAATTCCAACCGTGACACCGATTCCACATATACCATTTAAAACAGTCCGAGACTTAATTGAATTAACTAAGAATCCGCCTAACTCAGAATCGGCTGTTGATGCACATTCTCCAAAGTACACCCTGGACACTCCGAAGGCCACCATTCAAACTCCAAATCCAGTCAAGCCTAGGGCTGCTGTAACTGTTGAGCCACCTTCAAGGCCGACCCTAACCACGCATCGTCAAAGTCCAGAGTTGTACGCTGATGTACCTTTTCATTCTCCAAATCATCACCTGGACACCCCGAGGGCCACCATTCAACCTCCAAATCCAGTCAAGCCTAGGGCTGCTGTAACTGTTGAGCCACCTTCGAGGCCGACCCTAACCATGCATCGTCAAAGTCCAGAGTTGTACGCTGATGTACCTTTTCATTCTCCAAATCATCACCTGGACACCCCGAAGGCCACCATTCAACCTCCAAATCAGATTAGCAACATTGATGCAAGTGCCTCAGCTCCACGCAGAGTGACTTCAAAAAATAAAACTGGAGGAATCTGCTGTAATGTTTGCACCACTGATGCCATTGCACCGATTCCAACCGTGACACCGATTCCACATATACCATTTAAAACAGTCCGAGACTTAATTGAATTAACTAAGAATGGGCCTAACTCAGAATCCGCTGTTGATGCACATTCTCCAAAGTACACCCTGGACACTCCGAAGGCCACCATTCAACCTCCAAATCCAGTCAAGCCTAGGGCTGCTGTAACTGTTGAGCCACCTTCAAGGCCGACCCTAACCATGCATCGTCAAAGTCCAGAGTTACATGCCGATGTACCTCTCCATTCTCCAAATTATCACCTGGACACCCCGAGGGCCACCATTCACGCTCCGAACCCAGTCAAGCCTAGGGCTGCTGTAATCGTTGACCCACCGTCAAGGCCGGCCCTAACCATCCAGCGACAAAGTCCAGAGTTGCACGCTGACGTACCTCTCCACTCTCCAAATTATCAGCTGGACACCCCGAAGGCCACCATTCACGCCCCAACTCCAATCAAACCTAAGGCCCCGGTTTCAAACTTGCGAGTCAATGCTCCAAACCCCAACGTCAATGTAGGTATTACAAAGCCAGTCGCCCCGACAGTTCAAGTACAAGGACCCCAAGGACCTCGCCGAAGTCCAGACCTGCACGCCGATGTACCTACCCCACACTTTCAAGCTACCGCAAACCCCAGACCGCGTCGGACCAAAAAGCGAAACTGCTGTGCTTGCCACTCAGATTCAGGTGTTGATGTTGCCAAAGTTGAGCCTCCTCGGGCTCCTCGGGCGCCCGTTCGTGTTGAGACTCCACCGCTGATCCCAGATGCTAGACTTGATCTCAGCGATCCAAACCTCAGAACCTATGAGATTCAGTCGGAGAACCCGACACTTACACCACCCGCGGAATTTAACGCTCCCAAGTACTCAATGGAACCTCTTCCACCAGTGAATCTCAAAGCTAACCCGCCCAGACGACTTCCCGCAGTCAAGCATCAGATCGCCTCTCCCACTGTCAGAGTTTCGGCTCCAAAGCCCGTTGTAAAACCTAAGCTCAAAGTCGTCAAGCCTAGCGTCCATGTTGTCAAACCGAAAGCCGAGCTTCGTGTCCAGACTCCTAAGCTACAGCTGAGGGCTCCGAAAGTTAAACCGATTAACACAGGCAAGCCGAACGTCCAAGTCAAGAGTCCTAACTTCAGCGTTCACAAACCTAAGGTCGCTGCTCCAAAACCAACCCTCAAGGCAGGTATTAAAAAGCCGGTCGCTCCGACGGCTCAGGTCCAAGGACCCCAAATTAAAGTAAAAGTACCAGAAGTCCCGAAAGCCGAGGTTAAGGCAGAGGCACCGAAGCCAAAAGTCCAGGCAGATGTCGGCATTGGTGCACCGAAGCCTAAACCAGTTGAGACTCCGGCCATCAGAGGTCGAGGTCCAGAAATCGTCAAACCTAAAATCACAACTCCCCGCCTGGCGCCAAAGGTAGAAGTTTACAGTCCGAAACCAATGACCAAGCCAACTTTTGCTGACCTGCAAATCAATGCGCCTAGGCCAAGCCCAGTTCAAACACCCACGATTCATGTCAAGACTCCCGAGGTAGATGAGCCACACTCTATAACCCCAAGAGCTGAATTCAAAGCGGATATCCCAAAACCAACAGTGAAGCCTTTGAAAGCAGATGTTGGCGCTTCTGCACCCCGGCCAGAAGTTCATGCTCCGGTGTCCAGAGTCCCAGAAGCCCGCGAAAGCCTCACCCCTTCTCCAGAATTCCAGGCTGAGTTTAAACCCCCGAAGGCTTCACTTCCACCGGTATCTGCAACCTACTATCCTCCATCACCTAACGTCCAGGTACCTCCACCCTCACGACCGCCGCCTGCCTCTATAGCCCTGCCCAAACTGCCCGTACCCCCGAGGGCAGCTGCGCGAGCGGACTTGTCTCAACCGGTGGCACCAAACCCAAGGGAACGCTACCCACCATCGGTGGCACCAAACCCAAGGGAACGCTACCCACCAGATGAAGAACCACTTCTGGCCACGTCTAAGTTGTACCAGCCGCCGAAGACGGAACCTCTGAAGTGGAGATTGCGCCCAGACGACACGAAAAAGGTAGGGGTAGCAGAGACATAGGTATTTCATTGATTAATTTCTTATAGCTCCACTATCCCAACGAATACACCAGTCCACTAACGAACCTGCAAACAACGCAGTACTCTTCCATAAACTGTAGCCCTGCGCTACATATTTATTAGCGCTCTAGAAATTTTTGAGTTAACGAATGTTATTTATTGCTATTACGAAAATGTGTTATCATTTATCAAAATTCAAATCAACTTTGTTCAATTCTGAATGCAGACAATCGATGGGGGTATGGATTTTGTGCATTAATGGATTTTGTGCATTAATGGATTTTGTGCATTAACCCTCAAGGCATCAACCGATGGTCGCACAGTCCACAATCTGAGTATCCTGGTGGAAATTTGCTAGGTTAGGTAGCCTACACCAGAGGTCAGGCTGCGAACGAGAGTAAGCAGGCTGTTACAGGTGAGTCTTTAGTTTAGATCAAAATGACACCAAGGAACTAACAGAACGAGGAGAAGGGACAACGAATTCCTAAGCTTCAGACCAACCAGAGGAATACGGGCGAGCCCGGCACTGTTCTGGTGCGAGGCAAAACGAGCATGCATGTTTGTCTGTTGTCTATATCTGAGCACTTGTACTGCGTCATTTAAGTAGGCCTAACTCACAGGGGCTCTCCGGCACGACTACCTAGGAATCACCGAACAGGTGTGTCTTAGGACGAGCAGAAAACGTTTCCCGAGCTGTTAAAGATGCTAGTGATCGTATGTCCGGTGGCAGATTGTTCCAGAGAGACGAACAGAGAGTCAAAGCGTCCACTGATTGAGTGCAAAATTTGTCGGCATGGGGAGCAAGCATAGAGCAGAGTCTGCTCGACTGATTTAATTGTGATTTATAGCCTATAGCACATTCCATGAAGCGCCGCATAAGAATACCTATCTTTCTGATCTAAACAATTTCGACTTCAGCTGACTAAAAGGGTATTTCGAGCTGAATACCTGTTCTGTTTGTTGCAGGGAAATCGTCAATCGTCTCCTCCAGTCTCCCCATCGGCAGGGCACCTGACTTACTACCCGCCTTCGATTGCCGGACTCATCAGTTCGCGTCTACGAGCAGGCATTTACTAACTAACTGACCCCAAATTAAAAAAAACCTATCTGCATCGTCAGTGACAATCGTAGAGTCTATAAAATTGCCTACTGAGACGAAAATGCCTTCCTCTCAGAGCCGGATGTACGTCGCGCACCCCGGGTCTACCGATCGGAAGGCTTACTCCTTCCGCCGCCGACAACCCGGCTGTTTCGCGGTGTCGTGAAATTTCAGGCAGAGAGGGCAGAGGAAGGCCAATTGAAACGTCAGGCCAAGATACAGCGATAGAAAAGGCAGGGAACTGGCTCGAATCTCAATTCCATAGGCTACTCCAGCCTTCCTTCGTAGCCTTTCACTTCGACGCAACTGACGAGGTGGCGCCAAAGTTTCGTGTTGAGTCCTTACTTCACGCAACTCTTTTGTCTGGCCGAGGGTTAATATATGTGGCGCGACCGTAGAGGGTAAAGTATCCCCAGCAAAGTCAGAACCTGGATTCGCTTCTTGTTTCACGACACACTTCCTAGAATCTCCTATCTCTCTAGAAACATCTTCTATGCTATTCATTCGGGTTTCCAATCGATTTTATGCCTGAGTGTCTTTCGTTCATTTCTGTTTTTTTCTGCGTTAATCATGTCAAGTCGTTCTCTAGTTTCTACTCAGCATTAGGACGGGACAAAGGTCTGTCTTCAACTTCACCTTCCCTTCCCTCACTTTCGATCTTTTATAAAGATTCAGTTACAGCCTGAGACATATTTGTAATGAGGATGTAACTGAAAGATCAAGCAATGTCTAGTTTCTTTAGACAAATTAAACAAAAGTTACAACTGTTAACTTCCTCAAAATTAGTTTTAGGCCTACATAAGTTAAACAAGCAATTTCTTTTATCTTTCTAACGTACCTACATTAAGGGAGCTACAGAGTAAATGGATGGGTCCAAAGAGGGGACTCAATCTTGAGAACCGTCATTAAGGGCAGAATGTAGGAGAGGAAGACAAAATCAAGATCGACACAGATGCTACTGGATTGGATGATGACGGAGGGATACAGAAGCTCGGCGCCGAGAGGAGTGGCGTCATCGAACGTTTGAACCTACCTGAGAGCAGTGAGCCTGAAGAAGATACCAAGCAATAAAGATGGCGACGAAGGATTCATGTGATATGGCCACTATATTGGTCTAATGTTAGATTTTACAACGACTATTACTATTACTGAACATTTATTTCTGGTTACACTTATATTCAGTAGATGGCAGTAACAATATGAAGCTTTTTATGGATATACAACATCTATTAATTCTTAAACATTTGAGGAGCTTGTTTGATGCTTTATAAAAATGAATTGAAATTTTTAATAAAGTATTGAAGCCCAAAGAGTCTTCGAAAGTAGTTGATTTAACGATGCCTCGTTATCTTTAATAAGATCGTGTTCTATTCTAGCTTTTGGAGATGCCACACAGCAGATAGGGGCCTACAGCAACCAGTGTTTAATCTAGTCCCCCTCTTCTGGGAGGGGAAACAAGGTTCCTGAGGGAACCAGCGAATTTACACAAGATTTTAGGGTTATTTCATCCATCTTGAAAAAGTTTCAGACTTTTTATAATTTCAACTTTGAAAAAAGTTGATGACCTTTTTTTCAAAAAGCTTGATGACCTTTTTTAAAGGAATTCATCTCTCTAAAAAATTTATTATTCACCTCTCGGGGAAAAACATGTATCCTGGGTGGAATTTTCCGTCCCTAAAGGTCTCTACGTTATAATATTGCTGGCCTCTGGGGGGGGAACTTAAATCCTGGGGGGGACATTTCCCCCTCAAAAAGCGTCTAGATTAAACACTGTACAGCAACTATAGCAAAGTTCAAGATTAAATTCATGATTCTTTTCATAGGTTGGCCCGCGTTGACCGGCACCACATCGACATGCATAAAAGAACGTTATGTTCCAGTCTCAAGTCATTCGGGTCGGTGATCGTTGCAATGCACTCTGCTACTCGTGGAGTTATGCATGCAGGTGCCACGCTTCGGTACATCATATCTCGGATCTTCCAGTCTTCCATTTCACATGCTCCATCGGTTGATGCCTTGTGCATTAACATAGACAGAGCCGCGATAGAAGTTGCTACAAGACTTGGCTTCTATTCCTACAGATGTAATGTTATGTAACAAAGCACTTATATGGCGTCTTTCGACACAAACCAACTCAGTTAAACGAACGCGGCTGAAAGTGACCAGAAAATGTTTGTTTAGCAGCATCAGTTGAAACAGTGTGTATATTTAAAGGAATATTGTTCTAAGGGTAAAGATCCGATGTGCAAGAAAGCCCCGTGGTCTCGCATCGAAGTGCTGAAGCTAGGAATTCTCGTGAATCTCCACTGGCAGTGGAGCGTAGTGATCTGCCACCAAGCTGACTCATAGCTGGAACACAAAGCTTTTCGATGAATGTCGGCGCAGTGCCAACCATCGCGGATCGTCCAGATGGGAGGGTCTTGAATCGAGTCTGTTCCTCCGTAGGAAGCCAGCGCAGCATTGCTAGCATATGATCAGATAAGCTTATATGCGAATATTTTGGCTGATTTGCCATCACTCGTGCGCATGGGCCTAATTTGTGAGGGTACTAGGGGTACCCGTACCCCCACTTTTTGGACTGGGGTACCGTACCCCACACTTTTGGAATAATGCCAATCGATATTTTATTATTGTGCCTTCCCAGAGATCGCAGTCTCCGCCTTGCTTCTTGTATGCAAGAAATTGGTACCCCCACTTTTACGGATGGTAATGATGCATTGCAAAGAGTGAATTACATTTATTTTTTAAATTATGTGATATAAAAATAAATTGCAAGTAATTAGAATTTACTAGCAACTCTTAAAATGTTGTTCAACTTGTGTCTAATGTATATAACATACAGTCATAGCTAATGCTGCACAGATTTTTTTCTGTAGCTGAAAATAACATTTCTTTTTTTAAATAATTTCGAAAAATGTCTTAATTTCTTGACACCAGACTAATATATTGTGTGAAGGAAAGGCCTGTTGTATTCCTACTTAATGCTGGTATCGTCTACTTTTAAGAAATTGCCCTTTTATAAGCACCAGAGGAATATTTCAGGTCCCTTTGATTAAGTATATGATTACACAAAAAGTTCGGACTGTAATGAAAAAAGAGGAGTTTCGACTTTATAAATTCTGAAAATTTTTTACTTATGATTACAAATATAGTGGATTTCAAATTAGTTAAATTTAACTATGTAAGCTTACATGACTAAAAAAAACACTTGCAACCAATTTGTAACATTTCGAATAATGACCCATATACACCATCTATTAATTCTTAAACATTTGAGGAGCTTGTTTGATGCTTTATAGAATGAAACCAACTCAGCTAAACGAACGCGGCTGAAAGTGACCAGAAAATGTGTGTTTAGCAGCATCAATTGAAACAGTGTGTTTATTTAAAGGAAGATTGTTCTAAGGGCAAGATCCGATGTGCAAGAAAGCCCCATGGTCTCGCATCGAAGTGCTGAAGCTAGGAATTCTCGTGAATCTCCACAGGCAGTAGAGCGCGGTGATCTGCCACCAAGCTGACTCATAGCTGGTACACAAAGCTCTTCGATGAATATCGGCGCAGTGCCAACCATCGCGGATCGTCCAAATGGGAGGGTCTTGAAGCGAGTCTGTCCTCCGTAGGATGCCAGCGCAGCATTTCTAGCATATGATCAGATAAGCTTATATGCGAATATTTTGGCTGATTTGCCATCACTCGTGTGCATAGGCGTAATTTGTGGGGCACGAGGAGTACCCGTACCCCACTTTTTGGACTGGGGGTACCGTACCCCCCACTTTTTGAACAATGCAAATCGATATTTTATTATTATACCTTCCCAGAGATCGCAGTCTCTACCTTGCTTCTTGTATGCAGGAAATTGGTACCCCCCTTTTTAGACCACAGTTACGTCCCTGCTCGTGCGGCACAGATGAGGTCCGACTTAAGCCGACCTATTCTGAACTTTGACAGTCCGAGACTCCGAGTTAACAATAACTCATTACACACATGTAGAGGGTCTATACGTAATTGTAACTGAACACTTATATAGCGCCACTTCAAGAGTAAACTAATCAGAGGCACTCTCTGCACTGCTTATATGATGTTAAATGTCATTATGAAATGGAGTCAAATCAGTAAGCAAAACAACGCCGCATAGAAAACTCGAAGAGTCATCACCAACTTCCTAACCAACCTATACGAACTGCTCTTCTGTCGATCGACCCGATTACGGCTTTTTTGGTGTGCCATCGGTTGATAACTTGTGCATTAGACACCGGTTACTAATTACAATTACAATTATAATTAATATCAGTGTTGGGTATACTCAGACAAGAAATGAATTAAATCAAAACTCAACTCATGCACCTCAAAATGAGTTAAAACTCAAACTCAACTCATCCTAAGTGAAATGAGTTAACTCAAACTCAGTTGTTAAATGAGTTAAATCATCAACTCACACGTCTCATACTAGCACGTTCTAATCGAGCAACAATTTTTCCATCACGCCTACTTGTAACAGAAAAATATTTTCCATCAAGAATTCACGGTACTTCAGCCATGTTGTTCTTAACTGTTCACAATATACAAAATATGCAGTGCTTAAACACTGTCCGCCCGTCGCTGCTGGTCGTGTTAACGACCCTCCCTGCCGTCACCACTCACCAGTATGGAAAGCCGACGATATAAAAAAAACGGCTTGTTTCAACATAATATGTGCCGAGGGTCGAATAGTGAGTTGATTTTAAAATAATTGACAGTTACAATTCAAACTTACAGAAACTATGAATTAAATAAAACTCATAACTCACACTCTTTAAGGTTATAAGTTAACTCAAACTCATAAATCACAGCAAGTGAGTTAATTCGTGAGTTTCAACTCATCTGAGTTAACTCATACCCAACACTGATCAATATCCCCGTCCCCATCATGTTCAGCGTCATTGTACTAAGCTACGTCGATAGAGTGAAGCGACGATAAGCGGTAGCGCTCGCAGCACACGACGACGATACCGCATCGCAGTCTGTCACTGGCACGATGCAACACTGTCATTGCTCTCGTGCATTCCATTCTGCTACCAATGTTTATCAGATGCTCGAACTCTTTGTCTTCCTTTAAGAATTAAATTACGCCTCGAAACACAAGTTCCGAAATGGCCGGCTCAATATATTCAGCAACAGTTGAATAATGGCAACCATCACCTGACACCAAATATCAGCCAAAGTCTTCTCCGCAAAACCAAAAGTCTTTTCTTCTAGTTCTGTCATCAGCGTTACCTCTATCGTTTAACTTTTTAAATGACTGCCACAGTGACGTCACTAAATGTCAACCCCTCTCCCATTCGTTACACAGCGTCACACACGTCTAACCCCTCCCCATCTGAACGTGACGTCATTTCTGAACGCCCCTTAATTGTAACTGTGTTCATTTATACAGCGTCTCTTCAAGAAGAGACGCTACATAAATGCTCCAAAGTAGACTGTAATTTCATTTACAAACTATTGTATCATCCTTTTCTTAGATTCAAAAACGTGGTTCATCTGAGGTACTCCGCCTATGTCCTACGTCGTATATCAGCCTACATAATGTAGGTAGGCCTGCATTTGGCAAAAGTAACTCTGGAGTCACGACTCACGACCACACCCTGAAATGACCAATTCATGCATCAGTTGTGAGCCACTGACGTTAACACTTGAATTCAGCCTAAAATTAAGCGCGACTTATTATTGGACGGGCTTGAATTTATGGCTAGACACGATTGTTTTTGAATTGAGGTTGGGTGGATGAATCTAGAGTTTAACGACATCCTTTGGCTATAGAGGGCGTTGACGTCAACATAAATCAGTTTGAACAGTTCTTGCCGATCGTATGGCCTAAATATTAGAGAGTCATATAAAGCTCTAGTTACTTGACAACTGCAACTCGAGTCGAGTGGATATTTTCTTAGAGACAAAAGCTTTCATGAACAAAGCCCACATTCTTCGCTTGACGAAACTGCAAGGCAGTCAGCTGCGATTGGCCACTTTGTAACTGTCAGTTAGCCTAATCTATACTTCGTGTCTCCAGGGGCGTCTATCCCCCTAAGTCATTGGAGCAACGTCCCTTTTCCCCCTCTTCTTCCCCCTCCCCGTTCCTCCCCCCCTATAATGGTGGCACACACACTGACAGATCTCCCCCCTATTTCTTGGATGGAGCACTTGCTCCAAGGTTTCTATGGTGTAGACGCCCCTGCGTGTCTCTGTCTGGATATGTGCCTGTCTCTCTCTGTCTGTCTATCTATCTGTCTGTCTGTCTCCGTCTGTCTCTGTCTGTTTGATTGTCTTTTTGTCTGTCTGCAATGTGCTCTAAATGTGTTGGCTAAACAGCTGTTAGTAGTTAAGATTAATAGTAAAGTACCCGTAAGATTTTTGTTGTTTATTCACTATCCATTGGTGAGTTCTCAGTTCAGTAATCTGTACTAAAGTTTGTCCTGTTATTGTCCGTTCCGTCATAAAATTATCTGCTCGGCAACTGGGGTCCCTCGTTCAGTGGGATTGTTATCCCTTCTGTAGCGCTATTGGCTGTCTGTGCTGCGCTATGAAAGGTGTATGTCAACTGTGAACTGAGTTTTGTGTACAGTCTTGCAGTGCGAGATATTAGCGTATATATTTAGTGCGCTTACTTTAGTTTCACGTGTATATGTATATATGATAGATGTATAACGTTTAGTCTTAGTGACACGCGCGGCCGGCCGATATCGGCAGCGGCGCGCTATATGTATATTATTAGAGTTCGCTTATGCGCACAGAAGACAGGTGTGTCAAGAGGCGCGAAGAATTATGCTGACTAGAGAAGTTTGAATTCGTGTGTGTTCGCTGTAGTAGTGTGGCTGACTAGTTGAGTTGTAATCGAATTGAGCTCTGTCTGTTTGTTTCTTATTAAACTAAAAGATATTAAACTGTGTTGCTGATTAATTCAGGTTAATCTACACAGTGTAAAATAAAGCTACTTAGGCCTATACGCAGAATTAGTGTTCAAAAGGTGAACGTTAATATAGGCGTTAAGTACGAAGAGAACAAGGATTTAATCAGAAGGATTGTCAACGGAAGGATTGGGATGACATTATTGGTGGCAGCGTCGGTGTGGATAAGAACTCACGGTGGATAAATACTCACGGTGGAATAAATACTCACGGTGGAATAAATACTCACGGTGGATATAAACTCACGGTGGATTAAAATTCACGTTATCACCTCCTTCGGCGGATAGAAGAATCTACGAAGGTGATTGAAGAATTTACAACGGTGTTAGAAGAATCTACGACGGTGTTAGAAGAATCTACGCGTTGTTACTGTGTGACGAATTTACGATATCATCGACGGTGGAACACGAGAAAACGGTATAAAAATTTCGTTGTTTTCCACGAACAAATATAAAAGAAATCCCGTTTGTTTATCGATTCACACACCAAGAAAAACCGTGACTTCTTTGAAAAGAGAAATCACTGAAGTAAACAAGTAAGATGGAGAAACTAAGTGCTGAAAGACAAGCAGATATTAAGAAGATGTCTACGGAAAGGCTAAAACAGCGTTTGTTGAAAGCCGGTTTTAAAGAAGAACAGTTAGAAGGTATGTCACGTGGTGACATGATGCAGGAACTCGCCGATGTGTGGGTTAAAGAAGAAGTCGAAGAAGAAGGTGCAGTTGGCGGTGCCGTCGAAAAGGTTATTGAAAAACCTCCTGCACCTATGTCAATGGAGATGTTGATGCAGTGGATGATGATGAAAGAAGATAGAGAGGAGAAACGGAGACAAGAAGAGAAAGAAAAAGAGGAGAGACGAAGGCAGGAAGAGAAAGAGCTGAGACAGGAAGAATTACGTCTTCAGAGAGAGAAAGAAGAGAAGGCAGATCGTCTGCAGAGAGAGAAAGAAGAGAAAGCAGAGCGTCTGCAGAGAGAGAAAGAAGAGAAAGAATTGCGCTTGCAGCGAGAGAAAGAAGAGAAAGCGGAACTTGCAAGGCAAGAAGAATTGCGCTTGCAGCGAGAGAAAGAAGAGAAAGCGGAACTTGCAAGGCAAGAAGAATTGCGTCTGCAAAGAGAGAGAGAAGATAAAGCAGAACAAGTGCGTAAGGCAGAACTTGAATTGCAAAAGAATCAGTTTGAGATTCAGTTAGAACAGTTGAAAAGAGATAGGGAAGATGCTGAAAGAAGAAGATTGGAGCAGATGATTGAATTTGAAAAAGCTAGAAAAAGTGATGAAGAGGTTCGTCAGCAACAGATTGAAGCAAAGAGAATGCGTGAAGAAGAAAAAGAAAAAGCGCGAACGTTAGAGTTGGAACGTGCAGAACAGATCAGACAAGAAGAACTCAAATTTCAGAAAGAAAGTTTGGAAAAGGCAGAGGCAGAAAGACAGGAACGTCTGAAACTGGAGAAATCAAAATTGACATTGAAAGAAACACAAATGAGAGAAGAACGGGAAGCAGAAAGAAGGAAGCAGCAAGAAAGTGAAACTTTGGTGTCAAAAATTAAGAAAATAGGTGATGCAATGAAGCATGTATTGCCTCAAATGCCAACTGATATGATGGAGGTGCCATTATATTTTGAAACAGTCGAGAACGCATTTCGTAGCTTTGCTGTGGAAAAGCCGTTTTGGGTGAAATTATTACTACCATTGATGACGCCGAAAGCTCGAACCGTTCTGAATAGATTGTCATACGATGATCTAGACAATTATGATAGAGTCAAGCAGCACTTATTAAAAGAATTTAAGTTGACTTCGAGAGAATACAGAGCCAGATTTGTGGATGCTAAGAAGACGACGGAAGAGACTTATACGATGTTTACGGCAAGACTTAAGAACTTGCTAAACTATTACGTGAGAAGTCGAAACGTGAACAGAGAGTATGATACGCTCTTTGATTTGCTGGTAGCGGATAAGCTGAAAGAATGTTTACCGCCAGGTCCACTACAGTTTGTATTGTCGAAGGAAGGAACTGACTGTCTTCAAGCTAGTGCAGTGGCAGACCTAGCAGACATTCATGTAAACAATCGAATTGGGTTTGCGATCCCAAATATAAACAGTTATCCTTCTCAACGTTCTGTAAACCAAAGCCAGAGTGGAAAGTGGAAAAGTAATCCAGAAACAGGGAGTCAGTTCAAAGGTAAAGAAGTCAAGGCTAATGTCCCTGTACCCAATGAGACCAGAGAAGTGACGTTTGGTCGTCAGGGATTTAACAAATCGTCAGCGCCGTTTGCCAAGAGGGAAGGCAACACATCGTTTACGCAGTATAAGAGATATGAAGGCAATGAACAACGAGGTATGGTGGTGAAGCGTTGTCACAACTGTGGTTCAGACAAACATTTGGTTAAATTTTGTCCAGTTCCAGTGGCAGCAGCTAGTTCTAGCAGAAATCAAGAACACACAAGGGTGAATTTGATTCAAGTGGTTAGTGATACAGATAATCAAACCACGGGTCAAGAAAACCAAGAGACTGAAGTAAAGTCAGTAATGAAATGTGGTATTCAAAAAGAAATTCTATTGGATGCTGAAATTCAGAGAGAAGTCATAGGAAAAGACGACAGTCGAATATTGAAGAAATCGTTCTTGCAATATGTCGAGGTTGAAATTCGTGCAGTAGACGGTAAAGAGCCAGTGAAAGTCAAAGCACTGAGCGACTCGGGAGCAGAGATTCCGGTGATTAGTGAAGAATTACTGGAAGGCATGAAGGTGGAACAAATTGGAAAAGTGAATTTGCAATGTGTGGCAGGAGATGCCATTCCTGCGAAGTTAGTGAAAGTCGATGTTAGACTGTGTGGTAGTGACGTGGAAGAAGAGGGATTTCCGCGTAAAATCCAGTGTTCACTTACACCTTATGTCACTTTGATGTGTGCTAGTATTGCAAAGATGGGCAGTACAGAAAGATTTTTGTTGCATCCAGAGATAATTGCCGAATTAAAAGCCGTACCACAGATGAAGGTTAAAACGATACAAGGAGATGTGAGTGTACGAGCAAATGTAATGACGAGAGCACAGAGTCGGAAACAGGAAATGGTAGATGTTGATGAGAAGAGTGAAACTGAAAGTTCCAGTGATGAGGAAAACGAAAGTAATGAGCAACGAAGCTTATCGCGAGATGGTGTAACATCAGAGATAAACGAGCAAGAGATGGCTGCATGCGAGAATGGCACATTAAATGAAATTGAAGAAGACAATGAATGTGATGTGGGGATAGGAGACTTGTATAGAGATGAAGAGATGGATGAAGAACAAAAGGTGCAGATTGTCGATTCGAAGAAGTTCGAAGAGCAACAGAGAAAGGATGAATCGTTGAAGCCGTGGTGGAAGTTAGCACAAGAGAAAGAATCTGAATTCTGTGTGATCAACGGTTTATTGCATAAGAAATATCAGATATTAGACCAGACGATATATCAACTAGTGTTACCAAAAGAGAGACGAATAAAAGTGATGGAATTGGCGCATGAATCGGTATTTGGAGGACATCTAGGAGAAGAGAAAACAAGAGAACGAATAAAATTATCTTTTGTATGGCCAAAGATGAGAAGAGACATTGTGAAATTTTGTAAGTCTTGCGAGAAGTGTCAACTAAAGGCAAGGAGTCTGGTGATGGATAGAGTGCCTATCACTCCGGTCTCAAGAGAAGAGGTCGCCTTCAAGAGAATGACGATGGACCTCGTTGGCCCGATCGATCCAGTATCTGCTGCAGGTCACAAGTATTGTTTATGCATTGTGGACTCGTGCACCAGATGGCCTACAATCTTCTTATTGAAATCGCTGACAGCGAAGGCTGTGTGTGAAGCGTTGTTGGAACTATTCATGAACGTTGGTGTGCCGTCAGTGATTACAAGTGACCAAGGAACGAACTTCACAGCCAGTTTGACAAGAGAATTTCTCAATTTAATGGGCTGTAGTCCAAGATTCGACACACCAGGACACCCAGAGGCTGCTGGATTAGTAGAAAGATGGAATCAGACATTTAAAAAGATGATCCATCATGTGATAATAGACAACCCGAGGAAATGGCATAAGATAATTCCTTTCACAGTGTGGGCATTACGTGAAGTGCCGAATGCAACTACTGGAGTATCACCATATATGCTTGTCTATGGGAAAATTCCGAGAGGACCATTGGCAATATTAAAAGAGAGTTGGACTAGAGAAATAAACTTACCACCTCATGTTGGAGTTAAACCAGAAAAGTATTTGAAAGAACTCAAAGAAAATATGGAGAAAGCATTATTGTTTGCAGAATCCTACTCTCGAGAAAAGCAATTACAATACACGAATCAGTATAACAAGAGAGCAAAGCACAAAGAATTTGAAGCTGGTGAGAAAGTCATAGTTTTGTATCCAACGTCAACGAACAAACTTATTTCTCGATGGCATGGTCCATGTACGATCATACATCGAAGATCAAAGTACTCTTATTTAGTCGATATGGGTGAAAATGGTCGAAGAATAATTCACGCCAACAAGATCAGAAAATATGTTACTCGAGCATTAAGTTGTGGTCTAATCGTTGAAGAAGATGAAGATTTTGGTTCAGTGGTTGAATTACCAATGAGGAATGAGGTTCAAGATGACAAGACTTCACTTAACCTCGATCCTGAACAAATTAGCCATTTGACAGTAACTCAGCAAGAACAGTTGTTGAAAGTCTTGAACAAATACTGTGATAGATTTTCAGAAAAACCCGGATTATGTACATTGGTTGAACATGAAATTGAACTAAAGCCAGGATTTCGTGAAAAGGAATTTGCAGCATACCGAATTCCTTTGATTTATCGAGCAGAAGTGGAACGTCAGATCAAAGAAATGTTAAAAACAAACATTATTAAACCATCATCGAGCAGAATGGCAAGCCCTTTGGTTATTGTTAAAAAGAAAGACGGATCTTTGAGACTTGCCTGTGACTACAGATACATTAACTTATTCACAGTGGATTGTAAATATCCGATGCCGATTGTCAGAGACGTTTTGAACAAAGTTGGAAAGTCTAATGTAATTTCTATTTTGGACTGTCGAAGTGCTTATTGGACTTGTCCTGTAAAACAATCTGATCAATGGAAGACAGCTTTTGTAACACATAATGGACTGTATGAATTTACTCGTGTTCCTTTTGGAATGATAAATTCAGGCCGAACTTTTGTTAAGGCGATAAATTTAGTTTTACAGCCTATAAGTGACTTTGCAGAACCGTATGTTGATGACATTGCTGTGCATTCTGACAATTGGAAAATTCATTTACAGCAGTTAGATGCATTTTTGATGCAAATGAGATTGCATAACGTTACTTTGAATTTGAAAAAATGCATATTTGGTAAGAGTGAGGTAAGGTTTATCGGTCATGTGGTTGGGTCTGGTAAGATAAAGATGAATCCAGACAGAATTGAAAGTTTGAGTAATTTGAAGATCCCAGAAACTAAGAAGCAAGTTAAGCAACTGCTTGGATTTTTTAATTATTACAGACAGTTTATTAAGGACTTTGCACAGATTGCGAAACCTTTATCTGATTTAACTAGTAAACGTGTTTCTGATAAGATTGATTGGACTGTTGAACATCAGCAAGCATTTGATTTACTTAAAGAGGCTGTGCGATCCAAAGTAGTGTTATATGTTTTTGA
This sequence comes from Allolobophora icterica, assembly GCA_963556255.1. NCBI lineage: Eukaryota > Metazoa > Annelida > Clitellata > Crassiclitellata > Lumbricidae > Allolobophora > Allolobophora icterica. The sequence goes on from OY744603.1 coordinate 62,325,907, forward strand.
AGTGGGAAAACCATTCAATTTGTACTGCGATAGTAGTGACTTTGCAGTCGGTGCTGTTTTAACACAGATGGACGACAAGGGAATAGAACGCCCTGTGTCATTTATCAGTCAGAAATTAACTGATACCCAGAAGAGATGGGCTACTGTGGAAAAGGAAGCCTATGCTATTGTTTGGGCTTTAAACAAGTTAAAAGAAATTATAATTGGATCGAAGATTTTCATTTTTACTGATCACAATCCTCTTACATACTTGACTGAGTCAATGTCTAAGTCTGCTAAACTTGTGCGTTGGGCGTTAGCCTTACAAACTTTTGATGTTGAGGTGAAGTACAAGAAGGGCAGATTGAATGTTATTGCTGATTGTTTGTCAAGGTTATAAGTAATCGTAAGACTGTTCATTAATTAGTTAGATATATATATATGTTTCATGTATTTTGGTAATTTCGCAAATTTTGAAATTTAATTTGCTCAATTCCAGAAAAAGGAAGGAGGTAATGTGAACTGAGTTTTGTGTACAGTCTTGCAGTGCGAGATATTAGCGTATATATTTAGTGCGCTTACTTTAGTTTCACGTGTATATGTATATATGATAGATGTATAACGTTTAGTCTTAGTGACACGCGCGGCCGGCCGATATCGGCAGCGGCGCGCTATATGTATATTATTAGAGTTCGCTTATGCGCACAGAAGACAGGTGTGTCAAGAGGCGCGAAGAATTATGCTGACTAGAGAAGTTTGAATTCGTGTGTGTTCGCTGTAGTAGTGTGGCTGACTAGTTGAGTTGTAATCGAATTGAGCTCTGTCTGTTTGTTTCTTATTAAACTAAAAGATATTAAACTGTGTTGCTGATTAATTCAGGTTAATCTACACAGTGTAAAATAAAGCTACTTAGGCCTATACGCAGAATTAGTGTTCAAAAGGTGAACGTTAATATAGGCGTTAAGTACGAAGAGAACAAGGATTTAATCAGAAGGATTGTCAACGGAAGGATTGGGATGACAAGGTCAAGGCGACCTTCAAATACTGAAACACACGAAGGTAACGTTTAAAAAATGTAAAATTTGAAAATAATGCGAAATAGTTTTAAACGTTGGACAGATTTTAAAATGGTGACGCACTGACTGCTAAATATTCAATTTAGAAACACGATATAAGGCTTTTACTTTCAAATGTTTTTCTGCATATTTTCTTGCTGTAACTTGACCGACATTATAGTAGCCATGCTCTCTTATCACAATAATTACGTTGACTGGGCTGCATTGTTTGTTTTAATGGTGACATAATTAATACTCAACGATTTCAGATTGTCGAGTGTGGTAATAAAAAGTAATAATAATAGGGCTGGAGGCCACGTCTGAACAAGGAGACGTTAGGCGATATATACACTTGGAATTTAAGTCACTTGGATTACGAATAGCTATGCTTACAGAGCTTTCGAGGGGTGCTTATAAAATGCATTGCGCGTGAAATCATTAGCTCCTATGAGATTCTCAGACACACACGCATACATGGATACAATCACACATACAACCATACATACATTATACATATATACAATTATACTATGGCAACGGCAGGCAACCGTACATACATGTATACAATTGTACATACATACAATCATAAATACAGCCATACATACATTCAACCATAATAAATACATACATTCATACGTATACGTGCGTATGGACGTGCGAACAAACGAACATGCATATGTAGCTGATCATTAGACGCAGACATAAGAGATTTTATGGTTCCTTAAAACTCTAAAAGTTTTATTAAGCTGCGAAAACGTAGATTCATCCATCCATACATAATAATAATAATAATGATGATAATAATAATAATAATAATAATAATAATAATAATAATAATAATAATAATAATAATAATAATAATAATAATAATAATAATAATAATAATATTTATTCTTTAATTAAGCGCCTGCAAACGCACTGCGCTGTACATTACATGTTATGCGATCAATCTTAACTACTAACAGAACAGACAGCCTGCAATACACGGCGCAAATTGCAGCCTACAAAGCATGTCCGCCTATGGGACTCGATCTCTGTACATCTCGCACTCTACGCCAGATGTTATCCAATGCGCTATCGGGCCCCCCAATGCGCTATACATATATACATACGCACAATACACACATATATGTGCAACATGCAGTGCATGAAAACATGGCTGCATCATATTACACATAGCCTACATACATTCATACATATATACCCCATGCACGCATACAATCATACATAAATATACACATACATACATAGATACGTATGGGACCTTCTTCAGTCCGTAGCAAAATACGCCATATATAATATATAATTATATATATATGTATATATGTATATTATATATCACTTGATATATCAACCGCCGACTCTTTTGTGATTAAGTATACTTGGCCCGCGACCAGAGATCACTTGAAAGTCACTCGTGAAGGCGTTGAGGACATTGACCGAACCGCAACAGCCATGATAAACTCGAGAGAGCCATTGTAGACGTTGTAGACGTATATGCGACCGGATCTGGACTCACCACGTGCCGGATCAATTTAGTTGTGACTGGTCCGTTGTAGAACATCAAACACGCACCACCCACTTAATCACTTACTGACACACATGCACACACGCACGCACGCCATCAGATTAAGACCAGTATGTTAATTGATTGCTATAGTTGTGTCAGATGCATGGCTCTCTCGAGTTTATCATAGCTGTTGCTATTAATATTATTAATATTAATATAATTGTTGTAGTCAGAATTATCGTCATCATCGTCGTCATCGGCATTATCACCACCATGACAACCCCGAACATCATCACCACCATCGCCATCACCACCACCACCACCACCCCGACCACCACCACCACTACCATCATCACCATCACCACCATCACCATCATGACCACCACCCCGACCACCACCACCACCACTACCATCATCACCATGGTGCACCATCATGACCACCCCGACTACCACCACCACCACCACCACCATCACCACCCCGACCACCTGCATACCTGTCCTCACCGAATTGTGTAACAGATCGATTCTGGATGATGTCCTGCCTTCGCAGCAAAAGAGGTCCATACCAACACCCAGCCTAAAGAGTGGCGACCTCGACCGCTTGGACCCGGCCAACTATCGACCCAAAGCCAATGTATCATTCCTCTCAAAAACCATTGAAAAGATTGTTGCCAGCCAACTCGTAGCATTCCTCGAAGAGAAAAACCTTCTGCCATCCTGCCAGTGGATTTCGGAAGCAACATTCCGTCAAGACTAAATTTATCTGGTTGGATGCTAGGCAGCGGCTGGCTCGGCTTGACCAGGTCTTGCTCGCTGCCAAATTCCCCTCATTCTCCTTCTCTTCTTCTGTGCGCGGCCTTGGCGTCATGCTTGACCAGAAGCTCACTTTCCTGCCGCAGCTAAGCCGCTTAACCCGCGACTGCTCCTATCAACTGCGCCAGCTCCGTTCTATTGCTCGCGCCATCTCTCCATCTGCTATGTCCACTCTGGTCCATACTTTCACAACGGCCCGAGTAGACCACTGCTCCTCTCTCTAGATTGGCCTGCCTGCTGTGCACTTGGCACTTGGCCTGTCTTGAACGCGTCATGCGTGCTGCTGCCCGACTTATTGGTCGGAGGTCAAAGTATGACCATGTGTCTGACTTCATGCTTCGGGACTTAAATTGGCTACCGATTCCCCTGCGCATCCAGTATAGGATTGCTTCCTTTATCTGGCGCTGCCAGCTGGGCCTCGCCCCGGCCTATCTGAGGTCCCTCTGCATCATAGGCGTAGACTCTGGGGGGTCAGCCGGGGCACGTGCCCCCCCCAATAATTGAGGAGCCGGGGCAATGCCCCCCCAAAAAAAATCGAGAGGAGAATTTCTTAAAAAATTAAAATATTATGTTTCAATGTAGACAAATTTCTTCAGAAACAGAAAAACAGAGACACAGAACTGAAATACTATAAGAAATTCATAATGAAAACAAAGATTTATCTTTATCTTCAATATCTTCAATATGAAACAAATTTGCATGTAAGCAAAACTCCCCATTTCATACGCATTAACGTAACACCGGAGGTCTCTGCTGACTGTCCAGACCAGAGGTGAAAAAGTTTTTTTTCAGATATTGGTTTAAAAAAAAGAAAACCACAAACAATTTTTTTTACTTTTTTTTGTAGAAGTCATTTTAATAACATTGATTTAATGATTTTTAATTTTCGGAAATCGCAACTGAATTAAACTGAGTTGGAGTTCTTGTTCATGCCATTTTTCATGATTTTTATGATTCGAAATCCGAAAATCTTAAAAACAACCAAACCAACAAGAACCATAAAAACAAAACAAAAACAAAAAACCAACTTTTTATCTTGAAAAACTTGTTTTAAAAAAGCAACTTTTCATCTTGAAAAAACTTGTTTTTTTGCTCCTATGGTCCAGACCACATGCCCCCCCAATATTTTGGACAAGTTTACGCCAGTGCTCTGCATACATACTCTGTTTACATACATACAATGTCATACATACATGCATACATATATACATGCATGTACACATTCGTAGAAATATACGTACGTACGTACATACATACATTATACAATGCATTTTAGGCGTACAAACTAATCTACTGATTACAGTTTTGTAGGAATTTGATTGGCATTCGACCTACGATGAACAGAAACAGAATTGGTTATGGAAACGAAGACTCAGGACTTCCCACTGACGACGACGACAACTGTGAATCCGAAACCGGTAGAGATGGATTAAACCGGAGATCCAGGTCCACAGATGACGTCAGAGGAAGAAGAAACAAGAAAAGGTTAAGTTACAGCCGTGGTAATTACAGCGACCGTTTGATCGCCGCTCGGGAGAAAGGTCTACCAAAGGTTGGACTGTACGAACCGATCGATGTTTCTAGGTTTAAACAATCTCCGCTTCAAAAATCATGCGACTCTAAAACAACCCCACGAATTGGGACCGGGTTTAGAAGGGCAATCGATCATCCTCATGTACCAAAGACTCATAAGAGTCACTCGCCGCCATCTTCCTACGTCTGTCCGGACTACGAGCCCTATTCCGGATTCATCCATATAGAGCCCTGCGCCGGCCGCGCCGTCGCCGCGCCGCCGCCGCCGCCGACATTTCGTGGTCGCCCCCGCCGCCGATTTTTTTATGTCGGCGCGCCCTCTTGACTGGCCACAAGGCAAACGGTTGTTCATAATGACTCATGCTTATCAAGTATTCTGACTAGGGCACGCCGCGCAGCCTCCGCCGCCGATTTTTGTTGATCGGAGGCGCGCCGCCGCCGCCGGCCCAAAATAACCGGCGCGCCGCCGCCCACACTATCAAGTCGGAGCATGGGCTCTATCTGTAGCCTATTTGCACTTCCGGCATATTTGTCATAACCCTAAGTGGTTGGTTTAATTAAAACCTTAATCCTGTCTATTTTGAATTAAGTGATTTTGTTGTCACAAAATTGCTGGGTACAAAATTTTTACAGATTCTTTAAGTAAACTAAGGTAGGTCAATTTCTAATGTTGTTAATATGTTGCACACGAGACAACTAACGTCTCATGAGATATTTTAGTTTCCTAACCCTAGCATCTTTTCATTTACTTAGCTGGGGGTGGGGTAGAAGAAAAGCTAGGGGTTGATCGCAACCCCCGACAACTAAAACGCTGAATGAATCGATAAATGTCTACACGAAAAAGCCAAAGACAAACGCGTTGACAAACTCGCATATTGTCGCCCTCTTCAGGCAGCATCGTGCTTTTTTGTTGTTGACCTTTCCGTCTGGAACGGGCTCCCTCTGGCAATGCGCTTGTAGACTAGGTTTTTATCTGATAAGTTTTATTGCAATCTTAGGACTGCCCTTTTGAGTCGGGACTGAGTCAGAACGCTCCTAAGTTGATACCCGGAAAGGGCGCTATATATTTCGTAATGAATGAATGAAGAAAAAAGCAGATGAAAAACAATTCATAGACGTTATTTTGAACGGTTCTGTATAACTATAACGTGTTTCCTCTTGTGGTAGCCATCTTGAAATCAGTAAAAAGACAATCGTACATATTGCACAATCATCGCTATGTTTTATACCTAATTTACAACACTTTTAATATAATTACAATTCTGTGTTCATCACGACCTAACACAACGAGACAGTTAACCAGTTTGACCCCAGTTGGTAAACAACCTATGATAAATATGTTGGTAGGATGACGGTTAAACACGGGACTGTTTTCTGTTGTTTGCAGACAAGTCACTCGCCGTCTCCCTTGTTGCTGTCCGCCGATGGACGAACTGGAGGAGCAAATCTTTCGTACAACGCTTCTTCATCCACCGGAAATCAACAAGGAGCTCTTCTCAAAGCTGGAGTTAATTAGGGCGACTAATTAGAATTGCACTGGCGACAAAGCTATTCGGACTTGGATTCAGACTAGAAAGCTGGAACAGCTTCTACGTTTACATTTTAAAACATTTTATTCAAAAACAATTTTATATTGCAACGATAAAGATGATTTTTTTGTTTTAATTTCCTTTATATGTATGATTTTTTGCCGATGCTGGAGTGTGGCCTATTACTAATGCAAAATGGGTCTTGCTCTGAAATTACACTTTTATGCAATGTATTATAGTGTAAACTAATGCAACGGAGATTTACTGAGGACATCTTCATGACATTTACTCTGTGGTTGTGTTTGCGATTCAGTGCAGAAATTGTTTAAGGGTTATAACAAGTAAAGAACATTTTTAGATCAATTTCTTTGCGATGTGTGATTGTCATCTTAATCGCTGTTGTATAATTTACTTGCGAAAAGCACCGGACAAAAACCCTTTTATGCAGAGAAAGATGTGTCGCTTTTCTCAAAACAATGCAGACCTGTCGTTAAAGCTTTCAGCAGAGTGCGCTTTGTGGTTGACATCATCGTGGTCGTAATCAAATTTCTAAAGTGCTACTCATCCACACCAGTGGAATGGAGCAAATAACTTCAAAATTTCTCAATGCCACAGAAATCTGAGCCAAGGGGACCAGCTCAAAATTGGCGCTATATCAAATCAAGTCCGCAAAAGCCAGCTTTTAAGGTCATTCTTAGTGCAAGGTCAAAGTTCGAGCTAAGCAAGAGGGGGAGAGAGCGTTGGACTGAGAAAAGGCCTTTGGACATGTGGAAAATGTTTGAGGACAATGCATCTGCAATGGCCGATAATCTTTAAAACTGGGGATGTTCCCTCTGCTACTTACAAATTGTAGCGTGAATATGTGTCGTCATTACAAAGTTTGCTTACTTTTTAGCAAAGTGCGACGGTACGTTACCTCCCGGAATAATGTACGCGTACCGTACGTACGTTATCGAAAAAATAACGTACGCGTACCGTACGTTAAAAATGTCACAAGTTTATCTGATCATTCACGAAGAACCTCAGTATAACTATAGTCTTGTAACGTTATTTACGAGCGGTACCGAAATTTAGTATTAGAGCCTACCAATAAACTGACCACTGGCACTGACCATCCTATAAAGTGTGCCGTAAAATCTTAATTATCTTCATAATTATTATACACAAAACAAAATATTAGCAATTTGGAATTTAAAAGTTTGAAAGTAGAGATCATTGAACAGCCACAGCTGACTGATGTAATGGTTAAAATTGTTTACGACCGTCAATCACCAACTACTATATAATTGACTTTTGCTGTGCATAATGTTATGTATTTTCGTCATGAACTGATGTGAACGTACGGTCACTTACGGCATAATAACGCACGAGTACCGTACTTACGTTATAGAAAAAATAACGTACGTACCGTACGTACGGTCGCACCTTGCTTTTTAGCATGTAGGATTCTTCGTTTGATTCTGTAGGATAGGCCTATACTTCGCTAACGTCAAGTCACGAAAGCAGACAGCAGGAAGTGCTGTTAAATGTTCTCAATGTTTTGGACACATTTGTTGATTTTAACAAATAGGCTAAATAATCGAATGTACTATCTATTATTTCAGAGTCTGTTACTTTCATAGTTGTGTTCACCGAAAAGATTAGTTTGTTTCTCACTACCACTGAGAATTACGTACTTTCGCCCTAAAATTGCTTCTAACTTATACCGTGATAAACTCTTTTTGAAACTCATTTTGGAATAAATTAACTTGCTAGCCAGGCAGCGATGTTCGCTGGACTAGTAGTGGACATGTATTGTGTCATGGATCAGAAGAAGCTGTTCAGGTATGGGCTCTTAAAGGTGGGGTCTTGTCCCCTCAACCCCTCTCCGGGGATCGCCACCCATGAGTGTAGTTGCAATCTGACATTTAGAAAGCGCCACTTCTAGAAAAAAGTCACCAATGTTGACTATTGACTAATATTAATGACTGATTCGGTAAGGCCTACCTCGGTTAATTTAATGATTATCAAAGAATTCAGGAGAAAGTTTCTTCCAAGAAGTCACTAGCAAAGTTGTTAGTTTCTTCCCATGGCAGGACTCGGCGCAGCTTTTAATTTAATCTAATATGATGCGATCAGAGAACTTGTGTAGCGACAGTGCTAATCCTCAAGGCATCATTCGATGGGCGTTGACAAGTTAAAATGTGCCTGCCGATGAATAGGGCCTATAACTGAAACTGTATGTAGCAGTAGTTTCCTTTCTTTAATTAAATTAACCGAGGTAGACCTTAACGAATCAGTCATTGACATTAGCCAATAGTCAACCTCTAGATCTTGAGGTATTATCCCAGTTACGTCGCAACTGTTAACCCGGACGAAGGTCAGAAAGCCGGCACCCATCTGAAATAAGTTTCAACCAAGCGTGGGTTTAAATTGTACGCGATTTCTCCTTATTTAAGGCACAATTTCACAAGTCCATGGAACAAGAACTTGTTTAAGATGCCAAACAGAGAATAATCACGCAATCACAAAACGAGCATAACGAACGCAAGTTGTTAACCTGTACTTTTCTTCATTTGAAGTTTAGAGTTGTTGCGACAACACGCAATGCATAAATATATCTCTGTCTGTATGTATGTATGTAGTTATGCGCGTATGTATGTATGTATGTATGTATGTATGTATGTATGTATGTATGTATGTATGTATGTATATATGTATGTATGTATGTATGTATGCATGTATGTATGTATGTATGTATACATGCAGGTATGTACATACGTCTGTCTATCTGCATGTATGTGAGTATGAACGTATGCGCGAATGCATGTATGTATTCATGTATGTATGTATACGCCTATATTTGTCTGACTACCTGTCTGTAGGCCTATGTATGTATGCATTCATGTATATGTCTGAATACCTACCTGTCTGTATGTATCTGAGTATTCATGTATATACATGTATGTCTGAATACGTATACCTGTCTGTATGTATGTATGCATTTATGTATATATGTCTGTCCACCTGTCTGTATGTATGCATGCATGAATGCAAGTATGTATGTATGTATGCACGTGTATATGTTGTTGTCTGTCTGTCTATCTGTCTGTCTGTACATATGCATGTGTGCTTATATATGTATGCTTGCATGTATGAGCTGCTGGGTTTTGTCTTATGCTGCTCTGAGGGCGCGCGGCGCCGTGTCGCCGGCTGCTCCTCTCCCCATTCACTTTTTCTCTTATATACTCATACTTTCTTTATAGGACTGGTAGCATAGTGTCTTGCGATAGTCTTATTTTCAGTTTTTTTAAATTCTTTTGTTGACGTTTAGTTGAGTATATATTGATGATTAGATAAGTTTAACTAAGATTTATTTTGCTTTCTCTCATGCTTCCTCATCAGACCTCATCTACTCTTTCTGGCTTCCCATGACCTGACAGTCACTTAAATTACGTTCAGCACTAGTAGGTTCCCGGCTTAGCGGGTGTAACCTCCCTTTAGGGCCACCTCTTTGCTCTCCGAGACAGAACTATAATCCGACTACTCCTTTTAGTTTGTTATATAAAATGTTTTGTTTTAGTGGAAGCAATAAAATGATTTGTATTTGATTGATTGATTTGAATCACATGCAGTATTGTGGGAACGGCGTTCCCACTGCTCTCGAAATGCTTTGCTTGCGTTCCCACTGCTCAAGCGTACGTTCCAATGAAACTCTTCTTTGGCGTTCCCACTGCTCACCCAAACCACTTTAACCACTGTCTGTATGCATGTATGAACCACTTCTTGTTTGCCTGGGCGACAACGGCACAAGAAAACCTGCCACCACCCTATTGTGCTTTAGAAGGGCACCCGTTTTCAATGGCGTCCTGACTGTGTCACGTCTCTGCCTAGCAACGTTCGTCGCCAAGGTCTCTGCACTTACATTGAGGTTTTTTGCTCTAAGTTTACTGCAGTTTGCTTGTGTGTTTCTGTCGATCCTATAGCAACCGACAGTTAAAAAGCGTAGGCAGCACTCTGCTGTTGGATATGCTCTGTAGTAGTATAGTTGTTTCCTGGACTTGTATGGATGAACGACTTTGGAAGAGATTTGGATCTGCGGTAGGTTCCCTACTGTATCTGTGATTGTATCTAGAAATGTAGATAGCGCCACTACAAAAGAAACTGATCAGAAATTGATGTAGCGCCACTGTTAGAGTCTGATCAGAGGCGTTCTCTCAACTATAGCTTAAGCAGCATTAAACGGAGTGAAGAACAGAAAGTTATATTCAGTAGTCAAGCAATGCCTGCAGTGCAGACTTGAAACATTGCAGTTAAACCAACCAAGCGTTTTATTTTATTATCGATCACTGTAGATTATGATTCCCAGTTCTTGATCCGAATCCGTTGGTTCTGCTCTATTTGTTCGCGGGAGCCCACTGTTTTTCTATCTGAGAACTTTTCTAGTTATCGTGTCATTGTTTTCTTAGTGATGAACTGTTTTCAGTTGTCTGAAAATTGTTTGCTTATTGGCGAATTTGTGGTTCCAAGCACGTGAGATCATTGCTCTGCTGTTCCGGGAGACACCCGACTTCATATCCCCGCAGCTGTGGCCGCCCAACAGTCCAGACCTCTATCCAGTTGACTATCAAATATGGAGTGTACTGAAGGAGCGCATTTATCGTTCCCGCATTCGTGACGTTGATCACGTCTGATTGAAAAGTGGCAGCTGTTTGACTACGTGATCATCGACCGGGCCATCAAACAGTGGCGTTTCCGTCTACGGTCGTGTGTCCGTGAACAAGGACGACATTTTTAACACCAGCTGTAGCTGAACTTCACTTCCTTATGGCTCTTGTATGTTGGAAATTTCCCCCTTTTCAGTACTGCATCTCAAACGTTCATAAACTTAACAAACTTACTAACATTTCCAAACGGCGTTACGAGTTGGTGGTAATATGGCTACTGTTGTTGTTTTTAAAATTTCAGGCAAATGCTAAAAGTTTTGACCGAGTTTTGACACTTTTCTTGGGGTCTACTTTTCATCGGGACACAGTGTATATATAAATCACTTCCATTATATATAATTATATATATTAGGGTGTTCCGAAAAAATTTTGTTGAACAATTTTATGCAGTCCCTCTAAAAATTTCGATATGGTTCCATAATAACACCTGTAGAATTTCATGACATTTACGAAATATGTAGGGGTCCCCAAGGCACTCACATTTTCCCCAAATTGGCATAATTTGCGCCTGACGTGTCCAATGTTTAAATGATTTTAGATACCAACTTTGGATTCCATGATAACATGTCTGTTGTTTAATTGGAGAGCTCTTAAATAGTAGACTCGTACAAGTAGGCCTATGCATAGTGCGACCGTACGTTACTAATCGGAATAACGTACGCGTACCGTACATACGTTATCGAAAAAAAACGTGCGCGTACCGTACGCGTACGTTAAAAATGTCACAAGTTTATCTGATCATTCACAAAGAACTTCGACATACATAACTATAGTCTTATAGCGTACGCGTACGTCAAAAATTATCAGTTTAGCTCTACACTCTACAGTATTAATATCCCCGTACGCAAGCCTAGTTAATTACGAACGGTACTGACTATCCTATAAACTTTAAAGTGTGCCTTTAAAATCCTAATTATCTTCATATTATATGATTAGACAGAATATTAGCAATCTGGAATTTTAAAGTTTGAAGGTAGGGATCATTGAACAGTCACAGCTGACTGATGTAATGGTTAAATTGTTTACGACCGTCAATCACCAACTATTATTGACTTTTCCTGTGCATAATGTTATGTATTTTATTTTCGTCGTGAACTGATGTGAACGTACGGTAACGTACGGCATAATAACGTACGCGTACCGTACGTACGTTATAGAAAAAATAACGTACGTACCGTACGTACGGTCGCACCTTGGGCCTATGTAACTTTCTTGGATACATAGGTATGGTTTTATGATAAAATAATTAAAAAATTGAACAAAACTCAAGTTTTTGGATTTTCGCAATGCCACTTATCATCACTAATGGTCAGTGGCGGCGATCTTGTTTGACAGGTGAGGGGGACATTTTTTCAGCGTCCGAAGGGCGGTCGGAAAAGCCTCTGAGAATTTCTGAATTTCGCTCTCAGAATTTCAGAATTTCGGCATGTTTTTTAAAATTTATGTTACAAAAAAGTTTATGACCTTTTTTACTCGTTAATCCATTAGCAATTCGTCTCAGAAAATTTTCATGACCTTTTTTTTGGGAAATTCCGTCTAATTGCAACACTTGTTCTACACTTCTGCTAATATTACACTTATACGCTGTTACTTTCTTTCTCGGGGCTAAACACAAATCCTCGGGGGGACCAAACGTATTTAGATAAAACACTAGACTTTTTTCACTTATCTGGTCAAAAAAAGGTCACAAAAATTGTTCATTCTCGCGCGCAATAACATTTTCTTACCTTATTTTGGTGTTTATTCCAAATTTGGGGGACTGAAGCATGGCGTGTCGAATTGGTTAAAGGTGGGGGGACTTGTCCCCCTCGACCCCCCCATGATCGCCGCCCATGCTAATCGTTAGGAGTTATCATTATTACAAATCCTTGATAATGCAACAAACCATGGTTTCAGTTTCACTGTTAAAGGTGGGGGACTTGTCCCCCTCGACCCCCCCCGCACGATCGCCGCCCATGCTAATCGTTAGGAGTTATCATTATTACAAATCCTTGATAATGCAACAAACCATGGTTTCAGTTCCTCCATAACTTCATCTGCTTATTCTTCATCACTGCTTACACCTTCAGCTGCTTAATCTTCAGTTCTACAATCTACGTTTTACAATTCTACATGTCTACAAGATTGTCACGATTGCACTTAGAAAAGTCGTGCCTATGTTTTTCAACAACTTGTAGAAAAAACTGTTTCTGCATGTTCTTCGTTATTGTTGAATTAAATTCTGTATAAAAGCAACACAACATCCAGCACTGTCATTCACACAGGCCAAGTTATTAACAAACTCACATGCAATCTCACACGATTGGCTTTCGGGCCACTCTTCAACTGGAATATCGAGAAAACTGTTGTCGATGGTGGTAGTTCGGAAGAAGCTTCAAGAAATAGATAATTCCATTATTGTACAGGGTATAGACTGAACCAAGTGCAGCCCTCGATCATCTTTCATTGGTCGAGATAAGTTGTGCTTTCGCTTCAGAAGACAGTTGCTGACAGAAGAGAGAGAGAGAGAGAGAGAGAGAGAGAGAGAGAGAGAGAGACAGACAGACAGACAGACAGACAGACAGACAGACAGACAGACAGACAGACAGACAGACAGAGAGACAGACAGACAGACAGACAGACAGACAGACAGAGACACAGAGAGAGAGAGAGACAGAGAGAGAGAGAGACAGAGAGAGAGAGAGAGAGAGAGAGAGAGAGAGAGAGAGAGAGAGAGAGAGAGAGAGAGAGAGAGAGAGAGAGAGAGAGAGAGAGAGAGAGAGAGAGAGAGAGAGTGCTAGCTCTTGGCTTAGATACCAAAAATGACGTTGTATCATCTTCAGACCATTGGTCTGCAGAGCAGCAGCATCATGAATGAGTAATGATTCGACACGAGAACCACGGGTGGATGTAGATGTTGACTGCAAATCTGTTAAATCGTCGGATACCCTGTAATTTACGGGCAGTCAACTGGATAACCAATTCGTCTCCATCAAAGAGCAATTCAATCTTCATCGAGTATAATTATTGCCCTCGCCATCCAACGTGCTCTGTGATGGACACCAGGCTTGCGAACTGCTGCCGAACTGCTCAATCCAACCATGGATGCCGGGCATTTGGAGAAATTCTCGATAATCATCTTGTGGATGATCAATAATGAAGCTGTTCAGTAATGAACTCCTACAATTTATCAGATGCAGATATCAATGGCATTGGTCGAGGCTTTGATTGACGGTGGGACAGGTTGGACCATTTCTAAATCAATTGAAGAGCAGAATGTCAGGCCCAGTTGATGGACAAACTTGACCAAGGCGCAATATGAATGCATCAGATAATAGGACGTCAAACATGTGATTTCGACAAGCCATCCACAGCAGATTGCGACCGATGGCTGTCTCTAGACAGGCTCCATTAACTCTGCCGGTTTTTGAGGCCGTTGTGTTAAAGCAAATGCCGATATAAATGCATGGTCTATATGATAAGTATATTTTCTATTTTTAGTAACTTTTAAGAACTTCATAAAGGTGCTGAAATGTAATCCTAACACATCTAACAAGGTAGGTCTACAGCTTGTTACACATGGTTGTAAATAGCTCTTGAGGTATGTGGCGGAATGCTAATATTTCATGCATGCTTGTTGTGAATCTTTCAGATACTATCGTCCACTTTCTTATGAATATTGTTCTTTTGTAATGGAAGTATCCCAGACGACACATTGATACTGCTGTTACAATACTGAATCATAAGGCAGATCAGCTGGATCATGTTCAGTCCAAAAGGTGAATGCTGGCGTTAGTGCTAGTGCACCAAGGACTGAGATCAATACGGGTACATACGTTGAACTATGAAGTCAGTCTAAACTTTTACAGTCCAAGAGTCAATTGAATTAAAATCAAGCAGAATCCTATCAGAAGTGGATGTAAACATCGGATACAACCACACCCAGAGCGAAACACGACAGACGTCAAATGGAAGTAAATTGGAACAGAACACCTAATCCTGGTGGCATCTGCTGTAATGTTTGCACCACTGATGCCATTGCACCGATTCCAACCGAGACACCGATTCCACATATACCATTTGAAACAGGAGGCATCTGCGGTAGTGTTTGCACCACTGATGCCATTGCACCGATTCCAAAAGTGACACCGATTCCACATATACCACTTAAACTAAGAGGCACCTGCTGTAATGTTTGCACCACTGATGCCATTGCACCGATTCCAACCGAGACACCGATTCCACATATACCATTTGAAACAGGAGGCATCTGCTGTAATGTTTGCACCACTGATGCCATTGCACCGATTCCAGGCGTGACACCGATTCCACATATACCATTTGAAACAGGAGGCATCTGCTGTAATATTTGCACCACTGATGCCATTGCACCGATTCCAAGCGTGACATCGATCCCACATATACCATTTGAAACAGGAGGCATCTGCTGTAATGTTTGCACCACTGATGCCATTGCACCGATTCCAAAAGTGACACCGATTACACATATACCATTTAAAACAGGAGGCACCTGCTGTAATGTTTGCACCACTGATGCCATTGCACCGATTCCAACCGAGACACCGATTCCACATATACCATTTGAAACAGGAGGCATCTGCTGTAATGTTTGCACCACTGATGCCATTGCACCGATTCCAAGCGTGACACCGATTCCACACAAACCATTTAACACAGGAGGCACATCCTGTTCGGAATCGGCTGTTAAGGCACATTCTCCAAACCATCACCTGGACACAAACACAAAAACCCCACCACAGAAAACACCTAAGAAGATTCAGTCTAAACCCAAACCGGAAAGAAAGGAACCCAATCGCAAACCGGACGTCGAATCAGAGAAGCCCACGTCGGGAAGGGAACCTCGTGAAAGTCCATCTTCTCTGCAGCGCTCTTCCAGTCCTCGCCCGGAGTCTGTTCTCGACCATGACCGGAATTCGCCTATGTATCCGAACAACATCAATATCCCGTTCCAGTCTCCGATTCGTCCATCACCTGCGCCCGAATATCAGCCGGATCCTCGTCACTTGCTTGCGTCACCCGCTCCAACAGAACTCCACAGGCAACAGTTGCTCCGGTCTCCAGCTCCACCGGAAACTCCAGAACTCCAATTACAACATCTGTTCGAACACCCAACTCCACCAGAAACGAAAGAACCGAAAACTCCAGAACTCCAATTACAACATATGTTTGACTCCCCAGCTCCACCAGAAACTGAAGAACCGCACGCTTCCCCAACTCCATCAGAAACCATAGAACCCTATGGACAACAACCCCTTTCTCCAACACCGCAGCCCGAGAAGCCGAAGCAAGTTGCACCTTTGCAACCGACTTCTCTACCTAAGAAAGATACACCTTCTCAACCAGCGTTCCAACCGAGGAAAACCACACTCCCACAACCAGATTCCCACCAGAAACAGCCAGCCTATCAACCAAAGCAAGCCACGCCCTATAAACCGCCTTTCCAGCCAAAGAAAACCACGCCTCCTCGAATATCTTCCAGGCCGAAACCAACCATGATCCCTCGTCCAGCTTCTCAACCAAAGCAAGCCGCGCCCTCAAGAGCGGCACAACCCAAATATCTTGGTCCGCCTCAACCGAAATATGATCCTCCCCCTAAAGAAGTCCGCCATTCACAACCCTATTCTCGTTTTGACCGGCCTTTCCTGGCTCAGCCTACACGACGAATACCCCGACCGATTCCTGAGATCGAAGTGTCTCGACCTTATGAACCGTATTATGACCTGTCGTCCCCGTTTCAATCATCCTACTACCCACGAGATGACGACCCTCCGCGGAATTATAGATCACTTGCACGAATGCCACTTGACGATTTCGGATATCCAGAACATCCTCTGAAGGTTGGTAGCAATGTATACTAGAACAGACAGGCAGGCAGCCAGACAGGCAGACAAGAAGATAGGCAGGCATGCAGGCAGGCAGGCAGGCAGGCAGGCAGGCAGGCAGGCAGGCAGGCAGGCAGGCAGGCAGGCAGGCAGGTAGGCAAACAGACATACAGATACCGAGACAAGGAAGAGACAGATAGACAGACAAACAAACATGGATCCGGACGACACATGCAGTGTGGGAATTGTAGAAAAAAGACTGGGGGGGTTGAACATTTTATCAGTATTTTGCCAACTGATGTCAACGAAATTTGAAAGCAGGTGATTTGAACGCTAGCCGATTTGCAAGTCAGACTCGAATAAAAATCAATTCCTTTGTTGAGAAAATTCAAAAATGCATACATGATACATCATGGAAATTTCTTCTCTTTGTCAGAGACTCAGAGTCAAATAATGCTGAATCACACTAGCACAACTGAGGAGGTTGGAAACGAACCCCTGGGGTGTGCAATGGAGACTTAACTGCATGCGTCCTAAGAAAGATGGGGTTGAACCGCACCCCCAACAATTTTCACCCTGGAGAGAGGTACAGAGCTGGAGAGACAAATGTAGACACTGACAAAAACGGGTAAACAGGCAGAGGCGTGCAGACAGAAAGAGGTGGAGACGCAGACAAAGACAGATACAGAGACAGATGGGACCGAGAGACAGAAAACGACATAAAAAGAGAGACATAGGCATAATAATGGATTCAATGGTGGTGAATTTTCCTGGAATGCACTGCACTGTGACAACATCTCATGCAATATTTACCACGCTTCAATGCACTCAAGTTCCAAAACGAAGTGGGCGTGACGACATCACTTTGCCTGTCCGTCTGTGACACCGCTTGTCCCTCCATTTTTCTGTCTATCTGCATTTCTGTATATAAGTCTGGTTGTCTGTCTATCTACATGTCTATCTACATATCAGTATGTCTGTGTATCTCTCAGTATATTTGTATGTCTACCTAAACATCTGTCTGTCAGTCTCTCTCTCTGATTGTCTGTCTGTCTGTTGTTACTGGAGAGTCGCGATGTTTGTTTTTCTGCTGAGACACAGTTTGCATACATGTGTACGGCAGACAATCCTTTGTTTATAGCAACGTATTGTTTACCTTCGTTTCGATAGACAATACGTCACGTGACGTGCTTAGCAGGTGAATTAGGTGAACTTGAAATCGTAGACTGCAGTGACCTTGGCATTCCAGTGCATAAAACGTTGAGTCATTGAGTCCAGAAAAATCAATCGAAATGTCATCGACCCAGGCACAATCGGATGTATCCTAATCACTCCTAAATCTAATCGTGTCTCTTCAATCTTATCACATCTCCTGTTATCTAACTCATACCTTATTCAACCTTCAATCCGCGTATACCTGCACTTATCTAAATCAATTCACTCCCGATTAGTCTTCAGTCTATCCCATATCAACTCTTATCTTATTCAGCAGTAAAGTTACTCTTATCTAATCTAAATCAGCTGGATCCTACTGAGTCTCATCTAAGTTGATCTGCATGGACTACTACCCACAAGGTATACACCCACAGGCCCGGTTCGTCCATATGGGCAACTGGGCAGTGTGATTTTCGTTAACGTTAACGATAACGAAAATGTTCGTTAACGAACAAAAAATGATTTCGTTAACGATAACTATAACTATATAACTAAAAAATATCATTAACTATAAGTATAACTATAACGAAAATAACACTAACGAAAATTCATTGCCATTTTCGTTAATGCGATAAAAAAAAGTGCAATATCAACTAACGTGAGAATGTGAAAATACAGCCGTTAACGAAAGCAAAATGATTCCTATGTTCGCCTTGGATGTCGGTGAATATGGAGCGCTGTGTATTCATGAAGCTGAATGGACCCATTCGTCAAAGCTCTAGGGCCTATGCAAATTATTGTGTAACGCGTCTTCATAATTCAGTGTGATTTTCATTAACGATAACGGTAACGAAAATGTTTTCGTTAACGAAAGCAAAATGATTTCGTTAACGATAACTATAACTGTAACTAAAAAATAATATTAACTATAATTGTAACTATAACTAAAATGAAAAACCATTAACTATAACTGTAACTGTAACTAAAATAAAATCTGTAAGGAGAATCACACTGCAACTGGGCAGCCGCCCAGGGCCGCCGATTTTTAGGGGCCGCCAATTTTCCATTTTTTTTAATATTTAAATAATTATTATTCGTAACAAGAGGTGAATGACTAAAAAACGGTCATCAACTTTTGTATTATTATTATTATTATTATTATTATTATTATTATTATTATTATTATTATTATTATTATTATTATTATTATTATTATTATTATTATTATTATTATTAATTATTTTGTGCTTAGGGCCGCCGATTTGCCGATTTGTCCAGGGCCGCCAAATGTCTTGTAACACCCACAATAAAACCTTACCTATTCAATGCGTCCACCCATAATACTATTGTACCTGAAGCTGACAGTTTGGATCGTAAGACATTTTTTGTTTGTTAAAAGGATGATACACAATTACAATGCAGTTTGTACACCAAAGTACAGTAAGGCTGGTTAGCAAATTGTCAAATAAAGGATATACTTACTTACTTACTTACTTACTTACTTACGTACGTACTTACTTACTTACTTACTTACTTACTTTATCCAGGGTGATATTTTACAGTTCTATAGAAAGTGGGCTGTGGTTCGGTCGCTGGCTTTAGGCCTTGTGCTGCGGATTTAGGCCGTCGCTGCGAAAATCATGTAATCGAACGTGTTAAAGCAACAAACCAACTCGGTCTGTTTTAAGCCTGTGGTCAGTGGAATGCGATCTACAGATGGCCTACTATCGACTTCCATGCTGGGTCATAGTCACGTACGATTTGAGTAATGAAGCACTGAGAAGTGAGAAAGAGAGATCGGGACAGAGATGGGGGGGGGGGAGAGAAGAAACAGACAAAGAGAGAGATAGGTAGGTAGGTAGGTAGATAGATGACGGATGGATGGATAGATGGATAGATAGATAGACAGATGCATAGATAGATAGATAGATAGATAGATAGATAGATAGATAGATAGATAGATAGATAGATAGATAGATGGATAGATGGATAGATGGATAGATAGATAGATGGATAGATGGATAGATGGATAGATTGATAGATTGATAGATTGATAGGGCTGGGGTGAAACCTCTGAAGGTCAAGTTCTTGAGTTGGAGGTCTGGTGGGGGTGTTGACAGCGCGGAGAGCTGTTCCAGTACCACTTCGCTCGAACTTGAAGCCTTCCTCTGCGACGTTAAGGCCTACACACGAATTACGATTGTTCGCTGAGCGCTCAAGAATCTCTTCGTCTGGCCGCCTCCAAAGAAGCTCCTCATCTCGAACACCTGTGTGATTCCCAATCTGGTTATGCTCAATGTCTTAGACAATAAATCAACGATTTCTGAGGATTGGTTCGTGTGAAACACAGACCTGATGCTCTTAGCCTCTGCAATCTGCGTGAATTTTTGATTTATTTCTCTATTGTTTTTATTGTTAACATGCATATAATGCGCTTAAGGTCAGCAAATCTGATTCTCAGACGCGAGAAACGTTTATACAAACAATTTATCCATAACAAGGCGATTAGAGTCGCCCTCCACTTTCAGCCACGCTTAGGACTGGCACCACCCCCAAACGGCAGTGGCGCCGCTCTGGTGGAGTTAAGTTGGCTTTGTTTCCAGTTGATTGACCGTTTGGTTTTGTTCTTTGCAGGCTGCCAAACAACAGGATAGGCCTCCAGAGTACCGTAAGGACCCGTTGCCTCCTCTGACAACATACTACTCACCGACACTTGGGGTGGGAAAAGCCGGGCTACACGAGATGGGAACGATCACGAGGAGCATGGCCATGTACCGGCATCCGGTCGACCGAAAGTAAAATAAACGCAGAAATGAAGTGCAGTAGGAACACTATAGACTCCAAATGGTCCAGCTGAATGTTCCGATGAATGAGCACTAACCAAGCGGAACCAGCAAGTGAAACACATCAACCAGCAGCCACTGGCTTATCACAATAGTCGATGAAAGAGATAAAGATTCATAAAAGCATATCAACTACTTTTTTTATCAGAGTAGTCGATGTAATATTGAAATATTTATATGACAAGGGTATATCAAATACAGTTGGCCGACAGTCTATGGAATGGATTCTTTTAAGTTTTAATTTTCAATTTATTAACCAGAAGCATAATCCCAAGTACGTCATACCGACAGCAAAGCAGGCACCGATGGTGTGAGAAACGGTGTCGGGTGCTGGATGGGCTGGGATGTGGATAATTCCAAAGAACACCACGCGAACTTGATCCCGTTGATCAAATCTGCCTAAGAAGGTTAATTATGAACAGAGACTTTATGTTTTATCAGCTTCCACACATTCTCAATGATGTTCAAGTCTGGTCTGCTACCAGGCCATGGCTCTAGCAGCGGAATGCGCTTTTGTTTCAGCCAGGATTTGATAGCCTTTGTACCTTAACATGATGCACCGTCCTGTTGGAAGTTCCTGATGTCATGGATGTTGATGCATGTTGGCAGTTTCTCTTTCAGGATGTTCAGATACATAGTTCCATTTATTGCGGTGTTCTTTGGAATTATCCACAGCCCAGCCCATCTAGCACCCGGCACTGTTTCTCACACCATCGGTGCCTTTTACTGTCGGTATGACGTACTTGGGATTATGCTTCTGGTTAGATGGCCTCCTCACATGCCTGCATAAACTGTCATATTGTGTGAAAGTGCTCTCATCTGAAAACATTATGCGCTACCACTGGTCTGAAGTCCACTGTTCGTACATGACAAAAGTTCAGCCGATCCTTAACGTTCTTCGGCGACAGCTTTGGTTTTCGTGCAGGACAATACATACACACACAAATACATCTGGTTACAATTATATTCAGTAGATGGCAGTCACAATATGGAGCTTTCTGTGGATATATGGGTCATTATCCGAAAAGTTCAGAATTGATGTCCCATACTGGTTTTTTGAGTTTTTTTCGATAATTTCTTCAAATTTTTTGCCTATCCTTCAAAGAATGAGCAGATTGACATGTCCCATAATTGTTGTAGCTGCTAGATTTTGAAAATTAAAAAAAAATCACTAAATGTATACAAAATATCATTACCATCCTCTGTCCGAAACTGTGTACAATGCATTAAACCCAGCCTTGACGCAAATTTATTCCATTACAACCTGTAACAAAGGTATATTATTTTGATTATTTAGTAGCTAGCACATGCAATAATTAAGCATTTAGACTCATTTTCGTTACATTTATTTCTTTTTGGGTCTATTTATACTTGTCCATAGAAATAATATCATAGCCATCTCCATTTTTGGGAAGCCTATAACTTTTAGAGAACGTGCTTGCTTACTAAAAGAAAAACACCAGGAACAAGATATTGTCAACTATCAATGGAAACACACAGATTTGTGTTGAAATTCATAATGTTTTATTTTAAATTTAAGTTTGTGTGTTCCAAATTACAAGAAAAGTAATTTCTGTTTCATTACCATCTCGTGTTGTATTTCCTGGTTTAGGTAGATTACAATATTGATAACTTATTTTATTTACCGCTTTTGTTGAACTGATTGAAATTACTTATCTGATGGAGTAATTCACGCGAAAATGTTTGACGGCTGTTATAAATTTCATCATTATGTCATTACCATCCGCGGTTGTTTTTCATCATTACCTTCCGTATGCATAAGATTTTTGCTATTTTCTCATGACAGTCGCATCTTGTCACGGATGGTAATGATGCATTGCAAAGAGTGAATTACATTTATTTTTTAAATTATGTGATATAAAAATAAATTGCAAGTAATTAGAATTTACTAGCAACTCTTAAAATGTTGTTCAACTTGTGTCTAATGTATATAACATACAGTCATAGCTAATGCTGCACAGATTTTTTTCTGTAGCTGAAAATAACATTTCTTTTTTTAAATAATTTCGAAAAATGTCTTAATTTCTTGACACCAGACTAATATATTGTGTGAAGGAAAGGCCTGTTGTATTCCTACTTAATGCTGGTATCGTCTACTTTTAAGAAATTGCCCTTTTATAAGCACCAGAGGAATATTTCAGGTCCCTTTGATTAAGTATATGATTACACAAAAAGTTCGGACTGTAATGAAAAAAGAGGAGTTTCGACTTTATAAATTCTGAAAATTTTTTACTTATGATTACAAATATAGTGGATTTCAAATTAGTTAAATTTAACTATGTAAGCTTACATGACTAAAAAAAACACTTGCAACCAATTTGTAACATTTCGAATAATGACCCATATACACCATCTATTAATTCTTAAACATTTGAGGAGCTTGTTTGATGCTTTATAGAATGAAACCAACTCAGCTAAACGAACGCGGCTGAAAGTGACCAGAAAATGTGTGTTTAGCAGCATCAATTGAAACAGTGTGTTTATTTAAAGGAAGATTGTTCTAAGGGCAAGATCCGATGTGCAAGAAAGCCCCATGGTCTCGCATCGAAGTGCTGAAGCTAGGAATTCTCGTGAATCTCCACAGGCAGTAGAGCGCGGTGATCTGCCACCAAGCTGACTCATAGCTGGTACACAAAGCTCTTCGATGAATATCGGCGCAGTGCCAACCATCGCGGATCGTCCAAATGGGAGGGTCTTGAAGCGAGTCTGTCCTCCGTAGGATGCCAGCGCAGCATTTCTAGCATATGATCAGATAAGCTTATATGCGAATATTTTGGCTGATTTGCCATCACTCGTGTGCATAGGCGTAATTTGTGGGGCACGAGGAGTACCCGTACCCCACTTTTTGGACTGGGGGTACCGTACCCCCCACTTTTTGAACAATGCAAATCGATATTTTATTATTATACCTTCCCAGAGATCGCAGTCTCTACCTTGCTTCTTGTATGCAGGAAATTGGTACCCCCCTTTTTAGACCACAGTTACGTCCCTGCTCGTGCGGCACAGATGAGGTCCGACTTAAGCCGACCTATTCTGAACTTTGACAGTCCGAGACTCCGAGTTAACAATAACTCATTACACACATGTAGAGGGTCTATACGTAATTGTAACTGAACACTTATATAGCGCCACTTCAAGAGTAAACTAATCAGAGGCACTCTCTGCACTGCTTATATGATGTTAAATGTCATTATGAAATGGAGTCAAATCAGTAAGCAAAACAACGCCGCATAGAAAACTCGAAGAGTCATCACCAACTTCCTAACCAACCTATACGAACTGCTCTTCTGTCGATCGACCCGATTACGGCTTTTTTGGTGTGCCATCGGTTGATAACTTGTGCATTAGACACCGGTTACTAATTACAATTACAATTATAATTAATATCAGTGTTGGGTATACTCAGACAAGAAATGAATTAAATCAAAACTCAACTCATGCACCTCAAAATGAGTTAAAACTCAAACTCAACTCATCCTAAGTGAAATGAGTTAACTCAAACTCAGTTGTTAAATGAGTTAAATCATCAACTCACACGTCTCATACTAGCACGTTCTAATCGAGCAACAATTTTTCCATCACGCCTACTTGTAACAGAAAAATATTTTCCATCAAGAATTCACGGTACTTCAGCCATGTTGTTCTTAACTGTTCACAATATACAAAATATGCAGTGCTTAAACACTGTCCGCCCGTCGCTGCTGGTCATGTTAACGACCCTCCCTGCCGTCACCACTCACCAGTATGGAAAGCCGACGATATAAAAAAAACGGCTTGTTTCAACATAATATGTGCCGAGGGTCGAATAGTGAGTTGATTTTAAAATAATTGACAGTTACAATTCAAACTTACAGAAACTATGAATTAAATAAAACTCATAACTCACACTCTTTAAGGTTATAAGTTAACTCAAACTCATAAATCACAGCAAGTGAGTTAATTCGTGAGTTTCAACTCATCTGAGTTAACTCATACCCAACACTGATCAATATCCCCGTCCCCATCATGTTCAGCGTCATTGTACTAAGCTACGTCGATAGAGTGAAGCGACGATAAGCGGTAGCGCTCGCAGCACACGACGACGATACCGCATCGCAGTCTGTCACTGGCACGATGCAACACTGTCATTGCTCTCGTGCATTCCATTCTGCTACCAATGTTTATCAGATGCTCGAACTCTTTGTCTTCCTTTAAGAATTAAATTACGCCTCGAAACACAAGTTCCGAAATGGCCGGCTCAGTATATTCAGCAAGAGTTGACATGGTTGACATTATGTAGTGTCAAGTCAACCATCACCTGCGACCAAACATCAGCCAAAGTCTTCCCCGCAAAACCAAGTCTTTTCTTCTAGTTCTGTATCACAGTGTTACCTCTGTCGTTTAACTGACTGCCGTAGTGACGTCAATAAATGTCAACCCCTCTCCCATTCGTCACACAGCGTTACATAAGACTGACCCCCTCCCCATCTGAACGTGACGTCATTTCTGGACGGCCCCGTAATTGTATTTGTGTTTATTTATATAGCGTCTTTTCAAGAAAACTCGTAAGGTGCTCCTAAGTAAGCTGTAATTTCATTTGCAGAATAGTGATGCATCATCCTTTTCTTAGTTTCAAAAACGTGGTTCATTTGAAGTACACCGTCACGTAAGCCTATGTCCTACGTCATATATCAGCCTACATAATGTAAGTAGGCCTACATTTGGCAAAAGTAACTCTGCAGTCACGACTCACGACCACACCCTGAAATGACCAATTCATGCATCAGTTGTGAGCCACTAACGTTAACACTTGAATTCAGCCTAAAATTAAGTGCCGGACTTATTATTGGACGGGCATGAATTTATGGCAAGACACGATTGTTTTTGAATTGAGGATGGAGGGATCTAGAGTTTAACGACATCCTTTGGCTATAGATATGTTATATATATATATATATATATATATATATATATATATATACATATATATATATATTATAAAGCTCTAGTTACGGTACTTGACAACTGCAACTCGAGTCGCGTGGATGTTTCCTTAGATACAAAGCTTTCATGAACAAAGCCCACATTCTTCGCTTGACGAAACTGCAAGGTCGTCAACTGTGATTGGCCACTTTGTAACTATAAGTTAGCCTCATCGTCTTCGTGTCTCTGTCTGTCTCTGTGCCTGTCTCTGTCTGTCTGTCTGTCTATCTATCTGTATGTCTATCTATCGTCTGTCTCTGTCTGTCTCTGTCTATTTCATTGTCTTCTTGTCTGTCTGCAATGTGCTCTGTGAATAACGGTAAGGTGACAGCACTTGTTCTTCTTGACTTGTCGGCTGCTCTTGATGATTGTAGGACTTTATTTCCCGTGGACATAATCCCCCCGGACATAATTCCCAGGACATTGTTCCCCGGACAGAATCCCCAGGGTAGGACATAATCCCCAGGCTAGGATATAATCACCTGTGTTTCGACATATATATCATGAAGCGTGGTGACGGCGAAAAGGACAAAGCCATTGCTAATCACCTCAACCTCAGCCGGAATATATTTTCAGTTTGTTTAATAAGAAGAAAATAGTTAAAGTTTGTTTAATTCTAACAATTATCCTAATAGTATAAACTAATGGAAAAGTTTATTACACTATATTTGTCCCAAGTTTGTCTCTAAGGCTGCAAAAATCCTCAAGGCGAATATCTATGTCCAAGTCCGTGCAGCGTTTCTTTGATCGATTTCCCGATCTTGGCACAGCTGCAGCAGACGGGCTTGTAGCTGCTTGGCGCAGCGCCTGACCCGCTTTTTGGACAGCTGTCCTCGCGAATCCTGACATTAACAAGTCTTAAGTTAAGAACTGGGCGACATTAACAAGTCTTAGCTTTATACCTATAAGTGACACTGTAAAATCTGAATGACACTAAAAAGTCTTTAGTCTATAGTACTACCTTTACGACATTAGCAACCTGACACTAGGAACAAAAACAGGGCCAATTAAGGTTAATCAATTAAATGTAGAAATAGGCTAATTGCACAGAGGGGGGATTTTGTCCGGGGGGATTATGTCCTACCGAAAATGGGAGGCGGATTTTGTCCGGGGATTATGTCCTGGGGGATAATGTCCGGGGGATTATGTTGGGGGATGTCCGTATACCGCTTTTGATACTCTGGACAATTCTCTTCTTTTGCAAGGTCTCCAGCAGTGGTCTGGGATCTCTGGTCCTGCACTCAAGTTGTTTAGTACTTATCATGGTCCTACCATTCGATCTGTACAGTATATATAAATGCCTGTGATTTGTCAGAATGTGGTTTTCCGTAGGGTTCCGTGCACGGTTGATCACGACCACAGCAATCTAAAAACAGTTTACTTTGACGTACCGGAACATTTCTACTGAGCCTTGTAAGTTGCTTGTGTGGGCAATTCTTGCTGCCATAATTGATGCTAGATTTGTAAAGGCATTTCTTACCATACTACTGATGTTAGACTTCTAAGAGAAAGACAATTTCTTCTGCTACGAATAATGCTTATGTCGATGGCGAAGGCTTTCACAGGCGGTCTTGCGTGTTTATGCACAGACTGACACAATATTATTATTAAATAATTGTACTTTTTATTTATTAAGGAAATTTATATAGCGCCACCGTATAAAATGATTGGAACGCTCTCTGCAGTAGCGAACATGCATCAGTGAGCAAAAGACCCCAGAAATATCAGAAACCTTCCTAGAAAGATGGCACCACCTTTACACCAACTACGACGTACACTTTTTTCTATTATTATGGATAATTTCTTGTAAAAAGTTAATTGGACTTATTGAAACAAACTTTAGTTTGAAGTAATGACAATCTATACATATAGTTTCCTTATATGCAAATTTGTCTGTCGCTGGACGCTACGTCACAAACGGCTTCTGTTCTATAATTGTGAAACCGTTTGTACTGCCGTCTTGACGACGGTCGTCTTGACGACGGCGATCAGAGCATTTTGACAAACGATACACAAAGGCCTATAATGATACACTGTCGTCACGTCATAATTTATGACGGGTTAATACACTAGTTTCATATAAAACTTGTATGTGAGTCTTATATTATTCAAGTTAAATTATTAATAATGAAACTTTTAACACGGAGGCTTTGGTATATATCTTCCACAAATGTATGGATCCATGTATGTATGCATGCATGCATGTATGCCTGTACTTGTGTAAGTACTACATATGTATGTATGTATGTATGTATGTATGCATGTATGTATGTATGTATGTATGTATGTATGTATGTATGTATGTATGTATGTATGTATGTATGTATGTATGTATGTATGTATGTATGTATGTATGTATGTATGTATGTATGTATGTATGTATGTATGTATTTATGTATTGTATGGATGGTTTATCTGGAACCCAAAAGGTACCAAATTACACATTATATAAAAATGTTGAGATTGGACTTAACCCAGATATTCCCCACGTCCTACATGTAGGACAGTTAGTTTTTTGTTTATGCAATAATACATAATAACATCTCTGTGTTATATATACTCTTTTTTACAAGGAAGATGTACTTCCTGTACGTTGTAATGTTTGTAGTTGACTTTGCTTGCGTTGTCATATCAGAGAAATAAACTTTCAATTCGATGAAAAGCGGAATCTGAGAAATCGTCGATATGGCTAGAAAGAGGTGGGTGTACACTATTACATGCGAAAATTATAAATATTATAACTATTTCTAAATTACCTACAGCTATGAAGGTATGCATGAAAATTATTAGTCCTTTGTTAGTCAATATTACCAGGCTTTGGCAGGGATCGTTAGTACACCGTCCTACATGTAGGACACTGGGACTATGTACAACATATTAGTTGGAAATTGTTTGTCACTTCATCCAGTTTTTTTAGGGTCAGGGTTAGTTCCAGGGTTGGTATTAGGGTCATTTTGAACAGGTAGGTCTGCCTAGTATGCCAATAGACAAATTTTTATGTTCTTACTGTTGTTATATTTGTGGTATATAGTATTGGCTTACACACTAGTAACACAATGTATTAGAAATTTTTTTCTTGTATCTTTACAGAATGTACAATAGGGTGGTCCACATGCATATGGTAAAATTTGAAAGTGTCCAAAAACTCTCCCCACAAGGCTGCCCTTATTTCACTATGTATACAGAAGAACCATGCCAATAATTGAATCAATCGGAGTAGTTTTAGGGGTCGCTATGATTTCAACAATTTTCTGATATACGCATTTCGCATGAAATTTTGGTCGTATTAATGTTTTGAATTTTGTTTTCAAATGACTAGAACAATAAGAACATGTAAATGTTGCATTGTTAAGGCACTAACAGTCAGGGATGTCATTGGGTGGCGGGGGGATTCCCCCTTGATTTTTGAAAAAAAGGAAAAGGAATGGAACAAGAAAAAAGGAAGAAGAAAGGGGTAAAAGGAAAAAAATGATACTCAAATTCAGGGACATCATGTAAAGGGTGTAGGCCTGCACTGTATGGACTAGCTTATGGGCATATATAGGTACACAGTGCTGGATTTACCATGAGGCAAATGGGGCAGTTCCCCCGTAAAAATACTCAAATGACCTCCCTGACCCCCTCCACGAAAAAGCTGAATTCACGTCCCTGGTAACAGTGCCTGCAAACTGTTGCAGTGGCATTTGCTCCATCTATGTCTACTCCAAAGACAAATAATTTCTGGAGGAACATAGTCTCTAGTCCAGAGGTTGCTCGTGCCTCAGACAGGGTCAACTTTCCAGATCGTGGAGCTGTGTTTGTGGTTGCATTTATTTATTTATTTTATTTATTTATTCCGGATATTTCTATAGCGCCTCTCGAAGTCTACTACTACTCAGAGGCGCTCCCGACTACAGCATTTGATACTGTGTCGGAATTTTCACGCCGAAGCGCTACGAGCAATTGCGAGTGAAGGACTTGCCCAAGGTCCGTACGCAGCGGCTAGAGTGGGATTCGAACCTGCAACCCTCCGGTCACAAGGCGCCGAACTTACCACTGAGCCACCACGCCCCAAAGGGGCTAGTATTTTGTTGCCACTTTGTCCAATACAAGTATCCATAGAGGAGCTTGTGTTATCATTGAAGAAGCAGTGGGTCATGAGCTCGTGATGATTGGTTGTCGCCATCATGTCATGGAGGTCATTTTCAATGCTCAATGTCTTCACAGTACTGTTTGACGCAACTAGGGAACCAGAGATTGGCCTATTCAAGAGATTCTAAAAGAAATGGCCATACGTACAGCAAAGAAATGGCCATACGTACAGCAAGTGAGCTACACACCCGCAAAAGATGGGCTCTTTGGTGATGAAATCACAGCCTACGAGGGGGGAGATGATATCATTTTACACAACTGCCTTCAACCACCACCGCTAACTCTACCCCTACCCCATCCAAAGCAGCCCTGACAGCTGATGATCACTAAAAGAAAAACATTTTAGGCCTAAGCGGTTGCTGTGAATAGTTGCATACCCACACT
Organism: Allolobophora icterica; assembly: GCA_963556255.1. NCBI lineage: Eukaryota > Metazoa > Annelida > Clitellata > Crassiclitellata > Lumbricidae > Allolobophora > Allolobophora icterica. The sequence continues at coordinate 62,356,371 of OY744603.1, forward strand.
CTATCCTTCAGACTTGACAAACTACATTTAACCAGTTTTTAAATGTTGCATTCGTTCTGCATTCATTCGTGTCAATGTCAATAGTAACTTTTATCTTAAAGACTACTTTCAAAACTAATGCTTCTTACTGTTAACATTTTAGGATACCAGTTAACAGTTTTTCAATTGTTTTCTTATTGTTCACATCCTATTACTGAATGTCAAAAAATAAAAATAACACAAGGATGTAATTATCAAAATTAACTCATTATTTGCTGCTTTTCGATGTTTATCCAAAAAGTGATAATTCATAGCGACCCCCAAATATTCTCAGATTGACTTCAAAATTTGTCACAAAATTCACAATATTACATGTAACAAGGGCAGCCATGTGGAGAAACAAATTTCTAAATTTTACTTTTTTGGACCACTCTAATGTACAAACTTCATGAAGTGATGGCCATGCTGGAGGATGATCCAGATTCTGTGCCAGCTGCTGGAGTAGACATTGTTATACAGCCACCCGATAACGCATGTGCAGAACTAACCGATGAGGATTCAGGAGATGAGGAGACGGTAACCATAAACAACCTGCCTCCAAGTCAGTTGCGTGCCGATGCTGAGACGCAACGTCCACCAGATGACGACAGCAGTACTGACAGCGATGATGATGCGCGTCACCTAGCTGCATCCAGTCTTCCTCCAGCAAAGAAGAAGATGAAGGTCTATACATGGAGAAAAGGTGATTTAGCGCTTTATCCGATTACATCAAGGACTTGGAACCCTAAAGATGTCATTGAACTTAGGGAATCACCAGTTGACCTCTTTCTCACCTTCTTTGATGCTGAGGTCTTTGGCATGATCGTGACTCAAAGCAACAACTATGCAGCTCGCAAGAACAAGAATCTCGACATGACTGTTGAAGAGCTGAAATGCTTCATTGGAATTCTCCTTCTCAGTGGCTATGTTGAAGTACCGAGGCGCCGTATGTACTGGCAGTAGTCCGAAGACACGCACAACTCGTTGGTCGCTGCTGCAATGACTAGGAATCGCTTCGACGAAATTATGTCATGCCTTCACCTTACTGATAATGACCGTCTGGAAAAGACCGACAAGTTCGCCAAGGTGCGTCCGTTGTTTGATGAACTGAACAAGGCGTTCCTAGCAAATGGCCCACATGAAGAAAATCACAGTGTCGATGAAGCAATGGTGCCTTACTTTGGGCGGCATGGGTGCAAGCAGTTTATAAGAGGTAAACCGATTCAGTATGGATTCAAGTTATGGGTTGGTGCAACGCGACTCGGTTATGTCAACTGGATGGAGCCATATCAAGGGGCTGGTACAAGGATTGATCCAAAGTACAAAGATTTGGGTCTTGGAGCAGGCGTCATACTTCAATATGCTGACGTGATCTCTTCCATTGGCGATGATCCATACCATATCTTCTTCGACAATTTCTTCACATCGATACCATTGCTGGCAGAACTTTCACAACGGAAGCTGAAGGAAACAGGAACGATTCGGGAAAACAGAACTTCAAAGTGTCCTCTTCAGGACACAAAAGCTATGAAGAAGACTGAACGCGGTTCATATGACTTTCGACTAGCGAAAGATGAGAACATTGTTGTTTGCAAATGGAATGACAATAGCGTTGTGTCCATTGCCTCGAATGCATTATCTGTACGACCGACTCACAATGTTACCAGATACTCACAGAAGAAGAAAAAGAATATCAGCGTCACACAACCTCACCTTGTCCGCGTCTACAACGAAAACATGGGAGGCGTCGACCGCTGTGACCAAAATATCAGCCTGTACCGTATTTCAGTAAGAGGAAAGAAGTGGTACTTCCCTCTGATATGTCACTGTATCGATTTGGCTGAGCAAAATGCCTGGCAACTCCACAAAGCTCGCAAAGGATCACTGGATCATCTCCAGTTCCGCCGTCGCGTAGTAACCGCTCTACTGGAGACCAATGTCAAATCATCAAAGGGTGCAGGTAGACCGTCACAGACTGAACATGTCGACTCCAGATATGATCGATTAGACCATCTCGTGGAGCCGCAGGAGAAACAAACAAGATGTCGACACTGTCATCAAAAGTGCACCACTCGGTGCAGCAAGTGTTTCATTGACTATCACAAGAAATAGACCAAGTCTAGATTAATTCTAGGCAGAACTCAAAATAGTCCTAATAATGTCATTTTCTCATTTGTGAGGAAAATAGATCTACATTATTGCTGTAAACAAAAATCTATGATCATATTCATATTTGGAAACTGCATGTGTTGTGTGTTCCCAGCGTCCTACATGTAGGACGGCTGATTTCTAAGTAACTACGTACAGCAAACATGAAAATACATTTTCCCCCTCTATTTTGTATTTATTTCTATCAGATTATTCACAGTAATGCCTAAAACTATGAAAAAAAGGCCCGTGGGAACATCTGGGTTAATAAATGCAAAGTAAATTGTAGTTTGTTCGCTAAACACCTGTTAGTAGATTAATAGGTAAGCACCTGTAAGATTTCTGTTGTTTATTCACTATCCATTTGTGACTCCTCAGCTCAGTAATCTGTACTAAAGTTTTTCGTGTTATTGTTCGTTCCGTCATAAAATTTTCTGCTCGGCAATTGCCATGGGGTCCCTCTTTCAGCGAGATTGCTATCGGAAGCCCTATTGGCTGCCTGTGTTCCAGTACTTGTTACCAATATTTCTTTGCTGTGTCTTTTCTTTTCTCTTTTGTATTGGTTCACAAAAGTTGACAATAAAAAAACGTTGATTGATTGATTGACTGATTGATTAATTGTGTGTATGCATTTAAACATCAACGTAATTTGGGAACATTTTAAATGAATTACAGGCGCTATATAAATGCCCATACAATCCGCCAAAGGAGTCGACTGTATTAAAAGAATTCCCACTTTGTGGAACACCGTGTTGCACGGTTTCTATAGAAACGGCAGGTAGCTTAAACAGCCTAAACATTGACTCTCGTCTCACGCACTGTGTTTACCTCGCAATACGACCTCTTAACCACATCGTGGCAATTTTAACACCGACGTTTTCGCAGCCTAATAAAAGTTTTAGAGTTTCAGGATATATAAAATCTCTGATGTCCATTTTTAATGGTTTAAAAAGTTTTGATGCGCTATGACAGGTGTATGTCAACTTTCAAGGTGACGTTCAAAGACTGAAACACACGAAGGTAACGTTTTAAAAATGTAAAATTGGAAAATAATGCGAAACAGTTTTAAACTTTGGACAGATTTTAAAATGGTGACGCACTGACTGCTAACTATTCAATAGAAACACGATATAAGGCTTTTACTTTAAAATGTTGTTTCTACATATTTTCTTGCTGTAACCTGGCCGATATTAGTAAGCATGCTCTCTAATCACGATAATATGTTGACTGGGCTGCATTGTTTCTTTTAATGGTGACATAATTATTACTCAACGATTTCAGATTGTCGAGTGTGGTAATAAAAAGTAATAATAATAGGGCTGGACAACAAGACGTTAGGCGATTATAGCCTATACACTTGGAATTTATAAGTCACTTGACTTACTGTATGTAGGCCTATACGAATAGCTTTACAGCACCTTTAAGAGATGTTTAAAATGCACTATGCATGCAATCACAAGCTCCTATGAGATTCTCAGACACACACGCATACATGGATTAGATAAGTTTAGTTAAGCTATCTAACTGTACTAATTTTTGCCTCCTTATTGCGTACTCCTCTATAACTTGTTTATTGTTTAGGCTACTCCCACTAGCATTTAGCTACTTCGAAAAAGCATAGCTTCCTGTGCCATTCATTGCACCCATGATACTTGACTCAGTTGGGTGTCTCCACCTAGCGGGATGCCAATCCCTTAGGAGCCACCCATTGCTTCCGTTAATAACTCATACACCACCACTTGCAATATGACTACCTAGTATCATTGCCGTTGAAAACTTTTCTTTCATTACTTGCATTAAGAATCTCTAGTCTCTTTTTTTCTACTCATAATTGCGTTGCTGTTATTGATTGTCATTTATGTATCCTTGTGAGTTGTTACCGGCTGCAATAAAAATTATTGAATTGAATTGAATTGAATCACATACAACCATACTTACATATATACATACATACATACATACATACATACATACATACATACATACATACATACATACATACATACATACATACATACATACATATATGCATATATACATACATATATACGTACGTGCGTACGTACGTTCATACATATATACATACATAAATTATATACAATTAAACATTCAACCGTATATACATACATACAATCATACATACAACCATAGATACATTCATTCAACCATATATAAATACATAAATACATGCATAGGTACATACGTACGTACGTAGGAACGAACGAACGAACGAACATACATACATTGATTCATCCATACATTCAAACATATATACATACGCACACATACACATATACGTACTATATACAGTGCATGAAAACATGCGTCATATTACACATCTCTCTCTCTCTCTTTAACCGTCCTCGATACGTGGGTTGGTCGCATTGCAGACGATTCTTCTCCATCCTTTCCTGTCCTCGGCTACTCGCAGCAACCTCTCTGCTGTAAAAAACCGTCCATAATGCTCATTGGGAAGAATGAGGTGGTAGATTCCCCTGCCTTTCCACCTCGCAGTGGAGGTCCATCGTGTGTATACCACCATAGACCTGCAGCCTTTCGTTGATCAGCCGTTGTCGCTTACGCAATCATCCGCCTGATCTCCGATGCA
>OY744603.1:62363644-62453644 GCA_963556255.1 Allolobophora icterica
TATATACTTGCAACATACGTACATACATATATGCATGCACACATGTATGCTAACATACATACATTACATATACACATACATAATACATATATACTGCATAAAACACTTGTATACATCTACACGTGAACACACATAAATGCAAACATGGAAGCATATGTATATATATATATGCATACATACATACAAACATGCATGCATGCATACATACATATAAGTTATACGTACGTACTTGCACACATACATCGTATACGCGACCTTTGCCGTCCGGTATCCGACGACGTTGCGCGTCGGGCACTTCGCTCCTCGACCAGAGGGGAGCTCTTGGTTCCAAGCGCTCGTTCTTCTGCTAAGCAGCGCGGGGCTTCTTCATGCACTTGTGGGTCCCTCCACTTGGAATGGGCTTCCGCTGGAACTGCGCCTATACTATATATCTCTGGACAATTTGTCAGCGTTTCATAAATCACTCATGTCTCTTTTTTAGCCGTGGATGGACTGGGAGCGCTCCTGAGTAGGTATCTTGAAGGGGCGCTATATAAATTCTCAGAATGAATTAATACATACATACATGCATCCATACATACATAAATACATACCTGCATGTATACATTACATATGTACATATATATACTTATGTACAATGTCGTAAATACATACGTATGCGATACATTTTAAGCGAATATGTATACAAAGGGATCTACTGATTGCAGCTTTGTAGGAATTAGATTGGCATACGACCCTATAGATGACAACTGTGAATCCGAAACCGGAAGAGATGGATTAAACCGGAGATCCAGGTCCACAGATGACGTCAGAGGAAGAAGCAACAAGAAAAGGTAAAGTTACAGCCGTGGTAATTACAGCGACCGTTTGATCGCCGCTCGGGAGAAAGGTCTACCAAAGGTTGGACTGTACGAACCGATCGATGTTTCTAGGTTTAAACAATCTGCGCTTCAAAAAACCTGCGACCCTAAAACAACCCCACGAATTGGGACCGGGTTAAGAAGGGCAATCGATTCAAGCCTCATAAGAGTCAATCGCCGCCATCTTCCTACGTCTTTCCGGACTACGAGCCCTATCAGCTCAACTACACGAATTATTCCGGATTCATCCATAGCAATAAAAATAAAAGGGGAGAAACCAACCCATAGAAGTCTAAACCCAGATTCAGGGAAGAGGAAGAGCAATCCAAAAAAAACACCAAATCATCACCTGGACAGCCCGAGGGCCACCATTCAAACTCCAAATCCAGTCAAGCCTAGGGCTGCTGTAACTGTTGAGCCATCTTCAAGGCCGACCCTAACCATGCATCGTCAAAGTCCAGAGTTGCACGCTGATGTGCCTTTTCGTTCTCCACATCATAACCTGGACACCCCGAGGGCCACCATTCAACCTCCAAATCAGACTAACAACATTGATGCACGTGCCTCAGCTCCACGCAGAACGACTTCCAAATTTAAAACTGGAGGAACCTGCTGTGATGTTTGCACCACTGATGCCATTGCACCGATTCCAACCGTGGCACCGATTCCACATATACCATTTAAAACAGGAGGCACATGCTGCTCAGAATCGGCTGTTGATGCACAATCTCCAAACCATCACCTGGACACAAAGACAAAAAACCCACCACAGCGCTCTCCCAGTCCTCGCCCGGAGTCTGCTTTCGACCATTACCGGAATTCGCCTATGTATCCGAACAACATCAATATTCCGTTCCAGTCTCCGACTCTTCCATCACCAGCGCCCGAATATCAGCCGGATCTTCGTCACTTGCTCGCGTCGCCCGCTCCACCAGAACTCCACAGGCAACAGTTGCTCCGGTCTCCAGCTCCACCGGAAACTCCAGAGCACCAATTACAACATCTGTTCGACTACCCAGCTCCACCAGAAACCGAAGAACCGCACGCTTCCCCAACTCCATCAGAAACCATAGAACCCTATAGACAACAACCACTTTCTCCTACACCGCAGCCTAACCACCAGACTCCAATACATTCTCAACCAGCGTTCCAACCGAGGAATATCACGCCCCCACAACCAGATTCCCACCAGAAACAAGCTACGCCCCCTCAGCCAGCCTATCAACCAAAGCAAGACACGCCCTATAAACCGTCTTTCCAGCCAAAGAAAACCACGCCTCCTCGAATATCTTCCAGGCCGAAACCATCCACGATCCCTCATCCAGCATCTCAACCAAAGCAAGTCGCGCCCTCAAGAGCGGCACAACCCAAATATCTTGGTCCGCCTCAACCGAAATATGCTCCTCCCCCTAGAGAAGTCCGCCAAATACAACCCTATTCTCCTTTTGACCCGCCTTTCCTGGCTCAGCCTACACGACGAATACCACGACCGATTCCCGAGATCGAAGTGTCTCGACCTTATGACCCGTATTATGACCTGTCGTCCCCGTTTCGCTCATCCTACTACCCACTGGACGACGACCCTCCGCGGAATTATAGATCACTTGCACGAATGCCACTTGACGATTTCGGATATCCAGAACATCCTCTGAAGGTTGGTAGCAATATATACTAGAACAGACAGACAGACAGACAGACAGACAGACAGACAGACAGACAGACAGACAGACAGACAGACAGACAGACAGACAGGAAGGCAGGCAGGCAGGCAGCCAGACAGGCAGGCAGGCAGGCAGCCAGGCAGGCAGCCAGACAGGCAGGCAGGCAGGCAGCCAGACAAGAATACAGGCAGTCAAACAGACACACAGATACCGAGAGAAGGAAGAGACAGATAGACAGACAAACAAACACGGATCCGGACGGACACATGCAGTGTGGGAATTGTAGAAAAAAGACTGGGAGAGGGGGTTGAATATTGCATTCGTATTTCGCATACTGATGTCAACGAAATTTGAAAGTAGGTGATTTAAACGTTAGCCGTTTTGCAAGTCAGATTCGAATGAAAATCAATTCCTTTGTTGAGAAAATTCAAAAAGGCATACGTGATATATCATGGAAATTTATTCTCTTTGTCAGAGACTCCGAGTCAAATAATGCTTAATCACACTAGCACAACTGAGGGGGTTGGAAACGACCCCCTGGGGTGTGCAATGGAGACTTAACTGTATGGGTCCTAAGAAAGACTAGGGGTTGAACCGCACCCCCAACAATTTCCACCCTGGAGACAGGTACAAAGCTGGAGAGACAAATGTAGACACTGACAGAAAACGACATAAAAAGAGAGACATAGGAATAATAATGGATTCAATGGCGGTCAATTTTCCTGGAATGCACTGGACTGTGACAACATCTCATGCAATATTTATCACGCTTCAATGCACTCGAGTTCCAAAACGAAGTGGGGGCGTGACGATATCACTTTGCCTGTCCGTCTGTCTGACCGCTTGTCCCTTCCTTTTTCTGTCTATCTGCATTTCTGAATATAAGTCTGCAGGTTTGTCTGTCTATCTACATGTCTATCTACATATCAGTATGTCTGTGTATCTCTCAGTATATTTGTATGTCTACCTAAACATCTGTCTGTCAGTCTGTCCGTTTGGTTGTCTGTATGTTTATATGGCTGTCTGTCTCTCTGATTGTCTGCCTGTCTGTCTGTTGTTACTGGAGAGTCGTAATTTTTGTTTTTCTGTTGAGACACAGTCTGCATGTGAACGTCAAACAATCCTTTGTTTATAGCAACCTATTGTTTACCTTCGTTTCGATTGATAATGCGTCACGTGACGTGCATAGCAGGTGAATTAGGTGAACTTGGAATCATTGGCTGCATGCAGTGACGTTGGAATTCCAGACCATAAAACGTTGAGTCATTGAGTCCAGAAAAATCAATCGAAATGTTATCGACCCAAGCTAGTATTAGCACAATCGGATGTATCCTAATCACTCCTAAATCTAATCGTGTCTTTTCAATCTTATCATATCTCCTATTATCTAACTCATAGGGCCTACCTTATTCAGTCTTCAATCCGCTCGTATACCTGCACTTATCCAAATCAATTCATTCCTGATTAGTCTTCAATCCATCCCATATCAACTCTTATCTTACTCAGCAGTAGAGTTACTCTTATCTAATCTAAATCAGCTGGATCCTACTAAGTCTCATCTAATTTGATCTGCATGGGTTACTACCCACATGGGCTACTAACTACAATAAAAACCTACCTATATTCAATTCGTCCCGAGCCCACAATACAATTGTACCTGAAGCTGACAGTTTGGCTCGTAAGACATTTTGTTAAAAGGATGATACACAATTATAATGCAGTTTGTACACCAAAGTGCAGTTAGCCTGGTTAGCAAATTGTTAAATAAAGGATATACTTACTTACTTACTTTTAAGTGGGCTGTGGTTCGGTCGCTGGCTTTAGGCCTTGTGCTGAGGATTTAGGTCGTGCACCCATGGGCTGCGGAATTCAAGTAATCGAACGCGGCTAAGCAACAAACCAACTCGGTCTGTTTAAACCCTGTGGTCACTGGAATGCGATCCACCGATGGCCTACTTTCGACTTCGATGCTGGGTCATATAGTACGATTTGAGTACTGAAACACTGAGAGGAGAGAAAGAGAGACAGGGACAGAGATGGGGTGGGAAGAGAAGACAGATAGAGAGACGGAGAGAGAGGGCATATATACACCGTGTGAAACCGTCGTATTAGAGACTCAGATAGGTCCTATAGGTCTACTATATATATATATATATATATATATATATATATATATATATATATATATATATATATATATATATATATATATATATATATATATATATATATATATATATTCAATTCAATCAATCTTTATTGATATTCACGACAATTACAGTTTGTTATGAGCATCCGATAGACGTAAAGTGCCAAGTACAATAACACATTGGTATGAAACAAATTAACAGTGAAAGCACTTAGTAGCCTTTAGTAAAAATAGACAATTTCATATCACGTATTACCATATAAATTTAGCATACAGTATACTTAGTAGGTCATTAGTCGCGAATAGCAAAGGGTAACCCTAAAGGGATGGAAGTCCCGCTATCCAGGGAAGCCCTGCTATTTCTATTGCAAATTAATGATGGCAGCTGAAAAGATCCAATATCGGATACATGATTTGGTAAACATGAGTTATATGTAAACTGCATGGGTACTTAACTAAGTCTAACTAATAACGCTTAACTAATAAGGCTTACAGTATATAAAACAAGTATAAAACCCAAAAAGAAGCCTAACAAAATTGGCTTCCACGGGTCCAGACTAAGACTATGCATACTCATTTGTTGGTAACAGCAGTTAAAGGAACAATGAAAATAATAACACAAACTCTTACATTTGACTCCGCCGTGGTTAGGCCTAGTTGTCCACAAACAGGATATGTACTAGCACAGGGATGCAGATGTCTCAGGATAATTATTCATTAACTAAAAACAATCTTAGGTTCTTTTTGAAGGTGAACTTGTTTTTCGCATTTCTGATTTCCAGTGGTATAGAGTTCCAAATTCGCGGACCGGCTGACTTGATGCTAAATTTTCTCAGATTAGTTCGAGCTTTGGTTGGTCGATAGAGTGCAGCACCTCTAGTATAGTGATCGTGTATCTCTGAATTTAAGATGAAATACCCATCAAAGGAGGCTGGTAGCAGTTTCTGATTGTAGGCATATAGCAGCTGGGCAATTTGTAGTGTCTTAATTTGATTAAGGTTTAGAAGGTTAAGGTCTTTGAATATTGGTTTAGAATGAACTGATCGACCCGCCCCCACTATCATTCGAACTGCTCTTTTCTGCAATATTACCAGTCGTTGTAGACGAGAATCGTAATTTGAGGCCCATATTAAGTTGGAATATGAGAGATAAGGAAGGATTAGGGAGTTATATAGACACAGTCTGATATTTATAGGAAGCATTTTAGAAACTCTAGAAATTATTCCTATATTTTTGGCGATTTTTAAGGATATATAGTTAATATGATCCTTCCAACTTAGATGATTGTCAATGAAGACACCCAGAAACTTTATAGAGTCCACTTTGGTAATAGGTTCATTATTAATGGATAGTTCACCAATTATGGGCTTAATTTTCCTGTAAGATTTAAAAACTATGTAATTTGTCTTTTTTATGTTGAGTGTTAATTTGTTAGCGACAAACCAATCATTAACTTTGCTCAGCTCCGCATTGACAGAATTAATAAGGGTAGCCCAAGATGTACCAGATTGAAAAATGTTGGTATCATCTGCAAAGAGAACAAAATAGAGAGAAGTGGAAATCTGTGCGAGGTCATTTATATATAATAAGAATAAAAGAGGTCCCAGGTTGGATCCCTGGGGCACCCCCGAGGAAATTTATTCCCGGTTGTGAGTAAGCTCCATTGCAACTTACTATTTGGGTACGTGATTCTAAGTAGCTTTTGAACCATTTAATCGAAATCCCCCTAATTCCCAAATTAATCATTTTTTTAATTAGTATGTTATGGTCTACAGAATCGAATGCCTTAGCTACATCGATAAATATCCCTACTGCATATTCGTTATTATCAAGGGCTTTAGAAATTTTATCCTCCATGTCGATCAGCGCCATGAAGGTAGAGTGTCCAGACCGGAACCCATGCTGAGAGGGATGGAGAGTTTTAGTTTTATTAATGAAGGAGCTAAGCCTATCGTGCATTACCTTTTCCAAAAATTTAGCAAAAAAAGGTAATATGGATATTGGTCGGTAGTTCTCACAATTTTGCTTATCACCTTTTTTAAATACTGGTATGACCTTGGCCGCTTTTAACTGATCCGGTACAATTCCATTTAGCAAAGAGGAGTTGATGAAGAGCATTAGTGGATATACAATTAAGTGCAGGTTAGGTAATGCTATATATGGGTCAATGTCATCCAATCCTTTTGAGTGGGTTTTTTTCATACCAAGTCCAATATTCAGTATTTCCTCTTGTGAGGTAAGGAGAAGTCCCATAGATGATTGGGTGGAAGCAGGCAAGTAATCCTCAAACGTGGTCAATGCAGGAGGTAATTGGCTAGCCAGATCTCTCGGTATATTAATAAAGTATTCATTAAATGAATTTGCTATTATCTCAGAGTTATTGACAGTAACGTTGTGAATTACCAAAGAGTCTATTCTCATGCGCTTATTATCCAGCTGGAGGGCAGAGCGAATTAATTTCCAAGTAGATTTAAGATCATTATGGTGTTTTAAAAATTCTTCTGCATAATAATTTCGCTCAGCGGCTATTCTTAAAGCTTTGAATTTATTTCGATAGATAGTGAACTTGCTTTTATTGTCTATAGTGGGGTTTTTAAGGTATTTTATATATAGTCGGTTTTTTTTCCTGGTAGATTTTAGTAGACCCACAGTCATCCAGGGATTCCTTAACTTATTATTTTTGCTTGTGCGATTTTCCTGTAGTGGAAAAGCATTATTATAGAGCCGTTTATATTTTTGGAAGAAGCAGTCATAAGCTTCATTAGTCCTACCTTGTAGGGAGTGTTCTGCTACTAGATCCCAGCTTTCCACTTTCAGAGCCTCTGTAAATTTATTTAGCCCATTAGATGTAATAGATCTACGGTCATTGCAAGTAGTTTGAATAGTAGGGTTGGACTCAAAGGAAAATTCGGCAATGATGGGCAAGTGATCTGAGATATCAGAAATAATAATAGAGGCTATAGTAAGTTTAGACCAGGCAGTAGTCAGTATATTATCAATCAGTGTTTTAGTAGTGGGAGTAATTCTTGTAGGCTTGGTGATGACTGGGAGGTAATGGTGAGCAATTAAAGTATTATAATAAAGACTAGTTTCTTTATGATCATTTACTCTTAGCAGATCAATGTTATAGTCGCCAAGAAGTATTATATCTTTAGATTTTGATTTCAGGGTAGATAATAATTGGTCAAATTCAGCAGTGAATACATCAAGGCTCAGTCCAGGTGGACGGTAAATTACACCTATTACGGGAGTAGTATTCTTAAGGTTAAGTCTGATGAACAGACTTTCGAAGTTCTCTTCCTGACCTCTGCTATCCCTCAGCTCCAGTATATGATAATTCAGGGAATCTTTAACAAAAAATCCAACTCCCCCACCCTTGCCTCTATTCCTAGCCGTACCTATAAAGTTAAATTCAGGTATATGAATAGTGTCTAATAGATTTTGGTCTAACCAGGTCTCCGTTACTGCGACTAAATCAGCCTTCGTTTTAGTCGCTAATTCACTAATCTGATTGAGTTTGTGTGCAGCACTCCTACAGTTTATGTGCAGCATCGTTAATGAGGCATTTTTCTTTTCAGTAGTCAATCCTTTATTTTCTAATACCTCAAGAGCAACGTAGTCACTAGTCCATGGTATATTTCTATAAAAATTTTGGTCCGGGTCTAAATAATCATTAGCATCAGCAGCATTAGCTTCTGTTGAAGGTAGGAAGACTTCAAGTTCTAAATCCTGTGCTAACCATAAGCCTTCGTCTCCGCTAGAGTCAGAAGACTCGGAGTATTCAACTTCATTATTATCATCAATGAATCCTACAAGTTTATTACCCCCAGCGGAGTCAGCCCGAGTTGCATTAAGATCCTTGTTAAGATTGACAGATCTCGTTGAGTAGGCAAGATCACTTATCAATAGGCCTATATTGGACCCGTCTCGGCTGGAGTCGCGTGGAGAATTAGACGCTGACAGGCTAGTATATACACAGCACTCTTAAACGAAATAAAACCAGATCCATGCATAACCGCATAATGTATAGGATGAGCAATCCTCAGTTACATTATTTACATACTATGAAACAAAACTAATCGAGGCAACTTATAATAACACAAAGAACAAAAAGAGCCATGTAATTATCTACAGGCAACAAACGCAAACATAGACAAACACTTATTCTAATGTGAGGCAGATCATAAGGTGCTAGTTAGTAAGTAAGGTATATATATATATATATATATATATATATATATATATACAGACAGACAGGCAGGCAGGCAGGCAGACAGAGACAGAGAGACGAAGAAATGAGGTCGTGCCAAAAAGGGACTATGTGTGTCGGAGAATAGAAGAAAGATGCGGGCATTAATACAGCTGTTAACGTGATAGCAAATTAGAGCATCCTGGTCATTATAACCAATTGATCGTTATAAAATTATTGTACGTAGATACACAAGCAAAAACCGGCAATAAAACTCTCTTATAACACGCGTTAATTATGCGTAGGTGAAGCTTAGCAGAACAGTTGTAATGCTTTGCAAGATGGTATACGTTGTTATCATTATTCTGCATTCATTAAGTGCCACTCTCAAATGACCAAGTATCAATCGATGGCGCTAACCAGTTCTGAGTGAAAGACTTGTTCAAGATCCCAATACAGTAAACGTCTCGGGGAGACTCGAACCCGTACTCTTCGCGTTACAAAGTGAGCGCTCTAACCAATCGGCTACCATAGTCCACAACATGTATACTGCAGGAGGTGAGGCGATGAGCCCTGAAACCTTATTGGCCGGCGGCCGAAGATTTCGGGAGAGTGGTTTGGCTGTTAGATTGGCGATGGGTGTAACGTGATTGAGTTTGGGTTGTAGACTCCCTTTGAGAACGGTGACATACTGAAGCGTTTTGTCTGAGATGGCATGAAAAGGAAGGCATGGATGAGTGGATGGATGAACGGAAGGACGGAGGGATGGATGGATGGATAGATTGATCGAGGGAGGAACGGACGGAGAGGTGCATGGATGGATGGATCAATATATAGATAAAGAAACAGACAAAGCGAGATAGGTAGGTAGGTAGGTAGGTAGGTAGGTAGGTAGGTAGGTAGGTAGGTAGGTAGGTAGGTAGGTAGGTAGGTAGGTAGGTAGGTAGGTAGGTAGATGATTAGATAATAGATAGATAGATAGATAGATAGATAGATAGATAGATAGATAGATAGATAGATAGATAGATAGATAGATAGATAGATAGATGATAGATGATAGATGATAGATAGATAGATAGATAGATAGATAGATAGATAGATAGTTAGATAGTTAGATAGATAGATAGATAGATAGATAGATAGATAGATAGATAGATAGATAGATAGATAGATAGATAGATAGATAGATAGGGCTGTGGTGAAACCTCTGAAGGTCAAGTTCTTGAGTTGGAGGTCTGGTTGGGGTGTTGACAGCGCGGAGAGCTGTTCCAGTACTACTTCGCTCGAACTTGAAGCCTTCCTCTGCGACGTCGAGGCCTAGACACGAATTACGATGCTTCGTTGAGCGCTCAAGAATCTCTACGTCTACCCGCCTCCAAAGAAGCTCTTCATCTCGAACACCTGTGTGATTCCCAATCTGGTTATGCTCAATGTTTTAGGCAATAAATCAACGATTTCTGAGGATTGGTTCGTGTGGAACACAGACCTGATGCTCTTAACATCTGCATGAATTTATGATTTATTTCTTGGTTGCTTTTATTGTTAACATGCATATAATGCGCTTAAGGTCAGCAAATCTGATTCTTATAGACGCGAGAAACGTTTATGCAAAGAATTTATCCATGACAAGGCGATTAAAGTCTCCCTCCACGTTCAGCCACGTTTAGGACTGGCACCACCCCAAAACGGCAGTGGCGCCGCTGTGGCGGAGTTTGCTGGCTTTGTTTCCAGTTGATTGACCGTTTGATTGTGTTCTTTGCAGGCTGCCAAACAACTGGATAGGCTTCCAGAGTACCGTAAGGAATACCCCGACCCGTTGCCTCCTCTGACAACATACTACCCACCGACACTTGGGGTGGAAAAAGCCGGGCTATACGAGATGGGAACGATTATGAGGGGCATGGGCATGTACCGGCATCCGGGCGACACAGGATCCTGGGGCTTCAGAAAGTAAAACAAACTCAGAAACCAAGTGCAGTTGGAACAAATGGTCCATTTGAATGTTCCGACGAATGAGCACTAACCAAGCGGAACCAGCAAGTGAAACACATCAACCACCACCACCACCACTGCATGGCTTATCACAATAGTCGATGAAAGAGATTAAGATTCATAAAAGCATATCGACTACTTTTTTTATCAGAATAGTCGATGTAATATTGAAATATTTATATGACAAGGGCATATCAAATACAATTGGCCGACAGTCTACGGAATGAATTCTTTTAGTTTTCAATTTCTAATCAATTGCTAATCAACTCTGATGAGAATCTCTCGAAGAGGCGCTATATAAATCTATGATTACAATTACAGACACAGTTGGTTTATCAGAATCTTCGATGCAAACGATAGAGGCTAACATTTTAAGCACTGAACAACGGCTTATCTTCACACATCATACATACACTCCGTTGCTGGTTCTGCAGGAGAGATAATATGACTCGTCTTCATCTCGCGAGTACATTATGTAACTCACCATACAGCAGTGAAATGCTTCAATAACTTTTCCATATTTACCCTAATTATTATTATTGTTTTCTTTTCCGAGATAAGCATGGTTGTCACAAAAATTTGACAGGAAATTATTATTATTATAATTATTATTATTATTTTTATTATTATTATTATTATTTTTTTTATTTTTTTATTATTATTATTATCTTTATTAATTCAAATCGACAAGCACACAGCAAGATCACATCAGAAAATGACAGTACAATCAAGATCATAATAATAATATGATCCCTCAGGTGGTCAAAACTATTCCGGAGATATTATGGTGTTATTATGGAACAGCTTCTCCCTCGTCAAGATTCTGTTGGGCAAAGGTTCCTCGACATGCAATTGCATTAAAGCGTTGAATGGTGACAGAGAGGCGTTATTATTATTATTATTATTATTATTATTATTATTATTATTATTATTATTATTATTATTATTATAATAATTATTATTATTATTATTATTATTATTATTATTATTATTATTATTATTATTATTATTATTATCGTCATTATTATTATTTACCCGAGGTATTTATGATCCATCATGCGAGGGAGTATTATTATTAATTTTTGCCCCGAGGTAAACAGGATCCCTCAGGTACTTCAACATTATTTAAAGTGAGGAGTTGTATGGAATGGGCCCTATTCGTCTAGGTCTAAGATGGTGAAGGTACCCCTAAAGGACACTGCGTTATAATTATTATTATTATTATTATTATTATTATTATTATTGTTATTATTATTATTATTATCATTATCATTATCATTATCATTATCATTATCATTATCATTATCATTATCATTATCATTATCATTATCATTATTATTATTATTATTATTATTATTATTATTATTATTATTATTATTATTATTATTATTATTATTATACAGTACACCAGCAGTACACAGGTAGAGGCTTTTGATTTGTTCTTATAATTCATGATATTAATGCCCAGTTACAAATATACAAACTTACGTATATACATGTACATGCATACATTCGTAGGCCTACATACATCAGCCTACATACATACATACATACATACATACATACATACATATATGCATACATAATATATACATGCATATATGCATAGATGCATACATACATGCATACATACATACATCAGCCTACATTCACACAGAAATACATGCATAGATGAATACAATACAATACAACTGTAATTTGATAATGCCCTCCTTACAAAGTTTAGAAGTTCACGTTGAAGCCGGGCAGCCATTTAGAGCCATAGGTAGACTGGAAGAGGTAAGTTTTCAGTTTAAAGCGAAAGACTGTCTCACTAAGACAGTTACGAACATGAGGAGGCAGAGAGTCCCAGATGGAGAGACCGGGAATGTGAATAAACGCCTGCCAAAGACAAGACGTGTAAGTAAGTAAGTAAGTAAGTAAGTAGGCCTATATTCTTTACTACACCATTAGCAAACGCACAATGGGACAGAAGCTAGAAGCATTGATTGTAAAGCATTGAAGTAATAATAAATCTAAATAAAAATGATAAAATAAGTAAATAAGAAGCAAGTGTTTTCTTATCATTTATGCAGTAATCTAGCAATGTAACCCTTCCCTGTCAAAGGATCACATCGTGGTATCTCACGATTATGCCGGCGAGGTCGAAGAGAGTACCCGGAACATCGTATCGGAGGCAGCAAATCATGAAGGACATGCCCAAGGTCCCGAAGGATTGCAGCAAAGAGAGCATCGTCCGCCTTAGAACACAACAAGTCAAATGTAGGAGTATCAGTTGGCGGATACCCTTGTCGCTTAAGTTTACGTATCAAGGCAGATTCTCCATTGGAGAATCCCCACCAGACTGGAGATGAGTACAACATTCGTGCCACTGTGGTGGAACGTACAACATCATGGAGGCGGCTTCCAGTTAATACATGCGAAACCAGGACTCGCAGAGCAAAAAAAGGATTGTTTAGCTTTACAACAGATGTTGTAAATGTGCGAAGAGAACCCAATTTTTTCCGAAAGAGTGACTCCCAAAATTGTGATTTCATCTACCCGTGCGATCCCCGCAATGGGCGTAGGGGTATCTAGAATTTTGGTTCGGGACGCCTTGTATATGTATGTATGTACCAGGAACAACATACTTTCCAGCAGATGCTGATCAAAGAGAGGAGCGACCTTTGACAGAGTTACAAGGTGTGAGTCGGTGTGACCAAGGAAAGATAAGTAGGATGGCAGATGATCTGCACGTGCTCTGTACATGAGGAGTGCCAGCTTGAGACAGACACGCTCACAGACAGGAGGCCATTGTAGTGAATGAAGAGCAGGTGTGATGTGGTCTCGGTACGAGAGTCGAAGACACAATCTTGCAGCCTAATGCAGTGTTTTGGTTAGAGGAAGCAGTACCATAGAGTATAGTGTTGCATACACACATACATCGGCCTACATTAATACGTTCATACAAACATACACACACGTACATAAATACATATATACATGCATACATATATAGAAAGTTTATCAAGCCTATTTGCATCATAGCCTACGACAAATACCTACGGACGGATGCAAGTCTTGTTGGTCAGGAGAACCCATCGACAGCAGCTGCTAAGTTATGCTGTGTCTGGAAGCCCTTTCCCCAAATGACACTCAGAGGAGTCGCTTATTTCCTTTTTATGTCCTTCAGCCTGGAATGAAGAAATCAACGGGGCCAGTGCATCGCAGGAGTCTTGCTGTTTAATCCCAGTTACTCTCAGACTTGTTGTCCTCGAGACCAAGGTCTTGGTCTCGAGTGCACTCGAGTTCGTTTTTAAAAGTGTTGGTCTTGGTCTTGAGACCAAAAGTCTTGGTCTTGGTCTTGAGGTTCAAAGTCTTGGTCTTGGTCTTGAGGTTCAAAGTCTTGGTCTTGGTTTTTCAAGACCAAGACCAAGACCGGCTGTCAATATGAACAGTTATTTAACAAAACTCAAGAATTTAAAAATTTATCAAGCCTATTTGCATCATAGCCTACGACAAATACCTACGGACGGATGCAAGTCTTGTTGGTCAGGAGAACCCATCGGCAGCAGCTGCTAAGTTATGCTGTGTCTGGAAGCCCTGTCGAGACTTTTCCTGAAGCCAGACGGTCTGATAAACCATGGGAGGATTTCAAAAAGGCTCACGATTTGTACATTTACATCCAGTGCTTGAAAAGCTACTGTGTGTGCCAGCGACTTCAGCACCTGTAGAACGTATTTTTTTCACATGGTGGAATTTTTATGAGGCCCCACAAGGCACGTCTTGATCAGAAAATTCTGAGCGAATTGCTTTTCTAAAATACAAAAGGCATTTGGAATAACATTTTGCATGAAGAACTTTTGTAAATACGAATTCGGAATTCTCTGCAGTCTGCATTTAAAGTTAATTTGCTTGAATAAAATAAAAGACTCACGCTTTCATTAAAATAGCGAATAGTCCGACTTGACAATTTTTTGTAAGGAAAAGAAGTCTTGGACTGAATGTGATTTGTTGGGTCTTGGTCTCGGTCTTGGTCTCGAGGTTGAAAGTCTTGGTCTTGGTCTCGAGGTTGAAAGTCTTGGTCTTGGTCTCGAGGTTCAAAGTCTTGGTCTTGGTCTCGAGGTTTAAGGTCTTGGTCTTGGTCTCGAGGTTTAAGGTCTTGGTCTTGGTCTTGAGGTTTAAGGTCTTGACAACAAGACTGCATGGTTACTCTGGTCTCAAATTGAATTGCTTGGTGACAGAGAGTATTTACTCACCACTTTTATTATACAAGCTAAGGTATGGTCGACAAACATCAACTTCAAGATGTTGTCATTTGTCAAACACTAGAAAAACAGAATGAACTTGTATACGGCCGTTTTCTTATTATTAAATTTTGACCCATCGGGTCTCGACCGGGAATCTCCAACGGTCGAGATCCGCTGCGGAAGATCTTTGTAATATACATGTATAGTATTTGTAAAGATCTTTAATCTGTTGATGCCTGTTGCATTATGATATCAGCTCTTGAGATTAAATTAGATTAGACTAGAAAATACTAGAATAAACTTTAGATTAGATAAAATCATAATTAGATTTCATTAAAGAAAATAAATTCAACCAGTTATGTACGGACTTCATCGAATAGCATTAACCGAACTGAATCGTCAGAGGTAAAAATGTGGAGTTTTTTTATCAAGTCCATACCCTTTAGGAAAAAATGAAATGACCATCTGAAAGTTAACAAGGAGTAATATAAATGGAAGTCCCCTCAGTTGTAGGCAAGTAAGCAAGTGAGCATCACTAGAGCGCCCGAGGGATGAATCAGAGTGGGTCGGGAGAGGCTCTGAATCGTTGAGTGATGCTTTTATAAATGTTCGATTACTCTATTTATTACAATTACAGATTTACAGTTACAATAAGACGTGTGTAGCGCTCAGAAATTTCGGAAATGTACATTACATCAAATAACTTTGTTGGCAAAATGGTGACTATATGTCGGATCCAGAGGTCACTCCTATATTGCATCGTCTTAGTTCAAATACAAGCACGTGGTCTGAATGGTCCTTAGATACGCCCTCCGTTCTTTACACTGGATTGAAGGCCTTTGAGGCGTTTGGAAGTTTCTGTTTAACGACGCTGTGTCATAACGAAGGTGATTGGTGTCGCCCTCCTCCTTTACACAGACATGAGACTGGCACCACCCGAGTGGCGCAAGGGATTGTGAGGTGGTATGGTTTCTTTCTAAGACAATGTGTCAAAACGAAGAGGATTGGCATCGCTCTCCTTTACTCCAGGCTTTGGACTATCACTACCAGAGTACTGTAGTGGCGCAAAGGGCTTGTTAGGTGGTGGTTCTGTTTTAAGATCAACAGATCAGCAATCATTTATCTAGACTCTTCGAATTTCTTGCTCGGGTCCTAGTTTATTTCTAGACCAGTGAACAACTGTCAGATGACTATTACAAGCGACTGACGCGTGTGTAATGTATCTGCTCAGAGGCGCACAGAGCCAGCTTTGGCTGACGCCCACAGCAGGATGCAGTCACACGATAATCGCTCGAAATCCGCCTTCTGCCCGACATTCAGCCGCACTCAAGAGCTGTTTACTGCGTGACAACGAAGGCGATATTGATTCACTTTTTCTAGATTGAGGTCGTAATCCTCCACCACACCCGTCACGCCCTACCCCACGATGGCCAGGCTAGTAGGCCAGCTGGACTAAAGAGTCTTTATTATTGGTATAGGCCTATTGGTACAGTTGTTTATTGACCAAACTGGCGCTGGCGTGCATTTGGGACCGCCTAGATTTCTTCCTATAAATTGCGACTATTCCTAGCTCGATTGCTTTTCTCGCGACGTGTAACAAGCAGAAGTTTCATAACCAGACGCAGAGTAATAATGTTGAGAGCGGCTGTTACCGTAGTTGCTCTTGTTGGCTTGATAGCCATCGTTACCAGTGATTCCAGTGAAGACGAAACAACATTCCAGGGGCCAAGTGGTCTTAAGGTCAAATGCTCTCGCAAGGGGGCCAAAATCACGGTCTACCGAAACATAGGCCTATCGAATGGCACGTCGACTGGAAAGATAACAGTTAGCTTCAACGAGCTAAGGGAGCTCAATGCAAACGGCGAAGATGTGAAAGGCCAGACCGGTGGTAAGGGCAACCACGTCTATTCAGCCTTCGAGAAGCAGGACTTTACCATCACTGGACCTTCAGACGTCGTTCTGGAAAACTCGAACCAGGTCAACGCATCCTGCTTGAAAGTTACGGCGAGTCTACAAGACATGCCTGGGGCTTCCTTCGCCGGACAAGTCTGCGCCGTCAAGGACAATGGAACGCTGTACCTCGGGGACGAGAACTCAACCGTGTCCGCTGGTCAACTCAAGTTCACGGTGAAGGTGAGCAACTGGATGTGGGCGACCGATGGAAAGTACCTCCAACTGACGATGAATATCAAGATACCGCCTGGACAAATAGTCACTGATGACAAAGAATCTTCTGGATCAGGAAAGAAACTTCCAAAGAGGTTACTCCTTGGAGGCGGAGCGGCTGCCAACTTCTCCACTCAGGTACCGCAATCGCTGATTCTATCGTCGTCATCGTCATCATCATCATTATCATCATCATTTTCGTCATCAGTATCATTATCATCATGATCATCGTCGTCGCCATCATCATCAATATCATCATCATACTTGTCATCATCACCTTTTTCTTTTCCGTGATCATCGTCATCATCATAACAGACTCAAGCTAAGCTACAGACTCATCAGGCTAATAGTAATTTTTTCCAAGTTGGCAGATTTAGCCCACCCCAAGCGAAACCCAAACTTGCGTTACAGGAATGAAGCAGCACTATGAGCATCACATTACTATAACATGCGCAGTATCATCATCATCGTCGTCGTCTTCATCATCATCGTCGTCGTCAGCGGAGGAGAAGAATCACATTAATATAAGGAATGTGATAAGAATCACATATGTTAATATAACATTAAGAAACAACACGAAGAGTATTCCACTAATGTAACATACGAAGATCATTCACATTCAGCCTGATCAATAAAGCATGCGAAGAGCATCACACGAATCTAACACATAAGAAGATCACATCAGTACAACACAAGAAGAGGATCACAAATTGTTATCAAGCACGTTTATTAAGAGAATCGCAATGAAATATTATAAAGTAATGTAATGTGATCCCAGATTTATATAGCTCCTCGTCAAGAGAAACCAATCAGAGGCGGAAAACCAGGATCGAATAAACTGATTTTCAAGCATTTACGTAATAGAGGCAAAGAAAAACCAAGGAGTTCGCCTTGGAAACTTATTCCAGAAAGTAAGTAAGTAAGTAAGTACGTATGTACTTTAATGATCCGCCTGCAAACGCACAGCGGCTAACAAACATGTTATACAATTAGCATGTGCATGAAACATAAAAGAATGGTAACTAACGTCTACGAAACATCAGCCAGACCCAGAAGGGCATGTTCATAAGTAGAGCATTCGCAAAATAAAGTTCTTCCTTGTCAGCGCATCGGCTCTACGGATCTCACGGTTATGCGATCGGGGTCGGAGTGAATAGATACAAGATTTAACGGGAGGGAGTAGCCCGTTGAGGGTATGACTGGGAGTGCGGAGTACGGCAGAGAAAAGAGCGGTATCGGCTCTATCACAAAGAACATCGAAAGGACCAAAGCCAGCAGGCAGGAAGTTGAGCCGGACCAGTTTTCTGGTAAACGCACACAGGCGGGAGCGCTGCCCAGCATTAACAAATCCCCACCAGGCAGGCGAGGCATAGAGTAAGCGGGCAAGCGTTGCAGCACGGACAACGTCATGGAGGCGCTACACCGTGAGACCATGGTCAATGAGGCAGCGGACAGCGTAGAGGGATTGATTCGCCTTTATACAGATGCGCTCAATATGGGAGCTAAAGCCAAGGCGGTCGGTCAAAGACACCCCCCCCAAAAAAAACAGCCTCCCGAACCCTGATTATGCCAGGAACGGAGGAGGGAGTGAACCAAGCTGGAATTTGGGCGCTTTATGACCATTTCATTTGACTTGCTGCAATTAAGTTTTAAATTGCTAGAGGCGGCCCATTAAGCGACATTGTCAAGCTCAGAAGAAGTCGTAGAAATTGCAGACGCTGCATGGAATGAGCAGATAACAGTTATCTGCATATTTCAGCAGACGATTCATTGGAAATAAGGTTTTAAGACCTTTTATTGCCGCAAGGAAATTTAACGGCCCTAAGCCAGAGCCCTGGATTATACTAGCGTTTATTTTGAAGTATAAGGAGACTTGCCCGAGGAACTTAGTACAGTGTTGGCGGTCATGCAGAAGGGCTAGAATCCAATTATATAAAACGTCAGGTAGCGAGAGGAGGGCAAGCTGCTCAGCTAAGTGGGAGTGCCTTACCGTATCGAAGGCACGGGAAAAATCAAGAGACAAAAGACGAACATAGGGCTCGTCTTGCAACATGTCCAGAAGGTTATGCGTGAGAGCTATTAAGGCAGATGTGGTTGAGCCAGTGGGCCATGAAGGCGTACTGGTCACTGAAGTCTTGGTTTTCCTCAGGGTTACGGAGTATGGGATAAAAGTAATATCGCACAACATACTTTTCCACTATGCGACAGAGGACTGGGGTTATTGAGATTGGCCTATAGTCAGCTTCAGATTGCGGATGCGATACTTTGGGGGATAGGAGTAATGCAACTAGAACGCCACTGGGGAGGAACATAAGAAGAGCACTGAAATAAGAAAGCAATGGGAGTGGAAAGAAGATGTGCCATAGTCGACAATAGCCAAGAGGGAATATCGTCGGGACCCACGGATGAACCACGAATGGAGTCTAGCGCCCTACACACCTGGCACTCCGTTATTAACACAGGGTTAGCAAAGTTAACAGTCAACTTATGGTGAGGCTCACTATAGCCAGTGTCAGTCGAGATAGTCTGATAGTGTGTATTCAGAGAGTCACATGATATGCCTCCAGCAGCAGCCGAGCGAGCATCTTCCGAGCCTCTGAGCCTCTTTACCTCGTCCCAAAGCCGCTTTGAGCCACGCTCAAGACCTTCGAAGGAGGACGTGTTGTGTTTGACGATGTACTTATTTATCCTGGCAGCAAGGGCTGCAGCCGCCACCCCACGGCGACGTCGGTGAAGTGAGTTTCTTCTGCGCAGCAGGAACTTTAGGTATGGGGTCATGTAAGCTGGTTCACTGCGCTTGGTGGTTATCTTTCGAAATGGGATGAATCGATTTAGCGCATCCTCAACGAAAGCGTAGAAGTCGGCGCAGACTGGCATCTGGTGATGAAGTGCCACGATTGCTCTGAGAGGAAAGCATGAAGAGCAGAGATGTTACTAGGCGTTCGCAGGCGGTAGACACGGACCTCGCGGTCAGCAGCAGCCGGCTGTTTCGGCCCGCCACCAGAGGTGGCCAGGACAGCAGAATGTTTTGTTTTGATTGAAGACTGGAGGGCGGAGCAAGTTTTGAACATAGGCAACGACGTGTAGAGGTGGTCAAGGGAGTGTCCCATGTGGGTAGGACCTGCGAAAGCAGCGCGAAGGCCCATCGACAGCAGAACATCATTGGGGAGCTGATTAAAGTCACCCCTAAGATGACGAGGTGGTTATACTGGAGAGCGAGAAACTCATCAAGCGTCGTCTCAAGGCCCGAGATAAGCAATGAAACTTGATAGGTGGGTTTAGGTGGATGGTACAGGCCACCAATGCAGTACTGTTGATTATTGAATTCAACTTTAATCCATAGTAGTTCCAGTTCAGTACTGTAAGGTGTTTCAGGTGTAAATATTGATGAGCGCAGGGTATAACGGCAGAAGATGTCTACACCTCCGCCCCGTCGCACTGGCCGATCGCGTCGATAGAGGTCGTATCCAGGAATCCGGAAAAGAGAATCATCTAGTTCCGGCTTTAGCCAACTCTCAACGACGATTGCCAAGTCAGGGTTGAAGGAGGCTAGATCGGCACCAAGCTGGTCAATAGCATGGGGCTTTGCCAGACTTGTAGGGTTGATCAGATATATAGAGGGGTGGGTACACGAGCTCACCGACGGAAACGTAGAAGGAGCTGACACACTCATGGAGCAGGGGGAAAGTTGGTCCGATCACAGCGAAGTTTCTGTTCTGCGCTGTGGATGTTCTGGCTGGGGAACAACCAGGTCACCATGTGCAGCCGAGCAATGAAATCCACAGCCAGGAATCGATGAGATCAATAGGACATCAAAGGATCCCATAACCCCCATTAATGCAACAAGCGCTTCCAAAATGATGGGCGGATGAAACGCATCGATTGTGACTTAACTGTAGACTTAGGCGGGTCTATGGATAGTTCTACATTTGCAGAGTCACAGCAAGTAATGTAAATCCGATCACCTGAGCAGTGATCGCAGACGAGGCGTGACAGAAGCTGCATACAGCTACTGCTGAAGCTGAAGCGCTTTGTTCCACGCTTCGCTCTGTAATATAGCTGTCACTGTTACAGCAGGTCTTGTTGGCTAAGGTTCTGGACAGCAAAGCGAAATGTAAGTGTGGAATGTTAAACCCCCTTAAGTCGCCCTTTGCTCCACTTCTTAAGAATTCCAAGATCTACGTTTTGTGAAGTCTGCAAACAAGATCTTCAGTTTAACTCGCAGACTTTCGACAAGACAGACAAGACAGACAGAGACTGGCAGGCAGGCAGACAGACAGACAGACAGACAGACAGACACACCGATGATCCAATTAAACGAAGGCAGGCAGATAGGCAGGCAGGCAGAAAGAGAGACAAACCAACAAAGTGACAAATGGTATTCAGGCAGAGGCAGGCAGGCAGGCAGGCAGGCAGGCAGGCAGGCAGGCAGGCAGGCAGGCAGGCAGGCAGGCAGGCAGGCAGGCAGGTTGGCAGGCAGACTGTCTGTCTGTCTGTCTGTCTGTCTGTGCGTATATTTATTATGCTCTTGGTGTCACAAGACGACAAGGCGCCATTTATAAGTCGCCCTGGAATCGGAGGCAAACACTTGTCAGTGGGCGTAACGCCGTAAGCTATCATGAGGGATTGATGCGTGACTCGCCTATTTACCTGGTCCGGAATTCATACCTGTTGCAGTATACAGAGGGATTCGTACCTGTCGCAGAGTATATAGAGGGATTCTTACCTGTCGAATGCATGGGCGTTCGCAGGATTTTTTTAGGGGGCGCACATTTTTTTAGGAGGGAGCAAAAAATTTGGGGGTGGGGAGGGAGCAGGTCTGTAGTGGTAAAATTAGAGGTGAGTACACGCTACCGGTTAGTTTTCCGAAACAAATTACAGGTGAGTATACGCCAGTCTTGTTGTCCTCGAGACCAAGGTCTTGGTCTCGAGTGCACTCGAGTTCGTTTTTAAAAGTCTTGGTCTTGGTCTTGAGGTTCAAGGTCTTGGTCTTGGTCTTGAGGTTCAAGGTCTTGGTCTTGGTCTTGGTCTTGAGGTTCAAGGTCTTGGTCTTGGTCTCGCAAGACCAAGACCAAGACCGGCTGTCAATATGGACAGTCATTTAACAGAACTCAAGAATTCTGTATCAAGCCTGCTTGCATCATACAGCCAATATCTATGGACGGATACAAGTCATGTTGGTCAGGAAAACCCATTGGCAGCAGCAACAGTTATTCGTATCAGACGGTATGATAAACCATGGGAAGATTTCAAAAGGACTCACTATCTGTACATTTACATCCAGTGCTTGAAAAGCTACTCTGTGTGTGTCAGCGACTTCAGCACCTGTAGAACGTATTTTTTCACATGGCGGAATTTTTATGAGGCCCACCAGGCACGTCTTGGTCAGAAAATTCTGAGCGAATTGTTTTTTTTATAAAATACAAAAGGCATTTGGTATAAGAGTTTGCATGAAGGACTTTTGAATACAAATTCGGATTTCTCTGCAGTTTGCATTTAAAGTTAATTTGCTTGAATAAAATAAAAGACTCATGTTTTCATTAAAATAGCGAATCTTCCGACTTGACAATTTTAGAAGTCTTGACCTGATTTCGATTTTTTTGGGTCTTGGTCTTGGTCTTGGTCTTGAAGTTCAAGGTCTTGGTCTTGGTCTTGGTCTCGAGGTTCAAAGTCTTGGTCTTGGTCTTGGTCTCGAGGTTCAAGGTCTTGGTCTTGGTCTTGAGGTTCAAGGTCTTGGTCTTGGTCTTGGTCTTGAGGTTTAAGGTCTTGACAACAAGACTGGTATACGCTACAGTATTTTGTGAGTATACACTACAGTATTTTAATATAAATAAAAATAAATATTTTGTGAGGTGAGTATACGATCCCTAGAAGTAAAGTATACGCTGTATACCCGCGTATACCCTCGACTACAGCCCTGGGAGGGAGGAAATTACGCTTTTTGCACAGAAAAATTTTGCATAGAAAAAAAGTAAGATAAATGATGATAAAGGACGTTACCCAAATAATTAAGCGTTTCTTCGCATTGAAAATCGTATTGGGACTGTTGTAATAATCATAATAGTCAATAGATTTTATTTTTATAAAATATTTGCAAAATCCAGTGGGCGCAAAGGCCCCCTTGCACCCCCCTCCGGACGCCCATGGTCGTGTGGTATACAGAGGGTAGTGGTACAAACAACAGTTCGCCTATTCCTAACTAGACACGTTCATTCTACAATTTACAAGCCAACAACAAAGTTACATTACCATTACATCACAATTACGCTACCTCTACCTCATTGTAACATCAATATTACATCATAATTACGTTACAGTTACACTATCATAACATCGATATTGCATCACAATTACGTTACAATTACATCATAGCATTAATATTACATCACAATTGCATCATCATAACATCAATATTACATCACAATTACGTTACAATTACTCTATTGCAACATCAATATTACGTTACAATTACATCATCGTAACATCACTGATTCACTATTACATCACCGTTACATTTAGAATTACACTGTATTGCATTGCATTACACTGTGTTAATTATAATCATAATCTTTGTTTATTGATTGAAACTGACAAGTACACATTAAGATTACATGATGTAGTAGTAACAGACGATAACAATTTTAACAAGAGTCGAATTCAACTGTAAGGCATCCTGAAAGGCGCCCATCTGTCCAACCGCTCATTTTACCATCGCCATCTAGGGAATGGAAGGCTGAGTCTTCTTTGTGGGGCTAACGGGTATCGAACTTGCGTCCTTCTGATTTTCATGCCAGCGTGTTATGAATCAACCATCTCTCATCTTCCTGTGTTACATTGCAAATTGACTCTTGTATAGGAACAGGCTGGTTAGAAACAAATTAAAAATTCAATTAATTTAAATTGCATTACATTACATACTTAACAATAAGTAGTACTCTACATGACATTACATTACATTAAACCTCACAGTACTTCACATCAATTTACATGACATAACTTTACAATAGAGTGCATTGCTTTGCATTACACTCACATCGCATTGCATTGTAAACGTGGCATTACTTTACTTTACGTTATGTTAAGTTCAGTTCAGTAAAGTTAAGCAGCCTAGCATTTCACTAGAATAAATTGCACCACATCAAGTTACATTACACTCACTTAATGATTTTACATTATATTACATCATGAAGAACAAACAATGCTCCTGTATGGATGAAAATGCCATAAGTTTACATTTCCTTTCATCACATTACATTACAAACAATAAATGATGTAAATGGAAGTGCCATAATTTTCGCATGCGGATTTCTTAATTGTCTTTTTTATTGATGTTCAGGTAAAATTGGACGGTAGTACGTGGAGTTCAATGCCATCCGGCTACCCGGTGTTCGAGAACAAGGGAGCCAACAACTACGTCACCATTCGCATACCGAGTTTCAACACTTCTGGCGA
Organism: Allolobophora icterica; assembly: GCA_963556255.1. Taxonomy (NCBI): domain Eukaryota; kingdom Metazoa; phylum Annelida; class Clitellata; order Crassiclitellata; family Lumbricidae; genus Allolobophora; species Allolobophora icterica. The sequence goes on from OY744603.1 coordinate 62,388,343, forward strand.
ATATGACCCCTCGATTGAACCTGGATCCTCTCCCGAATCCACCTCCGGATCAAAGGGATCCTTTACTCTTCAGTCGTCCAATCTGCTCGGGATCCTTGGTTTCCTAATGGCGTTAGTTATGCATCTGTAAAGAAGACTGCCTGTGGCCTGTTCGACAGACAATTCTACATCCATTGGGGACCAAGAACACATTTTTATATGCTGTGGGTTTAAAAACTGCAGGCAAATTAACAGTAATCTCTGGTAGCTTCAGACACTAGATGTGGCAATGACGCTCGTGGGCATTAAATGTCTGGTGTCAAAAGCACATGTAATGTGGCCTGCTGATATATTCATATGTGGATGTATATATGTATGTATGTATGCATGATTGTATGTATGTATGTATGTATGCGTGAGTGTATGTAGCCAAGCATTTATATCACAGTTTGTCTGACTATCAGCACAAGACCACGCCTTAGCTACATGGATATAGGCCACAGTGAGTGTGATTTATCACCAGATATTTGTGTCTATGAGCCTTCTGGCTGCGTTTATATATCCTGGCCCGTACAGTGATATTAAGAATCGTACAATCGAGCAGCTTCCAGATTCTGCGGGAGAGCTTGCGAGCAGTGTCGGGATATACAATTCGGGTTAAATTTAATTCAGGGATTCAATCCTAACATCAAAGAAAGTTTAAACTGTTGGGGAATGGTTAAGAGTAATCTCAATTATTCAGCAGACCTGTCAAGCAACTGTGCACGCCTATGTTTACTTTATCTATAGTGAAGTTACTTCACTATATAAAAACTATACTTCACTGAAGTATAGTTTTTATACTTGAACAATAAGAATTGTATTTTAAATGCCAGTAATTGTCTGACGTTTTTATATTGGCATGTTGTGATGTGATGTAATAAATTGATTTATATAGCTCCCATTCAAAAGAAGTCGTTTTCATCAAAGTCTAAGTTGCAGTGACACCGATTTGGTTATCGAGCGAGCAACTGACCAACTGGAAACAGACTTACGCAACGTAATATTTTTGATTGGTAAATAATAATTGTGAGTCTGACTATTTTCACTAATAAAATTGCCGGTTATTTGTTCATTTGTTTCGAAATTGAAGTTTTGACTCTTTGCCGAAACACACACACACACCTACACACACCTACACACCTACACACACACACACACACACACACACACACACACACACACACACACACACACACACACACACACACAAACATACACACGAGCAGAAAGGCAACTAAGTACACCGAGGTTTACGATATAGATTAAACAGACGCAAACATACAGAGAATGGTACCACTGGCGTATTTAGGGGGCGGCTTTACGGGTTCAACCCCCAAAAAGCACTTAACTTTTCAAAACTGACCCCGTACTCTGCGACCATGTCCAATGGAACCACTCCGAAATTGAAAACCCCCGAAATTGTTTCCTGGCTACGCCTTCGACTAGTATAGAGTTAAGCCGTCTAATCTGACAAGGAATGACGGATGTGATCGTCTGTTTGCTTTGTGGGAAATTCGTGATCGTGGTTAAGCCATGCGTATCAACATACCCAGCCTCTTAACCCTGTCACTGAACACGTTTGCCTACCCTCTCCTTCTTATTACCAATTGACCTCGATATAAAAACCTACTCCATACGAGCCCGTGTTATTACCCCCACTCCGTTTGTACTAATCTCTGTAGGACTTGTAGGCTAACAATGGGGACTCTGTGTAAGTGAATCTGTCAATACGTTCCATACACGACTATCACTTTAAAGGCGAGGCAGTCTTCTCGACAGAGCGCTGGATCAGTAATCTCCTGAGGGGGCTTACCCGGGGTCCTTGGCTTACCATAAGCCATGTCTGGATGTAGGCCGCCAAGTTATGCACAACCATTTCATTCGCCCACCTATAAACCCCGTTTATGACAATACTGTCACGCATGGATGATTGTTGTCCTTTTCATCGTAAATCCAACCGTGAACGAGTATTCATATTCATTGTGAGTGGCTAAATTTCGAAAAAACAAAAAGGCTGACTGGTGCATAAACAAGCTCCATAACTTTTTATGCCGTTATTATTATTATTATTATTATTATTATTATTATTATTATTATTATTATTATTATTATTATTATTATTATTATTATTATTATTATTATTATTATTATTATTATTATTATTATTTCTACTACTATTATTATTGCTAGTGTTATTATTATTAGGCCCTATTATGATGATGATTATTCTTCTTATTATTATTACTATTATTATTATTATTACTACTACTACTACTACTACTACTACTACTACTACTACTACTACTACTACTACTACTACTACTACTACTACTACTACTACTACTACTACTACTACTACTACTACTACTACTACTACTACTACTACTACTACCACTACTACTACCACTACTACTACTACTACTACTACTACTACTACTACTACTACTACTACTACTGCTGCTGCTGCTGCTACTACTACTACTAGTACTACTAGTACTATCACTATTACTATTATTACTATTATTATTACTAGTACTATTATTATTATGGTAATATTATTGCAAGATCTTTCTTCTAGTTATACGGAAGCTCAACCATATTATTGACATATATAATTATAGCGAGGCATCTGTTCGATGTTCCTAATGTTCGGTGAAGAGTTAACGACATCTCTATCGACCTATTGCATTTGTCTGTAAAGCTTTGTTTTCTTCGTCTTTGGTCATGCACAGGTGCTGCATGCTACACACCTGCACGTCTCTGTGTTTGTCTGTCTGGCCGTCGATCTCTATGTTTGCTTGTCTCTGTCCTGTCAGTCTTCTGCCTGCCTGCTGTTGGTGTGTCCGTCTGTGTCTGTCTGCATATATACGCCTGCGTTTTGCCCGCGTGTGTATCTGTTAGTGTGTTTGTCTGTCTGTATCTATCTGTCTGTGTGTGTCTATCTATTTGTCTCTCTGTATGTGTATTTGCCCGTAAGCTGTCGGTGTGTCTATCTCTCTGTGTGGCTGTTTGTCTGTTCTGCTGACGGTGTGTGTCTATCTATGTGCCGTTTATGTCTTTACATTATTACATGTATACGACCTACGCCAACACGAATGCCGGGCGTTAAGTTTCTGAGCAAATAGTTGACTAAAAACAACTAAAATTGTTATACTCAGTCAGGCGAACAGGTTTTATTGAAATTTTACAATGAGTCATTTTCGTCACGCTTCAGCGAACGCGCTGACGTATTTTATCTCTTGGTTGGTTTCGTGCAACTGGTAGATTCACAGTTGTCTTCGGCAGGGTTACGAAAACATACAGACGACCAGACGACGATTTTTCTAGCGCCATGTTGCAAGTAGCAGTCCGGGCCATGGCCATTTTTGGTCTGTTTGCGGCACTTGCAGAAGCCCAGGTGGCTGATGAAACGACGATAACACCAACAGGAGGACTTAATGCCTATGTGAAGAAAAGAGGAGCGGAGATCCGTTTCTACAGAAGTCTCGGCTCCGGCGGAAAGATGGGTCAGATAACAGTCAAATTCTCGGAGATGCGAGAGGTGGATGCCAATGGTATAGGAGGGTCCGGAATGCGCAAATTCAACAACTTCAACAACCAAGACTTTAACGTCTCCGGACAGTCCGATGTCACGCTGCCAAACTCTGTGGGTGGAGTGACGGCAAAGGCCATCACTTTGGACACCACTTTATCAGATGGCGGCGCGCATCTAACGCTTCAAGTCTACGTCATCAAGACCGGTGGAAACCTGACACTGGGTGACGAGTCTTCGACAGTTTCCGAGGGGCAGCTCAAGTTCACGGTCGAGGTCCGCAACTGGACATGGAGTACAAATGGAACTTACATCGATTTCGACATCAATGTTCAGATTCCTCCCGGAAAACAGGTGAAGGAAGAAAATGACACGTCAACGGACAAGAAACACCCGAAGAGATTTTCATTTGGCGGAGGAGCCACTGCCAATTTCTCCACGAAGGTAGGCCTATTTATAGGCTGCGTTTGTTTCATTGGCAAATCGCAAATTGTCTTCTCGTAATCGCAATCTCGACGTTTCTAAAGCCAAGCTCAAGGCACCAGCTTATTCACGATCGCAACGTCATGTCAGAGCAGTGTGATTCTCGTTAACGGCAACGAAAATGTTCGTTAACGAAAATAAAATGATTTCGTAAGCGATAACTGTAACCTTGACTAAAAACTATCATTACCTATAACCAGAACGAAAATAACACTAACGAAAATTCATCGTTATTTTCACTACAAGAAAATAAAAGTGCAATATTGAGAAACACGAGAACGTGAAAGTACGCTACAATTAATAACTTATGTTTGCCCCGATCTTTAGATCTGTGAACTAACCCAGTAGTAGTAGCGCATTTAATTTAATTTGATTATTTTGTAAACGTTTCTATAGCGGTGCGACCCAAGTCGCTAGCGCAAATTCGTAAAATTAGTAGTCCTAGTAATTTTGTAGTAAAAATGTCTCTAAAGATCTCTCGCTTAGCCTTATTGTTACTAAGTAGGCCTACTAACCTCGACTCGTGCTGTTCTATTTCACCCTCCGACGTGGTTAGACTGCAGTCTTAACATGGCTCATCACATTTCTTCCGTTGCCAGAGCTACTTCCACCTTCGACAAGTGAAACGATGCCTAAATGAAATTTGCCTCCGTATTGTTGTTCAAGCCCTCGTCATCTCTCGCCTTGACTACTGCAACTCTGTCCCATCCGGTCTTCCCTCATCGACACTACCAGTGATGGGCAATAGTTAACTAAAAAGTTGCTAACTTTTAGCTTAACTAAAAGTTTTTAGTTAAGGAAGAAGTTTAACAAAAAAAATAGTTTAGTTAAAACCATAGTTTAACTAAAAAAAATTTAGTTGCTAACTAAAAAGTTTAACTAAAAAAATCAGCAAAATGCAACTATTTTTCCACAGTGAACATTGAACACTGTCAGCAAAAAAACATCTTAACACATCATGGTTTTAGTATTAACAGCCTGTGTTTTCAAGTTCATACATTACTTACAGTAGGCCTACACATGTAACTGTATGCCAGAACAGTACAAATTGCATAGTTTGAAGGTGAAATTGTCATTGACGCTTTGCATTATTACAGTCACTTAACGTCTTTAATAATTGTGAATATGTTTGTCGTTAAAAGTTGGAAAGAAGTTGGATAAAGTTTAACTACTTTTTTTAGTTTAGTTAACTAATTTCCAAAATCAGTTGCCAACTTTAGTTAAACTATTTTTTTAGTTGGAAAATAGTTTTAGTTTAACTAAAAAATAGTTTAGTGCCCATCACTGGACACTACAACCTCTATCATCTGTTCTCCACACTGCCGCTCGTCTAGTAAAAGGTCTTGGTCCTAGAGATCATATAGCACCATCCCTGAAACAGCTACACTGGCTTCCCATCCGTGCCCGTATCGCCTTCAAAATCTCCCTCCTCATGTACCATATCCACTCTAGAACCTCTCCCTCGTACATCACACCAGAGGCGTAGATAGGGGGAGCAGAGGGAGCGGCCGCTCCCCCTGAGACCATTTTCCAAGATGTGGGGCCTTTTTCACAATTAAATTTATTTATTCCAATCGTTCGAAATTTATTCAATCCAATCGTTCGAACGACATAAGAAATATGTTACATTGTCCTTAAACGGTAAACCTCTTTCAATCCTTTCGCAAATATATGTAGTATATAGGGCCTAATGTATTTACTAATTGTATTTGTATACTGGTATATACATTATGCGTACAAAACATTTGGTTACAAGGTAAGTAATTTTAGCTTAAAATTATTTCTTTCGATAGTCTGAACACTGAGTTATCCAAAATGCCGAATTCACAGTTAGTTTAGTTAGGGCCTAGCCTATCGTTTCACAGAAAGTCTACAACCGGAAGTTTGTTCACTTTATTTATCTTAACATCGTCTCGTTCGTCTGCTTTTTTTATAACAAAATAAAACATTAAGCTAATTGAAAAGCAAATACCGTACTGTGATCTGGAAACTGAATGCTGGCAGTTTACCTCGTATTTCAATATTAAAAGAAGAACAATGTAATCGTATAGAATCTGTCGCGTTGACTCTAAAAGGACTTTGCGATAGCAGATGGGCATCCAGGATATCAGCAGTAGATGCACTCCAGAATTTACCAGCATTAATAGTTACCCTGTAATGCAGTGCTTCCCAACCTTTTTTCAAACACGGCACACTTTCTAAAAACCATTCACGAGACGGAACACTGCATTTATGGTACTTATTATAGATATATGGGTGCTCGGTGGTGTAGTGGTTAGCGCGCAAATCGACTGTCAATGGAGAGGTCGGGGGTTCAAATTCTCGCCAGGGCAAAATTTGGTTACAGAATTCTGTTCCACTTGCACCCCTAGTCAACTCAGCTATGATGAGTACACTGACCGTACACTGTCAGTGGGAGGATGAGATGGCGAGGGAGGCTTAGAAAATGAAATCGCTAACACTTCATGCCCATGGCTGCCTCAAGGCTAGCCTAAGGTACTGATAATCAGGAATTATGTCGACGTCAATACCGATAATCAGGAATTGTCAACCGTTCTTTCAAAAACCAGTATAACCGGAACAAATTAATTAAAAGCAGTCTACAAACCAGAATGAAAAACTATGGCTAATGGGACGGTTGACTTTGCAAAGAATGTGATCAGACGTTTTAAATTATAATAATTTACTCAGTCATAATATGCGCTAGGCTATAAATTGGTGGAGTCCAGTACAATTTCTTACCAGACTGATTTAGCTGTATGTGAGCAGGGGTCTACACCTGTGATGCAGTGCATGTTTTAACTAGTGGGACACGGGGGATAGGGCTCAATTGTATCAATACGAGCTTGAACAGCGGTTGACAAGCACACTCGTAAGTCATTTCAGCTGACTGTAAACACCCCCTGTGTTTCGTTTTGATTTGTGTCATTCCCGAAAATGCCTTTTCACATAGGTAAGTAGTGGAGAAGGGCAGCAGTTTGCCGACAGCTTTGGCACCTAACAAGGCGTATTCTTTCTCTATCATAATCCAGAAGTTTTGTTAATTCATTTCTGCGAACTTAGGTAGCAGTGTTCTGTCAGCAGCAATGTCAATCAGCTGTTCCTTTTCCGCAAAAGGAAACATTTAAACTTGGAAAATTATATTGTAACTTGCCTTCCAAATCTGATAAATGCTCAATAACAATGTCATATATACATAACACAGCTGCACCTGGATCAACTTCAACTGCGCGATGAAACATAGATTGAATTTGAAAATACGATGATGCGATGATGAGTAATAATGAAGCTTACTAACGATGATGTCATAGACATAGAGTAAAGAAGTAACTTAGTTCATCGAATAGTTAATAGCAACACACAGTGGTCTATATGCAGACTCACATACAGGAGCGTCTATCCTCCCCGAAGTCATTGGAGCAACTTCCCCTCCCATCCCTCCTCTTCCCCCTTCCCCTTCCTTCCCCTGCCCCCCCCCAATAATGATGGCACATACACTGACAGATCCCCTCCCTATTTTTTGGATGGAGCAGTTGCTCCAAGGTTTCTATGGTGTAGAGTGGGGCATATTTTAACGGATTTGGACTACTGGGACAAAGATGGCCACGACAATGCATTTTAGAGCATTTGCTGCGAACTAGTTCCTGTTTTAGCCATTTTACCTGGGACAAAACTACTGGAACAAATCTTAAAACTACTGGGACATTTGTCCCACTAGTTATATAGTTAAAATATGCACTGCTCACAGGTGTAGACCCCTGCTCACATACAGCTATATCAGTCTGGTAAGAAATTATACTGGACTCCTCCAGTTTATGAGCGTGGGATAGCGCATATTATGACTGAGTAAATTGTTATAATTAAAAACGTCTGATTTCAGACATTCGGCCACGGCACACTTCTATCGCGCTCGCGGCACACTTGTATGCCGCGGCACATAGGTTGGGAAGCACTGCCAGTGTAATGAATCGATCGTGGATGGTGGGATTAAAAACTACACACTAAACAATTGCTACGTTGATACGTTCGAATTCTTAGTTCTTCTAATATTGTAACGAATTGTTACAAGCCTTAAGTATATTACTTTCACTAAGATTGCGTAGTCAATGTCATTCGCTAGAGGCCACTGTGGTAGTGCAGTACAGTGCAGGCAGCTGTAGCGCTGTGGCATGCGAGTCAACCAATGGGAAGACGTCACGTAGGCCGTGCTGGTTCGTGATTGGCTAGAGGTGATCACGTGCGAACTTTTGCGCCATTTTGTGTGGCCTGTATGCAGTTTCAGCCTAGACGTGAACGAAGAAGGAAGGAATCGGTGTCCTTAGAGCTAAGTTGAGCGTGAAATGGTCTTAACTGCGCAATAAGGGATTTTACGATTAAAACGATAGGAATTGTCGAAACTTGGGGACAATATTTCTTCGTAACTACATCCGAGAGGATCGGGCGTCGAATTTATCGACGGGCGTTCGATGTTTCTTCGAATTTGGGCAACGAAACTCCAGTGACCTTGGATAACCTTGATGTGGATTGATATTTACTGGATTTGACCGGAATCGCAAATATTGGCAATTGGGAAGAATATCTATATCTTGGAAGTTCAGGGAGTACAACCCCTTATTCTTTTGAGTCGTATATTGAAATCTCCAGCGATACTTAGATAGATTAGATATGTTGTGAAGCGATAAGGCGATAGGTTAAGTTCATGTGCTATATAAATGTACACGTTAACTTAGTCAGGAAACATACAGCGATAGATAGGCCCTAAGTCGATAGTTTAGATTCACTTGTGCTATATAAATGTAAATGAACATATGGCGATAGTATAAGTCGATAATTTCATTTCTGTTCAATAAATAATTATAATGGAAGAAGAGATTTTATCTGAACACGAAACTAGCCAAATAGGTGTCATTTTGGAAAGGGTGGTAGAAACCCAGGAAAAGATTGTAGAGCGCCAGACAAATCAAGACTCGATACTAGGGGCATTTGTAGAGCGCCAGTCGACTCAAGAATCTGTATTAAGTACATTTATAGAGCGCCTGACAAATCAGGAAACTTATGAGTTCATTATTCGAATCTCAACAGACCTTCATGGAAACTCAACAAGTATTTGCAGAGCGCCAGGCTAATAGGGAGATTGGTCTTCAGGCATTTATGGAGCGCCTGTTGTCAGATAGGGTCCCTGAGAGAAGAGAGCAGAAGAAAGAAATTGAGTCTGTTGTGAGAGCGCCGAACCCTAGTGAGGGCTTGATACTAAGCCCTGCTGCGCCAGCAACGGAAGCCGCGGACATGCCACTCGTCATCCATGGTAGAAGAATGCCTCAGGGACCTAGTATAATGCAACCGGACGTGAAGCCTCGCTCTCGGCCTAGTAAGAAAAGGCGACAGCGGTTGCAGCAGATAGAGAGAAGAGAACAGGCCCACAGCGCCAGCAAGCTGGGTTCAAAACCAGGGCTTGTATACTCTTCAGATGTTCTCTCACAACAGCGCGGGCACTCGCAAGAGCGGGACGAGCACGCTACAATATTCTGAGGAAAAAGTGCTAAAGAAGGCTTTCAGTTGATCTACATATTTACAGAGAAGTAGCATTAATTTGGTAACAGCTTCTCATTTGATTCAACTATTCGAAAACGATATGATAAACATACGAAATGAATTTGATTCTGAGTTTGAACGGATTGAGAATGAAGCAACTGAGCTGGCTCAAAATGTGATATTACTACTGACTATAAGCAACAAGAGTTCGGAAAAGAAAGAGATTCCACGAGGAAATGGCAGTAGATGATGGAATATCTGATTCCAAGGAAAAATCATGGTTGAAACCTATATAGTGTCACTAGATTGTGTCATAAATAACACAACTAGAAGATTTTAGCATTTTACAAATGTGGCGTCCATATTTAGTTGTTTAGATTCAAAGCATTTTAGCATTGCGAATGCCGATAATGTGACCAAATTAGAATCTTTGGCAGACTTGTACTCGGATGTCATCGAAAGTCTAAGTGAAATTGTGCAAAAGCGTTTTACATTTAAAGACATGTAGGGGCCTAAAAGGAAGTAATCAGTATTAATAAGGAAAATTCCAGTGTCGAAGAAGTGATCATCAATAAAGTACTACAATTCATGATCGCCAATGACGTATTATGTTCCATTCATCCTAGCCTGTAGGCCTACACATTGTACCGTATTTTTCTGACCTTGCCAATAAACAGCGCCTGTGCGGAACGATATTTCAACCGACTCAAACTCATAAAATCGTAGGCCTACGTACGTTCTACAATGGGCGAGGGCAGATTGTCTGGCTTAGCCTTGAGTATACGATCGATAGACAATTCGCTATGTGAAGTGGATTATAACGAAGTAATCATATAATCGATAACTTTGCTAAAACGAAGCCTAGACGAAAAAGGCTGTTGTAATTGGTTTGTGTTTCTACTGTTATGTTGTAGGCCTACCCTACTATACTAATAATACTATTACTCATTTACTATACCTATTGCTTTTGCCATCATAATGAATGTAATTAATTGAAATTATTTCTTTTGGTAAATTGGGCCTTTCTATGTGCTCGCTCCCCCTGGTGTTAAAACCTGGCTACGCCACTGCATGACACCCATGGTCTCGCCATGTTCTGCTTCGAATTCCAGAGGACTCCGATCGGCCATTACATCGCACCAACCGGAAGCTTGGTAGTCGACACTTCGCGGTCTCAGGACCCATAGAATGAAACAGTCTTCCAACTACAGTCCGTCAATGTACAATTGTAGCCTACATCTATTGTTCAATTTAAATCAAAATTAAAAACTCATCTATTCACATAATACTGGGGATTGGCGCCTCGTCGGCTGCCGAGCTAGATTTCACTTATTTACAATTATTCCGGTAACTAATGTTAAGATGTTTCTATGTTTTGACCAATGTTAGGATGTTAATTAATATTATATAACTAATATTATATCATTCAACTAACATTACATTACTGCTTTGGCTATCCATATTATTTTTTCGCTATGATTCCCGTGTTAATGTTCCTGGGTGCGGTGTGCCATCCAGTTTTTTTCAATAAACGAATATATATATATATATATATATATATATATATATATACATTGCACTATGACCAGGAATGCAGCGCAACGCGCTCTCGTGCAAGACTTGTCTTGTTAAAGGGCGCTATAGATCTTTAGTGGCATTGCAATGTACTGTGTTGTACAAACTAAAATAAAAACCCAGTAACTAAATATATAACTATAACTAAAAATAATACTAACTATAACTGTAACTATAACTAAAATGAAAAACCATTAACTATAACTATAACTAAAATAAAATCTGTAAGATGAATCACAATGTGCCAGAGGGGTAGTAATAGAAATAGCCTAATAAAGACCGGTAGTCCACTTGCGATCTAATCGTTGTTGTAACCCTTTCAGCATATTCAAGGGCATTAGATGGGACCAATATGGGCTCTATACGGGTCCCACAGCCTTTGACATGGTCGATCATGAGATTCTTCTTCGCCGTCTTCGAATCTCATGTGACTTATCTGGTCCCCCTCTCTGCTGGTTCCAATACTATCTTACTGACCGGACGCAAAAGGTGATCATGAGTACCTCAAGAACGCCCTGGGTTGGGATTTACTTTGGTGTCCACCAGGGTTCTGTTCTTGGTCCTATCCTTTACATTCTTTTTACCTCTGGCATTTACTCTCTCTCTCTCTCTCTCTCTCTCTCTCTCCTCTCTCCTCTCTCTCTCTCTCTCTCTCTCCTCTCTCATCTCTCTCTCTCTCTCTCTCCTCTCTCTCTCATCTCTCTCTCTCTCTCTCTCTCTCTCTCCTCTCTCTCTCTCTCTCCTCTCTCTCTCTCTCTCCTCTCTCTCTCCTCATCTCTCTCTCTTCTCTCTCTAAGCATCTTGCAGCTGGTCATCTCTATGCTGATGATGTGCAAACTTATGTCCATGGTCCCCCCAGCCGACCAACTTGTTTTTGTTCATTGACCCTTTCTCAAGATCTTCGCTCTTGGATGTTCTCTAATCGGTTGAACCTAAACTTCTCTAAACCCCAACTCGTTTGGTTTGGTTAAAAGCAGCAATTATCTAAACTTCTCACTTATCTCGGCTCACTTTCCGACCTTCTCATACTCTAGAACTCTACGAATGTCCGCGACCTGGGGTCACCTTAGACAGTTCGCTAACCTTTGCTTCTCACCTCTCCTTACTTAGGCCTACTCGCTAACCTTTGCTTCTCACCTCTCCTTACTTAGGCCTACTCGCACTTGCTACTACCACTTGAGGAGACTGCGAGCTATCCGTCGATCCGCCTCTCCTGCAGTTTCACAATCATTACCCATGCATTCATCTGGTGCCGCATTGATTATTGTAATTCTTTACTGGTAGGCCTTCCGAAAGTCCGTCTTTCTGCCTTTCAGTCGGTACTTAACGTGGCACCACAGACGCCATCACCCAGTGCCGGCCTTAGGATATTTCTGGCCCCGTGCAGTGTATACTGTACGGGCCACCATGACGCAACAATTATTGGCCGAGATCTGGCCATTTTTCAGAGTTTTGCTGGTTTTAACATTTTTGACCCTGAAATGACCTCGATTGACCCTGAATTTTTAAGTCTATGTTATCCCAGACTTAGCTTTCGTCGAGACAAACAGAACAAAAAACATCCATATCAAACTCTTCGTTCATTTTTTGTGTGAGAAAAAGAGTAGGCCTAACTCGACGATGGATCCAAGTTCCAAGACCCGAGCATGGGCGCCTTCAGTCCTGTGAATTTAAGGGGTCTTTGGCCGTGACACAACGTCACACACAGGAACAATTGCCAGTCCACCTCTGAACCTATATATGATGTAGAAGCAATTTGAAAAGATAAATCTTAAATGAAATGAAACAAGTGGCTGAGTAGAACGGATTGATAGAGGGAAGGAATTCTAAAATCTAGGTCCATCAACCGAAGAAGCTCCTTCACCAAGAACAGTAGTGTCAGTAACCTAAGGTCATGTTGCGTTTGATTGTAGGTGCAAGTTGACAACGGCGCGTGGCAGGATATGGCGTCAGGTTTCCCGAAGTTCATGGTGAACGGCGCCAACAATCTCATCACTCTTCGTCTGCCCAGATTCACCAGCAGCGTCCTCTACGATCCGACATTCGACGCTGGAACCGACGAGCCAGGCTCACCGTCGAAGGGATCCTTCATAATCCAGCCGTCCTTGACTCTAGGGATCATTTCTTGCTTGGTGTTCATGCTACGCGGGGCTCTGTAGTCGTCCAAGATTCGGAACCGGCAACTATTAGGATTTGCAGAGCCGTTCTTAAGATGATGATATAAATAACCTAGATAACTAGAGTTTTAGGGGAACAGTCAGTGTTACTTGATTTCTAAGTTTGAGACATATTCGTTATTATAATTATTTCCTTAGTGTTTTTCAGCACACGGGTTTCGCTAAGACGGACGCAGTGTTAGTGTTAGTGTTTTTTCCAGGCAGCGATCCCCAACGGGGTAGGGCTTGTGGGTTGGCAGAAGTGGAGTGGAAACGACAAATGTCTGAGGAAAATGAGCCTATTCAGTGGGTGATAATTTGAATCCCTCGGGAAGGGAGTTCACCCTTTTCGCCGTATCAGTCACATCGTGATTCGCAACCTATTTTTAACCCAAAAATGTCTCATGAATAGTGACCCCATGCAGGATGATCGTTTTCACACAATCAGTTATGACGAAAGTATGTTGTCTGACACAAAGTTGAGCTTGAAAATCTCATGTCAGTTGACCTGTCTGGAATGTAATGTGTGTAGGCCCTAATTTGAATTTTTGAAAGATAAACTAAACCAATAACACACGATTTCATTCTAATGTATACCCGAAATTTTACTTCCCAGTTCAAGTACAGTTTGACAATCTGATGAAAAGCGTACAGTTCACATTTCTGAATATTTTAATCACTGCTACATTTTAAAAAGCCATGCCTGTATAGCGTCTGCCCATAAATTAAGACAGCAGTCCAAAGAGCCAAGCACGATAGGCTCTGAATTCTGCCGCAGGTTCACATTGGTGACCAAATATGGACACAACGTGAGTCCAGTTTAGATGGGCATCAAAAGTAAAATTCTCCCCCTTTTTCTCGTGTTTCAACGCAGCCCCCAGCAAATCCTCAAGCCAGCAGTTTGAGTTAAATCATCATTTTTATTCCTTCCTGTGTTCGAGACACTCTCGTTGACAGGGTGAGAATTGTCGGGGGTTGGGGGGTTCAACCCCCTAGTCTTTCTTGGGGACCCCATAGTTAAGCCTTCATTGCACACTCCAACTCCACATGAATCAAGGTCTAACCTCCACCCCCCAGTCTTTTTTCTACAACTCTCATACTGCTCGTTGAGAACCGCTGCACTGAGTTAGAAGGTAGGTATGGATGACTGTTGGCGACGTTCGGGCGGAATGACAGCATCAGAAGAAACCAGTTTGATAGATTTATCATGGGTAGGCTAATATGCGTGTATCTGTAATTTCTGTAGAATCTTTTTTTTTCATATATCGGTCAAATTAGGCCTATATATAATGATCATATCTTGCAATGATTACATTAAAATGATGTCAAACACAAGCTGACGATTAGTTGCCGTTCCATATATAATTCCTAATCTTCGATATTTTCTAAATCTCCAGGGGGTAATTATCATGCATGTAGCTAGGTAAAAATTTAAAAATGAAACAGTATGTCATTCAATATAAATTATATAAGTTTATACCGCAGGAAAAATGAGAAAAACCAATATTCTTTTAATCAAATGATACGCATCTCGGAAATTTCTTTAAAAATTAATTATTTTAAATAAATATTTCGTGTTAACCGAACCTAGCCCTGTCCTGGTGACCTGACCTGACCTTTGGCCTCTGCCATAATGGTCTAATGATCACAATCTTCGTCTTTGACCTGAACTCACCTTTGTACTGTACCCTCACCATTCCTTGATCTATTTCCTCCTTTTCCCATGACCGCCCTTGGCCTGACCTTACGGGGCCTGACTCATGCCCATTTAATTCTTCCACTTCTAATGACCCTCATTTATTTTCTTGCCATTACTGACCTGACCCTGTTCCTTGATCTGACGCACATTGATGTGTGTCAGGTTAAGGCCACTCCGTTCACTGACCTCTCGACGGTTCCTTATAAATCGATTGTAACAGATCGCGGGCTATCAGGAAAAATACAAGCGAAATATACAAGAGAGGGTAACAGCAAGAACAGTTTCAACGGAGTAGCCTTCACGGTAACTGAGTGGCAAGATCTGAAGTTAGGATCTGAAATATTGTGGTTCTCAATTCCTGCAAAGAAGGGGCATTCAATAATCCATCTGACACCAATTTCAGAGTTCCAGCTTGACCGTGACCAGGACTTGCATGCCTATCATGAGTAGAAATCGACAGTCACTCGTAACGATTTCACTGAATTCCTCTTTTTCGGTAATCCCCTCTACTTGGCTCTCTATTGTTTGGCATCAACTGACTGATGACTCCATGACAGTATTGACCTGTTTAAACCGAATATACAAAGACGCTCCACCTTCTGCAGCCAATCGGAAACGCTCGTCGTTGACAAGGGAAACAACCATATATACCGGTATCCCAGTCACGGAAACAACAAACCAGACTGAAGCGAGCGACAGACGACGATTATATAGCGCCATGTTGCCGTTGCTAACAGCGGAACGAGCCTTAGCCTTCCTGGGAGCCCTGGCGGTCTTGTCCAGCGCGACACCACCACCTTCTACCAGCGACGAAACTGAAGCCCCGTCAAGGAAGGGTCTGAGGGTGTATGTGTCGAAGAAGGGGGCGAGGATACGGCTGTTTCGGCAACTACCACCGCCGCCCGGTTCCTCCTCCCCTGCCCCCACCGGATCAACGAAAAACGCCGGATCGGATGGAGGTCCACCGATCACCGGATTGATCACGATCATCTTCAACGGTGTGAGGGAGGTTGACGACAGCGGAAACCAAGTGTCCGGGCAACAGGGTGGCAAGAGCACGAAACACGGCATCGACATGGCCAACCTGGACTTCACCGTCTCACCAGCCACTGAAATGCAGCTGCCCAACTCGGACGCCATCGTCGCCGACTGCCTCAATGTAGACGCCACGAGCACTAACCCCGCCAGCCACTTCAGGGCAGTGATCTGCATCACTAAGAGCAACGGGACCGTGACCTTGGGTGACGAGAAGACGGAGGTCAAGGAGGGTCAACTCAAGTTCTCACTGTTGGTGGATCAGTGGCAGTGGTGCGACAGCAGCATGTGCGACAGCGGTAAGGCGGGAAAGTACCTTGATGTGGACATCAATGTGAAGATTCCGCCTGGAAGAACAATGAGAGGTGGAGAAAACGCACCTGGAGACGGCAGGCGGCCGAAGAGGTTCTCCCTCGGAGGAGACGCCCTGGTCGACTTCTCGGGAAAGGTAAAACCACCCTGAATATCGTACGTCATCACCATCATTGATGTCGTCTTATGGCCCCGTCGTCATCATAATCATCATCGTCATCAAGAGCAACATTATCATGACCATCTAGCATCACCATAATTACCATCGTAATTATGATAATCATAATTATCATGGTCGTCATGATGATCAAGATTATCATCATGGTCCTGATTATCATCATCATCATCAGCATCATATCATCATCATTATCGTAATCATCATCATATCATCATCATCATTATCGTAATCATCATAATCATAATCAGCATGAGACCACGATCATTACGATCGTCGTAGTCATTATCATGATTATCATGATCACTATCATCAGCATTATCACCATCATCACTCGTCATCATCATCATCATCATCATGACTATCATAATATAATCATGTCATCATCGTAATCATGATGATGTTGAATATGATAATCAGCATCATCATCATCCCTATCAGAATATTATCATAGTAATCACGATGATGATGATGATGATGATGATGATGATGATGATGATTTTGATGATGTCGTCATCGTCATCATCTTCTTCATCATCATATGTGTCACTGTTGTCGTAATCAACATTCTCATTCTAAGACACGATGTGATTGTGTTGCTGTCGGCCTGACAGGTGAACGTCGACGGTGTCTGGACTGACATGCCCTCTGGATACCCGAAGATGATGGAGATGGGTGCCAATCACTTCATCACCCTGCGTCTGCCCCGCTTCACGGGCTACGTCAGTTACGATCCCACCGTCGATGCCGGATACACAGCCGAGTCGAAGGGATCGTTTAGTCTTCAGTCGTCGCTGTCTCTGGGGATCATTACCTCTTTCATCACGCTTCTGGTCTCAGGCTCCTCTTCCTCGTTTGGTCTCTCTTAGGAGGACGCCATTTTAAGCAGACGGGGCGGCGGCTTGTTTCTTTTACTATGCACATAGGCTTACATATATTTTGTCCAAAGAGACTGCCTAACTCGGTTGTGTAATATGAAACTTTTTTTCTTAAATATGTTACTGTTATTTGTTAGGCACCAAGAAGAACTATTGGGAGCAACACTGAATTGTAATCGTAATCGATAACTCCATTTCTGCAGCGCTACTCTAACGCTAAACGCAGGGCACCAGCTTATTCACGAGCGCGGCGTCATATCAGATGAGTTTTCCAGAGATCGAAGTCCAGTGGCGGTTCGAGTCCGGTTTGACAGAGAGACCAGAAAGAGGAGATAGACCAGAGAGAGGAATGATCCCCCTTCCAAATGTAATAGCGAGAATTGCATTCTGCACCAATTTGACAGTAGGTTCCACATCCTCTGAATGTCATCCTTTTGATAAAAGATGATTGACATGTCAGACGGTAAAGTGACTTAGGAGGCACGGCCAGAGGAAGGAATTATTGAAAGGAAACAGATATGTAACTGAAGGGTAGGCCTAACTGTTGTTATTTTCATTACTGGACACGTATTTTCACACGATTATTCACCTCAAAATGATTTTAGCGGAGCATGGAAAACTGAGACTTTTTAGTTTTGATCTGAAATAAATGAAGACAACCGTTTACTATTTTTTGCTTAGGCCAACCCAACATTCGACTAACAAATTAGTAAACACAGGGGTGACAGGAAACAGTTTGTGGTCAGGATCCGCAGTTAGACATCTTGTGGCAACAAAGACCGTTGACGTCGGCAGAAATTAGTTGTTACAGTGGAATGTATGGAATGTAACTCAGTTGCTAACCATGACTGACAGGCCGTCGCCCGACGTCGTCGGTCAGATAGACAGACAGCCGGATTGATAGACAGACAAACAGCGGTTAGTAAGTCTGTCTCTGCTTCCCTCCCTCCATCCCGCCCATCGGCCGACGCCCGACGCCGGCGGTCAGATAGACAGACATACGGAATGATAGACAGACAAACAGCGGTTAGTGAGTCTGTCTCTGTCTCCCTCCCTTCCTCGTTCCCGCTCTAGCAAGGACAAGGACAAGCAAGGGAGAGAGGGAGGCAGAGACAGACTTATTAACCGCTGTTTGTCTGTCTATCAATCCGTCTGTCGATCTATCTGACCCCCGGCGTCGGGTTTCGCCCGATGGAAGGGAGGAAGGGAGGGGGCAGAGACAGAGTTACTAACCGCTGTTTATATCTGTCTGACTACAAGGACAAACCTTCGACCACGTGGGACTTTTTCAGCGAACCCGTATTTTCACATCGCCAGCTTTATGTTGCATTGTCGCGTTCACGAAACAGAGACAACATCAAAGGACTCATCAAGAAAACCGACCGTCAAGGTCATTTGCTAAATGATGCTCGAATTTTCACTCGCGAAGTGACTTATAATCAAGCATCCAATAAACAAATTCTTTTCTCTTCCTATCAATCCATTCATTTTTTCAACCCGTCATGACGGGCAAATACTCTAGTAATAATAATAGCGACAATAATTAATTCACCATTAATTCAGCAACTACCCAACCTGTGATCATTTAAGCAAAGCTGCGGTCTTCCATGTTCGAGGGACACTAACATCCCCCACAGTTTAATCAACTGAAATGCAATGAGCGTATCCACAGTTACACAGTAAGCCTATAGCCTCAAGATGTGCTATCGTTAAGTATAGTGTTACCATTACATATCTAATGATGCTAGATCGACTACCTTTCATCAAACTGTAGGTCCTAATACTACCCAGGTGGCCCTGGAAGCGGGGGTCGTAGACCCCTTTTGGGTCTCCTGTGTAGCCAGATTATGTTAGGCCTACTTGATTGTAAGCATTATATGCTTTGTTCATCCTTGCAACTAAAAATACAAAACAATACAACTGCTACTGGTAGGTATTATAAGTAATTGCATTGTGTTTTCACAGAAGATATTGTTACTGCTAGGAATAATTGCATTGTGACTTCACAGAGGATGTGGCTTGCTACCGCTAGGAATGATATTTCATTGTGATTTTCACAGAGGATGTGCATCATACCGCTAGGAATAATATTGCATTGTGATTTCATAGGGGATATAATTATTACCTTAGCAACCTCTTCTAACCTCTCTGAATAATTGCACTGTGATTTCATAGAGGACGTATGATTTCACACAGTATTGTGTTTCCGTACCAATCCTCTTGTAATAATGGCAATGCGATTTCATAGAGAACATGTTGCCGTAGCAACGATTGCAATTGTCTAACCTCTGGGAATAATTGCACTGTGATTTCATAGATATATTGCCTTAGAAACCTCTTGTAATAATTGCATTGTGATTTCATACAAGCTATATTTCCGTAGCAACGTCTTGTAATAGCTGCATTGTGATTTCACAGAGGGCAAGTTCCCGTAGCAACCTTTTTTTAAACTTTTTGGGAATAACTGCATCGTGATTACATTTTCACAGAGGATGTATTGCAGTAGCAGCCTCTTGCAATAATTGCATTGTGATTTCATACAGGATATATTGTCATAGCAATTTCTTGTAATAATTGCATGGTGATTTCATACAGAGTTATATTTCTGTAGCAACATCTTGTAATATCTTGTAATAATTGCATTGTGATTTCACAAAATTAATAATAATTATATTGCCACCTCTATTAGTAAAAATAATAATAACAATGAGAGTGATGATGATGGTGATCACACTGATGATAATGCTTGGTAATTGTTTTGAATCTTGAGGGCTTCCTCAGAAAAAATAATAATGGGCAAAAACAATGGGTATAAAAGTGGGGGTATGGTACCATCCAGTACACCGCGTAAATTACGCCTATGCCTACATGTTGGCCTACATACATCAGCCTACACAAGTAGAAAGATAGGTATACGTAGGTAGGTACATAGTACCAGTGGCAGTGCCAGATATTTTTTATAACCACGGCATGGTCATGGCAGTCATACAAGTAACCAGCGCAAAGGGCAATTTATGTCCCAAACAAATTCTGGGCAAGGCAAAAATTCTGGCAGTCCAGCGACCAGTGAGCTTTTTTACCAGGGCATTTGCCCTGGCTCGCCCTGGTGTAGCGCCGCCACTGCATAGTACATACCTACATGCAAACATACAATGCATACAAACATACATACATACACATATACATACATACATACATATACGTACACTGTACATGCATACATATACATATATACACATACCGACACACACAAAAATATAATTACCGGTATGCCAAATCTACAGTACTTACTCTCTCGCTCTTATTCGCCTGATAGCCCAACGTAGTTTGTTCTCATTCGCAAGATGGCAGTGTGTCGTATGTACATGTAGGGCCTACTTATGTATTTATGTATATACAGTGCACATGTATCATGTATGCAAGAAAGTAATTTCTGAAGTAGAACACGACTTCAGCTTCATCGTGAGTGCCACTTCAAATCTGAGATTTTCCAAGGACTCCACATGAAGAACAAAATCCGTCTGTCAGGACATGAGTGAGAGAGACAAACAGAGATAGAGAGAAACAGTAGGTGTTAGACAAACAGAAAGTGACAGACAGACAGATAGACAGACAGACAGGCTTTGTACTGGCTAGACAGACAGAAAGCGACAGACAGACAGACAAGCTTCGTATTGGCTAGACAGACAGACACAGACAGACAGACAGACAGACAGACAGACAGACAGACAGACAGACAGACAGACAGAGAGTGGGTTGTGTTTAGATTGAGAGAAATGGGAAGGTGACGACCTGTAAAGAGCGACATCCATTTGCCAGTAGTAGGCTATATACAGGAGAGAGTCAGTCATCCATACAGATAGTTGCAGTTTGCCACACAACGGAAAAACCTTCTGAACGACCAAGTCCAATGTTTTAATGTTTCACAGCACATGGCAAGATCTCTTGACATAAGTCTTACAGATATCAAAGTTTCTCAACTGGCACCAGCGTCTTTTACTCGTCGGCAGAGGTATATTGCTTAGTTTTCGTTGTCTCCCTACCAGCATTTCCACGAACATTAGATTGGACCCATACGAGTCCAATATGGTCTCCACATGGACAGCTGGCACAGGATCACTCTCAAAACAGTATCCGATATTAAAAAACATGAGCCTTATCTTGAATTTTTTTCTGAACATTGTCTTTTGGATATTACTGGTTGCAGAGTATCACTGATAAAGCATAACATTTGAAATGGCAATTGTAAACATCACAGGAGATTAATTTGTGATTTGCATTAAGCCAATATGAAGCTAGCTTCAAGTCTTCATCCTTAAACTGCTGAGATAAAATGATAGTAAAATTATAATATTATTTTAACTTTTCCTCTACAAAGAAGTGAAGGCAACTGCTGTGACATGTATTGGCTGAGCATTGCAACCAGAAGAAACGGTATAAAGTAATATCAAGTAGCAATAAACGTCTTTGTTCAATCAAGCTTGAAGATCATTGAAGAGAAGCCGTCCTAATATCAAGTATTCATCCCTACATACCCCAGATGCGTATATCTCAACATGATATCTTTTTTAATCATTTATAAGTATCGTTTAAAATGCCTCAAGTTTTTACAGAGCAAAGCTTAAATCTTGAAATTTAAACTGCTTGATTAAATGTTTCAATTTTCACAGAAATTCTATAAACAATACTTCCAATATCATCAGATCTCCCCTAATCGAAAAAACACCAGTGCAAGACAACATGGGCTCATGATCGAAATTCTCACGTAAAATCGGGAAGACATTCAACAGAAAAACTAAAAGTCTAATTGTCATAGAAGAAATTAGATCACAAATCTACATACAGGCCTATCGCTTCGTAACGGAAAATTACGGTTAACTGGAAACGCTTAGACAAATCTCGGACAACCGTCAACGCAACGACAAACCACGATCACTGTGAGAAACTGTACAGTTCTGCTTCGTTTACATAAATATATTTTAAAATTGTATAAAACTGTAAAAAATAAGCTCAACAAACCACACTACACTCTTAGGAATTGGGTTGAACAGCAAAGCCAGTCAGGATCATTCCGATATCACTTACAACAGCAGTTCGTCGTCGCCCGGCTGCGACTAAACGACTACAACCTTTCAGCCGCATTGACTGAACGAATGTCACTCCTCACGAGGTAAGGTGAAAATAGGTATCTCAAACAACAGAGGTCGAGGAAATGTTGAGACGAGCATTTATTTCTCAGCCATCGGATCAACAGCAGTAGCAACTGAAAAGAGGAAAAAATACTGTATGCAAATGTATACACATATCAAAACAAATCATACCTTGTCTTCAGTTTTCACTTTACAGCACTATAGAAGTTGTCTGAATATTATTTTTTTTCCTCGAGGTACATGTAATCCCTCAGGAGTCTAAAAAATTATGCTAGGAGCTGTTGTTGAATGTCTGAAAAAACAGGCCTCGTCCTCTGCACCATTAGTATTATTATTATTATTATTATTACAAACATTTTTAATGCATGAAAGAAATGCGAATCTGAGGCACGGTTAGTCAGTCGCCAGGTGAAGAGCTGTTAGATATCCAAATGTTTGAAAGTCAATGAGACATAATAATTTTTGAGGCATTTAAAATATAAAATAACAAATATGTAAAATTCTAACTGAACACTTATATACATGTAACACCACTCAAATAGCATAAACAAAGAGGCGCTCTACCTCTACACTAGCCTAAATGATGTTAAATGTCATTATTCAATCATTCATTCGAGTATTTATATATAGCACCTCTTCAAGGGGCTACTCAGAGGTGCTCCCGACTCCAACACGGCCAAATAGAACAGTTTTAAGTCTAATGTAGAATGTATCAGAGGATGTTCCGGGGAGCAGGCGCAGCTCCGAAGAGAACCCGTTACAATCCTTCCATGCTGTTGGGCCTACCCCTGAGAAAGCACGATTCTGCACAGTGGCTGTGCAGGCAAAAGGCACAATGAGCACCCCCTTCCCCGAAGAGCGGAGGTGGCGGCTACCTTGGACTCCCTGCACGGGGCAGCAAAGGACCCGCAGATAAGCTGGAGCACAGCCCAGCTAGCATTACCAATTCAGTTTTCACAGTCCCAGCATATGACAGCGAGTGGTTAGTCCTCTCCCTTGCCACCTGATCTTCCAAGTGACAGTGTACGACTGATGTACTCATTTAATAGGGGTGCAAGAGGTGCAGAAATCTCGAAACATCTCTCTGCTCTGTCGGGGATTTGAATGTGCAGCCTCTCGGTCGACAGTCAAGCACACCAGACTATCGCACGTTGTGAATAAAACTCTGAACGTTTCAGCATATCTCAGGACTTTTCTACTCACCGTCGGTGAACTTGCGGGCGATGAACTTCAGCACTTCATCTATGAGGATAACTGGGAAGGAGAGCTTGAGCACGGCGAACCACTCCTCGAGGTTAAGCGGCGTGATCTGGAAAACGCTCTGCAACACCAAACGAAAGGAACGCCAATTAACCAATGCATCAACGTAAAAACTTCACTCAACATATGTACGTATGTACCATTCGTATGTAAGTGTATCAATGTGCATATGTATGGCTGTATGTATGCATGAATGTGTGCATGTATGTATGTAGCATGTATGTGCATATATATTCCATTTCAGGGTCTTTTGATGTGCTGAAAACATCCTATATTAATTGATACATATGTGCATGCGAGCAGGTATGCACGTACATATGTACAAATGTATGTACTGGGTTTGTATGCATATAATATGTATGTATCTATGTGTATGCTTATGTGTAAGTACTAATTTGCATGTATTTATGTATGTATGTATGTATGTAATGTATGTACCTGGTATATGTGAATGTATGTATGTAAATATATGTACATATAAATTTATGTATGTATGTATGTAAATGTATGTGTAAATGAATGTAGGCATATGCGTATGTAAAAGTATGTATATATGTGTGCATGAATGTAAATGCATATATATATTTGTACATAAATGTATATATGTATGCATGTATGTAAATGTATGTATATATGTATGTATGTATGTATGCATAAATGTATATATGTGTAAATAGCAGAGTTTGCAATGCAGTGCATATAGAACAGAAGTCTTGAAGATATCTGCACACTTACCACTAGACCATTGCAAAAGATAACCTTAATGCAATGTAAGAAAACATTTATATAGTGCCTTTAATGCAACCGTCTATGATGATCAGCTGCCATCAGCTTACCGCAAGAAAGTCGACTTCGAGTATGACAAAGTGTAGCGACATGGAGATTGCGATGGCACCGATCAGAAACTTGTTGCTCCACGGAGGCATCGTCAGCAGCGACTGATTCTCTGAGATGCTGCAACAGATACAACCACACCCCATCTGAGTCTGTTCTGAGATGCATTCTTCTGGGCATCTGTGGGGATGTTGACTGGGGTCAAGTAACTCTTCTTGCCCTTTATGACATGAATGCAGCCTTCTCTACTGTTCACCAGTGTTTTTGTGGGGGTCATTTGGTATCAAAGGTTGCCCTTTAGTGCGGCTGCAATCATTGCTTTCTAACCAGCAACACATGGGAAAAGCTATGAGAAAACAAGACAACTAATATTTATTTATTTATTTATTTATTTATTTATTTAGGATATTTCTATAGCGCCTCTCGAAGTCTACTACTACTCAGAGGCGCTCCCGACTACAGCATTTGATACTGTGCCGGAATTTTCACGCCGAAGCACCACGAGCAATTGCGAGTGAAGGACTTGCCCAAGGTCCGTACGCAGCGGCTAGAGTGGGATTCGAACCTGCAACCCTCCGGTCACAAGGCGCCGAACTTACCACTGAGCCACCACGCCCCACTTACACAGACAGGCAGACAGGCAAGCAAGCAGGCAGACAGACAGACAGACAGACAGACACAGACAGACAGACACCGACAGACAAACAGTTACTCTCAGGGTGAAGTTACCTGTTTAGGGCATTAAAGATTTCTATGACGACCAGGACGGACAAAGCCATTGACTTTGGTTTCGGATCTTCGAAGACTTCGCAGTCGATGCCTTTGTATCGTTCGTCCTGTACGAGGCACTGCATGTGGTGAGTCTACAATTACAACAGCAACAAGTCATAAATTAATTATCATTATTTAATTAACCACTTAATGATATGCCCGCAAGGCCAGATAATTGTAATCTGAGGTAGTAGACAAATCTACACAAATAACTTGCTCACGGTTGTCTAATGACTTCAAGAGGTTTCAAAAAGGCGCTTTTATAACATCCAGGCATACAATACAATACAATACAACTGTATTTGATATTGTCCTCCTTCCACAGTTCAGAATTGCACAAAGACCATACGATGGATCATCGATGAGCAATTGTGCGTGAAGGAAGGTAAAACCATAGCAGAGCTTACCTGTTACAGGTAACACTATAGCACTTTTGAAACGCTTCTAAACAGCACGATATCTCCTATGAAGATCTTCCAGAGCATACCACTGTGTTGATAGAAGTAGTTTGCAGTTGCTTTTAACTGTAATTGAACATTTATATAGTGCTATCCAAAGAGCAAATAAATCAGTGTGTACTCTGCGTTGAGCAGAGTACACACTATATAGCAAACAACTGATTCAAACAGTTGCCAGAGCCTACCAGTTGATAGTAGTTGAGCTGTGGACCGTTCTCGTAACTCGTAAACCACCAGGCGGCAGCACCGACCGTCGCCGCGCCGACGTATCCTCCAATAGCCATGTAACGGAAGAAGAGCCAGTTGCTGATGAGAGATTCCTTGGCACTGCGTGGTGGCTTGTTCATGATCTCCAGATCGGGCGGGTTGAAGCCAAGAGCCGTGGCGGGCAGACCGTCCGTCACGAGGTTGACCCAGAGAAGCTGGACCGGGATGAGGGCCTCGGGCATACCGAGGGCAGCCGTCAGAAAGATGCAGACAACCTCGCCGATGTTGGACGAGATGAGATAGCGGATGAACTGTTTCATGTTGTTGTAGATGGCACGACCTTCCTCAACGGCGGCGACGATCGTCGAGAAGTTGTCGTCGGCGAGGACCATTTCCGAAGCGGACTTGGCAACAGCCGTTCCGGATCCCATTGCGATTCCAATGTCGGCTTTCTTCAAGGCTGGAGCATCATTGACACCGTCTCCAGTCTGAAAGGGAACACAGTCAATCAAATCATTTCTAGACAAAGGTAACAGGTAGGAACACAAAGGACTTAATCGATTCAGTCTCTAAGTTGACGATGCTTAAAATTATTTATCATCGCTGAGAAGTATTTACCACAGCTAGAAACTTTTTACCACGGTTGAGAAGTCTTTGTCGTGGATGAGAAGTATCTACCATGGATGAGAAATAACTACCGTAGATCAAGTACTTACCATAGCTTGTGAGTATTATTAACCATGGCTCAGAAGTACTCACCATGGCCGAGATTTCTCCTGCTGCCTGTAAGTAGTCAACAATTTTGCTCTTGTGTGCCGGTTCCACACGAGCGAACAGGCGTGCATGGCTGGTCGCAGCTGCCTGATCCTCAGGACTCAGATCATCGAATTCACGACCAGTAAAGGATTTGCCCTCGGTGCTCTCCGTTTCACTGAAAATACCGATTCTCCTGCAGATCGCTTCGGCTGTTGCCTGCAAAAGACCGTAATCCTAAACTCCAAATTTCTAAAGTGCTATTCTAAAGCTAAGCTAAGGGCACCTGTGTATTCACAAGGGCCTACTGCGTATTCATGAGCATTGCATCTTGTCAGAAACGTCCAGAGGTTGTCCAGAGATTTCAAGTGAAGATAGGAGGAGTCCAGGTGCCAGACAGACCAGAGACACAGGACACACAAACAACTACCCAGTGCATTGAGTTTAATAGATAACCTAACTACACCAGAAACTTCTTAAAACGCTGTCTTTTGCAGCCATATCAAGAACCATCTTATTACAAGGTCATGTTATACGGAGTTTATAGGTTAATTAATTTTGAGATACATGCCCCGCCCGTGTTCTATCAGAATCTGTGTTATAAAGAAGCATATTATACAGAGTCTCCACTGTACTCAAACTGCACTAGGTTCTTAGTTGGAAGACAAACCAACGAAAAAAGTTCAGTCTAGGTAATCTGAACTCCACAAATGGTTATTGTTTAACAATACCTCAAATTAGTGGACAGCTTTTGACTGACAAAAAATCTCGTGATAAGAGGTTTCTGAACACTGATCTAATAAGTGAGTTCTTAAAGCAGAAAATTTACAGTGAACTTTTTCTGAGGTGAAATACAAATTTCCATAATGTAATGTAGTTATGTATACTGTGGACTCATTTACATGCTCCCAGTTTACGCATCATTCTGCTTAACGTGAGGTGGTGTCATGTTCCCCAAAGCTATTAACTTAACACGTCGTACTGATCAATGTACCATAAAAGAACTGCAATGTAGCCCTAAATATTGATTTTTCAACATATTATCCATTTTTAAGTGGGGCCTGGTTTACACATTGCATCATAAGGCACGTCCTGCAACGATTTCACGTTAACGAATTCACACTGTACTAAAAATTCTCTTCCAGATGAAAATAGTTATGAGACCTTGTTGTCTCCAGTGATGACAATGACTCGAATTCCTGCCAAACGACACTCCTTGATCGCACTGATAACCTCCTTACGAGGAGGATCCAGCATTCCGACAACTCCAACAAAAGTGCAGTTTGTCTGAAGTAACAAAGCACATTGCAGGCTCAACTATGCACAACCCTTTAGTACACGGCAATATGTATTATTATTATGATAATTATGATTATTATTATTAATTTGTAACTTCTATTGCATGGTTTATAATGCACAAGACATCAACCGATGGTACACCAAAACCAAGCTGTAAACACGTCAATATCTAGATCAGTCGACTGATTACTGTAAATCTTAAATTTTACTGTAGCACTAGACTTAAATGTAACTCTTAAGTGGCATGTAACTCTTGTTGTGCCTTGCACCAAAATGTAACTCTTAAGTGGCATGTGACTCTTGTTGTGCCTTGCACCAAAATGTAACTCTTAAGTGGCATGTGAATCTTGTTGTGCCTTGCACCAAAATGTAACTCTTAAGTGGCATGTAACTCATATTGTGCCTTGCACCAAAATGTAACTCTTAAGTGGCATGTAACTCTTGTTGTGCCTTGCACCAAAATGTAACTCTTAAGTGGCATGTAACTCTTGTTGTGCCAGGCACCAAAACGGTATTGGGTTTGATCTTGGTGGCAGTCCAGAGATTTTAAAATCAGTGTCCAGTTCCATGCATTCTGTCAGCTCTCTGTCATTCAAGTCAAACTTAAGACAACCAAGTCTAGTCCACAATTAGCACATCTGCAGTGTACTGAGTTCTATTACTTGCGCTTTATAAATCTTCATATAATCTAATATAACAACAAGAACAACAATATGCTCATACATGCCATTAACAATGTTAGGTCTTCGGAACTTGGTACAAAGACTAGGAACTTAGGTAATGGATGGAGCCAAAAACATCAACAGAACGTATGTATCTAGACACTTAACAACACAGTGCCTTATAATTTATGTGCCTCACAAAACCTTTCCTTATCAGTTACATGAAATAACAATGAATTTTCACTTTTGTTTAATACAGCGAGATCAAACAATTACTTAATTGTACTTACACTCAAAGGAGAATACAAAAGTAAGCAAATCACCAGCGCAATAACTTTACAATTCACAGAGATTCAACGATCATCTTATAACAATTGTATCAAAACGAAAATACAACAGTAGCTGAAATACCGCTTCGATACCTCAAATTTCACGAACTTGGTCGAATCTTCGAGATCCATTTCCTCCTTCTTCAATGGAGTATCAATTGTAGCCAGCGCCAGGCAACGAAGAGTATCGCGACCTAAAGTAAAATTACAAACCAGAACATTTCCCCAGAAAATCAAACCAAAATGAAGTCCAACGACCTGAAGGAGCGACTAGGTAAAACAATTCTTAATTAAATACCCCAACATCCAAACAATTAAATCTGATGCTGAATCAAGATTAGGACTATTTACAACCGAAGTCCAATGAAGAATGAGTCTATACACTTGGGGCGTGTAAACACTGACCATTCTCGGTGTTATAACCTTCCTTCAGACCTGAATGTTCTTTTAACTAGGGACCTGCATACACCTTTTACAAGCATCTTAAAACTGTTCTCTATGGCCGGAGTTGGACTGGGAGCGCCTCTGAGTAGGTATCTTGGTGGGGCATGATATATGTTCTCTGAATGAATGAATGAATGTATTTGCAGTCATTAGTTTTCAGTTACCACTGCATTATGATAATGATGCTAGAGAACTCATTAGGATTAGAATGGATTAGATAGGGAGAATATGGGTTCGATCCTCCTCCCTGAACCGGTCACTGTGTAGGGACCTTGAGCAAGTTCTTCACTCACAATTGGTTGATGTTTGGTCGTTTTTTAGATGTTCTTACAAATGAGCTTTATAAAAGCCCATATACATAAATACATACATACATTAGATAGTGGAACTTGATAAATAACTAATAGTAATAATAATTATAATAATAGTAGTAGTAATAATAATAATAATAACAGTAATAATAATAATAATAATAATAATAATAATAATAGTAATAATAATTCATCACAGAGTTAGGCCGGCGACTGACAACGATGTCAGGGGACCCACTCGAGACTATACACTTGTTCCAGCGCCTCTCCATATGCACTCAACGATTTAACGTCGTCGCGTTTCGAGGCACTTTTACACAACTAGTCGGGGACCGCTAACTCCGAAACATAACGCCTCTCTGAGGGTAGTTTCTAAGAGCCCGAGGGATCATTTCTACCTCGGGCGATAAAATAATAATAATAATAACATGAATAATAGGGATTGCGAGTTCTAACCCGTTCCGTAGAACTTGACTTGTTTGTAGATTTCAGCCTTGATTGCTGGCGTCATTGGAACTTTCTCGGCTCCAACACGAACGAACTGGCAGCGATCAAGCACGCCCTCTGGTGCACCCTACAGACACAATGATGGTACAGAACAGTCACACAGTAAAACTTAACTATTTCTCCAAAAGAGTTGAACAATGCAAACAAACGTTTTCCACATTTTCAAATGGCAAAAATTCATTTTATCATTTTTTTTCAGAACGTAAAAATTCAGTTTGTCCATTTTCGAGTGGTAAAATTTCATATCTATGCATTTTCTAAAGGAGAAAATTCCTTTTATTTATTTTTTAAAAGTGAAAATTTACTATTTTTCCATTTTTCAAAAGTAAGAATTCCCTTTATGTCCTTTGCAAACTATATTCAAGGACGCTCCTTACTTTGACGAACTGTTTTGGTCCGGGCGGCAGCTTAGTGGCTTTCAGTGGATGGGTGTAGCTACTCATCGACTTCCTGTCTCGAGAGAACTCGAGGGTGAAATCCTTCTTCCACATGGCCTGGATGTGTTGGTTGCAGAGCGTACCGAGCTCCTTCGGCTTTATTCCGGACTTATCCAGGTTGTACGGGTTCATCTTTTCCACCAGGATTGTCAGCGCTGTCTCAGTAGCCTCTCCGACCTTTTCGTAGAAACCCTTGGCCTGCAAAAGCACACGGGAAGATGGGTTCAGATGTTGTTAACAATGCATACTAGGCATCTGTAATTATAACTACAGGTAAGCACGTCTACAGGTATGTCCTGGTATGCATACATGCATGACTAATGTACATCTGTATGTATGTATATGTACGTATGCAACTACGCATGCATACATGCACATAAGTAGGTGCATATGCAAGTATGTATCCACACACTTAAGTAAATGTACCTGAAGAAAGCACTATATGGGTGCAATTGTATGTATGTACTAACTCGTAATCATAACTGTAAGAGCACATTTCTATAGCACCTCTTCAGGTAACTCCTCAGAGGCACTCCTGACATGACAATGCAAGACTGCGATAAGAACATTGGTCTTCGACTGCTGGCGAAATAGACGCAGAGAGAGAAGGGAAGCTGATCATGTCACCGGTTGCATCACAGGTCATGACAGGCCAAATGTCATGAACCTACCATGTTGCATTGTGAAAGTCAATTGTTTACTATCAACTTCTGCCTGTGATGAGTCTCTCTTAAAGTAGTGCTATACAAATTTGCAATTACCACTACACTTACCATTACCAATTTCTGTCACTTACTGCACAGGCAACCGATGGCACATCAAAACCTAATCAGGTCAATATCCAGAAGATCAGTTCACTGAGACAGAGAGGCAGCCTATGCTGGATATACAATCTTAAAAAGTCAGTCTTACGCTGAGCAGAAAGAACAGATACAGAGGGATAGAGGTAAGGGACGGGTAACAAACAGATGCAGGGATAATACATCAGCAGCAGGGTAGGGATGAAGCTGAAATGCATAGCTGCTTAAGACGGGAAGAAGTACAATCGGCCAGGAACCTACTAAACAGAATAAGGATCAGACGCGAGTACATAATAGGTATGTGTTCATACACACAACTTACCTCGTTGAAGTCCACACTGGAGTCGTTGCACAAGGAGCAGATTGTGGCCAATTCTAGAAGTCCATCGTAATCTCCTGACTTCACTAGCTTGCCATTGTTGAAACTGTAAAACATAGATCAGCCCTTTGAACAAAGACCTGGATAGCTATGTATATGCATCAGTCTCAAATTTCACTTCCAAATGCACGCATGTATCATGACAATTCATACGGCACCTTTTAGATATATCGAAAACTGTTGTACATATGATCAAGTAAACTAAATCATAAAAGTGTTATACAAATGATTAACTAACCTACGTCATCAAAGTGTTACACAAATGATTACCTAAACTACATCATCAAAGTGTTATACATAAGACTATCTAACTGATCTTAACAAATGCATTTTGACTTTCAAAGTGCCTTCTCAGCAAGGAAACTTCACCGTTCCATAGTCCGCAATTTAGTTTACAATGGTGTTGTTATAAGACAGTCTTTGTTTGCAGCAAATTGATTAATTAATCTTAATGAGTTTATTCTTTAAGTTCTCTCTCCTTACACTTCACCCTCTGGGGCATATGTTGAACCGGTAATCTCAAACTGTGTGGTTGTCAGCGAACCATCTGCAACCTTGCCAAAGATGAACATCTACCAAAATAACACCATAAAAATTTACGAAAAATCACAACATTGTTGAACTAAAAAAGAAATCTGTTCCTAGAATCACTTCATAGTATTTCAACTGCAATCCGATACAAAAATACATACTTATATAGAATACATGTATTATACTTAAGCATACATCTAAATACAGACATATATCCATACACACAGACATATATCCATACACACAGTCGATCAGTGGCCATGTCAGTGGTATACAGCAGCCATCTCTGTCGTTTATTTTGTTTATTTATTTTGCTTATTTTAGTTTATTTCATTGAATAGTTTTGCTTATTTTGTCTACATGCAGAATTTGCTCAATAATTCTGGCAAGTTTGGACTATTACTGTTTCCTGGAGTGCCATTATATAACTTTACTTAATTATAAAAGCACACATACACAATTTTCACACTAAACATGCATGTCCACATGTATACATACACGTGTACATACTTACATACAAACCAGTATAGAGACTCATACACATGTACATACTTACATGCATACCATTATATATACATACGTAAAAACATATACATGAATAACTGTGTACTAATGTACCCTGCAGACGGACATCTGATTGGTGGTCAGGGTACCAGTCTTATCCGAGCAGATCACTGATGTGCATCCAAGCGTCTCAACGGACGGAAGGCTTCGGACGATTGCGTTTTTCTTAGCCATGCGACGTGTTCCCAGGGCCAGGCAGGTGGTGATGACGGCTGGAAGACCTTCCGGAATAGCGGCCACGGCCAGGGCCACAGCGATCTTGAAGTAGTAAACGGCACCCTGAAATTCACCATCACAAATATTTTCTAACCAAGTCAGCCACCATAATAATGTAATGTAAAAATGTACCGTATGTATGTAAAACACATGAAAGAAATGTGTATGTATGTATATATAAATGTATACATAAAATTACATATGTTATTTATGTCAGTATATATATATAAGTATGTTATTTATGTGAGTACGTTATTTATGTAAGTATGTTATTTATATAAGTTTGTTATTTGTGTAAGTATGTAATTTATGCAAGTATGTTATTTAAATAAGATTGTAAGTATATTATTGATGTAAGTATGTTATTTATGCATCTGGTAATTTCTGTAGTTTATCTTTTAAGTATCACAAAAACGTTTCTCACAAGACACACAGTTAGGTAAAATAGTCAAATTCCTACCTTCCCTTCTTAGATAATGGATTACCTTACCAGAGCCTGCTGGTAATCCAGGGAAATGCCTACCTTGAGCCAAGATCCGCCATGTGCTGGATCATTGAAGTGTCCGATGTTTATGGCCCAGACGGCAATACATACGAGGGATATGACCTGCAAATGCATTTACACACTTGTATAAAATAAACCACCAGTTTCAGTATCAGATATTTTAGATTCAGTTTCAGATACTTTAGTTTCAGTTCCAGATACTTTATTGCTCACCGAAAATCAAACTACATACTACAAAGATGTATTGATAGATAAGGGTGACAGGAAAAACTTGGAAAGAATAACAATGTTCTGCTTTAGTGGGGTCACCCAGATTCTGGATACAAAAGACAAGTCATAACATCCGTGTGATGACTCCAAGGAAATTTAAAAAAAGCTAGTCTACGGGTTTATTGACTCTGATTTCTTTTTCAAAGACAATCAATCACCTTTGAGAGCTGCTGTCCGAATTCATCCAGCTTCTGCTGCAGTGGTGTCTTTTCGGTCTCTGTTTCACACATTTCCGTACGAATTTTTCCTTAAATAAAACCAGACGTAAATGATGAAAGCATTGAACTGCTTCACAGCGTTGGCATTGAAAGACCACTCAAACGGGTTCAATGAAATGATTCTCGACAACATTTAAGGCCCCAGCCTTTCAGAGAATTTCTTAAGCATTAGAAGAAGAGCAGTCCCTTAAGCTAGCAGTGACGCAGCCATGATATGAAGTGTTAGCGACTTCATTTTCTTAGCCTTGGCATATGAGAGGGGTGGCCAGTCCTTTCCCTCGCCATCTCATCTTCCTACCAACAGTATACGGTCAGTGTACTTACATGTATAACTGAGTTTGCTAGGAGGTGCCGGTGGAGCAGAAATCTCGAACCAAATCTCTGCCCTGGTGGGGATCTGAACCCATGACCTCTTAATTGACAGTCCAGCACGCTAACTACTACACTACCGAGTACCCCATTAAGCTGCATTTAAATGACAGGACTTGTGCAATCTGTCGTCACAACAATGGACAAAGGACACCAGCAGAGAAAAAATATTACCGATTTGTGTGTTGAGGCCAGTTCCAATTACAACACCACGAGATTTTCCAGCTGCAATGTTTGTTCCCTAAGGTGAAAAAAATACCATAAAAATCCCATTAAAATAATATAAAACTCAAAAATAAATAAACTTATAATCTAACAATACATAAAATATTTAAATTTCTGATCTAGAAATCTGATTCAACAATTTAATTTGAAGAATAATGTTGTTCTAGAAGATGTTACCAGAAGACTTTCCAAAAGGCAATAACAGTTAATCGCTAGACAACCATATCTATATGAAATTAGCTTCCAAAACAGAATACCATAACGTTGATCAAAACAGTGAGAAGACTTGATAAAAGGATTGTTAACTAAAAACCTTAATGACATCTACCGGTATTCTGCTCAACTTTCATCACCGCTTGATGCCTTCAAACCAAGACAATTCGTTTTAACATCTCCTCTGACTATTAGAGCTCTTATTTTCTATGATTTTGCTGTGTTATGGTGACATATTATTTATTATTTTTAAATTAATTAATATTAATATTTATTGTCATCATCATCATCATCAATGTTGCTATTTTTATTATCATCATTATTTACTGTAATTATTTTTATTATTTGTTGTACTTGCTGGCTCTTTGCGTATATTGTGTTGAAAGCTTAAGAGCAGTTTCTGGTGACCAGTGAACAAAACTGGAGAGCCTCTGAGGAGCTTTTCTTGAAGCAGTGCTATACAATTCCATGATCACTATCATTATTATTATTGTCGTTAGTATTATAATTATTATTACTATTATTAGCATATATTGATAGACGTTTGCGTTTAAATTAATCTGATCATCTGTTTACCGAGAACAGTATGTTTTTCTTGTCCTGGTTGACGGCTCTTGGGTCGGGTATTGCGTCCGTATGCTTCAGCACGGAAACACTCTCTCCTATATGCAACATTAAAACATACACATAAATTTAAAATATAAGAAAATGTACAAACTAAAACCTGAAACTAAGTAACATACAGGCAATTCTAACTGAGCTAATTCTATACTTTTAAAGCATCATTAAAACTAATATATTCATTAAGATGTGGTCAGACTTCTGTCATTTATAATAATACAATACAACTGTATTCGATATTGCCCTCCTTCCGAAGTTCAGAAGTGCACACGCGATCATAGGACAGAACATCGATGGCACTGAACAATTATGAGTGACAAACTTGCTCAAAGTCTCCACACAGTGACCACCTGAGTGGAGACTCGAAGTACTCCACACATTACAGGCTGAAAGCTCTGTTCATTCAGCTACTGTGTCTCACTGATTCACTCATTTAACTACATGATGGTTTCTTGTAACAATAAATTTAATGTAAACGGACATAACTTATAAATTGCTACTTTAAGTAAAATCCTTAGCAGTATTTCCAAAGTGACATTACTAATCCACCATCGAACTACATGGTTTTCAGCCATTGACGAAATGAAGGTACGGTATCTGTAAGGCCCAGGACTTCCTGCCTAAAGCTACTTATTACCTCACCTGAGGACTTCTGTAGCAGTGCCATGACAAACCAATGCGTAAGCCACCAATTGATAGTCATTTAAAGGGAACCCTAATCCATTCATAATGCCCAGTCGAAATTCAATTCATTCATTCACAGCAGGGAAAAAGCACCTCCCAAGATAACAACTCAGAGGTGAGCCCACAGGTGCAACAAGTCTCACCTTCCTTTCTGTTGCTTTACCATGGCATAAAATGTCAAAGTGCAATACCTCACAGGTGTGACAAGTGTTTCCTTACTTCCTGTCACATCTGTTATTTTACCATAGCATCATATGCCAATCAAAGTACAACCTCTGACAGGTGTTACTAGCACTTTACTTCACCTCACATCCAATGTCTCCCAGTGCACCAGCTGTCACTCAAAAGTTAATTCAATGTCACCTGTCAGAATGGCTTGGTCGACCCTCAGCGTTGTTGAGAGGATTTTGATAAGTCGGACATCAGCGGGAACTTTGTCTCCAACTGTATTCAATCAGTAAACACAATTTGATTAGGATAAACTATAGGCAGACTTTCATACGAGTTCCCAAATGACTCAATTTTAAAACCATGCAAAGTACTCTTGCTAAGGGTCTTCAACTCAAAATTGAACCTACTCGAGTTTAACACTATTCAAAGTAGTCTGTTCTAAATTGTCCTCCATACAAAATTAGAACTAAGCGATTTCAACATTACACAAAGTACTCTTGTGAACAGTCTTCCACTCCAAGTTGGACCTACTCAAGTTTAACACTATACAAAGTACTCTTTGTGAATACTCTCCCGCTCAAAATAAGAACCATTCGATCTTAACACTATACACTAATCATAATCAATATTATTCATTATTATCAATTCTGCTGTTTTCATTTTTATTATTATTTTATCTATTAAGCACCACTTTCTAATGATTAAGTATCAATGGACAGTGCCAAGTGGTAAAGTGGTAAAGGACTTTCTTCGGGTCCTGCGCAGTAACCATCTTAGGAGAGGCTCAAATCCACACACTCTGCACTGCAAGGCGAGCACTCAAACCACCTGGCTGCTGTGTCACGAAATGAACACATAAAACTCTACCTGAGACATCGACAATGTCACCCGGAACGAGTTCTCTCGCTTTTATCCGTTGCACGCCTCTGTGATTCTTACGGATGACCTTAGCAATCTCCGGTTCATACTCTTTCAACGCTTCGATCGCACTCTCGGCATTGCGCTCCTATGACCGTGCAAACAGATCGAAATACAGAATCATAATTGGACTATTTATATAGCGCCTGAGAGTGACCGCGGCTGAGGAAACTGGAGGCAAAGTAATGTAATGAAGACTTGGCACACAGTGACAAAGCAATTTCAGGGAGTTTACAATGTTAAGGAGTGAAGTTAATTGACCAAATTAGATTTTGAAATGAAACCTATTTGTTAGCCTTGTATTGTATTGTTTTTGTCAATTTATATAGCGGCTCTTTCAGAACAAACAAGTCAGGTGGGACCTTGTGGCCTGAGAGCCCGAGGAAATAGGCAAGTTTAAGGCAGTCAGTTGTAACAGTCCTGCCTCGAATAGTATTATCATTATTAATTATCATTATGCATTTATTAAGCACCACTATCTAATGACCAAGCATCATCGATGGCGCTGAGCAATTGTGAGTGAAGGGCTTGCTTTAGGTCCTTACACAGTAATCGTCTCAGGCAGGAGGCTCAAACCTCTACTCTCCGTGTTACAAGGCAAGCGCTCTAATCAATCGAATACCATGTCCCACAATAGTAAGTGGAAGATTGTTCCAAAGTAGCTGCCCCACCACTGCAAGAACCCCTATACTGTGGCATACAAGTCTTCTTAGTCCAGTGAACAAGCAGATCATCCCTATAGATCAGTGCTGTCCAACCTTTTTGACACCGCAGGCCACCGAAACAATTATTCTTGACGCCGAGGGCCGCACCAGTAAACTCAAAAGCAATGACTAAAATTTTTTGAAAATTACGAACTTATTATGGCAATAATTATGTAATAATCAGTTAATAATAGCATATATGTAGGCCTATGGCATGCGTTATAGTAGTTCAGCGCAAAAAAGTATATCAATAAACGTTCAAGCACGTTTTTAGTGAGATATTTGGCTTCGAATTGTGCTTGCAATTTCTTATTTTCGGTTGGTATTCAGCTTTGGTGGAACATTTAAAATCAGCCCGCGGGCCGCATGCGGCCCGCGGGTTGGACAGCACTGCTATAGATGATCCAACTGAGCTGCAAATGACATCTGAGGCAAGCAGGCGTCGGAGGTCTCAGACCTATACGAGAGCCTCATTCAAGAGCAGTTGACTTAAAATGGTCGAGTTACCACCACCACCACCACCACCACCACCACCACCACCACCACCACCACCACCACCACCACCACCACCACCACCACCACCACCACCACCACCACCACCACCACCACCACCACCACCACCACCACCACCACCACCACCACCACCACCACCACCACCACCACCACCACCACCACCACCACCACCACCACCACCACCACCACCACCACCACCACCACCACCACCACCACCACCACCACCACCACCACCACCACCACCACCACCACCACCACCACCTTCTTCTGCTGCTTCTTCTTCTTCTTCTTCTTCTTCTTCTTCTTCTTCTTCTTTTTCTTCATAATCATCATCATCGGCATCATCATGATCATCAACTTCATCATTGTGAGCATCATCTTCTTCTTATTCATCATCATCTTCTCCTTCATCAATTTCTTCATAATCTTCATCTTCACCATTATCATCACCACTACCAACATCGTCGTCGTCATAGTCGTCGTCGTCATCATCATCATCATCATCATCATCATCATCATCATCATCATCATCATCATCATCAGTTCCTAACACTAATAATTTGAATATCACGGCTGCAAATAAATTAGTTCCAGTCTCTTCTGCCATTTCTCGGATCTTGTGATTTTTTCACTTTTAGTCCTAGTCTTTGCTACGGCCTCGCTCTCATATCATCTATCCAGCGAACCACAGTTAATAAAAAATTTAACGCAAAAAGAAGGCTAGACGAATCTTCCTGCAGTTCGCCAGTGGGCAGAGGAGACCGAGTGGTTGGAATTACCTGCCAAACTCCGACGATTGCATTGGCAATGAGAATAAGTAGGATGACGAATGGTTCGACAAAGGCGGTTATTTGTTCTTCCGACTCCTCAAACCAAGCCAAAACCTACACACACAAGCATAAAATAACCACCTTTGTAAGCATTTATTTCTTACGTATGAAATGTATGCCTACAGGTATATGTATGTCTGTATATAGATATGTATGTACCGGTATATTTGTATGTATATGTGTGTCTATAAATAGGTAAGCATGTATGTATCTATTCTGTAAGCGCTTGATAAGTATGTATATAGGTATATGTATGTCTGTTTATAAGTATGTATGTACAATTGTACATGTATTTATGTATATGTAAGTATGTATATGTAAGTATGTATATTATTGTCTGTATATTTATGTCTGTATATAGGTATGTGTGTATGTATCTATTCCATAAGCGCATGACAACCATTTTGTTCTATTGTGGTTTTCCGTCATTACATCAGGAGCACCTCTGACAAGTCTCCGTTGAAGAGGCGCTATATAAATCTGATTGCAATAAGTAGTTACAATATGCATGTATATAATAATATGTATGTACGCATGTATGTAAGCATATCCGGACATTATATAGCGCCTTTTCACAAGTTCACAGAGGT
This sequence comes from Allolobophora icterica, assembly GCA_963556255.1. Lineage (NCBI taxonomy): Eukaryota > Metazoa > Annelida > Clitellata > Crassiclitellata > Lumbricidae > Allolobophora > Allolobophora icterica. The sequence continues at coordinate 62,428,484 of OY744603.1, forward strand.
ACTAAACATCGTGGCACTAAACAGATAATGGAGAAGCGACTTATGTAGAGAGGTAAAACTTTTTCTTCAGCTGTCTGTTATACTCCTCTGTGTACCACCACTGGTCTCCATTCTACCGTGTGCCACCACCCCTGGAGTTTCTCTTCTACAGTTAAAAACATCAATCATCGGGATCTATCCGTCCAAACATCCGACAGATGTCGCCAGGCTCAGTTATTCCACTATAAACTGTCAAATGTCAATGGGTCAAATAATTATCTATGACGTGGTACACTGTTGTAGAAACTAATTAAGGCTGCTCTCTTGTTTATTGACTTCAGCGTATAAAATCTGAAGTGACAGAGCACGGTCACGATCAGTGTTTATTTTGCACCATCTATTGTTAGATACCGTACACATAAAACAGTTCATGTCTAGCACATGTAATTCCTGCGATTACTATCTGTTACTATCCTTACTTAGTATGCATGTATACAAGTATGTATGTATTTGTGTATGTCTAGGTGTACATATAAAAATATATTATACAGGTATGTATGTATGGATGTGGACAGATAATATAAATGAAGACATAACATCACCAAGACTCACACTAAGGGGAGCAATGGTCTTGACAAATGACTGAGGACAATCAAGATCATTTATTTGTACACATCGCCACCAAATGGCTGGTGTCAGGAACTGATGATGATGATGATAATGACGTATGGATGTGTACCTGTATGCAAGTACGTACGTACATATGCATATGTATATTTCTAAGTATGTACGATGTTTGTAGGTGTGCATATCATTCCCAGTTGTGTACTAAGGAATTGCTCAGATCCCACCTGCATGGTAAGGGGGCAGCCACTCAAAACTACAGTTGGCTATTGTGTCCTAGAGGTGAATAAGGAAACAACTGGACAATAGAAACGTATGACAAATAAACCGCATTGACGTCAGTACGACCCAGCCAGCAGGTATAATACGTCACGGGTTGACGTACACGTTTTCACCAGTTATATTATATTGCTTATTTAGATTGTTTGTGAGTGCAGGGAAGTATTTATGTATATACTTATGCATATATGTATATAATTATATATATATGTGTATATATATATGTGTATATATAAGTAATGTATATATATGTACATATATTTATTCATGTATTTAGGTACACATATAAGTGTATATTTGTGCATGTATGCATATGTGTATGTATGTATGTATGTATGCATGTATGTATGTATATATGTATGCATGTATGTCTGAGGACACTTACTATAGTGCATTCTAAAGTACCTCCCAAAAGCATTGTATGAATGCATTGATGTTTGTGTGTGTGTGTGTGTGTGTGTGTGTGTGTGTGTGTGTGTGCGCGCGTGTGTGTGCGCACGCGCATGTGTGCATATCTATTATCAATATTATGAAAATTTGAAATTTTAGGTGTCTGCTGAAGAAAGAGAGAGTTTGAGCAGCTCAGAAACATTAATTCCGTACTCCGTTCCATTCCTTGGGGGCAGGAACATGGAATGCACAAGAGCTCCTGACAATACTGTATTGCAACTGAACCAAGAAACTCGTACCCGAAGATCGACTGCGGGAAGGGATGCAAGGGATAAAAAAGCTAATGGTTGAGGGTAGCTAAAGGAGTGCTCGTCAGAGAGGCCATTTTACATCTTATTCTGAATTCTACAGGAAGTCAGCACAGATCCACATGTAGAGTTAAGGAGTTTGTATGAGAAGATGCATGCAGAACCACACGAGCCAGCAAGTTTTAGATGTGTTGAAGCATCTTTTGACTTTTAAGTGTATGTATGTGTGAATGTGTGTGTGTTTGTATGTCTGCACGAATGTATGTGTGTATGTATGTACGTATGAATGCATGTATGTGTGCTTGCATGTATGTATGAATGTATGTGTGTGTGTTTGCTTGTATGAATGAATGTATGTGTGTATGCCTGCAAGCCCTGCATGTATGTATCACGACATGGGATGTAGCGCCTTTTAAGTTCCTGCCAGTTGGATAGACTGATGAAGTGGTTGCATACAATCAGGATAGGAAAAGAGATAACGATGGCTCAGTCAAAAATAAAGAAGAGTACAATGGCCCCGGTTCAAATGTTAACACAGGCGTTTAGGACTCATGACTTATTAATCATTAAATAATAACATCTATGGCATCTGTCTTTAATGCACAAGCGTTATTATTACTATTATTGTGTATTTATGAAGCACCACTATCTAATGACCAAACATGAATAGATGAGCAATTTTGAGTGAAGGATTTGTCCAAGGTCCTGACACAGTACTCAAGATTCTCAGGGAGGTGGCTCGAGCACGTGCTCTCCATGCTACAAGGTGAGCACTCTTTCCAATCAGCCACCATGTCCCACAGCAACCAATGGCACACCAAAAACCAAGCTCACTAAGGTCATATCCAAACTCATGATAACCTCTCAAGATGGAAACCTTTGCTAACTGCTTTACATCAAACATCTAAAGTCATCCAAAGTATTAACAACTATCGCTGTAGTAACCTTTAGGTACTAACAGCTATCGCTACAGCTACCCAGTGGAGGAAGACCCGTTGAAATGTCAAAACCAGCATGCGCCCCATCTGATCAGATCATCTCCTAAGAGCAACTAAAACATCCAGCAGGTCCCAGAGTAGACAAGCATCCTACCAACTAATGACATTCACCTGGTCGACGGTCGACCATAGGCACAGGTGCTCCGATCCGCAAGGCGCCGGAATAGAAACACCTGCCAGGACAGGAGCGCCACAGCCAACCGTGGTCTAACATTGCCATATAGCTTATCCCAATCAGCCAGCCTGCCTAGTACGCTGCCAGCCTGGCGGTGGAAGGCCATCGGTGACTATTCCTGAACCACCAACTGTTATAGAAATCCAAGGCTGATCAGGTAGGGTTTTAGGCCGGGCTGCTCTCTGCAAAAACAGCTTCCAAGATCCAACCCAGACCCGTCATATCGCAGTCGAATTACTCGTCAGCGATCAGGCAATGCCGTCGAAATGATCTACAGGTTAACCACCTACAAAGCCTTATAATTAACCCCACGTTTATTGCGCAACATAGTGCCTGATAGTCTAGTGGTTAACTCGCTGGACTGTCAACCTATATAGGTCGTCGGTTCAAATCCTCGCCAGGGCAGATATTTTGTTTCAAGATTTCTACCTGCACCCCCCCCCCCAGCCAACTCAACTCTAATAAGTATACTGACTGTACACTGTCGGCGGGAAGATCAGACGGCCACAGAAAGCACTGGCCACCCCCACTCATATGCTAACACTTCATACCTATGGCTGCCTTTCGGGCTACTTAAGAGACTGCTCTTCTTTTTCTTCTTATTATTATGCAGCACAGTTTTTCCTTCCTATGAACATCAAGACCCCAGTCACGTAATTCATCTTGGCTGCTATTAATCCTTACAAAAACGATGCAGCCACGAACAACAATCAGGGACTAATTAATTTTGAATCTACAGCCTTCATAAATAACGGCTAATTGCTTTAAAAATTACCATCATTCTGTTTAAAATCACAAAGTGAATAAATCACAGAATTATGATTTTTCATCACTCGTTCCATTATTATGTGCTAGGCCCTATTTATTTAATAGGCCCTATCAGTTATTTGTATTTTTATTATTTTTGTTCTAGAGGCAGAAACAATCCTTCAGGAAATCAAAATTAGTTTCGAAGTATTACTATTAATTAGAATTATTACTAATTAGTATAATCATTAATTAAAATTACTATTAATTAGTAGCCTCTATTGTTGTCTAATGCACAAGACATCAACCTAAGCTGCAACTAAACCAAGCCATAATCAGGTCAAGCGTAGATAGGTGACCTCTGGAAAAAATGCCAGTAATAATATAACAACAATAATATTCACAGTAATAATAATAATAATAATAATAATAATAATAATAATAATAATAACAACAACAATAACAACAATAATAATAACATTAATAAAAATAACATTAATCCTAAGACCCTGAGGGAACAAAGTACTTCAGGGCAAAAAATAATAATAATAATAACAATCAAATTATGATAAGAATAATAATAATAACATTAATAATAACATTAATAATAATAATAATAATAATAATAATAATAATAATAATAATAATAATAATAATAATAATAATAATAATAGTAATAATAATAATAACAACAACAACAACAACAATAATGTCAGTTAATGAATGTAATTGTAAATGTAACAAAGTACAAGTGCAAGATGGAAAATGATCGTTGTTCATACTCACGAATGAAATAACAGCTGCCAACAACAGGATCTTCACCAGCAAATCGTCGAACTGTTCCAGGACCAACTCCCACAAGGACTTGCCTGCATTTACAAAAACGATAACATATTCACATAAATGGTTGCCTTTCAACTTTCTAACTACCTATTCAGACAGACAGACAGACAGACAGACGGACGGACGGACGGACGGACAGACGGACGGACAGACAGACAGACAGACAGACAGCTGGAAACCTCGCATATCAGGGCTGCTGATATTATAGCGCATTTTGATACCTCACAAAAGGCACTGTACCTATGACTATGTAACAGATCTAAACAAGTACGTTTTAAGACAGTTAGCAAATGTTTGCTGCACCGAGGCAATAATATATATAAACATAAGCTCCACCACTATGGAATGAATAAATATGATAAAAATAATAATAATCATGATAATATCTCTATTTGATTAAATATTCAGACAGACAGACAGACAGACACACCCATGAGAAAAGGAGTCTTATTATAGCCCCATGAGAAAAGGAAAGTCTTATAATAATAACGAAAAATAACAATAATAGTAATACTAATATCAATACTAGTAATCATAGTTCGAGAATTCGTGACTTTCGGTTTTAAAATTCGTAAAAATTCGCGAATTTTTGGCCTATTTTAAAATTCGTAAAAATTCGTAAAAATTCGTTGGGCCATTAAATGGTTGGGCCATTTTTACATTGACAGTGGCGTTTTGCAAAAACAGCGTAAGCAACAACAACAAATGCGATGACGTCATGATTTTTTGTGTTAAGCTTCTGCTTAGAATTTGATGTAAAATTCAACATAAGTTAATTTAGTTAAAATCTAATTTCTTAAAGATGAAAGAACTTGGACCGGAGTGGAAGTATGTATACTAATTTTGGATGAGAAGGAAAAGGGTAAGCCCTAATCCGCAAATACAGTATTGTTTTGTGACAAGGATTATTTGTTGGTTGTCCTACCCGAATTCGGGAGCATTTTCATGGCGAAAATACAGAAACCAGAGTCGAGTGGGAGCAGTGGGCTGTTCCTGACTCAGAATCAGAGGAAGATGAAGTAGAAGACACAGGCCGGTGAACATTGCCAACCCCTTTTAACCATGTTTGGTTGCAAGCTGTGTTAGTGACTGACTGGTCACACTGGAGCTGGGGCTCTGGTGGGTTTTCGTTCTGCTGACTGACACTCAGCCACACACCCAAACTATGATAGAAATCGAAGTTTGAGACTCCAAGTAGAACAGTAACTGAATATCAGTACTATTATGTTGCTAGTCAGCTATCTTATACGGCTGATTGATTAATTGCCTATGACACTGACATTTACAGTACTTGCTTAAAAGTTGAAAAGTAAACAAATAATAAAATTCGTTGCCATGGGAAAAAATTCTATTATTTAACTTTTTCACGAATTTTAACGAATTTTAAAACTGCAGTTTTAAAATTCGTTAAAATTCGTGAATTTTTTAAATTCTTAAAATTCTTAAAATGCGAATTCTCGAACTATGCTAGTAATAATAATAATAATAATAGCAATAATAATAATAAGAACAATAGTAATAATAAGAGCTCTAGGACAGTCACTGTGACTTACTAGCACCACTTAGTAGCACTCTGCTGCAGTTTCCAGTAAATCAAAAAACCTCTTTTCCTGTTCTAAATAAAACATCTGCCGTCATCTTCACGGTGCTGCACCAACACGGTCACCAGCGACTAGATTTATAGTCTGGCAGTAGCATGCTACAGAACTCTCAGACAGCCATGGTTTTTTTTATCTTCCTGAGTCATACTACCAAAGTAGTCAGTCCTTCCTGATCAGGTCTGCAATTATTTGGCCAGGCACAGCTACTCCACTCACCTACGTCCATCACCATTCACAGATGCTCAGTGTCACTGATTGATGCTTGGTAATTAAATTAGATAGTGGCGCTTAACAAATGCATAATAATAATTATAATAATAATTTAACTATTTCATCCCTTCATACATATATTGTATTGTATTGTATATACGAATTTCTAAAGCACCTCTCGCAGTACAACCTAATCAGAGGCGCTCCCAGTGCGACGAGCCCCATGAGAAAAGGAAAGTCCTAAGACAGCGAGAAGTAGCAGCAATGCCCCCAGTTAGGATCTGAGAACGAGTCATTGAAGGAAGATCATTCCAGAGGGACAGGCCAATAGATGCTAGGCAAGGTGTTGAACCATAGAAGTCCGTGTCCGAGGGACCATGAGGTCATGTCGGTCTAAGACCGGAGAGGATGGCCAGGGGCGGCCGAAAGAGGTCGACAGATAAGATCACGGAGATAATGCGGAGCTTGACCTTGGAAGGCTCAAGAGGTAAGGAACAGGATTTTAAACTGTATACGCGCAATAGGCCGGATCATAAAAATTAAGTTGCATTAAGAATTTCGGAAAAGTGACCTTATGTGGCGTTGTTTACTGTAAAGAAGAAAAGAGTTAATAGAAATGCGAATATACTTTGCATTTTTACGTTTTCAGATAACCAATGTAACCATGTTACTTTTGTTTCACAAGAAATGCTTCCTGGGGGCCTATGCTTGCTTACTTATATTTTAAACTGTTAATATCCGGTTTGGTGAGCTGATTTTTGATTTAAGCGAACTGTTTATCATATTTACAGAAATTAACTGATATTCTGGTCTATTTCCTTAGAGACCAGCGTACTGTTCGGGTAGGCCGAATAGCTGGTGTTGATAAGAAGGCATCTGCGCTTCGCGAGAAGCGTTTAAAACGAAAATTAGCTGTATATTCAAAGTCAAAGAATGACTTAGAAAGAAAATGTGTGAGAACTGCTGAACAATTATGTAATGATTCAGATACAACATCGAACGATTCTGAAACTGAGGGTTTCATACTTCATGATCAAGTTCCAATACATGAAAGTTTGACTCCTCTTCTTCATTTCGTTTCTCTAAGCCATGGCAGACTCTTCGTCTGTGGGGCCCTCGCTTGGCAAGAAAGCCTCTTGTTGTAGATTGTGTAGAGCCAATAGAGTTACTTGGCGTGCATGCCTGGTTCGAGTTAAGTGTGCTGCCTTCAGATATGAGTCGGCCATGCCATAGGATGCTACGTCAGCCTCTGTTAGGGCTGTAGTTCACCCAAAAGCAGCTTTCTAGGTTGAATAATGCTTGAGATATAGACACTTTTAACTCCCGGCAGCCATCTTGGACGCCATCTTGAAATGATACATTAAGTGATTGAAGTTATTTTATCTGAACACTGAGCAATAAACCTTACAATTTGACACCAAAAGTAGCTTTCTGGGTTGAATATTGCTTGAGATATAGACAATTATTGCTCCCGCAGCCATCTTGGATGCCATCTTGGAATGATACATTAAGTGATTGAAGTTATTTTAGCTGAACACTGCGCAATAAATCCTACAATTTGACACAAAAAGCAGCTCTCTAGGTTGAATAGTGCTTGAGATATAGACAAGTATAGCTCCCGACAGCCATCTTGGACGCCATCTTGAATTTTTTGCGATTTACATGAAAACGTTTCAAAATTTCAGAGGGCTCCCCTTCTAACATTAATTAGTGGACCCTGACAGATCATCCTGCCAAATATGGTGCTTTTATCCGCCGTGTAACGTTAACCTCGCAATTCAGCGCTAAGCCACCTCACTATTGATGGCTATATTCGCGTTCTCCAGGAACGCCGCAAATTGATGCCTCAGTTCGATACTAAGTCTCAATTCAGAAAAATTTAAGTAAAGTCTTCTATTACATTGTACTCGTGCTATACTGTTTCTTAATCATATTTCATATTCAGAAGTTGATGTAATTTGCTTCTTTTCGTACGATTGTACAGAAAATGATATCTTACAAATTAGAGTTTTTGGTGAATTTTTTCGATTTTTTCTTTAAAAAATGCAAAGTATAGCAAAGTAGTAGAGACAAACGGTTTGCAGCAATGGAATCACTGTACTTGAGAGCCAATAAATGGATATTCTCTAAGAAATATGCCAATATTTTGTAATTTATGATCCGGCCTAACGCGCAATGAGCGGAAGCCAATGTAAATGCTCGGACATAAAGTCGAGATATGAGAGTAGTGTGGAAGATGGGCAATCATGTATGTATGTAGGCCTTATGTATATATGCACGCATACATACCTACATACAAATATGCATCCCCTAAAATGCAGAAACTATTGAATGCAAGAACTATGGTTGTAATACTGTGCAATACTAGAAGGGATTGCCGTACACACACACATACATACATACATACATACAAACATACATGCATACATACATACATGCATACATACATGCATGCATACATATACATATATATATACATACATACATACAAACATACATACATGCATACATATAAACATGCATACATACAAACATGCATACATACAAACATGCATACATATATACACATACATACATGCATACATATATGCATACGTACACATACATACATACATACATACATACATACATACATACATACATACATACATACATACATACATACATACATACATACATACATACATACATACATACATACATACATACATACATACATACATACATACACAGACAGAGAGAAACAGGAAAGGCATGAAACAAGGATCAAAATAATTGGCTTCTCTGTCTGGCTATTGATATATATATATCTCAACATCCTACGCACGTCATTAAACGGCCGAGGTTCCTTAGCCGGATGTTACACGGAAACCTACATCCAAAACCCTTACTATGCACTGTCTTTTATTTAGCCCATTTACTTAATATACATGTCAGGGTAATCATAAAGTACATCCTGATGTTCCTGTGAGAATTCCTGTTTCTCATTTATGTAGCACCTTTCATGTATGTCTCAAGAGAGTCTGTGATTGCATCTGAAAGAAAACTTCTGTAGCTATTTATTGAGAGCATAAATGTCAGGAAAATCCAAAAAATTATATGATGTTTAAATAGAGCTGACAGGGTACTGGAAAGATGGAAGTGGAAGTGGAAAGCGGTACTTTAAAGGTGCATCGTAAATATCCAGGTACATTTTCTGCTCATCATCAGTCTCAACTCATTAGTTCTGCTTCATAGCCATGTTTCCAAAATCATTGACAGGTTCTTAACAGACAGTGTATAAACATATAGATCTACAAATATACATACATATACACACAGATATATACACACATATATAATACATATACAAATATATATATATACAGGCATATATACATACAAGTGCATACATACTTACATACATACATACATGCAAACAGGTTCATACATCATCTAATGGTATATAAATATACATACATGCATATATAGTTATATACATACATTATATACATACACATATACATACAAGTACAAATACACATCATATATTGATATATATATATATATATATATATATACAACAATACACTCATGCATACACACATACATAAAAGTATGTACATATATACGATACACAATTACACACACATGCATATATACCAGCCTATTACCAGGTATATACATGCATAAATCATTGATACATACATACATACATACACGCATCCATACATACCACAACAGGATCCATACAAGAGATTTAAATAAATCCAGTAGAGGATTTATGAAGAAATGTATAACCAGTACAGGAGTCAAGCAATTGAAATTACACTTTCCAATCATCAAAAAAAATTATTCTTTCAATCAAAATTCTGCCATGTTTAAGAGACAATGTATTCAGAATGTCCACAGACAGATCTAGTCATTAAAAAGTCACCAAACCCAGTGGTCAAACAGTAATAATGTAACCTTTGCAGTAATTTGACAAAACTGTCTGAAAGGATACAATGGATATTGTGTGTTGGCCCCAGACAGCTTATGTCCATGAGCCACACCAGAGTCTGGTTTTAGCAGACATTAGGTTGCAGTATAGGTTGCAGTGAGTTCACTCACATATCAAACAACAACAAGAACAACAACAACAGCAATAACAACAACAGCAATTACAACAACAGCAGACACAAAGGTGCTATATAAATGAGCAACAAGAATTCTTTAGGAACACGACATGCATGATTACCCTGACATTGTTGTTGTCATAACAACAACAATAATATAAGATTTAAAAAAATACCAGGCCTCACACTATCACATGTATCTTTAGCTGCTACAACATATGCAACAGCCTATAACTGACACAATATTGATCGACTTTAGTTCTAACTCATTGTTATTCTACCATAACACTCAACTCTGACGTCGTCACCAGATGCTCTTAACGGTCAATTCAGTAATGTCTGATTCGTGGCAGACATTAACGTAGATGCAAATCTTGAAATTAGCTTCCAGTTACTGCATGGACAGATAATATAAAGTCGCGGACTGGATTAATAATTAGCTCTTGTCAATAAGTTGGTTCCCTGCATTTAGCTTTTTAAGTATACTTCAGAGCTTCAAGATCCCAGTTATGATTAGTTATTGATGGAGATAAGAGACAGAGGCGGATGGAGGAAGACCGTCCATGGTGCGGATAGTCCTTGGCTCGAGCACGGCTGAGGATAAGAGACTGGCAGGCACCTTCACAGTCTTGGTGTGACGCAAACGCAAACCTCGTGTGTCCTTGACTCATCACATTTCAACCAGGGCTCTCCAACGGATTACGATTTTTTTTAACTTGAAGCATGGGTGAGCAATGGTCTAGTGGTCAGCATGTTGGACTGTCAATGGAGAGGTCGGTGGTTCAAATCCCCATCAAGGCAGAAACTTGTTTCGAGATTCCTGCTCCACCTGTGCTCCGAGTCAACTCGGCTATAATGAGAACCAAGGCATTGTATACTGTCGGTGGGAAGACGGGACGATGATGGAGAAGACTGGCCACCTGCCCACATATGCCGAGGCTGAGAAAAATGAAGTCGCCAACATGGCTGCCTCTCAGAGACTGCTCTTCTTCTCAACTTAAAACGACCATCAGCCAATGCTTTGCACATGATGATAATGGCTCTATAGCAGTCACTAGATTAGATTAGATTAGCTATAGAAGTCATTAGATTAGGTCAGGTTAGATTAGACGTGCCCTACAGTCAGACACTCGTCTGACTCTCAATAAAGGCCACACAAACGGTCAAACCATGCAGCAGATGCTAACGATTCTTAACGCGAGATGGATCGATATCCTTAATGTGGCTCAAAAATCACTCACATATGTGTATTTCTTTATTTAATAAATCACTATTTCACACTTATATGGCTACAGGTGGCAGCACTGTTGCAGCTCGCTGTCTTTTTAGTCTCTTATTTCCACACAACAGGTAGATTGTGTGACCTACAGTCAGACCTTTTGTCTACTGCCATAAACCTATAATGGTTGTTTGCTGATGCTATAAAACTGTTTCTCTTAACTCTGCTCAAGTTACTAATAGAATACAATACATCATGAACGTTTTATTGCTAGATAAAACATGTCTCTGTTCCCAATGGTATCTACTGTCAGCAGACAATACCTCTAATTAATGAAAAAAGTACATTTATTTGCATGGAGATCAAAAATCCCCAACAAGGTTTATTTTGCAAGGGTGGTTTTTAAATGGGGCAAGAGCATTCATTCATTCTTTGGCTGCCCCTTCGAATGGCAGCCAAATCATACCTGCTCACGTGTGTGGCCATGAGGTCAATCTTTGTGCATTGCAAGAAAGGTGCTATAGAAGTTACAGATAGATCGGATTAGAAACTGATAGACTACAATTGTCCCTCTTAACTCTGTTCAAGTTACTTTTTCATGCTAAGTGAAGACGCATCTATTTAAATCCCTAGCACAACCATGTTCAGAGCACTTCTCAGGGGTTCCACAAATGCACTCTACAAAAGATACCTACATACACACTGAAGGAGAACTCAAAAAGACCCATATGAGAATCGCTATGCAGAGTCGCCCAGATACAATGTAATGTTGTACAGATGGTAGCAACAATTGTTACTTTCCTAAAGACAAAGCATTATGTTAATGGATTGTTTGTTATCAAGCCCATTATACGCTGACGATCATTATTCTAATCTTATTAAATGCTGTAATCTCATTAAATGTAGCTTAAACTGGTGCAAAGTAGACAGCTGAGTTAGAGAATGAGTCACAGTGAGTTCCACATGGCTGGTACTTTCACCAAACCAGAAAATTTCTTTGTGTCAGAACTGGCAGATTGTTGGCAAAACTGCAAGTAAGATCTAGTTAAATAATTAAGCATTTCTGAAACACTTCTAAAATATCTGATAAATAATGTTGACGGTAACAGATATTTTCATATCGGTACACGAATAAGTTAATCTGTAGCTTTGCTATAGAATCAAAAATCGCAACGCCTACATTGGAGAAAACCATTTTACACGAAGCTCCTGAATGGAATCCACAGATTGTACGTAGAGCACATTTCTGCAGGACTATTTGACATTTTAGACGAGAAGGGTAGTCAGCAGACTAGGCCATATTGCAATATGATAAATATGGATATACCAGCATATAATAAAGACTAATGAGCACAGCTTTAGAAACATGAGCCACACATGCTCTTTCCACACCAAGAACTCATCAATGTAAACTCCCATTTTTGTCACAGAGATTTTTTTTTATAAACTCATGGCTTTTCCACACGCAAATATCATCCCTGCCCGACCCCAGAACTGTACATACAACACACTGCATAGCTCCTACAAAAGGTGCTATTAAATATGTAATATGCTATTGCTACCACCAGACACTTACAGTAAATTAGCTCATGTTACAAGTATTAAAATGTAGCTAACACTCTGTTTGATATGTCTGCATGCAGTGCTCAGCAAATGATCCGTTAAAATGAGAGTACGTTAATCTGTATTACCAACTTCATAAAATAACATATTACATTTATGATTATATTGTCTTAGGATACATACAGTGCTGCATGATCGTACATGATGTCATATTAATCTCATGCATATGTATCTCCATGTATTATAGCCATTGAATATAGCACCTTTACAGTTTATCTAAAAAGTTATGGAGATACCTGGAACCTATCGATACATAGCCATGGATCGTACCCAATTACCTATAGCATATTAAAAGACCTTAGGGAAGCTCATTCAATTTCAATCACATCTGTTGAATGCGGTAGTCAACCTGCTATCGGTTTGGAATATTTAAATCACATACCTCTTTAACACATGCATGGATGTAATTTAATTCATTAACATTCCTTCGTGTTTCAACAGCTTCAGCATCTGTTGAAGCTACAGCCTCTAAACACTTGAACCCAACACCTAAGAGCATTCACATGGGGAGGTTGAGGGTTAGACATCTAGCAATCACCCCTTACTTCTACAGGAAAATATTTTCTCGTGGACATGGTGATGACCTGTAACAATATATGTTTAGGTTCAAGCTTGACGTTTGTCTGTTTCAACTTGCTTTTCTACGGAAGCCTGACCCGAGGTTTCACTGACGATTGGACTTTGGCTGGAAAGCACCAACTGATTACAATTTCTGATTACAGTTTCGTGGTACCTTATCAGCTTAGGTGCTTTTCCTGACTATGTGAGTTGTTTAGCTGTTGCCACTTCTTCAGTCAGGCGATTTAGGCGACTCCATTACATGGAAACAGCGCTTGTGAATAGTCTGTGCCCAGTGCTTGGCCTTCGAGTGACGCTTTAGAAGTTTGGAGATTCTGATTACGAATCCAAGCTCATCTGGTTTGAATGTTCCTCTGAGCTCCTACAGTGTACTGAACTCTCTACTTCCTGTTCTTTACTCTCTCCATCCTCTACTGTTCTAGACTTCATGCTTGACAATACTTCGTTAGATGGTGAAATTAGGTCGACAGTTGAAACCATATTCCAAGTTCCTGGTCCACGTTAAGCACCGCCTTGTAACTCAACCAATACGGGTTATGGCCTCCCTAGAAGGAGGAGAAAGGGAAGACGAAGAGTAGGACGAATCAGAGGGTAAAGACGAATAAGACAAAGCAAACAAAGAAGACAGAAGAAGAACAAGAAGCAGATGAAGAAGATGAAGATAAAGAAGCAGTCCTTTAAGCTAGACCTGAATCAGTATTCAGCAATGGCTATGAAGTGCTAGCAACTTAATTTTTCTTAGTCTCGACATATGAGGGCGGGTAGCTGGTCTTCCCCCCTTCCCACTGCCTGATCTTCCCACCAAAGTGTACAGTCGATGTACTCATTTTGCAGCTGAGTTGGCCAGAAGAGAAACTGACTGGAAAAGCCAAAGCCAGCCTATAAACCATGTTAGACAGAGCTCTTATAAAAGGAAGATATATTAGAAATGAGTTCGCCTACCTTCCTCTGCAGGCAATTCTGTAAGAAAAACACAGACAAAACAATAAGCATATGTTTTAATATTTTCAAAAACTTCTAAATACATAAACACCTAAAGATTAGAAAGCAAATGCATCATTTGATAATTGTACAAGCACACAACAGAATACATAATTATATATATATATACACACATAAATATATATATATATATATATATATATATATATATATATATAGCTTTATTTTGCTGATTCACAATTTTAGCATTTTGAACAAAATTTTATAACGAAGTGTTGGGCTATTTAGAGACACATCGTAATCACTGCTAAACTACAGATGGGTAGTAGTAGTAGTAGTTTAAGTTTAGCGACACTGTGTGATAACAAAGAATATTAGCATCATCCTCCTCCTTCATCCAGGCTTGGGACTGGCGCTGCCTGGCACTAGGGCAAGGACGTGTAGCGGGAGAGTTTACAGGTGGGTCTGCAGAGGCCACTGTTTTCTTCATTTTATTAACTGACCGATCAATTGATTTGTGGATTGCATGGTTGGATGGTTGATTGATTGGTGGATTGATTGACTGACTCACTGGCTGGTTGGCGGACTGGCCAGCAGACTAGGTGGATGGATGGGTGGATGAGTGGATGGATGGATGAGTGGATGGATGGATGGATGGATGGATGAGTGGATGGATGAATGGATGAGTGGATGGATGGATGGATGGATGAGTGGATGGATGGATGAGTGGATGGATGGATGGATGGATGGATGGATGGATGGATGGATGAGTGGATGGATGGATGGATGGATGAGTGGATGGATGGATGGATGAGTGGATGGATGGATGAGTGGATGGATGGATGGATGAGTGGATGGATGGATGGATGGATGGATGGATGAGTGGATGGATGGATGAGTGGATGGATGGATGGATGGATGGATGGATAAGTGGATGGATGGATGGATGAGTGGATGGATGGATGAGTGGATGGATGGAAGGATGGGGGTTTGATATTGTGCTAATTGAAAATCAATCGACAAAACAATCGATTATTCAATCAATCATTCACTTGAGTGTCAACCAAAGGATAAACTGTAGTTTAGTCTATTCATACAGATATTCTGTGCCATCTGCTGCTGCGCTACCTAACAAAGCGAAAGGACCAGAGGTCACTGATCAGGTCAACTACAATAAGTTAAATTGCTAATCGATCAGAATTAGAATTAGCTACTGAAATTTGCTAATCGATTAGGGGATTAGAATTAGCAAAATCTTGTAGCAAGTGAATTAGAATTAGAATTAGCACCATATAGTTGCTTCATGAATTTGTCAAATTTTGATCAAAGCACAACAAGGAACTACAGCAAGTAACTTTAGTTTATTACAGCACCTAAAGCAGCACTGCACAGCAAGGTACCACAGCAAGTTACTTTAGTCTATTATAGCACCTAAAGCAGCACAACTGCTATGTCAGAAGAGTCCACAAACCAGGAAGCAACAAACACCACGTCAGCCAATACATGTGAGTTATTGACATTACCACTTAATAAACTCGTTCTTAGCACATAATTTTAAACAATCTTATCAATCAGCTAATCGTTTTACACTTAGATTTAGCTAAAAATTGCTAATCAATTAGAATTAGAATTAGGCAACAGCTAATTGATTAGAATTAGAATTAGCTGTCTGTCTAATCAATTAGTTAATCGATATATATATACATCTTTGATGCAGCATTGCATAGAAAGATACATGTATGTAGCTTTGTATGCAACAGTGTTCTATATGTGTATGTATATGTATTGTATGTCTGTATATGTATTGTATGCTTGGTTTTGGTGCACCATAAGTTGAAGCCTAGCGCAGTAGTCACCGGTGCCATAGACATTGCTAATTCAACATCAATAAATAATACATACTAGTGTAGTCAGACTGCTTACAGACATACACTGTCTGGCTTCAGTTTACATTCTATGCTGTCCAATGTCACACGATTTTGTCCAATTACTTCAAAATGCTGCATCAAGTGCTGGTTTAATAAGGCAACAGTGCTGGGCTTCTTTACTGGACAGTTATGTCTATAAGCATTTGGGCTGTACAATATGATCTGCTGTTTTCAGACTTTAGCTTTAAGAGTGTGCAAAGTGAATGTGCTCCACACTTATGAATGTACAAAGTGAAGTTGCTTTAAGAGTGCACAAAGTGAATGTGCTTTAAGAGTGTACAAACTGAAGTTGCTTTAAGAGTGTACAAAGTGAATGTGCTTTGTGCTTTAAGAGTGTACAAAGTGAAGTTGCTTTGTGCTTTAAGAGTGTACAAAGTGAACGTGCTTTGTGCTTTAAGAGTGCACAAAGTGACTATGCTTTGTGGTTTAAGAGTGTACAAAGTGAAGTTGCTTTAAGAGTGTACAAAGTGAAGTTGCTTTGTGCTTAAGAGTGTACAAAGTGAATGTGCCTAGTGCTTTAACAGTGTACAAAGTAAAGCTGCTTTAAGAGTGTGCAAAGTGAATGTGCTTTGTGCTTAAGAATGTAAAAAGTGAATGTGCTTTAAGAGTGTACAAAGTGAATGAGCTTTTCACTTTAACAGTGTGCAAAGTTAATGTGCATTGCACATCAAGAGTGTACAAAGTGAATGTGCTTTGTGCTGTAACAATGCACAAAGTGAATGTGTTTTGCATATTAAGAGTGCACAAAGTGAATGTGCTTTTCACATCAAGAGTGTATAAAGTGAATGTGCTTTGTGCTTTAAGAGTGTACAAAGTGAATGTACTTCACACTTTAAGAATGTACAATGTGAAATTGCTTTCCCACATCAACACATGTTAAAAGTAAGCAACAGAGGAAGCAACAACAACTAAGCAACAACCACTTGACAACAATTAATTTTATGCCACATGTGTTTGCAGTTCAAGTGAAACTGTAAAGAATCGTAAAAAGTAGCTTGCCACTTACGACATATAAAAGTCGTTGAGTTAAATTTATTACACTGTATTACGTCACAGTACGTTACACTGCACTAAACTGTAACGTAACATAACACAATATCATGTGATATGATGCAGTACAATACAATAGGAAGTAGGCCTATTATAACATAACTGCCTTAGCCCAGAACCGGGCGTTTGCTGTTGTAAGTCCCACAATCTGGAACGACCATCCCCCTTGCTCAGAGTCAAACTAATGACTGGCTTTTCCTCATCGGTCTCGGGTTCCCTAAAGACATTTCTGTTCCCCGGGGCTTCTGTGCTGAGAGCGCCTCTGGATAGTTATTCTGCGAGAGGAAGCGCTTTATAAATTTCTAGATACAATACGATACGATACGATACGATAAGAGTATGAATTACACCCGAGATCCAAGGAACCGACAAAGAAGCAAATGGAGACGGAAGAAGAGAGACATCCAGTGGCCATTGACTCATAATCATCAGCAAGCATTAACTCCATCACCTTATCCACTACCCGCATCTAATAAGTCATACGTCGTCGGCAAGGCCGAAGCTGCTGCTGCTGCTGCTGCAGGCGCAACATTACCGCACCACCTGATCGCTTTATATAGCTCCAGTCGTTGATTGAGAACCTGCCAGGCCAAACCAAGAAGAGAGAAGGACGCTAAGGCAACTCACCACCATCGGCCAGTTATAAATACACCCTCATATCGCCATGGGCGTCGGCAAGAAGACGAGTCCCCAGCGCCACCGCCGCACAGCGAAAGGTAAGCCTTGGTGCACCCAACCGGGACTTCTGCGTTCTCCTACGGCTTATATTTAGTCTCCCTCCCAGCCGCCAGAGGGACGACCAGCCACTCCGCTCGCTTGCTCGCTCGCACGGACCGCTACCATCAGCTCAGCTCTATATACATATACCCTATATATATACGTCAGCGCTGCAGACCTTACGTTGGCTTCCATGCCCAAGGACATATTTATCTGGCTTGCCACATCATTGACAGTACAGTAGGGTGAGTGCATCTCTCGCTCACTTGCTTTCTCGCTTGCCTGCCTGTCAGCCTGCCTGTCTGTCAGCCTGCCAGTCTGTCAGCCTACCTGTCTGTCAGTCTGCCTGTCTGTCAGCCTACCTGTCCACCTCTGTGACGAAGATGGAAGAGTTGCACAGACAAAGGCAATCTTATACAGTTAGTTTAATGGGTTATACATAAATAAATAGAGACATACACACACATCGATATGTACATATCTATATGTATACTGTATGCATGTATAATTGTGCTTCTGAGTAGAAAACCTTGAGGAGGCGCTCTACAAATTCTCTCTGTATGAATATATCTGTGCATATATATATATATATATATATATATATATTTATGAATATGTATATATATATAGATATTGCAAGCAATTGGCTTAATGGCCATCTTCCGGTTCTTCAAGGATCACTTGGGTTAAAGGTATATCCTTCCAAATGACCCTTGACCCTAGGTCACCTTTCCAACCAATTTAAAGGCATGGTCATCAATACCCTCTTATCAAACTGTAGTAGAGGAATAGGGGATTCAAGAATTACTACAAATGAACACAGTATCCGATTGGTTAGAACACTTGCTTTGTAAAGAGGAGAGTAGGGGTTGCGCCTCCACTGCTTAGGAGGGACCCTGAGCAAGTCCTTCACTCACAATTACTCAGTGCCATTGATTAATGCTTGGTCATTGGATGGTGGTGCTTAATAAGTGCATAATAATAATAATAATAATAATAATAATAATAATAATAATAATAATAATAATAATAATAATAATAATAGTAATAGTAATAGTAATAGTAATAATAATAATAATAATAATAATAATAACAATAATAATAACAATAACAATAACAATAACAATAACAACAACTCAAACCTATTACTTACTTTGGAATAAATAGACCTAAATATCTTACACATTTCTAGTTCACATTTAAATAAATTTCTAACCTAAGCCCATTTTAGTAATTATAACAATATGTAATTGTATTATTTAATGAACTAGGAAAACACCGAAAAATTATTTCAAAAAGAGTGGTAAACAAGCATTTCATTTAAATTCAGAAAAGCAAGACTACTATAGCCAATACATTGCTTGCAGTATTACATGCAGGGAATGTTTCAGCGTTTAGACGTATAAAACAAAGCTTAATTGTGACCAGGAATTAATCTTTCACTGATGCAGTGATGCTCATCATGAATGAAATATCAATACCTCAACACAACTTGTTTCAAGAGTAATACCATCATATGAGATGTATGTATGTATCTGGACTTTATAAAAGGCATATATTAAGAACTCCTCAAAAGATATATTCAGCATTCAAACTTTCTCGCAACAGGGTCGACTGTAACCTTACCAAGTCTTAGATATAAACAAGTTTTTCTCTAACATGCTTAAAACTTTGCTTAGACTTTGCTTTGTTATTATCGTAGTACCTATGGACTGGGCAGGGGAGGGGAGCTAGTTTAAGTTCATTGACTCTACAGATTGACCAGCGTCACGGGTCCATAGGTCCAAGGGTCCATATTCGATTCTGTCAAGGCCATTAACTCTAATGCAAAATGCCTGCAATCTGGTAACAGATTTGTCCGTTGCGAATACGTACCGTTTGGACCATATTTCGCTTGGTACCTTTTGACCTGGTCGTCATCAAGACCAACATTTTCATCCGTCTGGAAGTAATGGAGGACCTCGTCAGTTGGTTTCGTATGTGCTTCCTCCATGTCGGACAGTGGATGGCTCTCTCCACGGAATCAGTACCGCTCGCTCGCTTCCGTCCTCTGAAAGTACCTAGTGAGCCGTTTTCCCCAGGTTCGTACAGTTAACTTTACCGACACATCGACTATAGCGCCGTCGTCCGCGACCCTTCAGCCTGGACCCTTCCCCGTAACGAAGAAGAAGAAAAGCTAAAGACTCGAAACGCCAGGACCTACGCGGACAAGCGGTCAACGCCGACGCCTTCGACTGGTTTACCGTTAGTCGACTACTGCCAACCGATCAGCGAGTGCCTCGTGCCAACCGATGTCGACCACAGGCTTATCCACTCACTGATCGACCACCAACCAACAGCTCACCTCCTCCCAATCCTGTCGTCCCTGCCCCCGGATCGCAGCGAGGCTTCGTAAATAGTCCACCGGCCCGAAGTGTGCTAGGATACTCGTTGGCCGCGACCGATGGACCGGTCCACTTGCTCCGGGGAGGGAGAGCTTCACTTCTGCATTAAGACATATTAAAACTGGCGACTGCAGCGTATTAAAAGATTAAAATAAATGCTATTAAAAATACAAACTTTTAATAATTACAAGTGATTGTAAAACATGATGATTGCTGTAGCATAACTAATGTCAAAATTTGCCCGAATCGTTGTCACTCTTCCCCTAAATGGCGACACATTCCGGTTATCTGTCTTGTGAATGGCCCGGTTTGTCACGTGACTAATGTAACGAAGGTTACGAAGACGACGCATGACTGAAGACGACACTGGCACATCTTAAGTTGGTAAGTATGAAACCGTGTACCCGAAATCATATTTATATAGCGCTATTAATTTTTGAACGTATGCCTTCGAGCTGCTGAATCATTCGTGACTGATATTTTGTCTAACGTATTTAGATGCTGGGCGTCATGGGGTAACACCCGAAGGGCGTAATGAGAGGCTTAGGACAATTTATTTGGGCGTATACTATATCGATCCTACCGGCGTGAATTGCACGTAGGGCCTACGTATCCAGCAATTGTCTTCTATTACTGTTATAGCATATATAAGGCAATGCCTTATTTACATTGTTAGTATATATAGAAAAAACGGCCTAGTTGGTTCGAGCTTACTGAGCGGATTCCGTTTTACGATCCTGGACGAATTGTTCTGACACTCTGATCATCTCGAGTCTCAGATTCATATTTTCTTACATAGCGCGCATCATCGTATGATATAAAAAATGCCACAAATAAATTAAACGAGTATCCCTAAACCAACCAACCAGAGAAGTTATCTATATGTTCTTGTGGAATAAATTTATCACGATTAGTCGATTACTGACCAAGCTGCCCTTCCTTTTGCTTCCTCTCGCCTCGACACCGATGGTTCTCATTTTGTTTTTGGCCCAGATGACCACAATACCGCAGTCGCCCTAAGACGACCACCGACTTCCTATAGCCTAGGCTGCACCTCGACTGTACATCTGAAATTCATTCTCCATCCTTCCACCTATCTTACTTACCGCTTGGTCATTTTCGTCTAGGTGGGGAACGACCGATGCGGAGGATCCTTCTAGTGACTTCGACCGTTATAAGTCACTATAGTGGCACTTCAAACTTTCGAGCGACATACCGTGAAGGCCCAGTGATTAATCTAGACGTCTTTGGGGGGGGAAGTTCCCCCCCAGGATTGATGTTTCCCCCCAGAGCCCAGCAATATTACAATGTAGATACCTTTAGGGGAGGAAAATTCCCCCCCCCAGGATACATGCGGATCCATGGTTCCCCCCCAGAGAGATGATTTCCTAAAAAAAGGTCATCAACTTTTTTGAGAGAGTAGTTGCTGTAGAAAAGTTCTGAAAATCGGGCGAATGACTAAAAAAAATGGAGGACAAAATCTTGTGTAAATTCTTTGCTCCCCCAGAAACCTTGTTTCCCCTCCCAGAAGAGGGGGACTAGATTAAACACTGGTGAAGGCCTATTCTACGTACCCTCGACGACTAGACGGACATTGCGTCATCATCTACCGAAGAGGAACTGCTCGGTAGTAGCGTCATCGTGTCTTGCGAGCGCTACCACCTGTCATCGCCCTAAACTATCGACACAACTTGGTCCAGAGATCTTGTAACTTCAGACTTACATGACTTGAAGGTAAGGTATAGGCCTACGGTAAGTTAAGGTAAGATAAGACAACTGAAGATAAGGTAAGGTAATAACTAACTGATTACATGACCTCGCTAGTTAATTCAATGACGAATTTTTTCCACTATATGTTTTTCTTAGGTCGATGGGGTTTCCCTTACATGCCCACTGCCTGAAACGCATGTAGGCCTACATCACAGCCTGGTTGCTGGCTGTTTATCTTGAAAAGGCGCTATATAAATGTCCGACTGCGATAACGATTAAAGCTCACCTGTTGCTGGTTGCGTGGGTTCTGGGCGCAGCCGCTGTCAGAGACGCGTTTACGCATAGGCGCACTGGCGCGCGCCTAGGGCCCCAAATCTCGGAGGGCCCCAAACGAAGGAACATATTTTTTCCAATTATAAAATTATCCAATATAATTTGTGATGAATTTATCACAATAATGGGGACAATTTGTTCAAGAAGTAAAAAAGCCACGTAGCCTAGTCCTATTTCGCATTTATTGTTGATTCAACACCCGATGTCAGTTTTTTTGCTAAAATCATTAAATCAAATAACCACATTTCTTGAAAATAGCTTCCTAATCAATCATAATAATTACAGTGTCAATAACACTCACAAAATGCTTCAAGTTCAACTCCTTGGGTTTTCGCACATGATACGCTAAACACCACCAGAGTCTCAGACTCTAAGTCTACAAGTTCAGAAGGGCTCCAAAAATATTTGCGCCTAGGGCACCGTTTGCTGTAAACGCGCCTCTGGCCGCTGTCATGGCAACAGATTCTGCCACTTTCTTAATAGATGGTGAAGGCTCTTGGCGCCACAGACCTCGACGGATCGATATCATCTGCTCTGTGATGGATGTGATGCTATCTATATCACGGGATGCTACCTGTCGACGGGTTGGGTTCCACGTGCGTGCGTGGGCCAGTCACGTTGGACTCTTCCAGTTTTCTGTGCGTTTTTTGCTTACTGATGAGATTCCGGGATTCCGTTTCATGATGACATTGATCGCCTCTGAATAGTCTATGCTGTGAGAGGCGCTTTATAAATAATTATATAAGATAAGATCATCATACTGGCAGCGCAGAGAGTGCCTCTGATTAGCTTACATTAGAAGTGGCGCTATATAAATGTTCAATTAGGCTATAATTACAATGCATGCAGCTATGTGAATATATGCACAGTTGTTTCTCGTTCACATGTTTACGATAAATGAGATACAACATGCAGTTGCATCATATACATATATGTATGCACTATATACAATATACATATACAAGGACGTAACTTTGATCTAAAAAGTGTGGGTACCAATTTCTTACATGTATACTCGAAGTAAGGCTGAGACTGCGATCTCTGGGAAGGCAAAACAATAAATATTGATTGGCATTGTTCAAAAAGTGGGGGTACGGTACCCCCCAGTCCAAAAAGTGTGGGTACCAGTACCCCTCGTACACCCCACAAATTACGCCTATGTACATAGGCCTATATGTAGGTCTATATACATTTGTATAGGCCTATATAGGCCCGTCTCGTTTGTTCAGGACCACCGGGGGATAGAGTAATGGTAACATTATGGCCAGGAGAGCATAAGGTACGCGGATAGATTCCCGTAACCCCCTCTAGGGCGGCGCCTTGCATGGCTGCCAAACCGTGTTTAATTAAGATCTTGATCGTACTTTCATGTTTCAATGTAATCTTACTGCGTCTGTCAGTTTGAAATAATAAAGAATATCATTGTTATTATTTATGTGCAAACACTATAAAATAAAATAAAAACAGTAAAACACCTACACTATACGTACAAGATAAGAATTTTTCTGAATGTTTTCTTCCCAAAATCGAAATGAAAAATAAATAGCTATAATCGTTCATCATGCTGTAATTATTATAGTCAATTATGGCTTATGATTATGAAAGAGTCTATTTTACAAATCTTCTGGAAATCTACTAGAAAATAATACTGAAATATCATCTTTGACTGGGTTCTTAGTGTTGTTAGAATTCCACCTAACGATTCCTTTAAAAATGCGCTATACAAATTTAACAATTAGCCTATAGTTAGAGGCCTCCGAACATAGACTACACATCCCTGGATGTGAATAGTGCATGAACGAAGATTGTTGGACAAGAAGTCTTCATTACCAGCTGAACTTGATAGACCACGTCGTTGCAGAAACAAACTGGGCCTAAATGAGGCTCGGCCTAGAAGCCTAAATGCAAATAGGCTACTATAGAGTCCTATTGCAGAACAAATAGCCTATACACGTAATAAAATAGTCGTAAAATGTCCTATAGTTTCTGCTCATGGTATGCATATGGGGACATTTCAGGCCTACACACACAAGCAAACACCCAAACATACACCAACATGCACACACTCACACACAAGCGCACACACATATATATATACGTACATACATATATATATATACATATGTATATGTATATATACTGATATACATTATAGACATAAATATAAATAAATATACATAATAATTTAAATATTAAAATATATATGTATATTATACACATACACATATGTACATGTATATGTACATGTATATATATACACACACACATAAATACATACATATATATATATATATATGTATATATTATATGTATCCTTGCTCGTATAATACGGGCCTGTTGTGCAATATAATATTGACGTGTGGATCCGGAGTTACATTGAGTTGCAGGAGAAAACTCTGAGTTAGATCCGATCCATTTCTCAAAA
>OY744603.1:62458644-62641144 GCA_963556255.1 Allolobophora icterica
TAGAAAGAAGTTGAGAGTCGATGATATGAAATCTACGGAGCCCCTAAAGGGACATGCAAGAAACATATTTTATCTCGTGCGCACGAGATATTAAGTCGTGGGAACGAGATACTAACTCGTGCGCACGAGATCCTAACTCGTGCGCACGAGATCCTAACTCGTGGGAACGAGTTAATAAGTCGTGCGCACGAGATCCTAACTCGTGGGAACGAGTTAATAAGTCGTGCGCACGAGATCGTAACTCGTGCGCACGAGATATTAAGTCGTGGGAACGAGATCCTAACTCGTGCGCACGAGATATTAACTCGTGCGCACGAGATTAAGTGGTGCGCACGAGTTAGGAACTCGTGCGCACGAATTAATCTCGTGCGCACGAGTTAGTATCTCGTTCCCACGACTTAATATCTCGTGCGCACGAGTTACGATCTCGTGCGCACGACTTATTAACTCGTTCCCACGAGTTAGGATCTCGTGCGCACGAGTTACGATCTCGTTCCCACGACTTAATATCTCGTGCGCACGAGTTAGGATCTCGTTCCCACGACTTAATATCTCGTGCGCACGAGTTGGGATCTCGTGCGCACGACTTAATATCTCGTTCCCACGAGTTTTTATCTCGTGCGCACGAGATAAAATATATTTCTTGCATGTCCCTTTAGGGGCTCCGTAGAAATCAGCTGCTATCGGATTAGATTAATCGTTGATGACCTACTGCAGTGACGTCATTCGTAGCTGCTGCCTGTGCTTCCGGTTTCCTCTTTGCTGGAGTCTCTTCACGTCCTGTATTCACTGCATGGAAAACAGCATTTCTATCTGTCAGCTGATGAAAGGTAAGGTAAGAAAGGTAAGAAAGGTAAGAAGGTGATGTGAGGTGAGGCATTCAATAACTTATTACAATCTATAATACAGGATTAAATAAATATACACATAATTATGTATGTATGTATGTATGTATGTATGTATGTATGTATGTATGTATGTATGTATGTATGTAGGCCTATGTATAATTGTCCGCAGCATCAAATCTTTTATGTATTGTAATTGTAACTGGAAACTTATAAAGCGTCATTTCAAGGCGCATTCATCATATATGCGCTCCCGGCCCAATGTCCCATTGCTAGTGGGAAATAGTGCGGTCTTCAAAAGTTTCCCAAAAAGTAAAGGAGACAGAGAAAACAGCTCCCGTCGGAGACCAGCAGGGAGGCATTCCAAGAGGCTGCAGGGTCAACAACCGCGAAGCTGCGGCGCTGTATACGGTGGCCGTTCGGGTGTTGGTGAGAGGATGGCGGTCAGAGACAGTCGAAGTTCCTTTAGGTGAGACAGTTCCGCACAAGAAGCAAGGTCTTAAAAAGACTTAAATAGGATGCGCTCTTGAATCGGAAGCCAGTGGAATGCGATGTGGCCAGACTTGGGAATGCCACCAATCAAACGAACGGCAGAATTTAAGACTGACTAACTGGGAGATGCAGGAGGATCCAATGCCCACAAGGCTCATGTTGATGTTGCAAATGCCCCCCCTCGATTCCCCTGCAGACGCCCATGAATGTCAGGCTATGTAGCCTAATGTACATGTAGGCTATGCATGTAGGCTACGTACTCATGTGGACGTCTCAAGTGCCTCACCTGCCGATATGCGAAGGCACGGTCAACTGCAAGTATCATACCTATTCTGCTGATCCACATATCGAGATCGACCTCGTAATTGCCATGTCATTACAACTGCCAGCCATATTAAATTCATCTTCGTGATTGAAGCCCGCCATTAGTTTTAAGCACGCACTCGAGATAAAGGCCTGCTCTGTAATCTCCAAGGGCTACGCGCACCTGCTGGCTTAGATCGAAATGCTCTTAACGTCTTCCAGCAGCACATCAATTATTATATACGTCAAGTCTTGTCGCTAAGCCATGTATCTATATCGTCTGCATACACAGCTGTTCGTGACCTCTAGCGGCAAAACTAGCACCTTCTTAGATCATATAGGCCTACGTACCCAGATTGACGACTCTACAGCAGGCCGATAGAGTGATAGGTACAGGTCTACAGTACATGGCTGGTTATTAGCGGCCTATTCACACTGCTGCATGACCAATGCATGCAATATGTTTCGTAAAAATAAATATCAATTTATGGCCTTAATATTCAAAGTTCAAACCAATGCGCGGAGTTTTCAGTGCGCACATGTGATGTACTATGGGCTGCCGTACGTGCACATACGAACGCATATATCACTTACTTACTTACATGATTATTAATATGACTAGATGCTGCGTATACATACATAGATACATATATATACGTCCATGCACACCAGGGCATATTTTAACTGTATAACTAGTGGGACAAATGTCCCAGTAGTCTTAGGATTTGTCCCAGTAGTCAGAGCGATTTGTCCCAGGCAATGTATGTATAAAGTACAACTAGTGGGACAAATGTTGCAAGAATTTAAAGATTTGTCCCAGTAGTATGATGAGAAAGGTATGACATTATTGTTGAATGACCCCTTGTTATTGGTTGGGAGACCCGAGAAAAGTTATAAAAGAAGGTGATGACTAAAAAAAAAAAAAAAGGTCATCAACTTTTTTCGGAGATGAATTTTGAAATTTTTTTTTGAAAAAGCCTAAAAGTTGTAAGTTTGTGAAGATTACTTTAGATTTTGTCCCAGTAGTCAAAATTCCTTAAAATATGCACTGATGCACACACGCATGCAGCCATACATACATACACAAGTGCATACGTACATGCACAGATAGGCCTACGTACATACACAACACATACATAAATACATACACACATACATACATACATACATGCATGCACAAATACATACATGTACAGGTATGCATATGCATACATACATACATACACATGCATTCATGCATAGTTGCACACACAAACACGCATACATAGACATATACATACATACATAAATACATACATACATACATACATACATACATACATACATACATACATACATACATACATACATACATACATACATACATACATACATAGGCCTAAATACACTTATGCACGCACGCAGGAATACATACATATAAATACAGGGTGGGCCATTAAAAATAGTAACATCACATTCAATCTGAATTATTTATTTAACTAATACTTTTTTCTTGTCAAGATGCAAGTAATTTGTTGCTAAATGCTAATTTAACAAAATCAGAAATTATATTCTATGTGTCCGCCTCGTTTCTCAATATTTTTCTAAACGTCTGCGCCCATCGTTAATGATTCTGTCTTTAAATCGCTGGGACATTTTTACCATTCCTCAACAGTGGCGTACTTCAGTTGTTCTATTGTTGAAATTTTGCGACGTAGGTAGACTTTTTGTTGGAGGGCACACCAAATAGCATAGTTTACCGGGTTTAGGTCTGGGCTATTTGGTGGCCACATGTCTGGTTCGATTAAAGTGACATTCTAGTGGTGAGTGTGAAGGAGTTCCGTCCTGCTGCAACATCCAATTGTGACGAGTACATCTTGCTCGAATATCAGGAAGTAAACCTCTTTCCAGAACGTGATCACAGTAGTACTCACTGTTTACTTTGGCTCCAGGTTCAACAAACACTACATAATGTAGTGGGTTTTTCCCATCCGAGACACACCGACCGAAACCACGATGTTGCGACTGAAATGTTCACGTTCACGTACGAGTCTCGTTGCTGGAATTTGCTTTTCTTTATTGCATCAGAATATACACGATCATTTTGAGAATTTATTGGGTGGCAACTGTAAATGTCTTTTCATCTGTGAACCAAATGCCTCGTACACTTCTATCTTTAGAAAACATTTCAAGTAGCTGCTGACTTAGTTGCAGGCGTTTTAATTTAGGGCCTACAGCCTTCGTTTATCACCTGCCCCATCACGCTTCTGTAGGCCCTATACGCTTTAAGTTGTAAATCTTGCTTCACAATACGTCGCACTGTCGTCCGAGATATACAATTCTTGTGACTATGGGGTCGTCATCTTGACTGCAAATCAACTCACTCACGCGCTGAATGTTCACTCTTGTTGTAGCAGACTTAGGGCGAGCGCTTCCTGGCTTACGTCCTGTTGTACCATCTTATCAATTTGTTTAATAAGTCGGCTGATACTTGCAAGGCTCCAGGATTTGTTCAGAAATTCCTTTTTCATTCGCCAAACACCCTAGTGTTTTTCAATTATCAAGTTTTTAATCAGAATACGGTCATCTGCTGTTAATTTTGTCAATTTAAAATACTGCTAATCTAACTTAAATATATTTTTTAATTAAAAGATGACGACCGAAAGTTGACGAAATAACTGACAAATGGCTTTATTTGGTAAATAAGTACATCGTAGCATAATTTATGTGTTTACGATTTGCTCAAAACACAATCTCATAGGCCTATTGTATTAACATACGATGCGACTTTCTCATTTTTAATGGCCCACCCTGTATATTCAATTCAACTATCTCCAATGTCAACAAATGATGTACGGATATAGCTATTTTAAATAAAATAATTCTAAACAAATATATATTTAGTGACTAAATAGTGTAGATGTTACACCTTACAACAGTGAAGAGACATTTCGAAACCATTTAATGCGTAATAATCTGATTTGCTTACGCGTGTCGTGAGGCTGGCGAGGTTGGATGGCAGGCGTTGGCCAAATAACATCCGGGGCTTCTTGGTCATGACGTAATGGCGGAATCCGGAACGTTTGTTCTCTTTCGGAAGTTTGCTGGTCAGATGTTTTCGTCAGTAAATCTTCCGTCTGTCCACTGAAGTCGTGTTTTTCCTTCTGTCTTCTGCTCAGGGAACCCTCGCTGGTGGCCTTTGAGGCCGTTTCCTGCTCCATGGTCTGTGTTCCGACGGTAGTCTTCATGGGTTTTGATGTTTTGGGGATGTCTGTTTGGATTGCTATAGTTGTCTTCTTTGGCCTAATTGTTCTCGATGTAGAGTCTGGGTTAGTGGACGCTTGTTCTCGGAGATCTTCCTCGATGACCGTCTGGAGACCAACGCTTCTTTTCTGCTTCCGTGGGGTGATGAATCTTGGCATTGGCGTATTTTCAGCAGCTGTGTCATCTTGCAGTTTGTCCTCGCTCGTCTGTGTCACAGAGTTCTTGACGCGCTTCGTCTTCTTTGGCCTTGCACGTTGGCCCCTGTCCTCATCTTGTGTGCCCTGCATTGTCACCGGTTCCAGAATCGTTTTGCGGCGATGTGGTTCTTCCGCCGCCTGGTTGGATTCGGGTTCAGCCTTTTTTGTGTTGGTCCGACCGTTCGATCCGTATCGATTTGGCTTCTTGACGGTACGTATCAAGTACACCGTTGAGTTACTGCTAGTACTTGCCGTTCTAGTATCCGTGTAATCGTCTTCTTCGACCAGGTCCTCTTCGAAGACGACCGTTTCGGATGGACTCCAGTCCCGGCGTCGGACTTCTGAGGTTTGCTGATAGCGTCGTAGTTCAGTCTCTGCATCTTTTCCCCGCAAAGTCTTCAGATAGTGTTTGGCACTGAGACCCTTGAGGTTCTCCGGCGTTGACGGCCGCTTCGAGGGAAACTTGTTCATTGTTCCTTGTCTTCGGGCGGCACGGTGTTCGAGAACCTTAGTACGATAATGAAGGGGATGAAGAGTAATCCCTGCGCCTGTGTCGCGGTCAAGAGGATCGAAAATTATGCTCTGTAAACGCTCGTCCCCCAATAAGTAATCGACTGATCCCTTGATTTTATGGATCCTGTTAAGATGGGTCGGATACCGTCTGATGTTTACAGTTCCGGGATAAAATAGGAAAGCGGACGAATCGTGCACGCTACCTGACTTCCGGTTGTGGACTGGCCCTTGTGGAAAACTCTTTGACCCTGCATAATAATCCACAGTTTCTGAATCGTTTGACTGAAAGTTCGGCCTATTCGTGATAACTTGGGCTCGATGCTGAGCTCCTAAGTCTACATCTGCGTATTGTCTTGAATCGTGCTCTAGCCGCCCACCGGTAGTCGTAATTGTATTACCGACTACGCTATTGAAAGCCGGCTTCTCGGCATGGAGTCGTTTGTTATAGCCCTCACCACCAACAACGGTTCGTACGGGTTCAAACTGTTTACAATTCGATTCTTCGCCGACTAAGCCGTTTGATTGAAACGCTGGTTCACTGTTGCCGTATTGAGTATCGTTTCGCGGCTGCGGCCCGAAGGAGTTGGGCTGATAGCGCCTCTGGCTAGGCCCAACAACGGTGACCTGAGCGTCGTGGTCGGGACTGTTAGAGGACTCGGTGGCGTAGAGCGGCGCGGGGTCTCGGGCCGCCTCGTGCTGCTGGCGGTCGACGGTCTTGGTGTTGAAGACGCGGAGAACGAGCCTTCGTCGCTTTGCGTTCCACTCGACGACCGCTGGGTGTTCGGTCCCCTCCCGACTGGCGAGTGAAAGCGATGAATGTGTTACTCTTGTCGCTGTGTTAGCGATTCGAGTCCCGGCCATATAGGCCTAATCTTACTCAGCCAGCATCGAGCCCTGCCGGGCTGCGGTCCTCTCAGCCAACGTACCGTCTTCACTTGATGTTATTAGGCAAATAGTTGGTTAATCATTCGTAGACTGGTTGAACAAAATAGGAATAAAATAATAAGAACACTGTTAGCACAAGAACACTATAAGAACATATACTTCCTGCCTAGCGGCTTTGTGCTTGACTGACCGCTTCTGTGTTGGTGCCTGGACTTGGCTTTCTTGGGCGCTCAAGAATCTGGATAAGCCTACTACGATTACGATTACTAATAATTATTGTTCATCATCATTAGGGCCTATCGTCGTCACATTGTGCCACCGTTGTCAACCGATGAGCAGCTACGGCCAAATGTCGACCCAAGAAATGAGGTTGTCAAACCCCTTCAGAATGCTAGGCCTATTATATTGCGAATAGTTATAGGGTGGAAGCTTAACCGCGTTGGCAGTTAGAACTCTTGGCAAGCAAGGTTCACACTAAGGCAACCGTTGGACCTGTTTGTGGTTGCATGATGGCGGTTAACCCTAACCAAGGTGCACTGTATGGGGAAAGTGCTTTAGACTATTAACCCAGTTTCCGACACTAAACTTGTTTGTAGAAGGGGAAGTTAATTGGTTTCCAAAATACCCCCTTCCTACTGGCTCCGTTACATCCCACGCACTTCCCTCCGTACCCGACTGGTTAAGACAGCGCCCACTAAAGACACATTACTATTATTATTAATAGCAGTGCATCGGAACTGAACAATAATATGGAAGACCTAATTCGAGGGCGAAGTCCGAGAAAAACGGAGGTGGGGTTTGGCGAGGGCCCCGAGGGGTCTCTGTGAGACCCTCCCCAAGAAAAGTTTTGACGTCATATTTGCATTAAGAATGGTAGGCCTACATTAAAAAATATATCATATCCTAAGTTACAACTTAGATACCAGATAAAGTTAGACACTGATCAATTTTGTAAAATTTATAATTAAATTACGTTTTGTTAAATTATTTTTTAATAGCTGAAAAAAGGTGCCGGAACGCCGTTCCGGAGCGTTCCGGCAGAAAAAGCACTGATTATTATTATCATTATTATTATTAGGCTATTATGCATTCAGTAAGCGTCATTATGTAATCAAGAAGCATCATTCGATGGCGCTCAGCAATTATGAGTGAAGGATATGGTAACTGTCTTATAGGAAGTTCTAAACCATACCCTCCGCATTAGGCCTACAAGACGAGCGCTCTAACCAATCGCCTACCATGGTCCATGTCCCACACTTAGCTCCTCACATTCGCTCCATAGATTTCGTTCCTTACCCAATTGGTTCAGACTCTCCAATTCAAGAGACGTTTGCTCCATGCACTTCCTACCCACATGTCTTTCCCCCAGCTGGCTCAGACTATTTCCCATCGAAGATACACTTTCCCTAAATATTTTCTTTCTGCCCATCGGTATTCCACACTTAAAATCGCACTTCAGAACTTCGTGAGAGGCGCCGTATAATAAAATAATATTCAGATAAGCTATACATACATTACCAGATACATCATCCCCTCGGTCACTCTTTTCTCCCTACTTCAAGCGATAATTAAAGTTAATGAATGAATTAAAGTAAACTCGTATCACTGCACCTGTTCGTTGTTCAACCTGAGACGATCTGACGCCGGGCGCCTCTTTGTTTGTGAGACTTGAAGACCTTAGAGCGCTAACGACGCATAGCTGTGGGCGGGAGTATGGCAACTGCGGAAGACACAAATACACAGAGAGAGCTACACATAGAGATGGATACATAGAGACAGCAAGATATAGAGATGAATACAGAGAGATACATAAAAACGGACAGATACACAGAGAGCTACACAGGCGGAGATACATAGACACAGAGAGATAAAAAAAACACAGAGGGATACAGACAGAGGGATACAGAGACAGAGACAGGTAGACAGAGACAGAGAGACATACAGAGACTGAGACTTAAAACTACACAGAGAAGAGCTACAAAGAGACTGATGGAGATACATAAAGGAATACGAAGAGAGAGAGATACAGCCAGCAATACAGAGACGTAGACAGGTAGACAGACATATATAGAGACGGATACATAAAGCTACACAGAGACAGAGATACATAGAGACAGAGATACACATACAGAAAGAGATACATGTCTGCCTTATCTGGAGCAGGAAGGGAGTGAGGGTGAAGACACAGACAGACTACAAGCATAGTCAGACAGAAACATACATACAGACAGACACTGGCACATACACATACAGACAGACACATGTAGGCACATACAGACATACATCATGCACACAGACAACACTAACATACAATCATACATACCATACATGTAAAAGTCAGGAGACTGAGACAGAGAGGGAAACAGAGGCATGCAGAGACAAACAGTATCCACACACAGTGA
Source organism: Allolobophora icterica (assembly GCA_963556255.1). Lineage (NCBI taxonomy): Eukaryota > Metazoa > Annelida > Clitellata > Crassiclitellata > Lumbricidae > Allolobophora > Allolobophora icterica. The sequence continues at coordinate 62,467,525 of OY744603.1, forward strand.
CAGACAGACATACACACATACACACACACACACACACACACACACACACACACACACACACACACACACACACACACACACACACACACACACACACACACACACACACACACACACACACACAGAAACTAGGGTGTCATGCATCAAAGCTAAGCCACATGCCATAGACAAAGAATATGTTTATGACTAGATCAGCAGCATAACAATTGCAAACAACTGCATGCATGTATATATGTCTGTATGTATGCATGTATATGTGCACGAATGTATGTATGCATGTATTTATGAACTTGCGTATGTACACTGGACATTTCAATGAGTAGCAACGAGTGGTTGTTAGAAGCAAACGACTTTAAGAGGGTCTAAAGTCGGTTGCTTGCACTACCACTAAACATCATTAGCATAAACCATGTACACATACATGTAAGCCCCCTATGCATGTCTCAAGACACTAGAACAGAAGCGCTGTAAATTACGTAAGCCTAGGCGTGTGTATAGTATAATGGTGGACGATCCAAAGCTTAGCAAGTGACAGCCCAATAATACATTTATCACCTTCATGTTTCAACTTTAGACTGCTCTGCTTCAACCTGCTTACCAATGACTTTGTTTTCTCTGATTGTCTTTTCTTTGATCCATCGAATTTCGACCGGGCTTCTCTAATGAACGGTTATTTTAAACTAAAGCCTCGACTGAAGCAATCATCAATGATGCCTCGTGCAATACGATAACGGCGCTATAGAAGTCAACGGATCAGTGGCGTTACTAGGATTGGTGTCACCCAGTGCGGTATAAGCCTATAAGGCATGGTCTCCCCCCATTAGAAGGTTCAACAAAGTAAATTAGCATAGAGTTTCAGCTTTAGTTAAATTGACACTGATACATCACACGTAAGCTTACGAGAAATGTTTTTGTTGTTATAAATTTCTGCTAAAACTCTGCACAACATTTTTTAGACAGTCATTTTGGTGTCACCCCTCTGAAGGTGTCACTCGGTGCGGCCCGCACCCCTAGTGACGCCACTGCAATAGATTATGTACGCATGTATGTATGCATGTGTGTAGTGTGTATATATCTAGACACTTGCTATAGCGACCTTTTAAAAGTACCTCGTAAAAGCACTGCCTGAACCAATTTAAAGGATGTTAAAGTCATTAAGAACACACAAGAAAAGACGCCCAACTAACCAGAAGCCACCACTGGTGAGCTCCCGCAAACACACAGAGCTCAACCGATGGATTCCCATCCACAGCTGATAGCAGACATCGCGTGTGTAGTTCCTGGACTATGTAGTTCCCAGGAGTTCCTGGACTATGCAGTTTCTAGGAGTTCCTGGACTATGCCGTTCCTAGGAGTTCCTGGACTATGCCGTTCCTAGGAGTTCCTGGACTGTGCCGTTCCTAGGAGTTCCTGAACTATGCAGTTCCTAGGAGTTCCTGGACTACGCAGTCCCTAGGAGTTCGTGAACTATGCCGTTCCTAGGAGTTCCTGGACTATCAGTTCCTAGAAGTTCCTGAACTATGCAGGTCCTAGAAGTTCCTGGACTACGCAGTTTCTAAGAGTTCCTGGACCACACAGTTCCTAGGAGTTCCTGAACTATGCAGTTCCTAGAAGTTCCTGGACTACACAGTTCCTATAGGAGTTCTTGAACTACCCGTCAAAGAAGATGAGCGACAATAGGCAATATGAATCAAAATACATGAACCAGAAATTGCTAAACCAAACATGGATGTAGGTAGGTTGCCAGTCATCATGTACAAGAAATCCAGGACACATACATCCATGCACACTTAAACACATATCCACAGCATAAAATCATATAAACGTAGACATAAAAATACAAATTAACGTTGTGCCTTCAACCCATGTGAACCCTCTGGGGTGCCACTCATCCCTGTATTCGGAGAGGGAGAAGAGGGAGGTAACTGTCTGTGCGGACGGAGATGTCTCCTCGGATATAGACAAGGAAGAAGACAATTGTCTTGCTCTCAATTGATCGATAAGTGAAACGGATAAATAAAGAACTACATTAGCACATACCATATATTTACAGACAAGTATATATATATATATATATATATATATATATATATATATATGCATATATACAAAGTACATATAAAGATATTCACATGTACATGAGATCCTATATGGCAGATGCCAAATACGAACACACACACGTCACATAATATTCATACCCACACATATATAAATATATACATACATGAAAATAAAACACATTACTATATAATATGACACATTTGTGCATCTGGAAATTAGAGAATGCCAGTTGACAGAATCCCACACAGTGCACTACATGCAAGGTTCGAAGGGAAAAGACACACAGGCAGACCAAGACTACGCTGGATAGATAATATTATATTATATAATTATATTATTATATTATAACTTAGGACATAGCATCACTTGGACTAACATTAAGGGGGCCAATAGACTTGACAAATGACCGAGGACAATGGAGATCATTTATTCGTACCCATCGCCACCAAATGGCTGACATCAGGAACTGATGATGATGATGAAATGAGTATATATATATATATATATATATATATATATATATATATATACACACACTCATTTCCATATCATATATTTACAGACAAGATGCCAGAGCAAGATGCAGAGCATGTGCCTGCATACTGGTCCTGATAATTCGAGAACTTAATTTCCATCCATAAACATCCGTAAGAACACCAAAGAACTCAATGCCCTCTTCGTGCTACGCTTGCCCGTGTTAGCCCGAGGCCCCGAGCATCGTGTTCGGTCCAGCATGTCCGTACATGGGGACCTTAAATGTCGTGGCATCCATTCAAATGGGCAACGGCAGTGAATGATCTCACCAGATCAATTCACTGAAAAATGAATAAGGCCCTATTGCAAAACGCATAAATTTACATTTACAGTTTTAGTCACCTTAATAATTTCTGCAGATGACTTGGCACAAGGCCTAATGATGAATATGTATGTACATGCAGAGGCACCCGCAGGCGGACGCATTAGACGCACGTGCATCCACACACGGTGACACACCAAATCAAATCCACACGATACGGCATGTTAAAGCATTAGATGTTATCTAAATTGAATTTTTTTACGCTTGTCACTACTCACTACTCTATCTATGGCAGATATTTCAATTTTCTTATATCCATGGATGGGGATGGGAGGGGATGGGAGGGTGTGCGTCCAATTTTTTTAAGACTGCGGGCGCCCCTGTGTACATGTAGGCCTATGCAAGTGCATGAATTAATCACCACCCAGCCATAAAACATATAAACTCACGTTGTATTGTTGAGTGGAATGGGTTGTAAAAAGGGGTGCACCAAATCAACCCCAGCAACTGAGAAAAGCTGTCAATGAATTCCTTTAAATGCAACAATACAGACAACGCTAACTGTATGTGTATCGGTACCACATTTATTTACCCAACACTTCTTTGCAGATTGAAATTTTAGCTAAAAGTGAATTTAAGCTTAATGTCAGTAGAAACTTTGTTTCTAAATCGGCATGGTTCACAGAAAGATCGCACAGACCAAGAGGGAAAAGATCGCCTAAAATCGGATATGAAGGTTTAACATAAAAGAGTTCATATTAACTTATGTTATAGGTTACTGTATTCAAATAAAATTAATACAACACAAATTAATAACAGGATACAGATAAAAACAAACTGACAATCCTAAACTCCAATCTTCAGTTCATAACTGAATTAAATTTAACAAACTATTAACACATAAATTTTCATTAAAATCGTATAATTCTTGTTGTTGCTCCTTCAACGCCAGTCTGCATATTCCGCATAAGCATTGGTCACAGTTTTCGCTGCTGACGCTGGAAGTCTGTCTAGGACTAACAAAGGCTTGCCTACAAACTTACTTACAGTCGTCAGTGTAAATTCACTCTTCCTAATTCGTTTTCCAAGCCAGCACTCTCTTCATAATGTCATCTTCTGGAGATAAGCACAAGTACAGTGTGAACTCATTAATGTGAAGTCATAGGGGGACATGCCTTACGATACAGCGTGTAAACCAGGCCATGCGTATAAAAGATAATGCTGTAGCATCAATATTTAGGGCTACACTGCAATTCGAGTCCCCCAAAGCTATTAAATTAATAGCTTTGGGGGACATAACACCACTTCACTTTGTGAACTCATGTAAACAAGTCCACTCTGTTCCATGTTATGACAAGGAGATCCTGTCCTACCCCCAAATGAAGTTGCCTCAGCAGCATTCCATATAAAATATAAAGCAGAATTTGCCTTACAAAAGTGTTTGTCAAAAACTGGTTTCAGTGGCACTACATGCAATTATTCATGATTAATCAGTAACTTCTATTAGTCCAAGAGCATTAGATCAAAATGTGATGAAAGGTGGAAATTTCTCATAACAAGCTGAATTTTTCAGGATAGGTCTAGTAATATGAGTAGAATAACATACTAAAAGTCCCCGACAATCCCCCTGGAGCTCTTTCCAAAATCCAAGATGGCGTCCAAAATGGCCGTCATTAGATCATAATGTGCTTAAAGCTGAAAATACCTCACAACAAGCTGAATTTTCCAGGATATGTCTAGGAGCATGAGTGGAATAGCATGCTAAAAATCCCTGACAATCCCTCTGAAGCTCTTTCCAAAATCCAAGATGGCGTCCAAAATGGCCGTCATTAGATCATAATGTGATAAAAGCTGAAAATAGCTCATGACAAGCTTAATTTTCCAGGATATGTCTAGGAGCATGAGTGGAATAACTTACTAAAAATCCCTGACAATCCCTCTGAATCTCTTTCCAAAATCAAAGATGGCGTCCAAAATGGCCGTCATTATGTGCCAAAAGCATAGTTTGCTCTAAGGCTTTCCATCTGTTGCAAGTGCAACCTGGCAGATTTGGCATACTGAAGATGTCCTGCAGCATGGAAAAGTGGAATCATTTGCCTCACACACCAGAGGTGTAGCTTTCTGTCTCCTGTTCATTCATTCATATGGAGAATTTATATAGCGCCTCTTCAGGGTTATCTACTCAGAAGCACGCTCGATTAAGCGTTGTATTAGGGCCACTTAGCGGTACTTTGGTATTTGCCAACGGATCCGTCATACACATACTATCTGGCAATGCCTTTTCTCGTGCTCTTCGTGCTCACATTCTGTCCTCATTTGGGCATTGTTGGGCACACGTGGCACCTTGGATAGCATAGACAAAGATCACTTAGCGAATCTTTCTATAGCTATTCTTAAAAAGGACGAGAACGCCACTGATGTAGCCGAGAATTAGCATTTCAAACAGTTATGGGACTTCATTTCACAACTCCTTGACCAGGCTGGAATTCAGTGCAGAACTGGGAAGCTTTGAGTGCAGTATATCCTCAATGTGCAGTCAATGCAGTCGTCAAACTTGTAGCAACACGCCACCGATATTATTAGATGTCAACAATGACCAGATTAAGACCTATGTGACACAGAACTACTAAAGTGAACAAAGTTTTCAGCTATATAAAATTCATATAAGCCATCTTTGTTCTGGCTACTTTGAGGTGTGAATACTATGCATCCTTGTGACTTAAAACGTGTGTTTAGACACTTCAATTGCAATTCTAACTTCTCGGGTTTCAATATCTATATATATGAAGAAGAAACTCTGTCTGTCACAGCGACTTTGACCGGGATGCATTTCTACAGTTTTAGAGCTTTTCACTCGAAACCTACACTACTGTGTCGGGGTGGGCATTACACACCCAGTGGTTGGCTTCGCGTCCCCCTTTTCACCGCTACCATGGTGTCCGGGGCAAAAACCTACCCGGCCCATGCATTTTTACCTGATCATCGAAACTTACACTGAACCTATTTTAACTCGACAGATGCACCGCCGGGTTAAGCAGCTACAGTACGGATTCGCTAGAGGGATTGAAACTTTCACTGAACTAAACCCGGGCTTTTTGTTGCTTATTCGCTAGAGGGATTGAAACTTATAACCCCGGGCTGGTGGATGGAGGGTGGATGGAGGATGCTGGTGGATGGATGGAGGGTGGATGAAGGATGTAGTTGGATGGAGGGTGGATGGATGGAGGATGCTGGTGGATGGAGGGTGGATGGAGGATGCTGGTGGATGGAGGGTGGATGAAGGATGCAGTTGGATGGAGGGTGGATGGATGGAGGATGCTGGTGGATGGAGGGTGGATGGATGATGCTGGTGGACGGATGGAGGGTGGATGAAGGATGCAGTTGGATGGAGGGTGGATGGATGGAGGATGCTGGTGGATGGAGGATGCTGGTGGATGGAGGGTGGATGAAGGATGCAGTTGGATGGAGGGTGGATGGATGGAGGATGCTGGTGGATGGAGGGTGGATGAAGGATGCAGTTGGATGGAGGGTGGATGGATGGAGGATGCTGGTGGATGGAGGATGGATGGAGGATGGATGGAGGATGCTGGTGGATGGAGGAAGATGATGGCACAGCCGCTGAAATTGTTTGAATCTAAGGGATGGAACAGACCACGAGACCTTGGTTCACTTGAAATGGCCGGAAAAGCACAGGGTATGGACAGGGGGCTACAGGGATTGAAACTTATAAGTTATAACCCCGGGCAACGCCGGGTAAGCCAGCTAGTTACAATAATAATAGAAAATGCCGGCCATTTTGGACGCCATCTTGGATTTCGGAAAGAACTCCAGGGAATTTTCAGGGACCTTTAGTATGTTATTCCACTCATGCTCCTAGACCTATCTTGAAAAATTCAGCTTGTTTACGAGCTATTTTCAGCTTTTGGCATATAATGATCTAATGACGGCCATTTTGGACGCCATCTTGGATTTCGGAAAGAGCTCCAGGGAAACAGGAAATTGTCAAGGACCTATAGTATGTTATTCCACTCATGCTCCTAGACCTATCCTGAAAATTGCAGCTAGTTATGAGCTATTTTCAGCTTTTGGCACATTATGATCTAATGACGGCCATTTTGGACGCCATCTTGGATTTCTGAAAGAGTTCCAGGGAGATTGTCGGGGACTTTTAGTATGTTATTCTACGCATATTCCTTTACCTATCCTGAGACATTCAGATTGTTATGAGGAGCTACTTTCAGCATTCAGCACATTATAATCCTATGACGGCCATTTTGGACGCCATCTTGGATTTTGGAAAGAGCTCCAGGGGGATTGTTGGGGACTTTTAGTATGTTATTCTACTCATATTCCTAGACCTATCCTGAAAAATTCAGCTTGTTATGAAAAATTTCCACCTTAAACCTAATGCTCTTGGCCTATATGTCGCCGGTGTCTAATGAACAAGGCAACAACCGATGGCAACTAAAACCCAAGTCGTAACCCAGAGTATCAGTCCACTAAGACAAAGCCTAAGGCAGCAGTTCTCAACCTGTGGGTCGCGACCCCCAAGGGGGTCGCCTTACGATTTATCAGGGGTCGGCTGGAACCTTCAGAAATTTGTAAAAAAAGTTGCCAGCATAGTTTCTTAATATTTAATATTTATTTAGTCTAATTATTATTACTACACTATAATGGTAGCAAAACTGCGTCGAAGGGGATCCAGTAACCCAATCAATTTTATTGTTGGGGGTCGCCACACCTTTGAAAAATGTTATCAAGGGGTCGCAGCCCTAAAAAGGTTGAGAACCACTGGCCTAAGGCCATGCAAATAAAAAGATAATGCTGTTTGAAAAAGGTAAGTCAAGTTGAGAACTAAACGATTGAGCAGAATGAACAGGTACGAGTAGATGACAGTTGTAACCCTAGGCACACGGAAAGCGAAAACAGAAAGGGTAAAAACATAAACTACTGCAAGTGGCAACTTAAGACTACAGTAGTTGAGGTAAAAGAAACGCTCAAGTGAATCAGTAATCTACAAGTTAACAAGCAAGATGCGGCTGATGCACCTAACCAGAACATGATAAGAAAGGAAGAATTTATTTTAAAGGCAGAACTTAGAACTACACCCAGTTCTTAAAATTGGTTAGAATCTATAGCGCAATCGACCACAAAGGATGTCATATGACCATTGGGAGCAATGTCACACGATTTCAGTTGTGGAAATTAGTCAATTTCTTGGTTCTAGGACGTTTGGTCAACGGACGATTGGTCAACGGACGATTGGTCACGGACGATTGGTCAACGGACGATTGGTCAAGCGGACTGTTCGTCAAGGGGACTGTTGATCAAGGGTCCTTTCGTCAAGAGGACGGTTGATCAAAAATTTTAATTTTTGATATTAGAGACGCCTTTAAAATATGCCAGTTCTCTTATCTATACAAACCACTGATAACAGAAATGGAAGACCACTAATTATCCCTAGACAGACCAATTAAGCCACTTCAAAACCAGGCATCTTTACATGCACAGCAAATGAAGACTTCGCAAAGCGTAGCCCATACACAAATAAAACAAATATGGAGTGATACGATATACGTGAATTTTAGACGCTTTTAAAACATGTCAGTTCTGTTATCAGTACAAACAACTGCACTGGCACAGATATACGATAACCCTTTTAAATGGACGACCACTAATTATTATCCCTAGACAGACCGGCCGACCAATTAAGCCATTACAAAACCAGGCATCTTTACATGCGCAGCAATGAAGACTTTTTGATCAACTGTCCTCTTGACGAAAGGACCCTTGATCAACAGTCCTCTTGACGAACAGTCCGCTTGACCAATCGTCCATTGACCAATCGTCCGTGATCAACCGTCCGTTGACCAACCGTCCTTTGACCAAACGTCCGCATACCAATTTCTTGAATCTTGACTTTGCGAAGCACAGAAATGACTAGAAACTGACATTACGACATTACTGTGTATCAGCCAACCAACAAGTCTAAGAAACAGCCACAAAATATTACTACACAAACTAATGTTGTAATATTTTCAGATATTGTACGTAATATGGTAAATATTGTTAATTGTTGTTAACTAATATTGTAATGCTTTGAGATAACATACATTGAAATGACTGTACAACGTATGCTGAGATACTTTAACTAATATGGTAATAGTTCGAGATGAAACTACTCTAGTATTTACGTTGAGATACTTTAATTAAAGATATTTTAACTACATGTAGTATCCTAATACCTCGCAATAATGCAACCAAAATGATAATATTTCACGATACTGTCACCAGCTAGTTCTGTACCAATTTAAGATCTTCTAATATGATTATATTCCGAGACAGATTAGAGTAACTAATATACATTAGTAATATTCTACACATTAGTAATATTTTATAACCAGCATAGTTACTAGGTTGAGGAATAGTTGCCTTGAAGAGCGCGCTATATAAATGTCTGATTGATTGATTGATTGATTGATTGAGGAGTCTAGCAACGGAGTCAAGACCTTGGCCTATATGTTCCTCCTCCTAATTATGCCATCAAACCATGTGGTACTGCGATGAAATATTTAAAGTGTAATTATCGTATGATATGCGTGTTTAATGTCCTGAACATGATAAACCTAAGAAGAATTCATCTGACAGAAGCTTTGCAAAAAAGTGTTACCCAACCTAATGCAGAGCAGAGGTCTCTACAGGATGACATCAAGCACGGTGAAGCCAACAGCACACACAGGAGGAAACCATGCAGTTTATAAACCATAACAACGCGGCTATTCATAAAACGCCTTCAAGAGATTACCAAAAGGAGCGATATAAAATCAAATACATACAAATTGGCGACATATACTAAGCGTTTCTTAAGCGTCAGAAAAGTCAAGCCCTGCTTATTTACAAATTGCCAAAACAAGACAAATTCGCTGAGGTTGAAACCGACTTACATTGTACCGGTTAGTTCTAGTCAAGAGGGTGGTAGAATTTACCATGTGGGCAAGCCGGATGGACAAGCTCACTTGTGTTTCTCTTTTCAATCAGACAAACTGCAAGTGATTGGTGATAGTTGCTTTGTTGAGTCTGTGACAATGTATTATAATCCATATGGACCATGAAACTAAAGGAAACTTATTAATATTGACATTACAACATCATTAACTAAATTGTCAAGTACATTCTATTCGATCATTTTAATTTACTATAAATTTTGCAAATACTTAAATATAAGTGAGCTGCATAAATCAAGTACCATATTTAGTACTGATAAAACTTCGTACCTGGTACGTGGATTGTAAGCCTCAAAGCGTGCTATATAAAAGTCAACATACATACTAGAGGTGTACCGATAGCCCTTTTTGCCGATTATGCCGATACCGCGTATAGCTGATTATTGAAATAGCCGATACCGCGTACGAGTCCGATTATTTTGTTATCGCCCAAAATCTAGGAACACGACGTTGTATAAGGGTTATTAAGGAGTTTCCAGTCGTGTGTATAATAGGTCCTTCATGGGCGTCCGGAGGGGGGCGCAAGGGGGCGCATTTGCACCCCCTGGATTTTGCAAATATTTTATAAAAATAAAATCTTTTGATTATTATGGTTAGTACAACAGTCCCAACACTATTTTCAATGCGAAGAAACAGTTATTTAGGTAAAGTCCTTGATCATAATTTATTTTAAACTTTTTTTCTATGCGAATTTTTTCTATGCAAAAGCATCATTTTAACCCCCCCCCCCACCAATTTTTTTGCCCTCCTAAAAACTTTTGCGCCCCCTTAATAAATTCCTGCGGACGCCCATGAGGTCCTTGGTTTCTATGGTGTCTAGTAAGTAGTGCAATGCTAAATATAAAGCAATAATCAGAAATAAAACATAGATATTTGTGCTCATTTTTCTTTTTGTAACGATTATTGTGCAAAAAACGTAAATAATAAAGTAATTTACATCGGCGCCGATTATTTTTTGCTGATGCAAATTATGCCGATACCTCTAATAATCGGCCCGATTACGAATGCTGTCGATGCATCGGTACAGCTCTAATACATACACACACACGTTTGGTCGAGCGGTTAAAAGCCTTTGGCATGAATGACGGAAGCGATGCACCAGTCAACGGTCTCTCATGGGTTGCATATGATTTGACAAATGCACGAACATTGAAATGCAGCAAACCCTGTTCCAGTGCTGCAGTTTTATCATGTAGCCATTGGGTGAATCTCAATTACATTACTAAAGAAAAGAATGAAATTTCACATTCAACATCTACCATATACTTTGAGAGGATCTTACAAGGCAAAACACAAATTCCAAAACACACACACATGCATTCCAATATTCAAGTTAAAATTCAAAAACTGTACTTGTAAAACCACTTAGGCAAGACAAATTTTCGATCTACCCTAAGTCGCACACATTAAGATCTGTTTCAGACAGTCATGCCTTAGTGCCTTTGAGAAGTTTTTATACAAATGACCAGACAGAGACGTACAAATCAATAAAGTTTGAAACTATTGTACTAAAAGTTAAATTTAAATAAAAACATTGTTGACAGTTGCAGAAGCAATCATCATCCGACTTAGAACTACTGCTTTCAAGACTGTAATTAAGGTGATATCCAACTTAATAACTTATATTTTTAAGATTATCATCCACAGCCATCGTTTTTTAAGTTGATAAGCTACAAACTGGTGCAATGAAGAAAGTAAACAGGCATTTATGTAGTGCCATTAGAAGGAAACTCCTCAGTAAGTTCTCTTCTTTTCAACAACGAATCTATAATTGTATTGATATAATTAGAAATAATATTAATATGAAAATTTGTAAAGCGCAGTCTCACAGCAATGTGAATTCGACCGAAGATGTTTGTTGGGGTCAGAGGGAATTTCCCCTCACTGTCTCATATCATCCCTTCTAAACCGTGATGCATTTTCACCATCCTTACCCAATCTCCCCCATTACAAATCTGACCCCAGTTGAGGAAAAACATAAAACAAATTTAAAATGTTTGCACAATCGTTTGGACGACTTTGAAAACTGTATGTTATACTGTATTTCGAAGCTATCGGCATTGAGGATAAATTGCAGTATATAGTCGTCTAACTGACGAGGAATTAATCTATCGTTAACTTCAGAAAGAAAGTCCTTTAACAGATTATTCATCCCTGTTTGGACCATGGCACAGGATGAATGCAGGCTGGACCGAACAAAAAGCAGTGGGCAGCGAACGAACAACAACCGACAAGGAACGGTCAGTCTGTCTATTGATGCGCAAATGGATTCTTGAGATGTGGAGCCTTGAAGTTGGCCTTGACCGGTTGAGGTTTTGAGTGGTAACCGAGGAATGCTGACGCCGTCGCTGACGACGTGGATGCTGTCGTCGACGTATCCATCACTTCTTCCGCGGTAACTTCATCAATTCTTGAGTGGTTGGCAAAACCAGGAAAACCCTGAACTGGTGGTGGACTGAAACGCAATCAACAAACATGTATACATGTCATTTTATCAATCGTTTAATTTACTACACATAAAACAGGTTGTGATTATGTGGGTCATGGTAGCCAAATGGTTAGAGCAGAGTTTCCCAAACTGTGGGTTGCGACCCAAAAGTGGGTCGCGAAGCTCTGGCAAGTGGGTCCCCAAATTTGTTCGATAAACATTTATTTGTTTGCAGAAACAACATTTGGCTATGATTGGGCTATAACTAGCTGGATTGCAACAAATAATTATTGTAAACTGTTTTTGCATAAGTTTCCTTTTAATGTTTTAAATTTCTAAGCGCTGTACATAAATCCGCATATTTTGATACCAATTTACGAAGGAAATTTTAGTAAACAATGCTTAATTATTTTACACAGTGGGTACCGAGGCTGCCAAAATATTCACTAGACAGTGGGTCGCGACCCAGAGAAGTTTGGGGAACAGTAGCCGATTGGTTAGAGCACTCGGCTTATGGGGGAACAGTAGTCGATTGGTTAGAGCACTCGGCTTATGGGGAACAGTAGCTGATTGGTTAGAGCACTCTGCTTGTAATGTGGAGAATACAGGTTTGAGCTTTCTCCCAAAGTAGTTACTCTGTAACTTATGAGCAAAGTAGTTTACTAGCAATTGCTTGGCATTCTATTTTATGGTTAAGTGTGCACTTCTGAACGTTGGAAGGAGGGCAACATCAAATACACTGGCATTTGTTATTATTTATTGCAACACTGAAAGTATGGGTTAGAGCCTCCATCAAGACGGTTACTGAGCAGGAACCTTGAGCAGGTTCTTCATGTACAATTGCTCAGCACCACTAATGCTCTGTAGTATCGTCATGTGTGCATTGCTGAGCTTTGGAGGGAGGAGGGCAAAATCAAATATAAATCTCTAATACAAGGCATCTCTCGACATGCTTACCCACTGTAGCTCAAGTTCTGGATTGTCTAACCCAGGGATGGCGAACCTATGGCACGCATGCCCAAAGTGGCACGCATTGAAATTTTTATGGCACGTGGAATTCAGAGCGTCCCACAAAATTCAAACTTAGAAATACAAAATCCCTGTACGAATCCAGTTTCTTTGTTGAAGGTCTTAACTTTAATTAACTTAATTCAAAACGATCTTTGATATAACGTCTTTAATTCATTTTTTGTTATGCTTTGTTAACTAAAACCTGTATGAGAAAAATAATTGTAGCCTATACTGTGCAAATTTCCGAGGGGCACGCGACGGTATTTTTAAAAATTATTTAGCAGCATTTTGGCACACACGTTAAAAAAGGTTCGCCACCCCTGGTCTAACCTATCAGAATTCAACTTGCTTTCTCCAACCAAATACAATTTTTGTTTTACGATCTCACATGAAGCAACCATTGATTTATATCTCGGACATTATGATAATGACGCTGTAGAAGTCAAAAAACGATATCATATTGTAACCTTTAAACTAAGTCAAAGGTAACACTATAACAATGTCATATGGTAAAGATCCAGGAAATTTAAGATCCCCATTTTGCTGACCAAGTTATATAAGAATTCAATTATGTTACGGAAGTCACACTAAACGTCTAAAAGCACTTCTCCTCATCAAACTACGTCAAGCAAAAGAACAAAAGAAGTCTGTCCAGAAATAAGAAACTCATCTGACTACACCAAAAGGAAAACCAAGCCACACAACAATAAAGCACCACACATAAGATTTAGCCATCTTCTTCATTATTATTAACAAGTAACTTCTGTAGCACCGGTGTCTAATGCACAAGGCATCAAACCCAAGCCGCAATGAACTTCCAGGTCAACTTCCAGAAGATGTTGGTTGGCTATTGAAAATAAGCCGTCTTCTTCGTCAGCCAAACCCTCAAACCTCAATAACACAACCTTCGTTATAACAAGAGTTATTTATTTATTTATTTACATTACTTAGTACACTCAAATGCAGTACAGCTGAATCTGAGGCGTAAGACAAGAGTGTGCCAACAACTAGTCGAGGGAGGTTACAAGGAGGTTGAGAAACACACTGATCATATGCTATGCTTGGGGATGTGAACCTGATGTTGAAGTCACCTGAGTCATGTTTTCAACAGCCTCTCGTTACATCACATTCCACTACACTACATTACACTTTACTACATTACAGCAAATTACATTATGTACATCAAATTACATCGCATTAAATTACATTACACTGTATACTGCTACATTCAATTACGTAGTAAACTATAACACAGTAAGCTTATCTAACTCTGATGGCATACCACTGTGACATTCAAACAGATCAAAATGTGCACAAAAATTAACCATGCCTAACTGTCGTTATGCATGGTCAGAAAAGACTTAAAAGTAAAAGAAGCAAAAATTAGAAACATGACTTCCATAACGAGTTCCAGTTCACTTCACACAACAATAATATACAAAAACGACACCTAGAAAATATTGTTTGCAACATATATCATTACTGACAATAAATTAGCTAAACAGGTCTAGGGTACAACGGTAATCTACACACAGTCACACATACTGGAATAAGTAAGGGATAGATCTAAACATATACGGGTTATCTACATATAAACCACTGAATAAAATATAAAACAAAGACATCACTGAATAAAATATTTAAACAAAGACATTTAAAGGTAATCAAAATGGTGCAAAGCTACAGGATAAAAACTTCAGTTCATGAGCTACTACAAACAGCAGCACATACAGAGATTCATACACAGTAACATGGTGGAAATTTCACACGGGTTTTAAACTAATATGCAGAAGATTCACGATGCATTTGCAGTAAACCAAATTCAAGAATGCCAAACAATGACTATATACCGCATTTTAGCTTCTACAGCAACACTAAGCATGTAGTTGTAACTGGAAATTTATATAGCCCCACTTCAAGAAATATCCTAATCAGAAGACCTAGCAACATTGAAAGTGGCTCTTCCATCTTCTCTATCACTAAACCACTAAACATCGAACTGTCTTTGTCTCCACCCTGTCGTGCCATTTACACATGTTTTACCATTTCTTGGCATTTCTGGCTAGATATTCCTCTGCAGCAAGATTTTCTGTATTGAAGCTTAAACTTGATTCTGTACAGATCTCGTATACTGTGACATTGGCTGATCCTTGTGCATTAGACACTGGCGCTATAGAAGTAACTAATTAATGCAGGCCAGTGCTTTAGCTATAAATCTGTTCTTTCAGAGATTTCCTGTATTGAAATATATCGTATCGTATCTAGTAATTTATAAGGCGCCTCTTGCAGCATAAACTATTCAGAGGCGCCCTCAGTGCAGGAGCCCCGTGGAAACGGAAACGTCTTAAGCGAGCGAGTATATCATTATTATTATTATGCATTTATTAAGCACCACTGACTAATCCCCAAGCATCAATCGACGGTGCTGAGAACTTGTAATTGAAGGACTTGTTCAAGGTCCCTACACAGCACTGTAACCGTCTCATAGGAGGCTTGAACTTGTACCCTTTGTATTACAAGGCAATCATAATCATAATTGTAAGCTGTAAATTTCTAAAGCGATGCTCGAAAGCTAAGCATAGGGCACCAGTTTATTCACAAGCACTGCTTTGAGTCAGAGGGGTTGTCCAAAGGGTAGTCAAAAGAAGGTCAGAGTCTGGTTGCCAGGGGGTCAGTCCGGTTGCCAGGCAAGGGTTCTAACCAATTGGCTACCATGTCCAACATATGCTAACCAACCAGCCAGTGCTTTACAAATAACTTCATTTCTTAACAGGGATTTCCTGTAAATTTACTGATGCTGCCTGCAAGCTATATAAATTTATTTTCAGTGATTGGCTGCTCTGAGAAAATAAAGCGACGGACAACTATAGCTGTTGCTGCTGTGTACCTTTGTGAAAGACTTTTAGATGACGACTTGACTAGGCGTGTTCGCTCGCTCGCCTTTGCATCAAAATGGCGGCTGGTCATAGCAACTCCATGTAGGGTCGGGTAACACAACCCTTTGAATCGCGCTTGCGACCCGGTCCCACGGAGAGTGCATCCTCGGAAGCTTGGCCGGCTTGCCGCCAAGTGCCATCTTACTGAAAACAACTCGTGTAGTCGGGGCGTTGTTCTGCTCGACAACGGGAGACAGCCGGGATTTCCCGAATGGTGGTGAAGTCGCAGTCTCAGAATCAGAGAAATCCCTCAGATATGAAAATCATGGTCAGGCGTTACACGTTTTATTAATAATGACACCATGGATTATACAATAAACACTCGTTTACTGGTATACAACCCAGTAATTAATTAACTTGCTTCAGTAGTTGTAATTTGAATCGAACATTTATAAAAGAGCCACTCAGAGGCACTCCGACCCAAGTCAGTCAAACTTATCATTAACAAATAAAATAAAATTTTCAGGCATTTCCAGAACACGGTAAGAACAAGGCTGAGTAACTCAAGCCAAAATTGTTTTGTTCGATATAGTATCAGTACGTGCATTAGTTTAACGGTACTTGCCACCAAACACAATGAAATATTCACCCAGTTCCGATTTTTTGACAGCATACACTGTGATGGCGGTTCTGTGACCATTTCCAGAGACATAATGGCAGGGACCTTTTCAAATTTACGTTGTTGGAGATTATAACAGGAAATAAATCACTAGGAAAGTATCGCTCCAACATATATTGTAATGGTAAACTAAGCACTGTTACCATTTGAAGTTTCATTGACTAGTTATCTCATTTTACACTTCTTATAGCCTAACAGCTATTAATTTTGGTAATCACCTGGATTATGCAAATTACCCACAACATAGTCATCTTGATTACAGTAATTGCCTAAAACATAGTCACCCAGATTACAGTAATTACCAATTCCAATAATCATATATAAATTAGTCACCTTGATTACGTTAATTACCTATAACATAATCATCCGGATTACAACAGTTACCTATAATGTAGTCATCTTGATTACAATAATTACATATCACAGTCATCTTCCTTACAGCAATTACCTATAACTAGTCACCTTGATTACAGTAATTTCCTATTCCAATAATTATATATAACATAGTCACCTTGAATACACTAAGTATCTATGATCTATTTACATGGAGCAAAAAAAACAAAGACCTCATTTAAGGCAAAAAGTTTGATCTCCGAGCCAAAACAACAAAAAACTTAAATGTAACTTTTATACAGTACTTCGATAGGTACACAAAGGTGCTACATAATTAGCCAGGTCAGTACGCAGTAACATGTACTTTACGCATGATGAAGACTACCTCAAGCAAACAGAATACAGAGACTACATAGATTCATCAGAAAAACGGAAACCTCTGGACGGCTGGTAAAAGAAGTAACATAAATAGCCACATACGTACATAAAATACATACATTGGTACTTATGGATATTCTTGGGTCTTCATTTTTTCAATGGCAACAAAAGCCTGGAAATGTGGCAAAAGCAGGACTTTTATAACTAAAAGCTTTATTATTAAAGAAGTCCTCCAAACTACTATATCCCGCGTTTCTCAGGTGTATTTCTATCGGACGTTTAAATTTAAAACCTTAAGCCTATGGCAAAAGTAAAGCATACACAACAACAAAAATGCCTATTGTGGTTGCTGTCGAAGAAATAAACACAAAATAATAAAAGTAAAATTACCAAAATTAGTAAGAAATAAAATATAAAATAGCAAAGGCTTTGGCAGCATATCAGCCTCGAGGTGATCTGAAGATGTTATTAGTGCTGGTTTTCTGTTCAAGTACTGGTACGATAAAACAATAAACATAACATAATAAAAATAAAATTACAAAAATTAGTAAGAAATAAAAAACTAAAATAACAAAGGCTTTGGCAGCATATCAGCCATTCAGCCTGGAGGTGATCTGAAGATGTTATTAGTGCAAACCGGGAGGCACTGGGCTATCAAATCTCACAGGCCAGTATACGGTAAGTAAATATATTACAACTAGCTTAAACATCACAGCAGCATACAGTCTGCTGGTTTTCTGTTCAAGTACTCATACAATAAAACAATTTCTCATAATCGTAATCGCCAAAGCACCACTTGAAAGCTAAGCGCTGGGCACCAGCTTATTCACGAGCACTGCGTCAAGTCATTGGGGTTGTCCAGAGAGTTGTCGAATGGTGATCCAATTCTGGCAGCCAGAGAGAGGAGACAGAGGAGCTGCTAAGAGGAGCTCATAGTGGCTACCTAGTTGACAGACCGGGTCACAAAACGGAGGAATGGATGGAAGAACGAACAGACAAATAAATGAATGAACAAACAAAGGAATCGATGAACAAATGAGCAGATGAATGGGGACAGATGAATGAACGGATAGATAAATGAATAAACAGATGATGGGACGAGATGAATGGAAGAATCGATGAAAGAATGAACAAATGAATTGAGGAATGAACGAATACACAGAGTCAGATGAATGAATGAATTGATGAATGAATGAACAAAAGAATGGATGGATAATTGAAAACTGACTCTGTGCTACTGTGAAGCAAAATTAGTAAGCTTGGCACCTCAACAGTTTTAAAGAAACATTATGTAAAATTGTTTATTGGTCAACATGCATCAATCGAAAGTTGTGTTCAAAACGGGTAACAAGAGAGAATTGTGGTTTATGTTAAACTGTGGTTTATGTTAAATTGTGGTTTATGTTAAATTGTGGTTTATGTTAAACTGTGGTTTATGTTAAATGGTGGTTTATGTTAAATTGAGGTATCAGAATGGCAACAACTTTAATTTAATTTTATCACTAATCTTCAAATTTTCAGCTTGCCAAATTTGTCAATTCCTGAATTTCTTGAGTTACATTTAATACAAAACAATTATACATTTATCATATCTACATCTGTCAAATTTACAAACATATTCGTCAAAATTAAAACCTATTTCTTGGACTGTGCGATGAACAGTCCCATTTAGAACACAACCAAAACTGAGAGCAAAAGTGAAAGCAAGAAAGCCTAGCAAAATGAAGTATCACACAACACAAGGAATCTACAGAGGATAATTATAGTTAAACAAAACATGTGTCTTTGTGAGGTTCTTAAAAGGTGCTACATAAAAAGCCAGATACAGACACATACGTTTACAAAAGATGTTTAATATCAGCTCATGCCCTGCTAGACAGTGACAGTGCAATGGGGAAAGCGGTAATTTCGCGATAAAATCCACAGAAATTATGTCAAAAGCGGCGGTAATACCGTGGGGATGGTAGCAAAGCCTGCGGCATTACCGTGGGGATGGAAAATTGGAAATACAAGCGCAGTATTTACAGCAGTAACGGTTGCAACCTTGTCCACTGTAGTAATTTAGGGACCTACTATCAGTTAAGCTAACTGGGTCTGCATACAATGTTAAGTTATCGCTCTATATAATTGAAATCCTTGAACGTTCAACATCTTTTCACTGTCAGTCAAGTATTCTGTATTAAGAAGCTTAACACTTTAGCATCTTTTCAACGTCAGTTAAGTATTCTGTATTTAAAAGCTACTTAACTGTTCAATGTGTGGAAGCATTTTTATCTTCTTACTTTGCTTCACTGGAGATAGGACAGACCTAATGGGTGGGGATGGAGACAGAACTGATGTGGTTGGGGTGGGGATGGGAACAGACCCACAGGAATGGGGTGGGTATGGAGACAAATTTTGTCCCCGCATCACTCTCTAGTACAGAGTGTCCCGAACTGTGGGTCGTGACCCAAAAGTGCATTGTGAACCTCTACCACGTGGGTCACCAAATTTTTCAAGAAACATTTTTTCGGAGCAACAACATTTGGCTATGAATGGGCTATAACTAGCTATCGTTACATTACATACGTACAACAGTTGCATTTGGATTGCAATAAATTCTAAACTGTCTTTACCTAAGTTTCCTTTTAGTGCTTTAAATATGCCAATTTCTAAACGCTATACATAAATCTGCATATTTCGATGCCAATTTATGAAGCAAATTTTAGTACACAATGCTTCATTTTACACAGTGGGTACCGAGACTGCCACGATATCCACAAGTGGGTCCCGACCCAAAGAAGTTTGGGAACCGCTGCTCCAGTATACATCAACCACCGGCTCAGGCAAGGTTAGAGAACCCAGACACTGTGCTACAAGGCAGCCATTCTCCTTCTGTCTCACACCCAGTAAGCAACATCGTTGCCCACTAACTTAAGCAGAGACGGTTGTTTTTCTAGACATTTATCCCATTAATTACTACCTTCAACTGCATCATCAGTGTCTAATGCACAAGGCATCAACCAGCAGGAAAAGAGTACCTCACCTCATAGCAAGAGACAATAAATGTCTGCATACATACACACATGTATGCATGCATGCATGAATGTGAAAAACATTTACACTATGCCTTTTAAGAACCTCACATTCACTGTTCAAAACATGGCTACCAGACAGATCGAAAATGCGAGAATAACCTTCTATCAGGGACTAAAAAGGCACTAAATTAAGTATCTTCATACAGTCATACATACAAGATAATCTAAGAATGCTTCTCGAGCTGTTACCGAGATAGCCATGCTGTGTAGAACAGACGGAAAAGTCCAGGTTTACCAGTATAAATGTATTTATATGTAATGAAACTTACACAGAGGCTGCTGTTCCTACTGCAGACGCTTACCTCATGGTAAGGCTTCCAATCCTACGTGAAAGCCTCGGCTCACGAGCGGAAAGCCACGGCTTCGTCAGTTCCTCCATGACAGACGGTGCAATGTAAGTAAAACCCTATGGTTTGGAACAGAAAAATTTCAAAACTAAAATTCCACAATCGTAATGTGACATAACAAAGTATACCAGACACTCGTTATAATGCAGTCCTTATGATCAGGTTGCATAGAGTTTATTTTCTATAGCTGAACTAATTCTGGGATCTAAGTCTCTGACCATGTCTTACCAGAATTCACATTATAATGAAGTGCATTATAATAAGTCCCCAGTGTATGTATCTAACAATTCTTTAACAATCAAAACTATGGTAATCCATGGAAGGTCAACACTCCTGGTACTAATCCAGCTCAATGTCGCTTAACATCAGAGTGCTTGCCAGTGTCAATCCACAACGCTAGGCCACCACCTACAGTAAGTAAAGTCCCCTTTATCCAAAAAGGGACTTAGGGAACCACTCATTGCCATCTGTTTAGCCACAATGGATGAATCCCAGGGGTCCCAGCAAGGGTCACGGTCCAACACATCGCAAGCTTGCTATTATTTCCCCGCTCACATTATGCCAAATGAAAAGATTTAAACAGTGCCACAGCACGGCCGAGGTCAAAGAAAAGAGCATTGCGCAAGAGGTCGGAATTTAACAACAATCATAGGGTATTTTAATGAGACAAGTTTTGAGATGCAACCAGAATGTGTCTATAGATGGCACAATACATACCAAATTTACAGATACATGCACACACCCGTTCATTCTTCTATTCTCTCAGGTAACGTCTCTTCCTTACCTTTCTTAAAACTTGCTCTTTCTCATGGGGTCTCTCGCACTGGGAGCGCTTCTGAATGGCTCTCCCACTAGAAACGCTTTATAAATGTCTGAATACAATACAATACATACACCCACACACACACACTAAAGAATAAGAAGAGATGAGTTTGGAGAAACTGATCTTTGCAGACCATAAAAACTTGATTTGCACTTTCGCTGAGGCGACTGTCATCTGGCGAGTCAATTGGAGTCTGTTTGGTGAACTTCGTATCGAACTGACTCACGTCAGTCTCGTCGCTCTGCAAAAACCAACCAAACAATTCATTTAAATCTATTTTTTTAAGTTTACGTCAAGCTTCAGTTCTTTCGTGCACTGAATCGGGCGACTGAGTGATGTCACCATGTACTGCAAATGCACTGTTGAGACGTTCTTAACAGGTGCTATATAAATGCTCTATTCCATCTTTATAATGATACATGCACATACAGTGTGTACTTGTTTAATTGCACTTCATCTGGCAACTGACTAACCATGCCTCCAATTCGCATTTCTGTGTGACTTTGCATGCATTACAAATGTTTGTAATAATAATAATAAATCATATTGGTTAACGCGCCATAAAAGAACTGCAGTGTGAATGCAGAAAAGAGAAGTTTAAGCGAGGATAAAGGCAGTTTATTATTGGAGCCAGGTGGCTTTGGATAATCGTTCAGCAAAAATGGCAGTTGAATATTTTGCTGTGTACTGAAAAAGTGGAAAGAATTACAGGCTGAACATTGGCTTATAATGACAATAACACTTACAACATAATGCTCACGAGTAGTTGCTCGCAACTCACAACAATGTGATTTTCATCCGACACTCCTAATGCGTGAAACCTGTCCACATGACTTGAAAATGAATTGCTAATTTCACACATTGGGTATCAGCATTTGAAGCTCGCATCCACACAGTTGTCACTTCGTTAGCATGCTGGGTGCATAGTCAAAAGATTGCAGGTGTGCCTGCTCAGCAGACTCTGTGTAATGAACTCGCACAAGTTGTGCATACATGCTTTGACTGTCACCAAGGAGTATAATTTGTTATCAGCATCAGATTGGAAGTGAACAGCAAGTTCTGTAATGCGCTGGCTCCAAGTCCAGAACCGTGGGCTGCATTAATTCCCGGCCCACGGGCCGAAAAGCAGGGAATCGGTGTTTTCCTACATTTCACTGGGAACGTAGGCACTTTTCTTTTTGCGCAGCAGATGTAAGGTTGAAATGTTTACTTACAATAACAGACAACATTACATTACTTACACAGCCCTAGAGAACACAGTTTTTACGTTACCAATAACATTACATCACCCAGTACATTATATTCTGCATGAGACAGAACTAACCAGCGTCGGCTTGTAAGGCGGGTCCAGGCGCCGTTTGAGAACGTCGGACCATCTCACGTGTCGGAAGAAAGGATGGCTCTGCAAACACAGCAGAATTAAGTTACAACAATGTAATATAATCGTACAGTTCATACGCATTTCTGTTCTGCATGGAGTATCTGGCTATTTATACAGCAGCCTTAAGAATACTCATAAAGGCGCCAAATAGCAACTGTGGGGCGTGGTGGCTCAGTGGTAAGTTCTGCACCTTGCGACCTGAGGGTTGCAGGTTCGAATCCCACTCTAGCCGCTGCGTACGGACCTTGGGCAAGTCCTTCACTCGCGATTGCTCGTGGCATTTCGGCGTGAAAACCCCGACACAGTATACCAATGCTGTAGTCGGGAGCGCCTCTGAGTAGTAGTAGACTTGAGGAGGCGCTATAGAAATATCCGAAATAAAATTAAAATAAATTAAACAATAAATAAAACACAACAGTACACACTATTCGCCTGCAAGGCTTGAAACAACGTGTCTACCACATCATTCACACTGTGTAACAAGCAGTGTTTTTGTAAGGATGAGCAACAGTCTAATGGTTAGCTGGACAATCAACCATGTGGTCGGGTGGGATTCAGATCACCACCAGGGCAGAAAGTTTCAAAATTTCGGCTACACTTGCGTTTTTTGGCAAACTCAGCCATAAATATATACAGTGGTCAAACTCTGAAAGATCCTCAGAAGGCCTTTATAAAGCCTTAGAAACATAGTATTTACCAGTATGAAAGCTGAAGCAGGATTAATTGCGAAAACCAGTGCAAATCAAGGACAAAAGATGAGACCCATCCACAAATTAATCACATCCACCAATATAATCATAACTGTAAATCCCAGTTATCAGAAATGATTTGACACCAAGATGAATTACCTTAATTGGTTTGCTATCATCTAAACCGGAACCAAGTCGTTCTCCTATGTTCTTTTTCAGCAGCTAAAACAATTTCACACAGAACAAATTCAGTCAGTAGAACAAGGTCCAACATCACCAGTCCACCCACTAATCCCACCCCGTCCTATGATCCATCCACTAATACCGCCCACCACCCAGCACATCATACCCATTAATCTCACCCATTGACCCATTGATCCCACCCAATCTCATGACCCACCCATAACCCACACATCAACACATTATACCAAACAATTGCATGACTCACCCACCAATTAATTCCAACCACACAATTTAATACTTTGACAAATCTGCCGCTTATGATACAGCGACGCCATACCATCTTTTTTTAATCTGATTAGATTACATCAGATCATGAACTTCAATATACATAGAAGTTCATAATCAGATCAAGCAATTTCCAACCTTTTTCAGTAAGGCCCTTGCTTCGTTCGTCAAGTATGGAGGTAAGGTCAGCTTTGCCTTCAGAATCTAAACACACATCAGACCAAAGTTACCTTAATGTTCTGCAAAAGGAATTTTGGACTTAATGGTTTATCACTTAGACCTGGAAAATCATTTAATGCACCAGGTAATATTGGCTTCCAAAAACGATGGCATTACACTCAAGCACCATGTAGTTCAAGCACTAACTGTGAACTTTAGCAATCACGTATAGAATAGTAATTATTATTACGCATTTATTTAGCTCCACTATTTTAATGACCAAGCGTCAATCAATGGCACTGAGCAATTGTGAGTGGAAGACTTGCACAAGGTCCCTACATAGTACCATTTCATGGAAGGTTCGACCCCATACTCTCCGTGTTACAAGGCGAGATCTCTACCCAATCGGCTGCCGTATCCCACAAACAGCTAATGTGTCCCACAATCAGCTACCATATCTGTTTGAGGTCGATAAAATTCCAAATCAGCAAAGACAAAACCAGATATTGGCTACCAGAGAGGAGGACATTTAATGGCACTTAAGCAAAGCACATGGAAAAATAACTATTTCCTGCTAGTGCCAGGAAACAATAAAACCATTGTTATACAATTGCAAACTCATACTCACTTTGTCTATTGTTTTCTTCCTATTTTCTGCTGTAAATGGAGGCTGAAACAACAAAATGCCAATGAAACAGTTTATTTAAACCTCGGAACTGCATACTTAAATATTTTGAACTTAGTGAGTAAGATAGCCGTAAATGCAAACCTATACAGAGGTGTATAAAAGGCTCTATATAAACGTTCTGATAAATTACATTGCATCAGTCAACCAAAACTGAAAGCTGTTTGCTTTGACATTCTCAAAGATATCAACAGCCAAGAAAAAAGTAGCAGCCAGGTACCACAATCATGTACTCCAAAAACCTTATCTGTTCTAATGACGTCTATAGCACTCTTCATAATCTAAAAGATCTCAGGTGATGGTTGCTTCAATTGAAATCAGCACTCAAAACTCATAATCCACAGGTTAAATACAAAAGAAGACACACTATCAATTGCCAACAAGTAAAGAGAATCATCTGACAGCCTACTATATAATACAACCTCTCAGTGTGATGGAACAGATTACAACATTAAAGAAAGGGATATTGCCACAGAGAGACATTGCAACAGGCAGACATACAGACAGACAAGAAGGCAGGCAAACAAGACACCCCAGATAGACAGGACTGCTACAGAAAAGCAAACTATTACACAATGGTTACAGCTATTTGAGCACAAAACATAGAAGAGAAGAAGAAACAGAGCAATCATTAAGCTAGACTGAGAGATAGCCATGTGTATGAAGTGTTAGTTT
Source organism: Allolobophora icterica (assembly GCA_963556255.1). NCBI lineage: Eukaryota > Metazoa > Annelida > Clitellata > Crassiclitellata > Lumbricidae > Allolobophora > Allolobophora icterica. Next base: position 62,493,395 of record OY744603.1, read on the forward strand.
TTTTTCTTACCCTCAGCAAATGAGGGTAGGCGGTCAGTCCTCTCCCTGTCTGATAACCCCACCTTTAATGTACTGTCAGCGTACTCATCATAGTTGAGTTGGCTAAGGGTGCAGGTGGAGCAGAAATCTTTAAACAAATTTCAGGCCTGGCAGGGTTTGAACCCATGACCTCTCACTTGACAGTCCAGCATGCTAACCACTAGACTCTCAAGCACCCCATATACAAAACAAAACTAGTTAATATACTAAACAAAACTAGTTAATAATAACAATGGAAGCTATAGTTTACCGCTCCAGTTAACATGTCATACATCAGCGCCCCCAAACTCCACCAGTCCACGGCCTTTCCATGTCCACTACGCATAAGGATCTCTGGAGCCCTGGAAAAATATGTAACCGTAACTGTAATTGCAAATTTATATAGAGCCACTTCAAGAGAAACTCATCACATGCCACTCCTGATATGACAACACAAACCCACAATGAAAGAGAATGGTTATCAGGTACTTCTGGAAAACATGGAAAAAAAGCCAAGGAGCTTGTGTTGCACGTTGCAAGGCAGTGTATCAATGGCATTCATACCACGTACCTAAAACCCCGATGCCCCATAAATCACCCAATGCCACACATTTATATAGTGCCTCTGTAAGATCCTTATAAAGGTATAAATAAATAGCAAGATGAATGTACATACAATGTTACTGTGTAAGGAAAAATTTTGGGGAAAAGTGAGCAATTGATCATCACTCATTCATTCATTCATTGCATTTATGTAGCACCCGCTATTAGCACCAAGATACCTATTTAGACTCACAGTATTTTTATATAACACCCTTCCAAGATACCTACTTACAAGTAAAATGTTCAGACACACATACTTCATAGCCCATACAAACCACCATCATCAGAGCAGGTTTATATTAGATCAAGGTTGAATCACGTAGTACATATAGTTGTTCCTGTACATACATACCTAATGAACAACCACGAATGAGAGCCAGGCCTTAACCTTGGCAGCACCACATACAGTGAACAGGCGAAACAACTGCCTGGTCTGGAGTGAATTAAGTTAATTATCAGCTTCAATTACCAACAATTACTGGCATTCATTATATGTACTGCCAATCATTAATCCTTCTAATCAATGTACTTCACAGGACTTCGTCTGTTAGACGCAAACGAGGACTACATCCTTAATAATTATCCATGCCTGATAATTAAGTTGGTCATTTGAACATTGAATATAGAAAGTCCTATGCAATTACTCATGCTAAAGAAAATGAAAAACCGTCGGAAGATAACACTCACATGTACTCAATCGTACCACAGAAAGTGTGAGTGATGGACCCTTCGTGAATTGATTCCTTGCATAGACCAAAATCCGTCAACTTAACGTGACCTGAAAAAGCAAACCAGCCAGTCATTAGTTCATTCAGAAAATATATGTACACACACCCCAAGCTCTATGCATAATAGTATATATACTTAAGTATATACATACCTACAAGTGTAGTTGACGACAATATGTAAATGTGCAGTAAGCACTCCTGAGAAGTCTTATTTGAAGTCTCTCAATGCATATATACAAGCATCTTACCTAAAGGGCTTGTTCAAGGCTCATACATCGCAGGGGAAGCTTGAACCTGTAGTCCGTATTTTAGTTTTGGGTGGTGAAAAGAGGAGAATCAACAGCCCTAATCAAAACATCAACGAGCCTTTAGAGATTTTGGGCTCCTGAGGAATCACTTCTACCTCCGATAAATAAATATGAATCATTTATTATTTTTTTGGCTGTACATTGGAATTTGCTGCTCAATTCAGTCCATTCTGTCAAATCTCTGATGTCATTCAGGTCCAAACTTAAGACTCATTCACCTCTTTGTCTTCATTATCCACCATAACCTGACTTCTGGTTTCTCTCGTCTATCAGATTTCGACCTGTCTTTTCCAGAGGATTGTGAGTCTTGATTGCATATTAACTCGAAGTGACTATCAACTGAAGTCTTGGGCAGTATGATAGCGGCGCTATAGAAGTCACTAGAGTAGATATTCCGTAAGGTAGACATGGCACTGTAGAGCCACAGCATTTCAAGGCACAACTACTGAAATTACGAAGGACGACAGCTGATTTTACAAATACCCATTAACAGCTCCTGATATAATTACTTGTTCCTGTGGGAATAGAATTAACTTCACTACAAAAAACAATAACAACAACAAATGAATCAGTTCTGTGTCTGACCGTATGCGTCAAGCAGTATATTCTCTGGCTTCAAGTCTCGGTAGATGATACCCTGTGAGTGGAGATGTTCAATAGCGAGAGTAATCTCTGCCAAGTAGAAACTGAAATAAACATACAACATAACTCATGAATTATATAGCACCATTTACACAGCTAAATCTTAAGACAGCATGGGTTCAAGCTTCCTCATCTGAGGCAGTTACTGTGTAGGAACCTTGAGCAAATTCTTCACTCACAATTGCTCAGCACCATAGACTGATGCTTGGTCATTAGATAGTGACACTCAATGCATAATAATAATAATAATAATAATAATAATAATAATAATAATAATAATAATAATAATACTACCCCATAACCGCACCTAGTATAATTTTTTTACTCCTGAGGGATTACACTTACCTTGGGCAAAATTTTACACAAATAATAATAATAACAACGACAACAAGAAATCTGATAATGCTAATCTTTTTAATAAAGCTACGAAAATTTCTCATTCATGATTCACAGAAGTTGCAGATTTTAAAATATGTTCTTAAGGCATTATCAAATACACATATCGACACGTTTTAGGGCATTACACAATTTGCCAACACAGACAGACGTTCTGTAGCGGACCAAGGTATACTGTGCAGCACGGAGGTAGTTAAACATAATCTACCCCAGAAAGCAGTTTGAAATACCTACTGGCCACACACAGTAACTGTATGGAAAGCTTACCAGGCTGTGTCCTCCATGAAAATTCCCTCCCGTTCCAACTGCATGAACAACTCCCCACCGCAGAGGTATTCCAGAATCAAGTAGAGCTTTTCGCCCGTTTGGAATGCATAGATCAAATCCACGATGAAAGGATGCTGTGCAAGACAAGCACTTGGATCAATATCAGACCCAAACAGATGAATACAGAACAATTACGTACAAATGCTTTGGCTCTCACAAGTTTCTATGCATATGTAATTACGTATGTATCTATGGATGTATGCACACACGTACCCGAATTCTTCTAACTTTCAAGAATCTCAGAAAGGCACTGTATAAAGACCTTCCTTTTTGCCAGTGCTGGCACTGATGCGGGTTGAGAGCACTGCTGATCTGAGTGGTGCTATATAAGTGTTCGATTACAAAATACAACTACAAAGACAATTGCAAGTATGATGCGATCAAGAGCTTGCCTTATAATGAGGGGATGTCCTAAAGCTGAATTAAATTTGGGAATAGTCCAAGGGCCAACTATATCATAAATCTTCTGTTTTATGATACACATCATTCAGAAGGCTCTGGGTTACCTTCTGTATGTTTGTGTGTGCGTTACTGTGAGCATGCATATTTGCATAAGAGAAGAGCAGTCCCTTAAGCTAACCCTGAGAGGCAGCTATAGGCATGAAGTGTTTGCAACTTCATTTTCTTAGCCTGGGCATATGAAGACAGGTGGCCAGTTCTCTCCCTAACCGCCTCATCTTCCCACTGAGAGTGTACAGTCAGTGTGCTCATTATAGTTATGCTGGCTAGGGGGCATAACTGTTCAAGTAGAAATCTTACAACAAATTTCTGCCCTCTCCAAGGTTTGAATCCCCAACTCCTAGTTGATAGTACAGCACGCTAACCCTTAGACTATCGCGCACCCTCGCATATGTGTTTAATCTTGTAAGGAAACATTTACTCTGATAAATTCTGAGACTCAACCCACTCTCAGTTCCAAGCTGGTCAATAAATGTAACAATAAATTTTGACACAACGATCAACACTATTCTTAAGATGAACAAAACGCTACGATAACACTTTTTTCGTATGACTGTACGTAAGTTTGTAATACCACAATGTCAAAATTTATATCCCAGAATGCTAATTTTCTGTCTGTGCTATGTATATTGGTTCGACTGATTTGCCGATTGATATACGCAATTTTTGAGAGAAAGATAATTGAAATGATTGAGAGAAAGAAAAATGATTGAACTGATTGAGAGAAAGACGTTTGAACTGATGTTCTAAAGACCTTCACTCCTTCTAGAATGCTTCGCTCGGCCTTTGTGTGAGCAGTGTCTTTAGCATTTCGAACAATGGTTGCCTAAAAATACAAAATGAACGCTGAAATAGACACATTAACAAATCATCTGTTCCTCTTGTCACTGTAAAACCTCGTCATCATATGAATGTCCATATATTTATCAAATAATATGTAGACAATTCCACAGTAATAGAAATACAAATTGGAAGTACCAATGCACAATGTCTCCATGCTTATAATCAGTGCCAGCTGACAATGTTCACCATGAGGTAAAACCTACGAAATAAGTAAATGACATCATGAAAAGGCTGAAAATTTCTAAAACATATTAAACTCGGCTGAAATTTTGCAGTAAAGGCATTATACGTTTCAATAAGTCACTTGTTTAAAAACTCAACGTACCTTCTTATACTAGCTAACAAGCAAAATGAATTTTGATAAAAATTGAGTTTCATGTCTCCCGTTTGCATGGAATAGTCCATGAATGTACCAAGAAACTTATTATAGCATACTGTAAAAACCATTAAAAAGGGTTGCACCCTTGGATATCTGACTGATCGAAGCAAGTGCAATTTAAGATATGTTGAAACTTCTTGCCCTTACACTTTTACAGACTGTAAAAACTGCAAAAGTTGACGAAAAACGGTATTAAACCCAAACAATTTGTATACAACTTAAAGTACCCTGAGGTACTTTAAAAATATATATCCTTATAGACTGTCAAACCACAAAAGTTGGAAAAAACATTACATAAAACCCAAACAATTTCAGCTATGTTAAACATATATGTCTTTAAAGGAAAACACAGCAAATGTTTGAGTAAATGTGGCATAAAACCAAAAGAATTTTATACATGATCTGTCAGCCAACAGTCAAAGAATAAAGTTTATGAGTAAAATCTTACTTTTGTATTTCTATTTATAAACACCAAAAATATATCAAATTTAACTCTAATGTCGCTCTGACGTATTGTAAAAAGTCACAAAGTCACTCAATCAATTTATGAATGTCTCCAGAAATTTACGAGTAGTCCTTTTTGAATCTCTCCACATTTCAATAAATAATTATTACATAAAAATATTTAAAAAGCTTTTACTAAAAGAATAATAAAAGATAAAATACTAAACGAATACCAATAAAAATTGTAAACTCAAAACGGCTTACTTTCTTGAGCACTTTCATGGCAAATATATGTCCAGCATCTTTGCCAGACGTTTTCCTGACTAGAAAAACCTATAACCAAAGCACACAACAGAAATTCTGTTTAGGTATGTATATATGTAACTGAGCTGTTATGTAGCACCTATTCACAAAGAATTTCACAAAGGCACCGACCATCTCACAGATAACATCTGAAGATAAGTTGGAAATGCTATGCAGACATGTTTTAGTCAGACAAATTTAATTCCAGACTACCGGATATAAGCCATTCTCTAAAGAGTAAAATACTGTGGTCTGATAAAATTGACCATGAACATTTGATTTGCTCTGCCAGTTCTCGGATGTCGCTCAGGTCCAGAGTTCAAATGCAATGCTCAACGTGGTTGCTTATCCACATAGACTGACACACAAACAATTACACAGACAGACAAGCAGAAAGACAGCCAGCAAGACAAGTCAGGACAGACAGACAGTCAGACCATCAGTCAGACATACATACAGACATACATACATGCAGTCATACATGTAGACATACATACAGATGTACATGTACAGACATACATACACAGACAGACAGAGATATCCAAAAGCGAACAGCAATTCTTTTCAACTATTTCTGAACCAGACTGAAGTTTTGGGAGCCACTGCCTGACAAAAGCTCCTCAAAATGGGGCATCTTTAATGTTATGCCAATTTATGAGCCAAACTCGGCTGTGCCCTCTCAAATTTCCAGTCGCTCTAGAATAACAACTGAATTTGTCAAATTGTTTACAAAAATGGACACCCGTTTCACTTTGAGTAAATCATCGACTGATGCCTCATGTGCTATGCTGAGGGCAAAGTAAAGCCATCAGATTAGACCAGATCAGAGTCTGATAACAGCCAACTAAACAGCCAACAAAATTAAATCTCAAACAGCGTAAATGCATACACATACATCCTGGAACAGCTTTTCCTTTCAACTCAGCCCAAGTAGCATTGTCTCCGTTTGTTAAACGCGCCTGCTTACATCCCTAACAGTCATGTTCGCCATGCTTTTCAGTGGTTCTTAAAATGTGCAGACAGACAGACAGAGACAGACAGATACATTATATATATATATATATATATATTAGGGTGGTCCTTATTTTTGAAAGTCTGATTTCACAATGAGGCACCCTGTGCTTTTGTTTCTACTGATGAAGAAAAAATTCAGAAAAAATTTGAAGAGGATCTGACAATATTTAGAGGTTGCTACCAGATGCTAAAGTTTAAGCCTATGCCACGAGGAATTCATTTAGATTAGCCATTGCAATTTTCTTAATTGAACTGATGTTAGCAGGTGAGAAAATTGCAAAGTGACATACAGTCAGTGATGGGCACTAAACTATTTTTTTTAGTTAAACTAAAACTATTTTCCAACTAAAAAAATATAGTTTAACTAAAGTTGGCAACTAATTTTGGAAAGTAGTTAACTAAACTAAAAAAAAGTAGTTAAACTTTTTCCAACTTTTTTCCAACTTTTTCGATTAACATTTTAACTACAATAACAGAGGTTAAGTGAACTGTAATAATGCAGAGCGTCAATGACAATTTCAACTGCAAACTATGCAATGTGTACTCTTCTAGTCTACAGTCACAGGCATACTGTAAATAGTGTATGAATTTGAAAACATAGGCTGTTAATGCTAAAACCATGCAGTGTTAATCAATAAGTTTCGCGTTGAGTTGTTGACAGTGTTCAATGTTCATTGTGAAAAATAGTTGCGAATTGCTGATTTTTTTAGTTAAACTTTTTAGTTAGTAACTAATTTTTTTAAGTTAAACTATTGTTTTAACTAAACTATTTTTATTTAGTTAAACTTCATCCTTAACTAAAAAAATTTAGTTAAACTAAAAGTTAGCAACTTTTTAGTTAACTATTGCCCATCACTGCATACAGTTGTGTGTGTAATTCATTATTGAACACTATAAATGACTTCTAGCAATTAGTATACCCTAATAGTACTCATGTTTATTTATTTATTTATTTATTTGATAAACAAACGTAGAAATAAATTATTTATTTTTTCAAACTCGTGGTCTTTTAGTGTTTTTCTTTGACTAACAAAGTATGCAGTATACTTTTTAAGAAACCCAATATGAAACAAAATGGTTGCCAAATGCATTATGGAAAAGATGTCAATAAGTAAGCCAGCAGTAAGTAGTTATTAATCAAATTATAGTTATATCATTGTGTTGGAGCATAGGCTGGACAAAGATATGTTGTGGCGTGCATGTCGCCATCACATACTAAAAATAATGTTGGAGGCAGTGGTCATGCTTTCTCTTGGCCCATCCCAAGGTCCAGACATAATGATTAATTATCAGAGATTCCAGAGAAACTGGCGACTTATAGACCGATCAAAATAGAATACAGTGACATCCAATGAGTTTTTACAAGCAATTTCCTGTCACAAACTTTTGGAGCTGATCATCACTTTCTTCGGCAGCGTTTATTCCAGGGGTATATCATTCAGAGCACCAGCTGGGCTGCATAGAACAAAGTGGATGGCCAAGAGTATTTATAGTCTTAAGATTTGGATGTTCAAGAGACAGTTCAAGTTGACAAGAAGAGAAGAAAAGGGGATAGCTGGCATCTGCTTGTTCACAGTAATGCGTATGTCAAAGTCTGGTTTCAAGCATCATATGCACCATTGGCTCCTCGAATAGACCTGGAGCTCTTGAAGGACATTGACAGATTGATAAACAAGGAGAAAAATTGTGCAGATGCAGAGGTTGCAGTGAAGACATTTCCGGGTCACTTCTGGTATCTGTCGGAGGAATTGGAGACTTTTGCGTTCTTTGATGATGGGATCTCCATTAATTTATCAAGCGCCATATGGCTGCTCCTCTGGACAAAACTGGCATCGAACATCCACCAAAGAGAATACCAGGTAACCTCTGATCAGCTGGAAGCAATTGGAAAATTTTATCACGGAAAACACTAGAAGATTCTTCAGCATTACATGCATTCCAGCAAGTTTCATCCAACAAGATGTTGATACTTGGCCAAACGATGAGAACTACAAGTTAGCCAAGGCCACTGCCACCTCAGTAAGAGATGTGAAATACATAGCAGAGCGTGGAGTGGCACTCATGGACGAGTATAACAAGCTTCAAACAAATAATGAGGATCATAAGCAGTTTCTGGAATATCGTCACAGATATCCAGACAGGAACAAAGACACTGATTCATTAATACATTTAGTAGTAGTAATTGGAACTAAACATTTTAATGTTCACTTGTGTGTCTTGACCAAAATAGTAAATACTACTGTCCACCACTGCCCACCAGAATTTGTTTTGAATTTGTGCATAAGAATAGTAGGCCTATACAATATTCTATGTATGTGTGCGTTTTTACAATATATTTGATATAATTATGTTATGTCCGGTAGCAACCTCTAAAACTCATAAAATCTCCACAAACTTTTCAGTATTATTATTTTTGTACCTAAAACTAAAAGTTTGGAGGGTGCCTCGTTTAAAATTCCCCCAACAAATTTTTTACATGGAGCTAAGGACCACCCTAATATATATATATATAATATACATATATATTATTATATATACACACACACCTATATTCACATATCTGAATACCTGTACAGCACCTTTTAAGCACAGGCACTAAATAAGTGCCGCATACTGCCATAACAATTGGTAATTACTTTGCCGTAGCCACCCTTGCCGAGGAGCTTAAGCAGTTCAAAGTCTTGTGGTCCTGTTTTTGGTTGACCAGGATTGACTGTGTGCTCAGACAGCTCCAGTTTCTCCAGGTTTTCATCTCTACAAATGCACCATAGACAAGCAGAATATATTTTATGCGGTGCAGATCTTCACTGGCTCTGTCTACATGATAATGGCACTATCAAAACCATAAGACCAGATGCTATTAGATTGATGATCGGCAGTTCTGAAAGTGCTCTCGTCTCAAGTGCTCACAAAATGTCTACACATAGTAACCAAAACAAAAGCATCGCTGCACCTGATGCGACTTCATTGCATCGTATAAAACCATAAAAGTATTGTATTTCTGAACTGAAGTACACAACAAGCACTGAACTGGAATTAATTAATCTTCCATAAACACAACAATGTTGCTTGGTCATACATTACGGCAACAACATGACAGCAGTAAAATGTGTTGAGCTGAGGTTTAGTCAATACTTAACCAGCTCCCAAAAAACTGTATGTAACTAGCAGTGCCATACCTTCTAACACTTTTGACCATCTGTCCTGTGTAATCTTCAACATTGTAAATTGAAGAAAAATGACCTAACCACCTCCCAAGAAACTGCATGTAACTAGCAGTGCCCCATCTAAACTTGACCATCTGTCCAGTGTTATCTTAAAAACATTTTTTAAAGAAAAATGACCTAACCAGCTCCCAAAAAACTTTAAGTAATTAGCAGCATGCCTTCTAAAACTTTTGACCATCTGTCCAGTGTATTCTTTAAAACTGTTTTGAAGAAAAATGACTTAACCAGCTCCCAAAAAACTGCATGTAACTAGCAGTACCCCATCTAAAACTTTTGACCATCTGTCCAACGTTATCTTTAAAATTGTTTATGAAGAAAAATGACTTAACAAACTGTACGTAACTAGCAGTGCCCTTTTAAAAACTTTTGACCATCTGTCCAGCGTTATCTTTAAAATTGTTTATGAAGAAAAATGACTTAACAAACTGTACGTAACTAGCAGTGCCCTTTCAAAAACTTTTGACCATCTGTCCAGTGTTATCTCGTTTTTGAAGAAAAATGACTTACTGCAAGTCTATTCTTGGCCCAGATTCGTGAAAAGCCTGTTGCATAAAAAGAACATTAAAATTTATATGCAAACCTATTGTGTGTATGCAAGTGTCTCGATAGTGAATACAGAATCATTCAGGACCTCATAAAAAGCGATGCCTATGCTAGCCGAAACTACCGGGTATGTTGAGGCCATTGAGAACAAAAAGTTCATCCGTAAACAAACAGTGCTCAGGCAAGTAAAAAGGTCACCAGTGTTGGTCTTCCTCACGCACATAGAACCCAACCAACAGATTTACATTCAGAGCTTGGTTAATTGCTGTTTGATGACTCTGAGTCATAACAAAGATGATTAGCATCACCCTCCTCCTTCCTCGAGGCTTGGAACTGGCACTACAAGAGTATGGGCAGTGGCAAAGCTCCATTCAGTCTAGAGTTGACAGCTGACACCACTCTTAGGGACATGTGATCTGTGGCTGGGAAGGGGAACTTGCCCATCACTGGTTCAAATGATTCCTTTGAGCACTGTGATGGGCATTCCCCATTCATTTTGCCCCAGCTGGTTAGTCTTACCTTTTCGTCCATCTACAATCACACCCTGGTATCAAGGACATTGAAATGTGCTGCTACAACCTGCAGACTAGGATTGTGCATCAGTTTTCTGTACATGCAAAGCCCAGCATGATTCTCATGCTTGAAAGAGTAATGTGTAGTTTATCACATTACCAAAATATTCTAAAACATTTTGACAATTTATATGTTTGCATATAATTGTAACTGAACATTTATATAGTCGCTCAAGTGCAAAAGAAATCAGATGTGCTCTCTGCGCTAGCCTATGCGATGTTAAAAGTAATTAAGAACAGAATATTCAGTTAGCAAACATATAATTTATTATGCATAATTTATTAAGTGTCATTATCTAATGACCAAGCATCAATTGATGACAGTGGGCAATTGTGACTTTGTGAGTAAAGGACTTGCTCAAGATCAATAAACTTAACCATCTCAGGGGAAGCTTGAACCAGTACTCTCCGTGTTCCAACATGAGCACTCAACCAATTGGTTACCGTGTTCCACAAATATAAGAAACTTCTTAACCCTCAACACACCATTCTTAACAACAAGGTACTTCTTAAGCTGAGCCAAGTGGCACAGTAAACTGTGCAGAGGGAGAAACTCGTTTCTGTGTTTATATAGCACTACTGTAAACAATAAAACAATAAGCAGCAATTCCAAGACAATGTGCAAAGGATCTGCATAGGTCAGTGACTGTCTTAGGTGTGGTTCACACTAGCATATTCATATTGAAAGGAACATTTGTGGATTTCATCAAAATCAACACTAAGTACAGAGTAAGTACACAGTACAGAGGTCTATATATTGATAATTAGAGTATTAATTATACATAGAACAAATGTTCACACTGATCGTTAAAATCAATAAAATTAATTAAAGTAATGAAGGGGTTTGGCAAGAGATATGGAAATGTGCTGATCAATAAAATCAATCACATTCATTAAAATTGGCAAAAGAGATATGGACACATTAATAAAGATTTTCAGTCACCAAAACGTTGGATTTTAAACTTTCCTGTCATTTTCTGACACAAAGTTCGACCTCGATTTCAACAAATTAAAAGTTGATTTCACATCTTGAAATTACTTTGGGAATGTTAACAGGAAGCTCCGTAACAGATTTAAAAAATGCTGGAAGGGCCAAGAAGGCTTACTAATTTGTGATAAAATTTCACGATATTACACTGAAAAGGCAACAATTTCGACAGCGAGAGTGAACTCGTGACTGCCGTATGACTCTGATCTTTAGTACGACTGGACGGACAAAAGTACTTTCTCGCTAAGAAAAAACGCGGGGGTCCATCTTGGACACCGGTCACTCAGTGATACTCCTCACGCCAATCGTCCGCCCTTTCTTCAAATTGGATCATTTAGGAATCGGCTGCTTATCATAAGCTACGTAAGATGAGGCAATAGTACAGACCGACTGACCTGTACTTGTTCAACGGGTATGTTGATCGGCTCTTCGTCCGATATGTCGCTCGACCCATCCTGTTCACAGGCGGTTTCATTCAGTTCTAAATCGAATACTCCGGCGACTGCCATTCGAGTTCCGGAAAGGCAAGAGAAGTTTTTAACAACTTGTTAACGTACGTACATAACAGTACCAGTACCGCAAGTATCTCGCTAACAACCATTAACTGTCGACAATCTGGAAAGTCTAGTATGGGTCTCCCCGATAGCCATTGGAGGTCCCTTATAGTTATGCATGACCACGCCCAGGTGATTTCCCATTGGTCATTAGTGTCGGTTACCTCAAACTACTCGCGAATAATTCTAGTTGTAAGTACTCGTTGCTATTATTGTAACTGTATTATCAGTCTACGACTCTAAGATCTTTGGTATTATTGTACTGTAAATAGTAATTATACAAGTGCATTGTTCTTTAATACCGATCAGTCAAGCGCTGTTAGGATAAGAATCCGCTATTTTTTTTTACTAGTGCAGAGACATGCTACGGGACATATAAAGAAAGAAAGAAAAAGCGGACAGCCGCAGTTGATGTAGGCTAAATCTCCGAAATTTTCTCGGCAGTAGGCCCTAAGCATACACAAACAAACGCGTCAGATGAACCAGCCTGAACTTCGGCGCTGTCAAACAAGTCAACAAGACTTGCCAGTTGCAACAATAAATGCAAACAGATTAATGCTCGCAGCTGTAATCGCAGAGAACGACCTTCACCTTTGACGAAGCAAACTAAGTAGGTCAAAGAACTGTGCTGCTATTTATAAATAAACCTTCTCGTTGTAGGTCTAATTTTAAGCGATTCTGCTGCAGGCACGGCACGCGTATAGCTAATTGTGAATTTTTCCAATAATTGAGGAAAACACAATTAATCATCTAACCTTTGATGAGTTCTTCAGTTGTGCCATTTTGTATACCTGCCCTGTCAGCATTTTCATGGGCATTAGATGGGACCCATATGGGATATATTCAGTTTCAGTTCCCATACGGGAATATAATTATGTCCTATATGGGCTCCATGTGGCTGGTGCTTTTCTTCACTCGCAACAACAGGCCCAGTTAGCTATAGGCCTACATTGGTTAGAGCGTGCGATGGGTCTCTGTGTGAGTGCATGCGTAGCCCCCCGGCGCCGCCGCCATCCGCCGCCGCCGCTAAGCGCTCAAGTCGAAACCAGTCGCTAACCTATCGACTGCTAGCGACTTCGTTCACTTAATATTTTTCCTGTTGTTTAAATCGCGGTTTCCAAGTAAACAAATGACAGAACAGTGCTCCTACTTGTTAACAGCTGATAAGGGGCCATCCATATATTACGTACGCAAAAATCCGGGAAAATTTGACCCCCCGATCGCATGCGTACTTTCTTCCACACCCCCCCCCCCCCGCGTACGTACACTTGACGCACCCCCCCCCCGGGAGACCACCTACAGAAAGTGTCTCGAAAGTCTGCACTTTAGGCCAGATTGAAGGATGAGTGAGGGCCAATATAGACAAATATAGGTGTCTCGTTCACAGCACAGAATAACTGCACATGGCTTTTATATAATGTAATAAAATGCCATCGGACAACTATAGGATAATACAGAGTTATAAATAGGCTAATGTGGACGTCATAATTATAAATTTATTTTTCGTACGTACACTTTTGTCCGACCCCCTCCCCCCGTTCGCACCCGTACGCAAAATCGCCAAAATCCGACCCCCTCATTGCGTACGTAATATGTGGACGGCCCCTAACATATCAATTGTACGTCCATGCTGCTGTCTATCAATGCAAATAATATGTAGAAACCAAATCTAAAATTTTCCACTAACGGAAATTATTTCTGTACTGAATCTGTAATAAAAACTGAAATCATTTCAGAACTGAAATAGAAATCACGAACCCAAAACTGAATTAAAACTGAAACTGTAATTAATTTCAAAACTGAAATATCACTGGCTTGGACTTAGTGGTATTAACAGAAATGCTCTAGTAATACTAACAGAAACGCTCTAGTAATACTAACAGAAATGCTCTAGTAATACTAACAGAAATGCTCTAGTAATACTAACAGAAATGCCCTAGTAATACTAACAGAAATGCTCTAGTAATATTAACAGAAATGCCCTAGTAATACTAACAGAAATGCTCTAGTAACACTAACATAAATGCTCTAGTAATATTAACAGAAATGCTCTAGTAATACTAACAGAAATGCTCTAGTAATACTAACAGAAATGCCCTAGTAATACTAACAGAAATGCTCTAGTAATACTAACAGAAATGCTCTAGTAATACTAACAGAAATGCTCTAGTAATACTAACAGAAATGCCCTAGTAATACTAACAGAAATGCTCTAGTAATACTAACAGAAATGCCCTAGTAATACTAACAGAAAAGCTCTAGTAATACTAACAGAAATGCTCTAGTAATATTAACAGAAATGCTCTAGTAATACTAACAGAAAGGCTCTAGTAATACTAACAGAAATGCTCTAGTACTACTAACAGAAATTCTCTAGTAATACTAACAGAAAGGCTCTAGTAATACTAACAGAAATGCTCCAGTAATACTAACAGAAATGCTCTAGTAATACTAACAGAAATGCTCTAGTAATACTAACAGAAATGCTGTAGTAATACTAACAGAAATGCTCTAGTAATGCTAACAGAAAAGCTCTAGTAATACTAACAGAAATGCTCTAGTAATACTAACAGAAATGCTCTAGTAATACTAACAGAAACGCTCTAGTAATACTAACAGAAATGCTCTAGTAATACTAACAGAAATGCTCTAGTAATACTAACAGAAATGCCCTAGTAATACTAACAGAAATGCCCTAGTAATACTAACAGAAATGCCCTAGTAATATTAACAGAAATGCTCTAGTAATTGTCAACCCAATCCTTCCGTTGACAATCCTTCTGATTAAATCCTTGTTCTCTTCGTACTTAACGCCTATTTAACGTTCACCTTTTGAACACTAATTCTACGTATAAGTATAACCTGAATTAATCAGCAACACAGTTTAATATCTTTTAGTTTAATAAGAAACAAACAGACAGAACTCAATTCGATTACAACTCAACTAGTCAGCCACACTACTACAGCGAACACACTCGAATTCAAACTTCTTCTCTAGTCAGCATAATTCTTCGCGCCTTCCCTGTCTTCTGCGCCTCTAGAAATCTAATTATAGACATAGCGCGGCCGCCTGCTGATATCAGCCGGTCACGCGCTTCACTAAGTACAACTGAACGTGATACATCTATCATATATACATATACACGTGAAACTAAAGTAAGCGCACTATATATATACGCTAATATCTCGCACTGCAAGACTGTACACAAAACACAGTTCACATTACCTCCTTCCTTTTTCTGGAATTGAGCAAATTAAATTTCAAAATTTGCGAAATTACCAAAATACATGAAACATACATATATATCTAACTAATTAATGAACAGTCTTACGATTACTTATAACCTTGACAAACAATCAGCAATAACATTCAATCTGCCCTTCTTGTACTTCACCTCAACATCAAAAGTTTGTAAGGCTAACGCCCAACGCACAAGTTTAGCAGACTTAGACATTGACTCAGTCAAATATGTAAGAGGATTGTGATCAGTAAAAATGAAAATTTTTGATCCAATTATAATTTCTTTTAACTTGTTTAAAGCCCAAACAATAGCATAGGCTTCCTTTTCCACAGTAGCCCATCTCTTCTGGGTATCAGTTAACTTCTGACTGATAAATGACACAGGGCGTTCTATTCCCTTGTCGTCCATCTGTGTTAAAACAGCACCGACTGCAAAGTCACTACTATCGCAGTACAAATTGAATGGTTTTCCCACTTCAAAAACATATAACACTACTTTGGATCGCACAGCCTCTTTAAGTAAATCAAATGCTTGCTGATGTTCAACAGTCCAATCAATCTTATCAGAAACACGTTTACTAGTTAAATCAGATAAAGGTCTCGCAATCTGTGCAAAGTCCTTAATAAACTGTCTGTAATAATTAAAAAATCCAAGCAGTTGCTTAACTTGCTTCTTAGTTTCTGGGATCTTCAAATTAGTCAAACTTTCAATTCTGTCTGGATTCATCTTTATCTTACCAGACCCAACCACATGACCGATAAACCTTACCTCACTCTTACCAAATATGCATTTTTTCAAATTCAAAGTAACGTTATGCAATCTCATTTGCATCAAAAATGCATCTAGATGCTGCAAGTGAACTTTCCAACTGTCAGAATGCACAGCAATGTCATCAACATACGGTTCTGCAAAGTCACTTATAGGCTGTAAAACTAAATTTATCGCCTTAACAAAAGTTCGGCCTGAATTTATCATTCCAAAAGGAACACGAGTAAATTCATACAGTCCATTATGTGTTACAAAAGCTGTCTTCCATTGATCAGATTGTTTTACAGGACAAGTCCAATAAGCACTTCGACAGTCCAAAATGGAAATCACATTAGACTTTCCAACTTTGTTCAAAACGTCTCTGACAATCGGCATCGGATATTTACAATCCACTGTGAATGAGTTAATGTATCTGTAGTCACAGGCAAGTCTTAAAGATCCGTCTTTCTTTTTAACAATAACCAAAGGGCTTGCCATTCTGCTCGATGATGGTTTAATAATGTTTGTTTTTAACATTTCTTTGATCTGACGTTCCACTTCTGCTCGATAAATCAAAGGAATTCGGTATGCTGCAAATTCCTTTTCACGAAATCCTGGCTTTAGTTCAATTTCATGTTCAACCAATGTACATAATCCGGGTTTTTCTGAAAATCTGTCACAGTATTTGTTCAAAACTTTCAACAACTGTTCTTGCTGAGTTACTGTCAAATGGCTAATTTGTTCAGGATCGAGGTTAAGTGAATTCTTGTCATCTTGAACCTCATTCCTCATTGGTAATTCAACCACTGAACCAAAATCTTCATCTTCTTCAACGATTAGACCACAACTTAATGCTCGAGTAATATATTTTCTGATCTTGTTGGCGTGAATTATTTTTCGACCATTTTCACCCATATCGACTAAATAAGAGTACTTTGATCTTCGATGTATGATCGTACATGGACCATGCCATCGAGAAATAAGTTTGTTTGTTGACGTTGGATACAAAACAATGACTTTCTCACCAGCTTCAAATTCTTTGTGTTTTGCTCTCTTGTTATACTGATTCGTGTATTGTAATTGCTTTTCTCGAGAGTAAGATTCTGCAAACAATAATGCTTTCTCCATATTTTCTTTGAGTTCTTTCAAATACTTTTCTGGTTTAACTCCAACATGAGGTGGTAAGTTTATTTCTCTAGTCCAACTCTCTTTTAATATTGCCAATGGTCCTCTCGGAATTTTCCCATAGACAAGCATATATGGTGATACTCCAGTAGTTGCATTCGGCACTTCTCGTAATGCCCACACTGTGAAAGGAATTATCTTGTGCCATTTCCTCGGGTTGTCTATTATCACATGATGGATCATCTTTTTAAATGTCTGATTCCATCTTTCTACTAATCCAGCAGCCTCTGGGTGTCCTGGTGTGTCGAATCTTGGACTACAGCCCATTAAATTGAGAAATTCTCTTGTCAAACTGGCTGTGAAGTTCGTTCCTTGGTCACTTGTAATCACGGACGGCACACCAACGTTCATGAACAGTTCCATCAACGCTTCACACACAGCCTTCGCTGTCAGCGATTTCAATAAGAAGATTGTAGGCCATCTGGTGCACGAGTCCACAATGCATAAACAATACTTGTGACCTGCAGCAGATACTGGATCGATCGGGCCAACGAGGTCCATCGTCATTCTCTTGAAGGCGACCTCTTCTCTTGAGACCGGAGTGATAGGCACTCTATCCATCACCAGACTCCTTGCCTTTAGTTGACATTTCTCACAAGACTTACAAAATTTCACGATGTCTCTTCTCATCTTTGGCCATACAAAGGACAACTTTATTCGTTCTCTTGTTTTCTCTTCTCCTAGATGTCCTCCAAATACCGACTCATGTGCCAACTCCATCACTTTAATTCGTCTCTCTTTTGGTAACACTAGTTGATATATCGTCTGGTCTAATATCTGATATTTCTTATGCAATAAACCGTTGATCACACAGAATTCAGATTCTTTCTCTTGTGCTAACTTCCACCACGGCTTCAACGATTCATCCTTACTCTGTTGCTCTTCGAACTTCTTCGAATCGGCAATCTGCACCTTTTGTTCTTCGTCCATTTCTTCATCTCTATACAAGTCTCCTATCCCCACATCACATTCATTGTCTTCTTCCGTTTCATTTAATGTGCCATTCTCGCATGCAGCCATCTCTTGCTCATTCATCTCTGCTATTACACCATCTCGCGATAAGCCTCGTTGCTCATTACTTTCGTTTTCCTCATCACTTGAACTTCCATTTTCATTCTTCTCATCAACATCTACCATTTCCTGTTTCCGACTCTGCGCTCTCGTCATTACATTTGCTCGTACACTCACATCTCCTTGTATCGTTTTAACTTTCATCTGTGGTACGGCTTTTAATTCGGCAATTATCTCTGGATGCAACAAGAATCTTTCTGTACTGCCCATCTTTGCAATACTAGCACACATCAAGGTGACATAAGGTGTAAGTGAACACTGGATTTTACGCGGAAATCCCTCTTCTTCCACGTCACTACCACACAGTCTAACATCCACTTTCACTAACTTCGCAGGAATGGCATCTCCTGCCACACATTGCAAATTCACTTTTCCAATTTGTTCCACCTTCATGCCTTCCAGTAATTCTTCACTAATCACCGGAATCTCTGCTCCCGAGTCGCTCAGTGCTTTGACTTTCACTGGCTCTTTACCGTCTACTGCACGAATTTCAACCTCGACATATTGCAAGAACGATTTCTTCAATATTCGACTGTCATCTTTTCCTATGACTTCTCTCTGAATTTCAGCATCCAATAGAATTTCTTTTTGAATACCACATTTCATTACTGACTTTACTTCAGTTTCTTGGTTTTCTTGACCCGTGGTTTGATTATCTGTATCACTAACCACTTGAATCAAATTCACCCTTGTGTGTTCTTGATTTCTGCTAGAACTAGCTGCTGCCACTGGAACTGGACAAAATTTAACCAAATGTTTGTCTGAACCACAGTTGTGACAACGCTTCGCAACTGTATGGTATGGTTGTGAAATACCTCGTTGTTCATTTCCTTCATATCTCTTATACTGCGTAAACGATGTGTTGCCTTCCCTCTTGGCAAACGGCGCTGACGATTTGTTAAATCCCTGACGACCAAACGTCACGTCTCTGGTCTCATTGGGTACAGGGACACTAGCCTTGACTTCTTTACCTTTGAACTGATTCCCTGTTCCTGGATTACTTTTCCACTTTCCACTCTGGCTTTGGTTTACGGAACGTTGAGAAGGATAACTGTTTATATTTGGAAATGCAAACCCAATTCGATTGTTTACATGAATGTCTGCTAGGTCTGCCACTGCACTAGCTTGGAGACAGTCAGTTCCTTCCTTCGACAATACAAACTGTAGTGGACCTGGCGGTAAACATTCTTTTAGCTTATCCGCTACCAGCAAATCAAAGAGCGTATCATACTCTCTGTTCACGTTTCGACTTCTCACGTAATAGTTTAGCAAGTTCTTCAGTCTTGCCGTAAACATCGTATAAGTCTCTTCTGTCGTCTTCTTAGCATCCACAAATCTGGCTCTGTATTCTCTCGAAGTCAACTTAAATTCTTTTAATAAGTGCTGCTTGACTCTATCATAATTGTCTAGATCATCGTATGACAATCTATTCAGAACGGTTCGAGCTTTCGGCGTCATCAATGGTAGTAATAATTTAACCCAAAACGGCTTCTCCACAACAAAGCTACGAAACGCGTTCTCGACTGTTTCAAAATATAATGGCACCTCCATCATATCAGTTGGCATTTGAGGCAATACATGCTTCATTGCATCACCTATTTTCTTAATTTTTGACACCAAAGTTTCACTTTCTTGCTGTTTCCTTCTTTCTGCTTCCCGTTCTTCTCTCATTTGCGTTTCTTTCAATGTCAATTTTGATTTCTCCAGTTTCAGACGTTCCTGTCTTTCTGCCTCTGCCTTTTCCAAACTTTCTTTCTGAAATTTGAGTTCTTCTTGTCTTATCTGTTCTGCGCGTTCTAACTCTAACGTTCGCGCTTTTTCTTTTTCTTCTTCACGCATTCTCTTTGCTTCAATCTGTTGCTGACGAACCTCTTCATCACTTTTTCTAGCTTTTTCAACTTCAATCATCTGCTCCAATCTTCTTCTTTCAGCATCTTCCCTATCTCTTTTCAACTGTTCTAACTGAATCTCAAACTGATTCTTTTGCAATTCAAGTTCTGCCTTACGCACTTGTTCTGCTTTATCTTCTCTCTCTCTCTGAAGACGCAATTCTTCTTGCCTTGCTAGTTCCGCTTTCTCTTCTTTCTCTCTCTGCAAGCGCAATTCTTCTTGCCTTGCAAGTTCCGCTTTCTCTTCTTTCTCTCTCTGCAGACGTTCTGCTTTCTCTTCTTTCTCTCTCTGCAGACGCTCTGCTTTCTCTTCTTTCTCTCTCTGCAAGCGCAATTCGTCTTGTCTTACACGTTCTGCTTCTTGTCTCCGTTTATCTTCTCTATCTTCTTTCATCATCATCCACTGCATCAACATCTCCATAGACATAGGCACAGGAGGTTTTTCAATAGCCTTTTCGACGGCACCGCCAACGGCACCTTCTTCTTCGACTTCTTCTTTCACCCACACTTCAGCGAGTTCCTGTATCATGTCACCACGTGACATACCTTCTAATTGTTCTTCTTTAAAACCGGCTTTCAACAAACGCTGTTTCAGCCTTTCCGTAGACATCTTCTTAATATCTGCTTGTCTTTCAGCACTTAGTTTCTCCATCTTACTTGTTTACTTTGGTGATTTCTCTTTTAAAAGAAGTCACGGTTTTTCTTAGTGTGTGAATCGATAAACAAACGGGATTTCTTTTGTATTTGTTCGTGAAAAACAACGAAATTTTTATACCGTTTTCTCGTGTTCCACCGTCGTTGATATCGTAAACTCGTCACACAGCAACAACGCGTAGATTCTTCTAACACCGTCGTAGATTCTTCTAACACCGTTGTAAATTCTTTTATCACCGTCGTAGATTCTTCTATCCGCCGAAGGAGGTGATAAACGTGAATTTTAATCCACCGTGAGTTTATATCCACCGTGAGTAATTATTCCACCGTGAGTATTTATTCCACCGTGAGTTTTTATCCACCGTGAGTATTTATCCACACCGACGCTGTTCCACCGTGAGTTTTTATCCACCGTGAGTTCTTATCCACACCGACGCTGTTCCACCGTGAGTTTTTATCCACCGTGAGTATTTATCCACACCGACGCTGCCACCAATAATGTCAACCCAATCCTTCCGTTGACAATCCTTCTGATTAAATCCTTGTTCTCTTCGTACTTAACGCCTATTTAACGTTCACCTTTTGAACACTAATTCTACGTATAAGTATAACCTGAATTAATCAGCAACACAGTTTAATATCTTTTAGTTTAATAAGAAACAAACAGACAGAACTCAATTCGATTACAACTCAACTAGTCAGCCACACTACTACAGCGAACACACTCGAATTCAAACTTCTTCTCTAGTCAGCATAATTCTTCGCGCCTTCCCTGTCTTCTGCGCCTCTAGAAATCTAATTATAGACATAGCGCGGCCGCCTGCTGATATCAGCCGGTCACGCGCTTCACTAAGTACAACTGAACGTGATACATCTATCATATATACATATACACGTGAAACTAAAGTAAGCGCACTATATATATACGCTAATATCTCGCACTGCAAGACTGTACACAAAACACAGTTCACAGTAATACTAACAGAAATGCTCTAGTAATACTAACAGAAATGCTCTAGTAATACTAACAGAAATGCCCTAGTAATACTAACAGAAATGCCCTAGTAATACTAACAGAAATGCTCTAGTAATACTAACAGAAATGCTCTAGTAATACTAACAGAAATGCTCTAGTAATACTAACAGAAATGCCCTAGTAATACTAACAGAAATGCTCTAGTAACACTAACAGAAATGCCCTAGTAATACTAACAGAAATGCTCTAGTAATAATAACAGAAATGCTCTAGTAATACTAACAGAAATGCTCTAGTAATATTAACAGAAAATGCTCTAGTAATACTAACAGAAATGCTCTAGTAATACTAACAGAAATGCTCTAGTAATACTAACAGAAATGCCCTAGTAATACTAACAGAAATGCTCTAGTAACACTAACAGAAATGCCCTAGTAATACTAACAGAAATGCTCTAGTAATACTAACAGAAATGCTCTAGTAACACTAACAGAAATGCCCTAGTAATACTAACAGAAATGCCCTAGTAATATTAACAGAAATGCTCTAGTAATACTAACAGAAATGCTCTAGTAATACTAACAGAAATGCTCTAGTAATACTAACAGAAATGCTCTAGTAATACTAACAGAAATGCTCTAGTAATACTAACAGAAATGCCCTAGTAATACTAACAGAAATGCTCTAGTAACACTAACAGAAAAGCCCTAGTAATACTAACAGAAATGCTCTAGTAATACTAACAGAAATGCTCTAGTAATACTAACAGAAATGCTCTAGTAATATTAACAGAATGCTCTAGTAATACTAACAGAAATGCTCTAGTAACACTAACAGAAATGCCCTAGTAATACTAACAGAAATGCTCTAGTAATACTAACAGAAATGCTCTAGTAATACTAACAGAAATGCTCTAGTAATATTAACAGAAATGCTCTAGTAATACTAACAGAAATGCCCTAGTAATACTAACAGAAAAGCTCTAGTAATACTAACAGAAATGCTCTAGTAATACTAACAGAAATGCCCTAGTAATACTAACAGAAATGCCCTAGTAATACTAACAGAAATGCTCTAGTAATACTAACAGAAATGCTCTAGTAATACTAACAGAAATGCTCTGTTAATATTAACAGAAATGCTCTAGAAATACTAACAGAAATGCTCTAGTAATATTAACAGAAATGCTCTAGTAATACTAACAGAAATGGCAAAGTGGCATATCTGTATGGACAGTCAGAGGGCAATGCAGATAGACATCGGTAGAGCGGATTTTGTTCATTTCTGTTGAACAGACCCTCGACCCAGTGTGGTGGTCATCGTTGGGTCGCCGGAGCCATTCCTGGCAGCTGAACTCTGCGTGGCACCGGGACTGTAGGACCGGGCACTCTGGCTGGCTGAGGCATTCCGGCTTGCTGGGGGAACTCCGGCTTGCTGCAGAACTCCGGCTTGTTGGGGATCTCCGGCTTGCTGGGGCACTCCACCTGGCGTCCAATTATCGATGGTTCCGTTTTTTCCAAAAGCTGTAGTTTCCACTGTGAGTTCCTCCACCAATGAGGTCGATGGCACCACTGTGAAGAAGGACTTCCGGTCGCTCATCTGTTTTCTGAGCCATTCTGCGTTCGTTCTCCAGGCAGTTTCTGATTGCAATCAGCACGACATCACAAGTCTTACACTGGCTCCCGATTACTTCGCGTATCCAGTATAAGATTCTCCTTCTGGTTTCCAAGTCCCAGCTACGGCTTGCCCCTAAATACCTCTCTGACCTTATGCGGCAACCTCTCTCTGCAACTTCTGCTCGTCCTTTGCGCTCTACTGACCGTCTTGATCTCTTTGTCCCTCGTACTAGGACCACTCTGCCCAACGTCGAGTTTTTGCTGTTACAGGTCCCTCTGCCTGGAATGGTCTTCCATCTCGACTTCGAACTAAACTCATGATGGGAATCTCCTCTGCATTTACTCGCTTGCTCAAGACGTTTCTGTTTCCACGAGGCTCATGCACTGAAGGGGCCTCTGAATAGTTATACTGCGAGAGGCGCCTTATAAATTACTAGATACGATACGATACAACAACAGTGGCGATAAAAAGGGAACAAAGAGAACATTACTAATTATAGGCCTATTTCGATCCTGCCATTATTTGCAAAATTTTTCGAAAAGGTTATGTACGATAGATTAATCTCGTATATTCAAAAAACTAACGTGATACATCCATCCCAACATGGCTTTCAAGCGGGTCACTCGACCTTCATGGCACTCTTGGATATGGAAGAAATAATATCTAAATCTATCGATAATAATGAATATTCTGTGGGGGTGTTTTTGGACCTTGCCAAGGCCTTCGACACCGTAAATCATAAAATACTACTAAAAAAACTAAACCACTATGGGATCAGGGGAATACAGTTAAAATGGTTTCAGAGTTATTTAGATAATCGTAAGCAAAGTGTTGAATGTAAGGGTGCTATTTCGGGTTTGGGTAACATTGCCTTCGGAGTTCCCCAAGGGTCCAATCTTGGGCCAATCCTCTTCTTAATATATTTTAATGATCTAGCCTCTGTTTCTTCTGCCCTTTATTGTATACTGTTCGGTGATGATACGAGCTTAGTATACTCAAATTCCTCGTATGAAAATCTCATGGAAACAGTGAATCAAGAGTTAAGGAAGGTGAATGACTGGTGTGATGCTAACAAACTCACACTTAATACTGACAAAACAAACTTAATCATTTTCAAATCACATAGGAAAATTAAACCAGTAAATTGGCTATTCCTTCTTAATAACCATCCGATTACACAAGTGGAGAATACTAAATTCCTGGGAGTTTTTATTGACCAACACCTTAATTGGAAAGCACACTTAGACAATATTTCGTTGAAAATTGCTAAAAACACGGGTATACTGTCAAGAATAGCTTATTTACTCCCTCAAGATATCAGAAAAAGTTTATATTATACGTTAATATACCCTTACTTGTCCTACTGTAACTTTATATGGGCATCCAATTATCCGTCTCGCCTACATAAACTGAACACGTTACAGAGAAAAGCCATTAAAATGATTGCTGGAGTGAAATCCAGAGACTCGTCTCACATTATCTTTAATAAGCTGAAGCTATTAAATATCAATCAGATCAGAAACTATCAAATAGCAGATCTATTCTATTGCTTCGAGCATGCTATGCTGCCGATGTCTTATGCTAACTATTTTGCTAAAGCATCGATGACTCACAATTATCACACAAGGGGAGCATCTTTATATAGACCCATAAAAATTCGCACGAATCTTAGAGCTTTCAGTATTAAAGCACTGGGACCACAGATATGGAATTCTATTCCACTACATATTCAGACAGCACAAAATAGGCGACAGTTTAAGATACTTTTAAAAGAATTCCTCTTATCAACCTATCCTAGTGCAGCGGCTTAATCTAGTAGTCCAGTAAATATTTATCGAGGTCTGGTTGGGGGAGGGGGTGGGAGCACCCAGTGCCCGAGTCTCCAACTCTACTCTTGATAGTTAAGATTAGTTAAGTGTAGTTAAGGGTAAGAAGCGCATCTTTATCCTGATAAACCTCAGTCAACACACATAAGAGGTGTAAAACTTTCATTTTTATTTTGTGTTCTCTTTTTGGAACCATCAACATATCTTGAACATGTCCTTGTTTGGGTATCCCCGTCTAGCGGGACCTTGGTCCCTTAGGGGACGCCCTTTGTCTCTCCTGACAAATGTTGCTCCGTTTAAAATAATAGCAAATACAATTTTTATCATGGAAATTTAAATGAATTGCTCCATATAGGCCTACTGCATCCTATTTGTTATCTTTGTCATAGTTAACGGATTATTACTACTGAGTATTTAATTGAGAACTATTTGGGTCCTACTCAGTGTCCTCTGAGTGTATACGGATGCATTATAAATTGTCTAATTTTTTGTTGTTGTTACCTGTAAATGTGTTTTGTTCCTGATTGTCAGTTGACACAATAAAGTCATTGATTGATTGATTGATTGATTGATTGATTGATTGATTGATTGATTGATTGATTGATTGATTGATTGATTGATTGATTGATTGATTGATTGATTGATTGATTGATTGATTGATTGATTGATTGATTGATTGATTGATTGATTGATTGATTGATTGATTGATTGATTGATTGATTGATACTACAAGAGCCCCGTAAGGGTCAAATCTGCTAGACAAAGTCACTTTGAGAATTATTCTCCGATGGTTGGGACATCTAGCAATAATACTAGCTGACCGATTTCTACATGCAAGATTCTAAGGACACGAAAACAAAGGCAGACCAATACTACGCTGGATGGATAATAGAAATGAGGACATGACATCACTTGGACTAACACTAAGGGGGTAATGGCCTTGACAAATGACCTATGGCAATGGAGACTTTATTCATACCTATTGGCGGCAAATGACTGGCGCCAGGAATCGATGGCGATGATCATGAATATGGTAAGGGACCATCCATATATTACGTACGCAAAAATCCGGGAAAATTTGACCCCCTCCCCCCTGTCCGCAAGCGTACTTTCTTCCACACCCCCTGCGTACCTACGCTTGACTCACCCCCCCCCCCGGAAGGCCAGCTGCAGAAAGTGTCTCGACAGCTCCAGACTGTCTGCACTTTAGGCCAGATTGAAGGATGAGTGAGGCCAATATAGACAAATTATAGGTGTCTCGTTCACAGCACAGAATAACTGCACATGGCTTTTATATAATGTAATAAAATGCCATCAGACGACTATAGGACAATACAGAGTTATAGATAGGCTAATGTGGACGTCATAATTAGAAATTTATTTTGCGCACGTACACATTTGGCCCCCTCACCCCCCGTCCGCACCCGTACGCAAAATCGCCTAAATCCGACCCCCGTCCCCCCTCATTGCGTACGTAATATGCGGATGGCCCCTAATTGCAATGCAATGTAAAGTAAACATATCCGAATTTAACATGACGATAAAAATAATAAAATAACGAAGTATGCGTACATTTTTGACTTGAGTTGATCTAGGCCTATTTGCTGCTGAGGGCTCCCGAAATAAATCATCTGCGTCTGACTTTGAGTTCGCTTGTTACCTCTTCTATTTCGCCGCTTATGAACTCTTTTGAAACTTCGTTCGTTCATCTACTAAATATTTTAATCGACCATTTCCGCCTTAAAATTCTTTCGATCGCACAGTTCTTTGCAAGACGCGCAAGGCTAAGGCTTCAAAAACAATAATGAGATCTTACAACGTCATATTTGTTGCCTGGCAACGACTTTTGATGACGTAATAACTACATTTTGTTGGAATTGATTTGATCAGGTCTTATCTTACAACTTACTTATATAGCTCCGTATTACAATGCACTTTAGACATCAATAGATAAAACAAGCTAACCATAAAATGCCGATTGCTTTTCACTTGCAGTGAAATGCAGCAAAATAAAACTAAAGATGAATTATTCATCTGAGGTTGGTACAAAGTTTTCTATCGTTTCCCCTCCAGGACTGTTAAATTAATATTATGGTTTATGCGCCATACCTGATGATGATGATGATGATGATGACGACGACGATGATGACGACGACGACGATGATGATGATGACGATGATGATGGTGATGATGATGATGATGACGACGATGATGATGACGACGACGATGATGATGATGATGATGATGATGATGTTGATGATGGTGATGGTGATGGTGATGATGATGATGATGATGATGATGATGATGATGATGATGATGATGATGATGATGATGATGATGATGATGATGATGATGATGATGATGATGATGATGATGATGATGATGATGATGATGATGATGACAAGAACAAGAAGGAGAAGATGAAAATGAAGAGCATTCGCTGAAGCTAGCCTTAGAAGCAGCCACGGGCATTGGGCTTCATTTCCTTAGCCTGGCATTAGAGGGCGGGTGGCCAGTCCTCTCCCTCGCCATCTCATCTTCCCACGGGCAGTGCACGCTCAATGTACTCATTATAGATGAGTTGGCTAGATTGAGTAAGTGAGGTCGATATATTAAAGCATTTCTGGAGCGGATTTTAACCCCGACGTCTCAGCCGACAGTCTAGGATCATAAACATTGTAAAATTGCCACAATTTTTCATAATAATCGGTGGATTATCGGATAATAAAACACGAAACATTTTAACCCATAAAGAAAAATCACCCGATTCACAGTGAGACAGAGGACTTCATTGATATTAACGATCCGCTGGGGACTTCGTTCGACGCAAACAAATGACCTGGAGGGAGCAAAGGTTATTGAGAACGTTCATGCTCCGGCAATCAACAGGTGGAAACAACAATACCGAATCGATCAGCCATTGTACGAACTAAACAAGAATTGAGAGAGAGGGAAAGAGAGATGGATGAAGAGATAGATTGGAGAGAGACGGATGAAGAGAGAAATGGGGACAGACAGACAGACAGACAGACAGCAAGACAGGGAAGGAGAGGGAGAGATACAAAGGCATTATAGCGAGAGACACAGAAGCTGAAGAGGTTATATAAAACTGTTCTTTTAAATCGTTGCAACAACAGAATTCAATGAAAATCTTGAATGGACGGACAGATGGATGGGATTGGATTTGATGAGATTGAATGGATGGATGAATGGATGAATGGATGCATGGACGGATGCATGAACAGAAAGAGAGAGGGAGAGAGAGGAAGAGTGTCAACCCAATCCTTCCGTTGACAATCCTTCTGATTAAATCCTTGTTCTCTTCGTACTTAACGCCTATTTAACGTTCACCTTTTGAACACTAATTCTACGTATAAGTATAACCTGAATTAATCAGCAACACAGTTTAATATCTTTTAATTTAATAAGAAACAAACAGACAGAACTCAATTCGATTACAACTCGACTAGTCAGCCACACTACTACAGCGAACACACTCGAATTCAAACTTCTCTAGTCAGCATAATTCTTCGCGCCTCTTGACACACCTGCCTTCTGTGCGCCTAAGCGAACTCTAATAATATACATATAGCGCGCCGCTGCCGAGATTGGCCGGCCGCGCGTGTCACTAAAACTAAACGTTATACATCTATCATATATATATATACACGTGAAACTAAAGTAAACGCACTAAATATATACGCTAACATCTCGCACTGCAAGACTGTACACAAAACTCAGTTCACATTACCTCCTTCCTTTTTCTGGAATTGAGCAAATTAAATTTCAAAATTTGCGAAATTACCAATTTACTTATAACCTTGACAAACAATCAGCAATAACATTCAATCTGCCCTTCTTGTACTTCACCTCAACATCAAAAGTTTGTAAGGCTAACGCCCAACGCACAAGTTTAGCAGACTTAGACATTGACTCAGTCAAGTATGTAAGAGGATTGTGATCAGTAAAAATGAAAATTTTTGATCCAATTATAATTTCTTTTAACTTGTTTAGAGCCCAAACAATAGCATAGGCTTCCTTTTCCACAGTAGCCCATCTCTTCTGGGTATCAGTTAATTTCTGACTGATAAATGACACAGGGCGTTCTATTCCCTTGTCGTCCATCTGTGTTAAAACAGCACCGACTGCAAAGTCACTACTATCGCAGTACAAATTGAATGGTTTTCCCACTTCAAAAACATATAACACTACTTTGGATCGCACAGCCTCTTTAAGTAAATCAAATGCTTGCTGATGTTCAACAGTCCAATCAATCTTATCAGAAACACGTTTACTAGTTAAATCAGATAAAGGTTTCGCAATCTGTGCAAAGTCCTTAATAAACTGTCTGTAATAATTAAAAAATCCAAGCAGTTGCTTAACTTGCTTCTTAGTTTCTGGGATCTTCAAATTACTCAAACTTTCAATTCTGTCTGGATTCATCTTTATCTTACCAGACCCAACCACATGACCGATAAACTTTACTTCACTCTTACCAAATATGCATTTTTTCAAATTGAAAGTAACGTTATGCAATCTCATTTGCATCAAAAATGCATCTAGATGCTGCAAGTGAACTTTCCAACTGTCAGAATGCACAGCAATGTCATCAACATACGGTTCTGCAAAGTCACTTATAGGCTGTAAAACTAAATTTATCGCCTTAACAAAAGTTCGGCCTGAATTTATCATTCCAAAAGGAACACGAGTAAATTCATACAGTCCATTATGTGTTACAAAAGCTGTCTTCCATTGATCAGATTGTTTTACAGGACAAGTCCAATAAGCACTTCGACAGTCCAAGATGGAAATCACATTAGACTTTCCAACTTTGTTCAAAACGTCTCTGACAATCGGCATCGGATATTTACAATCCACTGTGAATGAGTTAATGTATCTGTAGTCACAGGCAAGTCTTAAAGATCCGTCTTTCTTTTTAACAATAACCAAAGGGCTTGCCATTCTGCTCGATGACGGTTTGATAATGTTTGTTTTTAACATTTCTTTGATCTGACGTTCCACTTCTGCTCGATAAATCAAAGGAATTCGGTATGCTGCAAATTCCTTTTCACGAAATCCTGGTTTTAGTTCAATTTCATGTTCAACCAATGTACATAATCCGGGTTTTTCTGAAAATCTGTCACAGTATTTGTTCAAGACTTTCAACAACTGTTCTTGCTGAGTTACTATCAAATGGCTAATTTGTTCAGGATCGAGGTTAAGTGAATTCTTGTCATCTTGAACCTCATTCCTCATTGGTAATTCCACCACTGAACCAAAATCTTCATCTTCTTCAACGATTAGACCACAACTTAATGCTCGAGTAACATATTTTCTGATCTTGTTGGCGTGAATTATTTTTCGACCATTTTCACCCATATCGACTAAATAAGAGTACTTTGATCTTCGATGTATGATCGTACATGGACCATGCCATCGAGAAATAAGTTTGTTTGTTGACGTTGGATATAAAACAATGACTTTCTCACCAGCTTCAAATTCTTTGTGCTTTGCTCTCTTGTTATACTGATTCGTGTATTGTAATTGCTTTTCTCGAGAGTAAGATTCTGCAAACAATAATGCTTTCTCCATATTTTCTTTGAGTTCTTTCAAATACTTTTCTGGTTTAACTCCAACATGAGGTGGTAAGTTTATTTCTCTAGTCCAACTCTCTTTTAATATTGCCAATGGTCCTCTCGGAATTTTCCCATAGACAAGCATATATGGTGATACTCCAGTAGTTGCATTCGGCACTTCTCGTAATGCCCACACTGTGAAAGGAATTATCTTGTGCCATTTCCTCGGGTTGTCTATTATCACATGATGGATCATCTTTTTAAATGTCTGATTCCATCTCTCTACTAATCCAGCAGCTTCTGGGTGTCCTGGTGTGTCGAATCTTGGACTACAGCCCATTAAATCAAGAAATTCTCTTGTCAAACTGGCTGTGAAGTTCGTTCCTTGATCACATGTGATCACTGACGGTACACCAACGTTCATGAACAGTTCCATCAACGCTTCACACACAGCCTTCGCTGTCAACGATTTCAATAAGAAGATTGTAGGCCATCTGGTGCACGAGTCCACAATGCATAAACAATACTTGTGACCTGCAGCAGATACTGGATCGATCGGGCCAACGAGGTCCATCGTCATTCTCTTGAAGGCGACCTCTTCTCTTGAGACCGGAGTGATAGGTACTCTATCCATCACCAGACTCCTTGCCTTTAGTTGACATTTCTCGCAAGACTTACAAAATTTCACAATGTCTCTTCTCATCTTTGGCCATACAAAAGATAATTTTATTCGTTCTCTTGTTTTCTCTTCTCCTAGATGTCCTCCAAATACCGATTCATGCGCCAATTCCATCACTTTAATTCGTCTCTCTTTTGGTAACACTAGTTGATATATCGTCTGGTCTAATATCTGATATTTCTTATGCAATAAACCGTTGATCACACAGAATTCAGATTCTTTCTCTTGTGCTAACTTCCACCACGGCTTCAACGATTCATCCTTTCTCTGTTGCTCTTCGAACTTCTTCGAATCGGCAATCTGCACCTTTTGTTCTTCATCCATCTCTTCATCTCTATACAAGTCTCCTATCCCCACATCACATTCATTGTCTTCTTCAGTTTCATTTAATGTGCCATTCTCGCATGCAGCCATCTCTTGCTCGTTCATCTCTGCTATTACACCATCTCGCGATAAGCTTCGTTGCTCATTACTTTCGTTTTCCTCATCACTTGAACTTTCAGTTTCACTCTTCTCATCAACATCTACCATTTCCTGTTTCCGACTCTGCGCTCTCGTCATTACATTTGCTTGTACACTCACATCTCCTTGTATCGTTTTAACTTTCATCTGTGGTACGGCTTTTAATTCGGCAATTATCTCTGGATGCAACAAAAATCTTTCTGTACTGCCCATCTTTGCAATACTAGCACACATCAAAGTGACATAAGGTGTAAGTGAACACTGGATTTTACGCGGAAATCCCTCTTCTTCCACGTCACTACCACACAGTCTAACATCGACTTTCACTAACTTCGCAGGAATGGCATCTCCTGCCACACATTGCAAATTCACTTTTCCAATTTGTTCCACCTTCATGCCTTCCAGTAATTCTTCACTAATCACCGGAATCTCTGCTCCCGAGTCGCTCAGTGCTTTGACTTTCACTGGCTCTTTACCGTCTACTGCACGAATTTCAACCTCGACATATTGCAAGAACGATTTCTTCAATATTCGACTGTCATCTTTTCCTATGACTTCTCTCTGAATTTCAGCATCCAATAGAATTTCTTTTTGAATACCACATTTCATTACTGACTTTACTTCAGTCTCTTGGTTTTCTTGACCCGTGGTTTGATTACCTGTATCACTAACCACTTGAATCAAATTCACCCTTGTGTGTTCTTGATTTCTGCTAGAACTAGCTGCTGCCACTGGAACTGGACAAAATTTAACCAAATGTTTGTCTGAACCACAGTTGTGACAACGCTTCACCACCGTATGGTATGGTTGTGAAATACCTCGTTGTTCATTGCCTTCATATCTCTTATACTGCGTAAACGATGTGTTGCCTTCCCTCTTGGCAAACGGCGCTGACGATTTGTTAAATCCCTGACGACCAAACGTCACTTCTCTGGTCTCATTGGGTACAGGGACACTAGCCTTGACTTCTTTACCTTTAAACTGATTCCCTGTTTCTGGATTACTTTTCCACTTTCCACTCTGGCTTTGGTTTACGGAACGTTGAGAAGGATAACTGTTTATATTTGGGAACGCAAACCCAATTCGATTGTTTACATGAATGTCTGCTAGGTCTGCCACTGCACTAGCTTGGAGACAGTCAGTTCCTTCCTTCGACAATACAAACTGTAGTGGACCTGGCGGTAAACATTCTTTCAGCTTATCCGCTACCAGCAAATCAAAGAGCGTATCATACTCTTTGTTCACGTTTCGACTTCTCACGTAATAGTTTAACAAGTTCTTCAGTCTTGCCGTAAACATCGTATAAGTCTCTTCTGTTGTCTTCTTAGCATCCACAAATCTGGCTCTGTATTCTCTCGAAGTCAATTTAAATTCTTTTAATAAGTGCTGCTTGACTCTATCATAATTGTCTAGATCATCGTATGACAATCTATTCAGAACGGTTCGAGCTTTCGGCGTCATCAATGGTAGTAATAATTTCACCCAAAACGGCTTTTCCACAGCAAAACTACGAAACGCGTTCTCGACTGTTTCAAAATATAATGGCACCTCCATCATATCAGTTGGCATTTGAGGCAATACATGCTTCATTGCATCACCTATTTTCTTAATTTTTGACACCAAAGTTTCACTTTCTTGCTGTTTCCTTCTTTCTGCTTCCCGTTCTTCTCTCATTTGCGTTTCTTTCAATGTCAATTTTGATTTCTCCAGTTTCAGACGTTCCTGTCTTTCTGCCTCTGCCTTTTCCAAACTTTCTTTCTGAAATTTGAGTTCTTCTTGTCTGATCTGTTCTGCACGTTCCAACTCTAACGTTCGCGCTTTTTCTTTTTCTTCTTCACGCATTCTCTTTGCTTCAATCTGTTGCTGACGAACCTCTTCATCACTTTTTCTAGCTCTTTCAAATTCAATCATCTGCTCCAGTCTTCTTCTTTCAGCATCTTCTCTATCTCGTTTCAACTGTTCTAATTGAATCTCAAACTGATGCTTTTGCAATTCCAGTTCTGCCTTACGCACTTGTTCTGCTTTATCTTCTCTCTCTCTCTGCAGGCGCAATTCCTCTTGCCTTGCAAGTTCCGCTTTCTCTTCTTTCTCTCTCTGCAGACGTTCTGCTTTCTCTTCTTTCTCTCTTTGCAAGCGCAATTCTTTCTCTTCTTTCTCTCTCTGAAGACGTAATTCTTCCTGTCTTAGCTCTTTCTCTTCTTGTCTCCGTTTATCTTCTCTTTCTTTCTCTTCCTGTCTACGTTTCTCCTCTCTATCTTTCTCTTCTTGTCTCAGTTCTTTCTCTTCTTGTCTCCGTTTCTCCTCTCTTTCTTTCTCTTCTTGTCTCGTCATCATCATCCACTGCATCAACATCTCCATAGACATAGGCGCAGGAGGTTTTTCAATAGCCTTTTCTACGGCACCGCCAACGGCACCTTCTTCTTCGACTTCTTCTTTCACCCACACTTCGGCGAGTTCCTGCATCATGTCACCACGTGACATACCTTCTAATTGTTCTTCTTTAAAACCGGCTTTCAACAAACGCTGTTTAAGCCTTTCCGTAGACATCTTCTTAATATCTGCTTGTCTTTCAGCACTTAGTTTCTCCATCTTACTTGTTTACTTTGGTGATTTCTCTTTTCAAAGAAGTCACGGTTTTTCTTGTTGTGTGAATCGATAAACAAACGGGATTTCTTTTATATTTGTTCGTGGAAAACAACGAAATTTTTATACCGTTTCTCGTGTTCCACCGTCGTTGATATCGTAAACTCGTCACACAGCACACAACGCGTAGATTCTTCTAACACCGTCGTAGATTCTTCTAACACCGTTGTAAATTCTTCAATCACCTTCGTAGATTCTTCTATCGCCTTCGTAGATTCTTCTATCCGCCGAAGGAGGTGATAACGTGAATTTTAATCCACTGTGAGTTTATATCCACCGTGAGTATTTATTCACCGTGAGTTTTTATTCCACCGTGAGTATTTATTCCACCGTGAGTTCTTATCCACCGTGAGTATTTATCCACACCGACGCTGCCACCAATAATGTCAACCCAATCCTTCCGTTGACAATCCTTCTGATTAAATCCTTGTTCTCTTCGTACTTAACGCCTATTTAACGTTCACCTTTTGAACACTAATTCTACGTATAAGTATAACCTGAATTAATCAGCAACACAGTTTAATATCTTTTAATTTAATAAGAAACAAACAGACAGAACTCAATTCGATTACAACTCGACTAGTCAGCCACACTACTACAGCGAACACACTCGAATTCAAACTTCTCTAGTCAGCATAATTCTTCGCGCCTCTTGACACACCTGCCTTCTGTGCGCCTAAGCGAACTCTAATAATATACATATAGCGCGCCGCTGCCGAGATTGGCCGGCCGCGCGTGTCACTAAAACTAAACGTTATACATCTATCATATATATATATACACGTGAAACTAAAGTAAACGCACTAAATATATACGCTAACATCTCGCACTGCAAGACTGTACACAAAACTCAGTTCACAAAGAGAGTGAGGGAGAGAGAGAGGGAGAAAGAGAGAGAGAGAGAAAGAGAGAGAGACAGCCATAGAGACAGAAATATAAAAAGAGACAGACAGACAGACAGACAGACAT
The DNA here is from genome assembly GCA_963556255.1 of Allolobophora icterica. Classification (NCBI taxonomy): domain Eukaryota; kingdom Metazoa; phylum Annelida; class Clitellata; order Crassiclitellata; family Lumbricidae; genus Allolobophora; species Allolobophora icterica. Next base: position 62,529,279 of record OY744603.1, read on the forward strand.
AGATATAGAGATGGATAGACAGTGTGAGAGTGAGACCGACAGACAGAGACAGACAGAGAGACAGAGACAGAAAACAGAGAGGGAATGGTGGAGGGAAGGCCAGCTGGAATCTAACTCCAACACGCAGCGGAAGGCGATCCAAGGGCAAACGCTGTTGAAGTGAAGCGTGCATGAGAATTTCGCTTCCCGTCTCATCTATTCGTCTTTCATTTCGTCCGACTGTCATTCTAGAAAGTGCACCGACGCAGGAACGCTCTTAAGGCGCGTGCTGATGCAGACCCGCTCGAGATTAGAAGAGACGGACGAAAGGTCATCGGGGTCACTTCGGTTCGAGTGTCCTTGTGGTCTCTTCTCTGAGATGACTGCGGATGACATTTCAATACCAATGTCCAAGTCTTTTATGGGATTTGCGCCACTGAGAGGATTTTTATACAGGCGCTATATAAATTCTTAGATGCACGCATTGGTGGGTGGGAGGGTGGATGGTTGGATGGATAGATGGATGCATGGATGGATGCTGCTATGCTCTTTGCCGGGGTACGCCCCCCCCCCCAATAATTGAGATGTACTGTACACCCAATGCAACAAGTGTAGAATGAATAACCAAATGCCTCCCCTCCCCAATATTTTGGACAAGTTTACGCCAGTGCACATACTTCTATAGCGCGGATTTGTAACAGGAGGCCTACCCAATGGAACAAATTAATCGATGGCGCACCAAATCCAATCTGCATTTGACAGACTAACACCAAGGAGATCAGTTCACTCATTAAAGTATATGATGGCAGCAAGACAAAATATAGGCTGCATTATTTAGTAGCAGTCGAGGCCCATATAGCCTACAACTGCTTCCTTAAGTATTAGGACCCACAATCTGAGTGGTATGACCAGTCTTGTTGTCAAGACCTTAAACCTCAAGACCAAGACCAAGACATTGAACCTGAAGACCAAGACCAAGACCTTGAACCTCAAGACCAAGACCAAGACCTTGAACCTCAAGACCAAGCCCAAGACCTTGAACCTCAAGACCAAGACCGAGACCAAGACCCAAAAAATCCCGACTTCTATTCGTTACTAAAAATTGTCCAGTCGGACTACTCCTTATTTTAATGAAAACATGAGTTTTTTCTTTTATTCAAGCAAAACAACTCTAAATGGAGACTTCAGAGAATTCCGAATTCGTATTTACAAAAGTCCTTCATGCGAAATGTTATTCCAAATGCCTGTTGAATTTTATAAAAACGAATTTGCTCAGAATTTTCTTACCAAGACGTGACCTGTGGGGCCTCATAAAAATTCTGCCATGTGAAAAAACACGGTCTACAAGAGTAGGTGGGAAATGGGGGCTTGGCGCCACCCCCGTTATTCCATCAAAATACCGGGGGACGGCCTCCACCCCCACAATTTTTTTTGTCCCCACCACTCCGTTTTTTAATTGAATTAAGAGGATGCCGGTCTACACCATCTAGGCCTCCAGAGAGTGTGTGGACTCTATAACAGATCTTTTTTTGGTGTACGAATTGCACCACCAAAAACCTTCAAGCCGAGCCGCTTTGAATTCAGTCAAAAAACAAAAAAATGTGCCTTAACACATCAAGCCGCAAAAGTGTCGTTTGCTGCAGGCCGAGAACCTCCCATGAGGTCTGGAACTAGGTAATTATAAAAATAATCAATTAAATAAATGAACAGGTTATGGTATACATAAAACATAATGTTAGGGCAAAACTTTTGCATTTGGCTCGCTATAGGCAAAACAACCCTCTGCTCTCGCAGGTGCATTGGGGAGTACTGTTTCAAACATTTGGCACTACTGCGAAACGGCTGCGGGACAAAACCGTGTGTCAAATGTGGAAGGGGTATAAAAACACGCGTGGGTGAGTGTATGAAATGTGGTTATTTCGCTAAATATTTTAGAGCTCGAAGAGGTGGGTTAGTTCGCGAATTTAATAAAGAATGGAAACGTCTATCATCTATATCAATAGACTAGATAATAAAAAATTTCTATTTAAAGAAATGATAAACTTATTATATTAAAGAAAAGTTTGCCACATTAGTATAAAAAATAATTTTTAACTATGGCATTGTCTACGAATGAAAAAATTAAACAATTGCTGGGTGAGTTTACCGGGCCACCAGCTCTTCGGGCTGTTCTACAGAATATTTTAGACGAACCTATACCAGATTCAGTCAAAAGACGCTTACTACAGCCACTGCTTCCAAGGCCAATTCCTCCAGTGCGCAAGCGCAGAGAGGCAAAACGCAAGGCCCTTCTGGCAGAATTTGACCCACTCCTAATTAAGAAGGATAGAGGTGGACCACCACCATTTCTAGTGCACAGAGAGCTCGCCAATCAGCATCTGAGAGACTTCCGCGCAGAAGTACCTTTAAACCACAGGCTGGAAGGAGATGCGTTGGCTTTCTTGAGTGCAATGGAGCAGAACACCGAGGCACAGCTAAACGAAGAGCTCTTGAAAAATGGCGGTTTGAAATACTCGCAAGTGTTGACTGTTGATTTGGAAAAGTTGGCACCGACCCTTGACAATGTGTACGATGGCAACGCGGCTCCCGGTATTATTACCACTACGACCTACTTTCGAAGCAAAGCAGAACCAATTACCAATGCGGGTAAAATCCAAGGGGTTGTTCGGAAGGCCAAGGCCGAAATACTAAAACTCCTCGAGGAGTATACCAATGAGGGATCGGGGTGGAGGGTGAGGCGCGTCGTGGCGCTAGACCTAAGTTTTGCAAGATATAAGCCTTTCCGAGGCAAGAGCTATTTTCCCACACCAAAGTATATACCCCCTCGTACGGTTATTAATGTAAAGAATGAAGACAACCGCTGCTTCGAGTGGGCAACACTAAGCGCCATGTATCCAGTAGATCATAAGCAACACCCCTATCGTCCCAGTAAGTATCGTGCCCACCTCCACGAGCTAAACTTCGACGGTATAGAATTTCCAGTGAAGGTCACAGATATCGGTAAGTTCGAACGTCAGAACCCTATGGTGTCCGTTTCGGTCTTCGGGTGGAATGGAGGGCTGTATCCAATCCATGTCTCAACCGAGACTAGAGTTCACAACATTGATCTTCTACTGTTGGCCAGCGATGCAAACGCAAACGCAAATGAAATTCATTTGCAGGCTCATTTGCGGAATTATCACTATGTCTGGATCAAGGACTTGGCCCGAATGCTGTACAAAAACAGCGATCATAAAGAGCGAAAGCACCCATGTCGTCGCTGCCTACACATATTTGGTAGACAAGACTTGCTGGATGCTCATACCAAAGATTGCCAGGGCATCAGTAAAAAGCCTCAGCGGATTGAGATGCCAAAAGAGGATGAAAATAAACTCAAATTCCAGAACCAGCGCAAACAGATGAGAGTCCCGTATATCGTTTACGCAGACTTCGAGGCTCTAAACATACCAATCGAAGGTGCAGTCATGAACCCCAGCGAGAGCAACACCAGACAGATAGCTGAGCAGAAACCATGCAGCTTCTGTTATATAGTGGTTCGATGCGACGGCCGCACGAAGAAACCAGTTTTATATCGCGGAGAGAACGCCGTGCCAGAGTTCCTGCAACGACTACAAGGCGAGCTGGCCTCTATCAAACAAAGGCTGGCCACCCCAGCTAAAATGATTATGTCAGCAGTTGATCGCCAATCATTCCGCGAGGCTACTGAATGTCATATCTGCGGAGAAGCGCTCGAAGAGGATAGAGTTCGCGACCACTGTCACATTACCGGTAAGTACCGAGGTGCCGCTCACAACGCCTGCAACCTCAAACTTCGAATATATCCCGATAAGTGTAAGGTACCAGTGGTCTTCCACAATCTAAGAGGTTATGACAGTCACCTCATCATGCAAGCGATAGGTAGCTGTGAGGCCGCACAGGATGAGGAAACTGAAATTAACTGCATCCCAAACAATATGGAGAAATACATGACATTTAACATTGGACAACTACAGTTCATTGATAGTCTCCAGTTTCTAAACAGCTCGTTGGATAAATTATCAGGAAACCTATCACTGGAAGATCTGAAAGTCACAACGGCGTATATAAACGAAAAAAATCATAATGATAGGACAAAACTAGATCTTTTGAGGCGAAAGGGCGTATATTGTTACGAGCACATTGACAATTACAACCGCTTCGAAGAAGATCGACTTCCACCCAAAGAAGCGTTCTACAGCAAGCTCACACGAGAGAACATTTCTGATGAGGATTATGAACACGCCCAACGAGTATGGAACGAGTTTGATTGTAAAACTCTGGGCGATTATCACGACTTATATCTCCGAACGGATGTACTTCTACTAGCCGATGTATTCGAGACCTTCAGATCCACTTCGATGAAGCACTACAGTCTGGACCCGGCAAACTACTTCTCCTTACCAGGAATGGCCTGGGACGCTTTGTTGAAAAAGACGAAAATCGAGCTCGAACTTCTCACCGATATAGATATGCATTTGTTCGTAGAGAAAGGTCTTCGAGGTGGAATCTCGATGGTATCTAAGCGCTTCGCAAAAGCCAACAACCCACTATGTCCAGATTACGATACCACGAAGCCAGAAAACTGGATCATGTATCTCGACGCTAATAACCTCTACGGCTGGGCGATGCAACAGCCACTGCCGGTTGGAGGATTCAGCTGGGAAAGTCCAACTCTCGATGAAGTGTTGGAAACTCCAGACGACGCACCTGAAGGCTTCCTGCTCGAAGTGGATCTCGAGTACCCGGAGCAAATTCACAATGCACATAGCGACTATCCCTTAGCACCGGAGACCCTGACAGTCCAGGAGGAGTGGTTGAGTGACTATCAGAATGTGCTTATGAACGAGTTGGGAAGCAAGTTCACAAAGCATGTGAAGTTAGTGCCAAGCCTACGACCTAAGGAGCGGTATGTGGTCCATTATAGAAATCTTAAACTATACCACTCGTTGGGCCTACGAGTTGCTAAAATCCATCGTGCCATTAAATTTAGACAGGAGGCGTGGATGGCTCCATATATCGAGATGAACACGAAATTGAGAGCGAAGGCAACGTCAGAATTTGAAAAGGACTTCTTCAAACTGACTAATAATGCAGTCTTTGGCAAGGCCATGGAAAATCTTAGAAAAAGAATCAGAGTTGACCTGGTACCGACCTCAAAAGTTGACAAACTTCGTAAACTAATTGCCGACCCGGCCTACATATCACACAAAATTTTCAACGACCAACTCGCCGCGATTCACAGTTTGAAGAACAAGCTCAAGTTAAACAGACCTGTATATGTTGGTCAGGCTGTCCTGGACCTCAGCAAGCATCTCATGTACGACTTCTGGTACAACGATGTGAAAAACGAGTACGGAGAAAAAGCCCAGTTGCTATATACAGACACTGACAGCCTGTTATTTCAGGTGGAAACTCCGAACGCCTATGCCGATATGTGGAATAAAAAACACCTATACGACCTCTCAGAGTTTCCAAGAGACAGCCCCTACTACGACGTCGAGAACAAGAAAGTCGTGGGCAAGTTCAAAGATGAATGTAACGGAGTTGTCATAGCCCAATTCGTGGGACTGCGTCCGAAGATGTACTCGATCTTAAAATCGGGCGGTTCAGAGATCAGGAAAGCAAAAGGCGTTCAGAGAGCAGTTGTGAAGAAGGATCTACACCACGAGCTATACAAGGAATGCCTGTTCGAACGAGAAGAAATGCGGCACACACAAGTCGTGATTCGAAGCAACGACCACCAGATCGGAGTGTACGAGCAGAATAAAATCAGCCTTTCTCCATTAGACACAAAAAAGTGGATAGAGGCCGATGGGATAACAACGCTGGCTTACGGGCATTATAAAATTAACGACGGTTGAGTATTCTGTCGGGAGGTAATTCAGTGCCCATAGGAACTAAAAGCAGCTCTTCACGTACAAACCCGCGGGCAGGTCCATCAACCAGATGGTACAACGCTGGCTGACCGGCTTGCCGAACAACATCCAAAATAGCGTGTATGGTGAGCGACCAGTTAGGGTCGGTGGCGCGTTTGCTGCCGCCCTCGAGCTCGCCGGGAGCGTACAAATATCGAACGAGAACGTCATGACCGAGAACAGGCTCATCCAGGCCTACGACACGATGAACAGGAAGAGAGGGCTTCTGTATCACTTTAGCAGCTTTAATCGCTTCAGCCGGCTTCAAGTCGAGCAAACGCGTCGGCTCATTGTTTAGTGCAGCTACAACTTCAGGCAACCGGCGAACCCATTCCACTGACCGTTCCGATGACCCCCTTGCAGCCAGGAGCAATTCCTGAGCGTACTGGGCACCGAAAAGTCGCTCAGCCAGTGTCCGATTAAAACGTTCAACGATGCCCTGTTGGCGATGGTTACCGGCCTGTCCGCGTCTTACAAGAACATCGTGTTTCGCCATCAACGGTGTAAAAGCACCCATAAATTCGCGACCAGGATCGACCTGAAGGAGTCGAGGCCAAGATAGTGGGCCCCTCTTATAGATCCGGCTTAAAGCGGCGGCGACTTCAGTCGCACTTTTATCGATCAACGGTTCGGCTTGTTTGTATCGTGATGCAACATCAACAACCGTGAGAGCGTATTTATAGGTTTTACGACCTACTTTATCATGAGGTAAAAACAGGAGATCGGCTTGGTGTACGGCGTTTGGGCGTTTTTCATCGAATTTTGGACGCGGATTGCGGTGAGGAACGGGTAAATAAATCTGCCACGCAGCTTGTTTCTTCAGCCAATCACGAGCCTCGGCCTCGGAAACTTTGGCGGCTAAGGCTAGTTTTTTAACCGCAGCCCTACCTCGCCAGTAACCTTTAGGGCTGTAATAGACGGCTGAAAGGTTCTTAGACATTTCAGTAAAAACTATATATTACAAACAGGTAAACACATACACAAATGATTTTCATTCGCGTTTGCGTTTTCATAAATGAAACTCATTTATGGCCCTTCGTTCTGACACCCATCCCCAGCCTCGACTTCGCTGACATAATGGCCGATACGAGTCGGGCGTCTTTCTTTTCATAATCTGGAGTTTCATCGGTGAGTGCGATCTTAGACGCGGCTGCAGCGAGAATATCATCTGCGTGATTACGCCCCGGAGTGTCTTTATGAACTGCATAAGCCACATCATGGTGGAGACACGCACGGTCGAGTTGATTAATACCGTGATAGCGCTGTGAAAGCCGTTTATCGAGTTTTGTGAATGGACCACAGTAAGAGTACTTTCCTGTATTCTGGAAAGAACCTCCCGGATTATCTTCCGAAGACATACCGGATGGAAGGCTCATATGCATCTCAGGAAGAGGTAAAGCATTGAGGGCGCTATTCAGCAACGAGCCTCCATAAGTCTCGTGAGACTTATGCTCACGAGTTTCGCGCTCACGAGACTTATGCTTCCGCGCTTTAGAAGGCAAAATTTGGCTCTTCTTTGCACCGCAGACGGCACAGGTGCCCTTCTTCGCTGGTCTCCCGTTTTTTAGCTCAACAATTGTTTCATTTGAAGACTCAGTATGTTTCTTACATCGTAGGCAATACATTGTTTTCGTTGTATATGATTAAAGACTTGTCTCTATATGGAAATAACAAATTTTGATCTTGAAGCCGACGATGGGAAAAAACACCACCATTGGTTGTTGCCATCCAGCATACGGTGTATAATCTGTGGGCCTAGCGGATGTGGGAAAACAAACTTACTGCTTAACCTTCTATTGAATAAAGGGTACCTACGTTATGACAGGCTGTACCTATACTCGAAATCTCTGGGACAAGAAAAATATCAGTTTCTCCGTGACTGGGCCACAGAACTCGAAAAATTTGCTGGAAAAGAAATTGCGAGTTTTCACTCTTCCTCCGATGAGATAATTCCAGTGGAATCTCTTGATAAAAACGTCAGGAGCCTATTAATCTTCGATGACGTCATGTTACAAAAACAGGGGCCGATCGAGAAGTACTTTTGTATGGGGCGTCATGGTGGAGCGAGCTGCTTCTACCTAACACAAAACTACTTTCACATTCCGAAGCAAGCGATCCGTGACAATGCTAATCTTTTTGTCCTATTCAACCAAGACAGTAAGAACTTACGAGCAATACATGACACCTTTGTGGCAGGTGACATGAATTTTGATGAATTTCGTAAGTTCTTTAGTCAGTGTATTGTCGAACCATATGGCTTCGCAGTCATAGATCTGACGTCCAAAGTTTTTGATGGTAAGTATCGAAGCGGGTTCGATCGCTTCTATAGACCTATGGCCAATTAAAAGGCGTTATATCGCAAATGAAATTCATTTGCGGCTAGATAAAAACACCCTTAACTTCTTGCTTGAAATCTTGCCTACGACTAAAAAAATAAGACCCCTAGCTTTTTGTGCTTTTTAAACAATCAACATTCATCTTTCCTATGGTTTTCAATGAGAAAAAAGGCGCTCTATGAACCCTCCATTGTTAAAAAATTAGCTCTTGCTTTTCGCTTAAAAACCCAACATTCATTTTCCCATGACTAATAAAACACCTGTATCTTTTGCTTTTCGCTAAAACCTTCCCAACGGCTTACAATGAAGGCGCTATATAAATGTCAAATGGCAGTTGCACACTATAAGTAATTATTTATACTGTGGTGATGTCTTTAACAAGTTTCAAGCATAGGCCCATTTTGCATTTTCTCTGACCGCATTTAAAAAACAGTTCATATGTTGCTTTTATCAGACAGGCCTATGGCTAATGGGAATGGCGCTATATAAATGTCAAATGGCAGTTGCACAGTATAAGTAATTATTTATACTGTGGTGATGTCTTTAACAAGTTTCAAACAGAGGCCTATATGATGCTTTTTCTGACTGCATTTGTAATTCTTTTATTTTATCAGCAAGCCTATGGCTAATGTGAATGGCGCTATATGAATGTCAAATGGCAGTTATATGCTTTAATGACTTTCAAACATAGGGCTACGTTATTTTTCTGACCGCATTTTATAATTCCTTATTGTATCAAATATGCCCATCATTATTTTTTTTAAACTGCGTAGGACCCCCAAAATGGGCTAGATTTAGCTCAGCTCACCCCAACCCAGCTAAATGGGAATCAATCGCTGCTGCTCAGACGCTGTATAAACCAATTAATAATGACAGCTTCTAACAAAAAGGTGCTAAAGCAACCCACTTGCGTTCATTGATATTACAAGCTGAAAGCAACTCACTTTCATTTTCATTACTATGTAGTGGGATGATGGGTTAAACCCAGGTCATTTTTGCCATAGGCCCACGTTAGAATGACAGCGTTATAACTGGGACTAAGATTGCAATCTTAATCCCAGGTTATAACTAGGCCTAATCGTTTCTACAGAAATATTAAATTTTATCACTGCAGGCCTTCATTTATGTAATTCCATAAGCAAATTCCAAACATAAAATTATACCGTTGAACTAAACTAAAAGACAATCAAGCGGCGAGAAAGATTCCGTTGAACGGTGCAAAGGTCATGGCCGCATACAGCCTAGCCCTACCTGGATATGTGGCTCTGTTCCGGAACTTTTTCAAACACAAACTGGACAATTGGATGGAAGGTTATAGGCACTAAAAGCTTATATAGCTTAACTAGCCTATTAACTGTAACTGTAACTGTACTGAGAGATTTATATAGAGGTCTATCTGATTCCGTAACATGGATTTGAATGCAATAGAATGTGAACTTGAATATGTGGCTGGTATTTTATTTAACAGCGTTGACATATCAAAGATGATTGTGTCTGCCGTTGTGATGTACATAGAGGCCTATCCCATTCTGTAGCATGGATCGAAGGAAGGCTTTCTACATGTAGGCCTACCTTTGAAGAAGAATTATAAGCTAATTTTGGTCTAAACTCACAAAGTTTTCACACGTTGTAATAAGTTCCCATAAGTTACCAGTGTTTTCAATACTTGTTATTCTGCTTATTAGGCCTAAAACAAGAGGCTTAGGTTTTTAAAACCGCAGCTTGCGTTGATAAAATATTAATGCCATGTCTTCAGTCCAACTTCTAGTTTCACGCGGTAATTTAGTAATGTAAAACTTCGGCTTTTTCCAACCACAACCAATTTAGCAACGCTTTAACCTAGGCCTATTCATAAACTTCGAGGCAAAAAAACACATTAAATTGGTCCACTTTAAAGTCGGAATCATAATTATAAAAGCATTAATCATGTTCAAAATCACGAAACAACAGCTAACTGTTTGTTCCGCGAATGAATTTCATTCGCGTCAGCGTGTGTGTTTTGTTTTTATTCGCCGCGAACGCTCATTCTCGTCCGCTCTGGCAAAATCTTGTCCGAGTAGATAATTTCCATCATTGAACATTGCGTTGACCCAATTTAAAAAACCTTGTCCGAGTAGATAATTTCCGTCATTGAATATTCTGTTGACCCAATTATAAAAAATTGGTCATTAAATATTTTAATGACGGAAGTGGATGGTTTTCGAGGCTCTGCATGTCGATTGGTCCGAACTAGGCTACTAGACGTGGTTGGTCAGAAATAGGCTGCTGCTGGTGCAGAAGGCGTCTAAATTTAGAAGGCCTCGTTTTTGTGTCAGATTCTGGGGAACAAACAGAAGGATATCTTTAAAAAAATAAAAGGATCTCTTCATTAAAATCTGACAATTACTTAACGAAACATCGTTTCTTACGTATAAAACGACATGCAAACGATATATACCACTATTATATTATGAAATACTATGAAAGATGGACGAAGGACTGGTTTTGCTTTGCAAGTCTGTAGAGGGTTAGGGTTAGGGTTAGGGTTAGCCAATGTTATAACAGCGAACGCAAGACCGCGTTTTTTATACCAGAAAAACAGAAGGATATATTTTTTCAACATAAGATCTCTTCATTTTTAAATAACAATTACTTAAAGAAACGTTGTAGCTAACATATAAACCATATATCGTCGACATACAACTAAAATGTGGACCAAAGTTTCGTCTAAGCAGGAGCGAGACGCGTTAACTCAAGATTATTTAGCTCGGAGAAGTCGCCTGAGGCAGCGTTTTGTGGACGAGAAATTAAGTGATGCAAATCTTCTTTATGATACAACAAAACTTTTTAAACCCATTGCTACAGCCACGGCTGACTCACAAAAAGAAACTTCTAAAGAGCTGCAGAAAGTTACCAGTGCATTACAGGATTTGCCAACGCAAATTGCAGAGTCTGCTAATTTTAACCCGATAGCAGCTTTATTCGGTGATTCCGTGGGAGCAGCTGGTCCAGCGGTTTCTGCTGCTGCTCCTGCGCTTCCTGCACTTCCAGCATCCCGAATCCCCTCCGCATTGCTATTCAATCCAAACAAATATCTCAACGTCGAGGCAATCATAAGGCACGGTTTCAAACCTCCGAGCGAGCTCGATCTAGCCGACAAGGCAGGTGCTGAAAAGATAATCGGCGAGGTAAATCATTACAATTGCCACACCCTGGGCAAAGAGAAAAAGAAGGCTAAAAAGGAAAAAGACGAAGAAAAGGTAGACGCGCTGACTGCAGATATTGAAGCCCTAAGGGAATATAAAAAGCGAATAGATACACTGATAGAGGGTCACAGCCTCACAAAAAAGGGAAAGGGTTTCACTGTCCCAGCCGTTCCTCTGAAATTACAAGGTAACGCCTTGGGCGAGCTCTCCGTTGACCCCGTCGCGCTGTCTGCTGGTAGACTGAGAGTGTTTAAAGGTGGGAACCTCGTGCTCGAAGCTCCTGCCGATGAGTCGTTGTTCAGCCTTTTAACGAAACGATTCGTTAAGACAAAGATGTACTCACCTCAGGCAATTGAAACTTTCAAAAAGCTCGTAGAGATGTCTGGTCTTCCTATTCATGGTCGAAGAAGTAAAAAGTTCCAGCTGATTCGTGGCGGGGCGGTGCAGTACTACAATGATCCAAACGCCCTGGTAGAGAGGTTGCAGCTTTTGGTGGCCTCTAGGACTGCGGGAAACACTGGTCTTGACAATGAAATTTCCGCGATTCTTGACGAGTTACTGCGTTCGGGTGCGATCTCTAAAGAGCTGGCACTCGAATTGAATAGAAACATGCTCATAAAATAAAGTACAAAAGATGGATCGCTCAGAGAAACTGCTCGAAGAAATTAAAGAACTTTTGCAGCCTAAGGAAAATTTTAGTATAGTTGTCTCCTCAGATACTACAGGGTGGAGTACGGCTTTTTCACCACCGCTGTACCTGGATCCAAAAAGACGCTTTGAGGTTGCCTTATTACGTCTTGAATCGTACAATTCGATCCCAAACATAGACCGTTCAAATAACAAGTTCGTCTACAGCTCCACCAATGGACAGACGTGGAAGACGATCTTTTTGCCCGACGGAAGCTACGAGATCGCACAGATTAATGATGAAATCGGCCGCCAGTTAGAAATGCAAAATCCGCCGCCGACAGGTGCTGCTCAACTCGGCTTTAATTCTCCTATTACTATAGGAGCTAACGCATCTACCCTGCGCGCCTTCGTAAAGATAACGAATGCCCTTTATAAGGTAAATATGACCGCATCTACCATCAGGCAAATGCTCGGTTTTAGCCCTCAGACGCTTGGCATTGGTTATAAAGAGGGAGAAAATCCAGTCGATATTCTCCGGGTGGACACAATTCTGGTAAATTGTGACATTATCTCTGGATCGTATCGCAATGGTAGCCAGCAGCCAGTAATCTATAGTTTTTTTCCCGATGTTTCTCCCGGTTATAAGATAATTGAGTCTCCGAAAAATTTGGTATAGGCCTACCTACCAATTGTGCCCGCTGGCAACGTACAGGGCATGCGTGTATGGCTGACCGACCAGAATGGTGAACAATTAAACCTCCGCGGTGAGACAGTAACTATAAGGTTTCACATCCGGAGTGCATAGATGTTCACACTTAAATATTCTCATGTTGGTTCTTAGCGTTAAAAAACGACGTCGTGTCGTCGGTGGTGGGCTTTTCGACTGGATACCTAGATTACTTAGCCAAGCGGGGAACTTCATTTCAGCAAACAAAGGTGTAATCACAAACGTTGCCGATGTAGTTGGCAATGTGGCGAAAGCCGGCGCTACAACAGCTTCTGCCGTCAGGCAAATTGTTGATGCCGTAAAAGCGAGACGCGCTGCGGCCGTAAATGAAGCTCATTTACGAAATGAAAATTCAGGTGCGGCTGTACCCGGACCTTTGGAAAAGGCGCTCAGCGAAAAGAGCATTGAATACTTGAAACAACTGGCTGCGACGGGCGCAGCTACTGATATAAACAGCCGCATTGCTGGTTCTGGTTTCAAGACTATAAAGTTTGGTCGTCGTAAATGAAACTCATTTGCAGACTCATTTTGTAATGGCAAAAAAATCAAAATTCGTAAACGATTCATTTATCAAGTAATTATTAATAAATTACTGATTCATTTACGCGATATATAATTGAAGCTTGAACTTTTTTACCTATAATAATGGCGGCATTTGACATGGCAAGTGAAATATTAGACATCGCTTCGGCCGTACACGATGACAATAGCATAGAATCGTTTGAATACCGCGAGTATGAATCACAAAACCCCGCGGCTATTAATAACGGCCAGGCCATACAGATAGACATACAGAATCAAGACATTTTCACGCAGCCTTCTAAGAGCTACCTACTTGTGGAGGGCAGGCTTACCACAACAGGCGCAGCTTACATCGCAGACTCGTTAGTGTCATTCATCAACAACGCCATCCCGTACATGTTTTCTCAAATTCGATACCTGGCTAACAACACCGAGATAGAGAATGTCATGTCTCCTGGGCAAGCCACGACGATGAAAGGCATGCTGGTTTACGGCGATGATTTTTCCAAAGGCGAAGGTTTAAACATGTGTTGGCAAAAGGACACGACCGCGGCGGCGGCGGCTGTGAATACTGGCTTTGAGACCCGTCGACTGATGATCATTGGCAAACCCGTCCCTATCGGTACTTTTTCATTCATCGTTCCCTTAAGACATATATTTGGTTTTTGCGATGATTATCACAAGGTCGTATACGGGATTAAACACTCCTTACTGCTGAGCCGGCAGGGGGATGCAGACGCGATCTTCAAGGAAGCCGCTGTGGTGAATGGCCAGATCACGCTGACTAAACTCTCCTGGTTCATGCCGCATATAATACCCGCTCTGGAGTATAAAAGTATGCTTATGAAGCAGATTGAAGCCAAGGTTAAGGTACCTGTGGCATTCCGCGCCATGCAATGCGACAACATTGCGGTGCCACGAGCGACGACTTTTTCCTGGCGTTTGAGCGTTAAGTCGGGCACGGAAAAACCGCGGTGGATTCTTGTTGCTTTTCAGACTGAAAGGAATGCACATCAAGGCCGCAATCCGGCACTGTTTGACCATGTGCAGGTTCGTAACATGTTCGCTATGCTCAACAGCGATCGCTATCCGGTGGTTGACATGAATCTCAACTTCACCAAGAGGACAACCTCTCGCGCTTACAAGGCCCTACGTGACTTCAAGGAAGAATATTGCGGTATAGACGCGCGTGAGTCATCATGTCAAATAACACCAATCGAATTTGTAGATTTGTTTCCGATCTTCGTCCTGGACGTGCGCAGGCAATCCGAACGACTTAAAACTTCTGTGCAGGACATACAAATCAAGGTGGACTTTAACGAAGTGGTACCAAATAATACGACAGCATATGCCGTCTTGATCAGTGACCGACTGCTGAGCTTTGAATCGGATGGCAGCAAATTTAACGTCGTTTACTAGAAATCGGTTTTTTCACATTTAGATATAAGGTCCTCTTTTTGATATATTTTTTCCAAAAATGAAAACTGAATATGTCGCGTTCGGCCTTTCACTGACCGAAGGGCAAAAAGAAACGTTGGCTAAAGCTGCGCGCGATGGCATTGGTGCCACGATCCGGCTGACTCATGGCCAGCTTCGCGGAGACGATAAGCTCGCGCTGACAAGCGTTCAAGCCGCCCGAATCCCGAAGAAGATTGCGGAAGGCGTTGGTATGGAGCTGAGATTCACCAAAACGCAACTGAAAAAGATGACAAAATCAGGCGGATTTCTTCCACTACTGGCTCTCCTTCCGGCGATTTTCGGCGGTTTATCCGCGGCGGGTGCATTAGCTGGTGGGACAGCTGGGGTAGTAAAGGCTGTGCAGAACAAACAGGCCAGCGACGCTGCACTGGCGGAGGCGGCGCGTCACAATCGCGAACTCGAGGCCCAGGTCCGCGGATCCGGTTTATATCTCGGGCGGGAGACTCATGGTGGCTGTTGTCCAATGTGCAAAGGATCAGGTCTCTACATGGGGCAAAAAAACTAAAACCTTTGAGCAACTTTGACATAGAGAAAGTTGCCAGGGCGCTGCCGCATTTCCGCGGTGTTTTCATGCGAGACGGTCTGCCCGCCGTGGCTTGTGAGAAGGAGTGTGGAGTTGTTAATTTAGATTCCGGTTCTGGTGATGGTACTCACTGGGTCGCCTATTGGATAGATGGACCAACAGCCGTCTATTTTGACAGTTATGGGCTGGATCCGCCTCTCGAAATTTCTCGATATTTAAAAAATCCTATAAGAACTCAAACGTTCCAGCTACAAGGCCCCGATGATGTGGTATGTGGTCATCTCTGCCTGACCGTGCTAAGAGAGCTCGCTGCTGGAAAGAATTTTGAAGACATCGTGCTTGACCTATGTTAGACTTCCGTCACCCTTTTTTGTATAAAAAAATGCCGGTTGATAAATTTGGAAGAGACGGTGGAGGTGGTGTGGCAGGGGGGCAGATAAGCGCCGCTGGGCTCGTCCACAAAGCGGGTGATGCAATGTTGGGAATTCTATCGGCTGGAGGTTTTCGGCTGACAAACGTGGGAACTCCTACGACGGACACGGACGCCGCGACAAAGGCTTATGCGGACATCGTAGATCAGGACAACCTACAAATCACCGGTGGAACGATGTCTGGTGTTCTAAAAATGGGCGGCCATAAATTGACTGGTTTGCCCACGGACACTCCGGGATCTGACAGTGAAGACGAGGGTTGGGACGAATTGGTGGGAGAGTCCGACGCTGCGAGTTGGAAACAAATAACAGAGTACGCGAAAGAGCGGGCGCACCAAGCCGAGTTGTATGCAGACGGCTTAAGCTCCGAGGCAACTGGTCTCGTTAAACGTTACGCAGACGATAAGGACACTCTGCTGGACACTGCCGTCAGGCTGTACGCGGACCAGAAGGCAGCCGCGGCCGAGAATCATGCAGACCAGAAGCTTATCGATGCTAAACAGTACACGGACGAGAAGAACGAGGTGCTGAGAGATTCCGTTAGGCAGTATGCGGACGAAAAGGATGTTATTGTTAAAACTTACGTCAACGAGCAAGATGTTATCGTCAAGAACGCGTGTGTGCTAAAATCTGGCAGTGTAATGACTGGAAGTTTAGTTATGGGTGGTCACCGAGTGACTGGACTTCCAACAGAGATTCCAGGATCTGATAGCGACGCAGCGAGTTGGAAACAAGTGTCAACGGCGGTCGCCGGCGCTCTATTGAGCCTCGATAGAGTTCCCACGGAGTCGTTGCACGTGGTTAACAAACAATATGTTGATGTTCAACATATTGCTGCTAGACAGTACGCGGTCGATCAGGACACCGCGATTAATTCGGCCGTGAGGTTGTATACAGATCAAAAGACCGCCGCCGCAAGGGGGTACGCAGACCAGAAAGCCGAAGCTGCAAAAACTTACGCCGAAGAACAAGACGCTATGGTCAGGAGCGCTTGCGTGCTTAAAGTTGGCGACGCAATGACTGGAAATTTAGCTATGGGCGGTAAGAGGGTGACTGGGCTTTACACGGGGGCCTCAACAACTAATACCGACGCGGCGAGTATCGGGCAGGTGACGAGAATCGTAACCGGCAAAATGACAAAATTAAATAAAATACCGACGGAGCCTTTGAACGTGGCCAATAAACAATATGTCGACAATCAGGCTGTTGTGGTTAAAAGGTATACAGACAGTAAAGAGGCCGCTGTAAGACAGTACGTGAACAGCATCAAATTTCTTAACCATACAGGTCACATTCCACCCCTGTCCAAAAACATTTCCGAAACGGGTTTTAAGGCCACAGCCTTTCCAATTTCTCTTCCCGATTACCCGCCTTATATGGCATTCAACTCAGGAGTCATAGGTGAGTGGAGGGCCGCGTCCGTTGCGAATGATGATGCTTTAAAGCCTAGTATATCGATAGAATGTCCGGTGCCTGTACGAATATGGAAGGTTAGTGTGGCTGGGGTGGCTACTAATCATATCAAGACTTGGTCGATGGATGGGGCCGTTGGGAATAGGCCTACTGATAGGTTTACAACTCTAATCAACTCCTACCGAAACGATTTGACTGATTCTATGCAGGAGTTTACCATCAACACCGACACCGCATTCAAAATATACACACTGACGGTCGTTGAAATAGAGCCATCATCTTCAACTACTCTTGGTATATCCCACTTCCAGATTTACACATATTTTAAAGTTGGAGATACGTAAGACTTAATAATGGCTGACTCACACTACAAGATTCGGGGTTATCTCCGGCAAAAAGGAGAAACAAATATGCACAAGTACAACCTCGATGATTTGGTTGGACTAACCAACTGGGGATATACCATCCCTAAGCCCACCGCAGATATGTTAGCCGCGGTTCCCCAAATCCACATCGATTTCGTGTCGGACGATTACCACAGCCGGGATATCTACACAGCGACCAAAACTGTTAACACGAGTTCGTGGCAAACGCTTCCATTAACCGCGGCACGTTATCCATGTATTACGTTGCAAACTAATAATGAGACGGTCTCTTTAGACCGCGGATTCTGGAGGCTTACAATGTTTGGTGTTAGTACCGGTGATGCGTCAGTTCGCATTATTACAGCCGCGGGTAGCATCGATCGTACAGTTGACATTCAAAGTGGACAATTTGATGCATCTAGGGCAATATTCATTCCAGGACAAACGGGTTTTAGAATTGAAGGAAAAAAGAGAGGTGTTTTAAGTACTTCAACTATTGAGTTAAACGTAACGTTACTGATAGAGCAACTATAAAAAGAATGTCTTTGTACCCAACGCTTATAGAGTCAACAATTTCGTCAGACACGACGTCGCAAACATTTCGCTTGCAGAAGATCGGCGAAATAGAAGCATTCCTGAGGTCAGAGGCGATAAGTCGCGGACAACTGTGCAAGAAGTATAAGAGGGTTGTAGATGTGGCTAATGGGGCCTCGGCCGGCCTTGCTATAGTTAGTCTTGGAACTGGGGTGGGCGGGGCAGCTATGTTAGCCACTGGTATTGGTTTTGTTCCTGGTATTGTTCTAGAGGGTTTAGCCATAGCGACGAGTTTTCTGGATATTATTGGAAATGTTATTAGTAGAAGTTTTGTTGCTAAAGCTTCAAAACACGACGAAATTTGTATTTTGGCGGAGAGTAAGCTAAACACTGTCCATGACCACATTTCTAAGGCGTTAGAGGACACGGCTATTAGCGATGAAGAATATAAACTTATTCTGGGAGAGGAGGAGAAATATAGAACGATGAAACGTGATATACAAAGCAAGAATGGAAAAAAGAGTTGCCAAGTCAAAGCAAAGACGACATGGTGGCAGAACTAATAAAGAAACTGACCAGCACTGGGTCTTGCCCGCGAACCTCAAAATAAAAGTTTTCATCGTAGGTGGTTGGAGTAGTGAGTCTGTAATTCCTAGCGCACCACCACCGTACGATTAGTGGGCCATAATTTTTACTATTACACTCCAATGGTTTGGGCCGGCAGCAAACGACACTTTTGCGGCTTGATGTGTTATGGCACATTTTTTTGTTTTTTTGACTGAATTCAAAGCGGCTCGGCTTGCAGGTTTTTGGTGGTGCAATTCGTACACCAAAAAAAGATCTGTTATAGAGTCCACACACTCTCTGGAGGCCTAGATGGTGTAGACCGGCATCCTCTTAATTCAATGAAAAAACGGAGTGGTGGGGATAAAAAAAATTGTGGGGGTGGAGGCCGTCCCCCAGTATTTTGACGGAATAACGGGGGTGGCGCCAAGCCCCCGTTTCCCACCTACTACAAGTGCTGAAATCGCTAGCACACAAAACAGCTTTTCAAGAACCGGATGTAAATGTACAAATTATTCGTGAGTCTGATTTGAAATCATTCCATGGTAAATAACCGGAAGTCTAAATAATTGTCCAAAACAACAGTGAAGCCTCATTCACACCGTGTAAATACTAAGCAATAACTGTATGAGTAATTATTGGATACATTTTTTAAATTCTTGCCGTTTGTTAAAATTAGTGACTGTTCATACTGACAAAAGTCTTGGTCTTGGTCTTGCAAAACCAAGACCAAGACTTTGAACCTCAAGACCAAGACCAAGACCAAGACCTTGAACCTCAAGACCAAGACCAAGACCAAGACCTTGAACCTCAAGACCAAGACCAAGACCAAGACTTTTAAAAACGAACTCGAGTGCACTCGAGACCAAGACCTTGGTCTCGAGGACAACAAGACTGGGTATGACATACATGTAGGCAGCAGTCTTGTTGTCCTCGAGACCAAGGTCTTGGTCTCGAGTGCACTCGACTTCGTTTTTAAAAGTCTTGGTCTTGGTCTTGAGACCTAAGGTCTTGGTCTTGGTCTTGGTCTTGAGGTTCAAGGTCTTGGTCTTGGTCTTGAGGTTCAAAGTCTTGGTCTTGGTTTTGCAAGACCAAGACCAAGATTTTTGTCAATATGAACCATAGGCGCCGACTTTTGCTTTTGTCTCTGGGTGCCAGTTAGGGGCGGATCCAGAAGGTTTATCAAAGACCAACGAAACTTTTCTTAGGAAATCATCTGCGAAAAAACTGATGGCCTTTTTTTAGTCATTCGGAAAAATTCATTATACATTACATTATTTCGTCATTTTTCATCGTCTACTACATAAAAAAATTTAAAAAATGGGGGCCATGTCTCCTAAAATTTTCCTAAAATTTGACGACTTTTTAAGGAATTCATCCAGCGAAAAAATTTCACGACCTTTTTTAAGGAATACCCCAAAAAATTGAATTTAAGGTCCGAATTCTTCTGGGTGCCAGGCCCCCAGTGAACTTTTTCTCTGGGTGCATTGGCCCCCAAGGCCCCAAGAAGTCGGCGCCTATGATATGAACAGTCATTAATTTTAACAAACGGCAAGAATTTTAAAAATTTATCCAATAATTACTCATACAGTTATTGCTTTAGTATTTACACGGTGTGAATGAGGCTTCACTGTTGTTTTGGACAATTATTTTGACTTCCGGTTATTTACCATAGAATGATTTCAAAACAGACTCATGATGAATTTGTACATTTACATCCGGTTCTTGAAAAGCTACTTTGTGTGCTAGCGATTTCAGCACTTGTAGACCGTGTTTTTTCACATGGCAGAATTTTTATGAGGCCCCACAGGTCACGTTTTGGTAAGAACAAATTGGTTTTTATAAAATTCAACAGGCATTTGGAATAGCATTTCGCATGAAGGACTTTTGTAAATACGAATTCGGAATTCTCTGCAGTCTCCATTTAGAGTTGTTTTGCTTGAATAAAAGAAAAAACTCATGTTTTCATTAAAATAACGAGTATTCTGACTGGACAAATTTTAGTATGGAATAGAAGTGTGGATACGACTGTGATTTTTTTTTGGGTCTCGGTCTTGGTCTTGAGGTTCAAGGTCTTGGTCTTGGTCTTGGTCTTGAGGTTCAAGGTCTTGGTCTTGGTCTTGGTCTTGGTCTTGAGGTTCAAGGTCTTGGTCTTGGTCTTGGTCTTGAGGTGCAAAGTCTTGGTCTTGGTCTTGGTCTTGAGGTTTAAGGTCTTGACAACAAGACTGGTAGGCAGGGGCGTAACTTTGGTCTAAAAAGTGGGGGTACCAATTTCTTACATACACGAAGAAAGGCGGAGACTGAGATCTCTGGGAAGGCATAGCAATAAAATATTGATTGGCATTGTTCAAAAATTGGGGGGTACGGCACCCCCAGTCCAAAAAGTGGGGGTACGGGTACCCCTCGTACCCCCCACAAATTACGCCTATGCATGTAGGCCTAATTGTAATTAGTAACTTATATTGCGCCAGTGTCTAATGCACAAGGCTTCAACCGATGGCACATCAAAACCAAGCCGTAATCAGGTCAATATCCAGAAGATCAGTCCGTCAGACAGAGAGGCAGCCACACGTCCGTTGTAGCGCGACTAGCGCCTAGTCCCCTACCCCTAGAAATAGCTGATCAGCAGTCATCATTCTGTGCATATAGATAGGCCTATACAACAGGTTTTGTCAGAGCATAAATCAACTATTTTGGTGGATTGAAAACCTGCTTAGCGTACCGATAGTAGTCATAGTACGATAATATCACTATCAGAAATGCCGCTCACTTATCTCGCGCAGGCATCATGTAACAAATAGCTTGTCTCAGATAAATCTATCAAGCCCATCAGTAGTATTTATAGTCCTATGCCTTTTCTGTAACCGCCCTACTGGCACCATGAAGAGGCAACCCAACCCGCAGAACAGACCGTCACATCCTGGTCACGTCTGTTTGGCGATTAGGGTTGGCATGGATTCGCGTGCCCCCTACCCCAATTAGCCTGCACGCGCGTGTTCCAGCGAATCCCTGCGGTATTAAAATATGCACGCTGCAGTTTACCCGTTGTTAAGAGCCGTTGCTACGGCTGCGGTAAGCGCCGGCGTGCAAAAAAAGTGCCATCGATTTAACCACTACTTGCGGTCTTCGTGAAGCATATCTGATAAAAATAATATTTCGTTTTAGTTGTGTTGTGAATGATTTTTAGTTATAACAGTTAGATAAAACAAGAAAATGACGACAAATCGTGCGGAACTTCGGTCGACAACGCGCAGGAAGACGCGCGGTCGGTATTAGGTGATTCGACGCAGCCCGCGCGCACATGTCATAGACGTAAGGTGGCTGGGCTGCTGTGTATTCAGTCGTGGTGAACATTCTTGGTTACAATTAGCTCTGTGCTTGTTGTGTAAATATTGCGTCGGCGACTTTTATCTAGTCGGCGGTTGAACACGCGGTAGATTCGCGCAGAGAGAGAGAGAGAGAGAGAGAGAGAGAGAGAGAGAGAGAGAGAGAGAGAGAGAGAGAGAGTTTGGATTCTAGGTTTCCTGTTACGGTTATATAATACGACACCGTTTGTCAAGACTTGCTCGTTCACCTGTGACATTTCATTGAACATCTGGCCACGATAATTATAGCGACGGAATTCTTTAGGCGACGGGAACGTGTCTTTGAAGATCTAAGACGTTATAATATTCTGCCGATTTAAACAAGGTAGAGCCCATTTCGTCCTGCCACGATTTGAGGAGTGGGATTAGAGCTTGCGTGGTGTCGATGGGCAGTCGAAGTCGCTCGTGAGTAAGCCTCTTCGTCGCTGGTTATGGTCGAAGAAGGAAGAGAATGGAAAAGTATGAGAGGCATGGGACGATCGGGGAAGGCGCCTATGGCGTTGTCTACAAGTGTAGGAATAAGGAAACGGGAGCTCGGGTGGCCATCAAGAAGTTCGTTGAGTCTGAGGATGATCCAGTGATCAAGAAAATTGCCATAAGAGAGATTCGAATGCTCAAAGTAAGTGTACTAACTTGTAAGTTGATTTCACGGGCGGCGATCTTGTTTGACAGGTGGGGGAAGACACGGGACACTTTTGAACTGATCTGGTCAAGAGAGGTGAAAATTTGTTTTCGAGCTCACTCCCGTAAATTTGCTGACTTTGTTAGTGTTTCTTCAAAATTTGGGGAATTGTATATTTCCCCCCCCCCCACTGTTAAAGGTGGGGGGTCTTGTCCCCCTCCCGGGATCGCCGCCCATGGTTGATTTTATATGTTTTACTTTAATGTGATCCAATCTAATCTCATGATTTCAATATGATCTAATCTTGTATCCAATCCAGGAACATCTGTAGCACCACTTGAATTAGATTGACATAATCTGTTGCTTTGATATAATCTCAAATCTACTGCAGTACCTTCTTTAGCACCAGTGATCATTGTAATGATATAGGCTAATAATTATTAGCATCATTCTTTACTTAATATAATCTGATTGCAATTCTAATCAACTTGATAACTTCTGTTACACACTGCGATAAAGAAATTAACATCATATGTTACCTAATCGACTCTAATCCTTTGTTGAGAAAATTCAAAATTGCATACATGATACACCATGGAAATTCTTTTCTTTGTCAGTGACTCAGAATCAAATAATGCTTAATCACACTAGAACAACTGAGGGGTTTGGAAACGATCTCCCTGTGCGTTGAAGACTTAACTGTGGGGGTCCTAAGAAAGACTGGGAAGTTGAACCCCAAACCTCCGACAATTCCAACCCTGCTTACAATTACAATTGCATACGCATGGACAGTAATGTTAACTGTTATAGAAATCTTTGAAATTCAGTGCTGTGGCTGTGACTTCACTTGCTGCATTTTATTTTCTCTCAAACTTTCGGCAATTTTCGGTAAAGCACTAAATCAAGAAAATATTAGCTGTTAGGCGAAGAGCTTTATGGCCTCGTATAGGAGGATATAAAGCTTCAAGATGAGTGTTATTTATTCTTGAAATCATGTGATAAAACAGTGTTGACGTAACACTTCAAACTCTCTCTTATTTTAAGGAGGTCTTGATCTCACATAGTTAAAATTTAAACAATAGCTTTTGGAAGCTAAGTTGAGAAATTTCACAGGTAATCATGGGCTGCTTATTATGCAACCATTTGGTTAGGTCAGCCAGAAGATTACTCATACTATGCAAGAAGTAAACAGCTTATATACCGTACTAAGGTTATATTAGGGTTAAGATATATATTATATGATATAGGTCTATATTACGGTTAAGACAGCTACAGTTTTCATACTTAAGAACTGTATTTGTTACTGAACATGATTTAATGCACAATCCCTTTGGCTGTTGGCATGAGGAAAGCTTTTAAGGTAGGGTAGTTTTAGGCAGAGAAATGATTTTAAGGAAGGGTAGTTTTGAGCAGAGGAAGGATTTTAAGGAAGGGTAGTTTTGAACAGAGGAAGGATTTTAAGGAAGGGTAGTTTTGAACAAAGGAAGGATTTTAAGGGAGGGTACTTTTGAGCACAGGAAGGATTTTAAGGAAGGGTAGTTTTGAGCAGAGGAAGGATTTTAAGGAAGGGTAGTTTTGAGCAGAGGAAGGATTTTGAGGTAGGGTTGTTTTGAGAAGAGGAATGTTTTTAAGCAAGAATAGTTTTAAGCAGAGGCATGATTTTAAGGAAGGATAGTTTTGAGCAGAGGAATGTTTTTAAGGAAGGGTAGATTTAAGCAGAGGAAAGATTTTAAGGTAGGGTAGTTTTATGTAGAGAAATGTTTTTAAGGAAGGGTAGATTTAAGCAAAGGAATGTTTTTAAGGAAGGGTAATTTTGAGCAGAGTATAGATTTTAAGGAAGGGTAGTTTTGAGCAGAGCAAGGATTTTAAGGAAGGGTAGTTTTGAGCATAGGAATGTTTTAAGAAAAGGTAGTTTGAGAAGAGGAGGATTTTAGGGTAGGATAGTTTAAACAGAATTTTAAGGCAGGGTAGTTTGAGCAGAGGAATGTTTTTAAGGAACGGTAGATTTAAGCAGAGGAAGGATTTTAAGGGTAGTTTTAAGCAGAGGTAGGATTTTAAGGAAGAGTAGTTTTAAGGAAGGGTAGATTTAAGCAGAGGAAGGATATTATATTATGGTCGGTAGTTTTAAGCAGAGGTATGATTTTAAGGAAGGGTAGTTTTTAGAAGAGGAATGATTCAAGGAAGGGTAGTTTTGAGCATGCAGAGGAAGGATTTTAAGGAAGGGTAGTTTTAAGCAGAGGCATGATTTTAAGGAAGGGTAGTTTTGAGCAGAGGAAGGATTTTAAGGAAGGGTAGTTTTGAGCAGAAGAAGGATTTTGAGGTAGGCAGAGGCGTCTATCCCCCCCTAAGTCATTGGAGCAACGTCCCTTTTCCTCCTCTTCTTCCCCCTCCCCGTTCCTTCCCCCCCTAAAATGGTGGCACACACACTGACAGATCTTCCCCTCCTATTTCTTGGATGGAGCATTTGCTCCAAGGTTTCTATGGTGTAGACGCCCCTGGAGGTAGGGTTGTTTTGAGAAGAGGAATGTTTTTAAGGAAGGGTAGATTTAAGCAGAGGAAGGATTTATGGTAGGGTAGTTTTAAGCAGAGGTATGATTTCTTAAAGAAGAGTAGTTGTGAGCAGAGGAAGGATTTTAAAGAAGGATAGGATTAAGTAGAGGCAGAATTTTAAGGAAGGGTAGTTTTGAGCAGCGGAATGTTTTTAAGGAAGGGTAATTTAGGCAGAGGAAGGATTTCAAGGTAGAGTAGTTTTAAACAGATGAATGTTTTGAAGGTAGGGTAGTTTATAGCAGAGATGGAGGCAGTAAAACAGTTTGAAGGAAAACAATATACCAGTTTCATAAACAGTAAATTTAAACTAAATTTAATTAATGAAATGAAATGAAATGAAATTGTCTGTTTGAATAATTTTTCTGTTTGCTTTGTTTCAGCAACTGAAACATCCAAACCTGGTCAGCCTAATAGAATTCTTCAAAGAGAAGAAACGGATTCATTTGGTCTTTGAGTATGTCGATCACACAGTACTGGACGAGATGCGAAAATACAGTCGAGGGTAGGAACCTCTGTCCATCATCAGCTTTTCTAATTAACTCTAATTAACTCGCTATAGATCTCGTCAATGGCCACATGTGACTGTACGTGAAAAAACTCTCACAAGGTTGGAAGAGCCAAATGTTAGTGGGTAATGCACTCAGAGGACAAGTAGGCATAAAAATGGGTCAAAATGAGTGCTTTGCGTGTCTGTAATCCTTGTGTTAGCTATCACACTGTAAGTCCTTTTGTGGAGTTTCACTAAGCATTTTATTTTCAGCATTATTTTATGTATGAAAAAATGCTATGTAGGCATGTATATAATATATATATATATATATATATGTATGTTTCTGTGTATGCATATTTGTTTAAATATATGTATGAATGTATGTATGTCGAAGGGAATTTATGTGTATGCCTATCTCTGGAAATTTATATAGCACATTGTAATAAATCTCTAAGCAGAGCTGTAACATGAATATACTATAAATTATGCTCTTGTTTGGAAAGGTAGATAGGCCTAAGGCTCAGTATGGTATGCAGTATATGGTAATTGCTCATTCTTTGCATTTCTGTTTCAACAGTAGTCTTTTTCACTCATAAATTGATCAGGAGTCCCTCAATACAGGTCACCAACGATCCGTTGAAATTCCTTAATGTCTTTGTGGTAGACATAGACATAGGCTTTGGGGGGCGGGGGGGCAGCCGGGGCACGTGCCCCCCAATAATTGAGATGGACAGTGTACACCCAATGCAACAAGTGTAAAATTAATAACCAAATGCCCCCCAATATTTTGGACAAGTTTACGCCAGTGGTGGTAGAAGTATGCATTCTAAGTAACTGTGCAATGTGCAATGGTAGTATCATGCATGGTACTACCAGGATCGAAAAGCTTCCTGATTATGGTCACCAGTATCATTTTTAACCCTTATCTATTGAAGGTGACCTGACTGCTTTTATCACAAGAAGAGATAAATGGTCATATCGAACTATATATATATATAACAATGAAGTATGTGTCAGTATGTTTGAATGTTTTGTGCTTTCGTGTGTCTGTATTTTGGACTGACTCTCTCTCTCTTTGTTTCTGTTCCTATTTCGGTCTGCATCATCTACCGGGTATGTCTAACTATCTCGCTGTCTCCCTCCCCATCTGTTTCTATCTCTTGTCAAAAAGGACACTTGCTCTACATGTGATCTCTGTTGATAGAGGACCTGTTATCTATAAGTTCCTGATGTTATAACGTGATAGTTTTGTTTTAAAATGAATGCAGTTAGCACGTTTGCCATTTTTTGGTTGTGAAGTCCGGTTGAGATGGGTAGTGCTCTGAAATAGCTACAGTAACACTACTTCAACATGGCTACTTCTTGAACAACAGGTTTAGTTCTGTTACTGTAGCTATTTCAGAGCACTGTAGTTCTATGCAGTGTATGCAGTATGCACTATAAATCTTACTGTATGTTTGTGTATGTATGTGTACATGTATGAATGTATGTATATATGATTGTATCCATGTTTGTATGTGTGTGTCACTGTGTGTGTATAAGTATGCATATATGATGTATATACATAAAAGCATTCATACTTCAGTATGTATTTATCGTTGTGTTTATGTATTCATATATGTATTTTTTATGTATTTATACATGCATTTATGTATATATATATGTACACATGCATGTATGCATGCATTCGTGCATGGAGACATGCACACATGCTCAGATACATGCCTAGCCTACCAAAGGCTTTCGATCCTGAATTGACAACATGTTCAGGGTGATATTAGTCGTTTATTTTTTCTATCTATTTATGATGGACTTAAAATATTGTTATATTTTTATTCGCGATTTGTTTGCCATCTTGATAGTCATATAATATCTTGGTGTTTGTTTCAACAGCGTACCTGAAGTACTGACCAAAAAGATTATCGTGCAAACAATCAATGCTGTTGGTTTCTGCCACCAACACTTGGTAAGTCGCTTACCATCAGTTAACATTCAGAATGAGAAAAAGTGCCAGTTATGACAACAGTTTTTGTACAGTTTTATGCAACTCTGCAACCAGGGCCGTTTTAAGGTCATCGTATGTCCTAGGCTCTCTTGCATTCCTAGACCTCAACTCAACTGCCAACTCTGCATTAACGCAGAAATGCATTCACATTATTTCTTGACCTCATGTTTAATCATGATTCAGAAACGCACCCAGTTTTGAACTTAAACTGTTTCAGTACAAAAGTTATTAAATTTGAATTTGCTGTTATATGCAAATTTCCTTTTTCCATTTCCCGGTCAATCATTGAATATCTCATTTTCAGATATTTAGATTTTCGTAGGCACCTGAAAGTTTCGTAGGCCGTAGGCACAGTCAGGGGCGTCTATCCCCCCCTAAGTCATTGGAGCAACGTCCCTTTTCCCCTCTTCTTCCCCCCCTCCCCGGTCCTTCCCCCCTAAAATGGTGGCAAACACATGGACAAATCTTTCCCCCCCTATTTCTTGGATGGAGCATTTGCTCCAAGGTTTCTATGGTGTAGATGCCCCTGGGCACAGTGCCTATTGTGCCTATTGGATAAGGTGGCCCTGTCTGTAACAGATCCCAAAAGTTCTGTGAAAATAAATCCTAATTTTTAGTAAAAACAATTGTGAGTTTTTCATTTAGAGTATTCTGGATTTTTCAGTCAAACTCTAAAAATTTCAGTCATAATAATCCTGAATAATGAGATTTTTGAGAATTCTTAAGCAATAATTTAAAAAAAGAAGTTCTTGGGCTACATATATTAGATGTGCTCTATATTGAGATCGAGGCATTGCCATGACAATGGCGACAGTGCCATTAATGAATAATTGCGGACGCAGCCGTGAATTTCTCCGTGACTACTGGAGCACGACGATGATTGATTCTACCACATGCAAGGCTTCCTGTGTAATTATTGATGCGGAACCTGATTGGTTTGCATGAGGAACTTATGTTGCATACGGTTGCAAGCACTTATGTTGTGTGAAGAACGGTGCTTTCAATCTGCAGAAAAATCCACCCAGGCTCATGCAATCGTGCGTGACGAAATTCGTTGAACTTTGACCCATGCACATTGCATGCTTTGTTGCACCTAGTTTTGTGTATGGTGCATCTGCTATTAGACCCTACCTCGTAATCCGAACTTGATTAGTTTTTTATTATGCATGTTTTTCTGATCCAGTTTGTCCAGTCTGAGCATGATTTGACACCTTGGAGAGAATTTTTTTGTGTCCTACTAGTTGTATGTGTGCTGTCCCTTGTACATTAGTTCCAAACCTCCAGCACACCTCTTTAGTATGATCATTGTATCTTGATAAATAATGGTATATTCCCTGCCAGCATTTTTATGGGCATTATATAGATGGGACCCATGTAGGATCTATATGGGTCCAATTTAGGAATATGGGTCCTATATAATATAATAATACAATAATAATCTTTTCTTTATTTAAGTGCCTGCTAACCGCACTGCGCTGTACAGTGAACATACATATAGTAGAAACGGCACCTTACATACATGTATACAGTAGAAGCACATGATAACAGTTTTACAGGAGTCGAATACAACTGTTTATACGGCAGCCAACAGGGCGCCAATCACGGCCTACTATTCATTTAACGTACCGCCGCCACCTAGCGAGTGGAAGACTGAATAAACCTTACGGGGTCTACAGGGTTCGATCTTGGTACCTACTGCTCTTCATGCCTACGGGCCCCCCTGTATGGACTCCTTGTTGTCCACCTAAATGTTCTCTGAGCATTCTCTCTTGCCCCATTCTCTTAGACACGAGCTACAGCTTGGAATCTACTTGGAATCCTCATGTGCCTCTCACTAGTACTTGGATTTTCTTAGTTACTGGTCTAAAGCTGTGGATTCAATGCCCAGTAGCGCATAACCGATTTTGTTTTTTACTATTCGGATACAGTATACAGCGGTGAAAAAATTTGTTTTTACTTTTTTTGCTTTAAAAAACCCAAAAAACCAGAAAACCACAAAATTTGTTTTTTCTTGTTTTTTAAGTAAATTTTGTATTCTTATAAAAGTTATTTTAATGGCATTGATTTAAAGATTTTTAATTTAGGAAATCGCAACTAAATTAATCTTAGTTGGTGCTCATATTCATTCCATTTTAATGATTTTTATGATCCGAAATCCGAAAATGTTAAAACAAAAAATCAAAACAACAAAAGACCATAAAACAAAAAAAAACAAAAACTGAAAACTAACTTTTCATCTTAAAAAACTTGGTTTTTTGCACCCCTGATAGTATAGGCCATTATTTGCCGAGTTCGATTCCGATTAGTAATAAACCTTATGCACTTCGGCCTGATGGCTTGGTGTCAGCTACAGGCAGTAGATATAAGGGCCCAGGTGCAACACTTCATAGGGTACCCATTTATAGATGGGACCCATGTAGGCTTCTGGGTCCCATTGACAGCCCTTGTGAGCTGTAACAATCAAGATTATAATTATATGTGAGTGGCCTATAAATTGTTATTAGTCCATAACGAAACCATCTAAAACACAACTGTTATTAATTGGTGGGTTAGCCTTTCCAGATCTGGATGATTTTGGATAGTCCAAAAATCTGCAAAATCGGTTTACCGATCCGGATTTCGGTTATGCCCTAAAGCCCAGTTCCCTGCATTCTGTCAGTTCTTTGACATTGTTCAGGATTACACTAAAGTTTAGTTTGTTTCAACTTGTTTACCAACCGTATCAGTGCTCATGAATAAGCTGTTGCCCTGCGCTTAGCTTTCGAATGGCACTTTAGAAATTAGGAGTTTATGATTACGATTACCTATCGTGGCTGCCTAAATGATGTTATTATTATTTCTATTATTATTATTATAAATCGTTTGTTATTATATAAATTGTTCATTGTCTGAAGCACCATCTCAGCAGAACTCAGACAGTGGTGGTTATTATTATTATTATTATTATTGTTATTATTATTATTGTTATTATTATTTTTTTTTGTCCCGAGGTAAACATAATCCCTCGGGCGTCACAAAAATTTGTCAGGAGACAAAAGAAAACATTATTATTATTATTATTATTATTATTATTATTATTATTATTATTATTATTATTATTGATAAATGCTATGATAAATGTTACAGTCAGTTAGAACAAAAACGTTATAGCTAAGCAAAGAGTGCTCAGATACTTGTAAATAGAAACAGCCCAACCAGAGAATTTTCATTCAGAGTTGTGGCCGATGGAGCGACTATCAACTACTGCTATGTGCATAATGATAACGGCGCTATAGAAGTCATTAGATTATATACTACACTAATGAAGGTGCTGAATAAGAATACATCCTAGGACTTTGGAGCAGCACTGTTGAGAGGTCTGTGAAATGCACTATGTTAATTTCCGTAGATATGCAAATATACTTATCTGATTGGCAGTGTAAATAAAAGCATTGGGCAAATGTACTTAAGTAAGAGTAAAAGTAAATAGGACTTTACATACATAAGTAAAAGTAAAAGTACTCATCACAAAATTTTATTTTTGTAAAAGTAAAAAGTATTCTTCCAAATAAAACTTTCAAAGTAAAAAGTAAAAGTACTGAGTTTTGTTTTGATTCATTTAAGACTAAATTCTCAAAATACTTGCATTCAATCGATTGTGTTTATGGTTCATTGTTAAGGTCACAGCATTTCCTTCTATGCTCTTTAATTTAAAAATTGGCAACAAATATGGCCATGGATGTTGCAATTTGTCAACGGATTCACTCATTATGAATTGGAAGAAATTTAAGGATAAAATTAATAAAAGTGCAAACCATATATGTCCCCTCTTTCGACTTATATTTAAGAAAATTTTGCACCTATTTTTCAAGCTAAGCAGGAATTGCCGCCACGAATGACGTGTTTTGGGTGAAGCCTTTGCAGTGGTCACATTTGGAATTTCGTCTGTAAATAGATTTCCAATTGCGTGCTGTATACAAATTTGTATTAGCTCCTTCAGCTTTGCCCTTTCTAACAAAATGTTATAGTGCAATTTTTAGTAACGAACATTGTGACAAATGTTATGTAAACTGTAATGAAGTAAAAGTACTGAAAATGGGTTAAATTTTACTGTTAAAAATAAAAAGTTAAAGTACTTCCGTTTTGTGATACTGCTGTACAAGTAAAAGTACCGAAACTTTTACTCAAGTACAGTAACATGTTACTTTTACTCCGTTACAGTACTACACTGCTGATTGCTTATAAACGTGCTATATAAATTTCCACAGATATACAAACATACTGATTTGGCTTTGGCTGTCTGTGCTTGCAGTGTATTCACCGAGACGTTAAACCTGAAAATATTCTGATCACTAAGTCAGGAGTCGTCAAACTTTGCGACTTTGGATTCGCAAGACAGTTGAGTAAGAGGCGATTTTTTGTGTCAATAGCACTTGAGTGCACTTCATTTTGTTTTCGCATATCTCGTAATGTTGACGTGAAGAAGTTGTGCTACTTGTGTGAAGTGTCGCATAGATGGTGACTCTTCAGGTCTTCGAAGAAATACAACCGTTATGGCCAGCGATATTTTTATAAACAAGTTATTGCATTGTATTGACGAAATTTATGTAGCACCTGTATTAGACACTATTCAGTGCAAGAGCACTCAGGTAATGATCCTAATACTGCTATGGTGATGATGATGATGATGATGATGATGAAGAAGATAATGATGAATTTGATGATGATGATGACGATGATGATGACGACGACGACGATGATGATGATGACGACGATGATGATGATGACGACGATGATGAGGATGATGATTGTTCCCCTAAATTTATGTAATCATAAGGGAAAGGTATAACATACATAATAATGCTAATGATAATTACAATTATAATAATAAAAATAATAATAATTATACTCATAGAATAACCATAGTAATAATGAGTATTGTTATTAATATTATTATGTATGCTTTGCGTGAAGCATGCTATGAGCCTCTGAGAGATGTGTTCAAAACCTCTACAAGGATAATAAGAGAACTATTGCTACCACTGCTTCTATTGCTACTACTACTACCACTAATGCTACTGCCACTATTACTATTACTGCCACTGAATTGGAGCCAAGAGCATAGCAGCATCATTTTTTATTGCATCAGAGGCCATTGACGTCAATAGGAGAAATTCTTACACATTCTCAATGTTTTCAGAAAATATAACACTACTTCTACTGAGTATTAATGTTTATTTTCTCACTGTTTTTAGAAAATATACGGTATTATTACTACTGACTAATGTTAATAATTATATTTTTTGTCATTGAAGATGCACCCGGAGGTGAATTCACAGACTATGTGGCAACGCGTTGGTACCGTGCACCTGAGCTGCTCGTGGGTGACACCCAGTATGGGC
Source organism: Allolobophora icterica (assembly GCA_963556255.1). Classification (NCBI taxonomy): domain Eukaryota; kingdom Metazoa; phylum Annelida; class Clitellata; order Crassiclitellata; family Lumbricidae; genus Allolobophora; species Allolobophora icterica. The sequence continues at coordinate 62,562,313 of OY744603.1, forward strand.
CTCCAGTGGACGTCTGGGCAATTGGATGTGTCTTTGCCGAACTCATCACCAGCAAACCACTTTGGCCAGGAGAGTCCGATGTGGACCAGCTCTACCTGATCCGTCAAACACTTGGTCAGTTGAAGGACTCAGGATGTCGTGTGTAGCAAGTGGCAAGTGAGACAGTGGGTGGGTGAGTGAGTGGTTGGGTGGGTGGGTGGATTAGTTGGATGGATTAGTTGGGTTGGTGGGTTTGGATGGAATGATGGGTGGGTGGATGGATGGATGCTTGAAAGGAATGATGGATGTGTGAATAGAAGGGTGGATGAGTGGATGGATGGATGTTAGAATGGATCGGTAGATGTATGGGTGGATGTACGAGTGGCTGAAGAGAAGGATGAATAGATGCATGGACACAATAAGCCAGATCAGGTTCAATCAGGTATACAAAATCTCTATTAATCAACAATTATTACTTGAAAATTTTCTCCTTTATACTGATCTGGGTTTCGATTAATAAACTGATTGATTAATTGGTTGACTGATTGATTGATTGATTGATTGACATTTGCTTGATTTCTTCAGGCGAACTCTTGCCGCGGCATATTGAGATCTTTTTCAACAATCCCTTTTTCAAGGGAGCAACGATCCCCGATCCCGATCAAATAGTGAGTTAAAAGTCAACCTTTCAGATAGAATGTCTGTTGGTTAGAGTGCTGTCGTCAGTTTATGCCTTGTGCATTAGATAATGGTGCAATAGAAGTTACTAATTACAACTATACTTGTTCTATGAAGTTCTTAATTAGGCTAAAAAGTGTAGTGTTGACATACTTAGAAGACGCTGCAGGAAGCTCAGCTGCATTCAGTCTTGTTAATTGTTACATTATATCACATTATTTGTTACATTACTTCACTTTAATTTTTACATTACATCACATTAATTGTTACACTTCACATCACTTAAATTGCTACATTTGAGGTATGTCATTATCATTAATATTGTTATTATTATTTGTATCATATTTATTATGTGCAGGATATGCGTAAAAATAAATTAGTTCGTCTAATGCTGGATTTTATGGGCCAGATTGGACATGAGGACCCTTGCATAACTGAATTGGCAAAGTCCCAAAAGCCCCAAAATGGTCCCAGTCCAACTCTGATTATAACCAATGTTGGCACTAATTTAACAAACTGATGCAATCTGACAAGTCTCTCTTGAAGTGGTGCTATATAAATTTGCAATTACAATTACAAAGCTACATAAATGAATCAAAGCTTGTACTTTCAGTTTGTAATTTAAATTACTTTTAATCTGTCTTGCAGGAAACACTGGAAGCGAAATTTCCAAATATTGGCCGAGAAGCACTGGATGTCATGAAGGTAATAAGATTTAGACTATCGTGGATAAGTATTGTTTGCACCACTTGTGTGAATTGGAAAAATAAAAACGTGCTGTGTACCGTGGTAGTTGTACTACCATGGTAGTTATACTACCATTGTAGTCAAAGTACCATAGAAAAAATTATAGTACCATGGTAAAGTAGATGATAGTTTTAGTACCACAACAGTAACAGTACCATGGTATCTACAGTACCTTGGTAAATTAGTACATTGGTAATTGTAATTCCAGGATAGGCTGAGCGCCTAATGATTTCTGCCTCACTCATTTTTTTTTCTGAGCGCCTAAAAAACCTGACCATTTCTGCCTCATGGAGTTTTTTGGACTGAGCTCCCATGGATTAGATGGTTGTAATGGCTTAGGCTGACTGTTTTTGGGTTTTGAAGAAAATTTTGAGATTATGATTACGATCTGGAAGGTCTTCCTTAACTGCTTAGAAATTGTTTTACAGAACTGCTTCACGATGGATCCAAGCGAGAGATTGACCTGTGATCAGTTGCTTCAGCATCCGTATTTTGATAGGAAGCGATTTGGTGACACGTCCGAGCGTCAGAACGATGAGAAAAGGAGAGAACGCAAGGAGAAACGAGAAAGAGAACGGGAAAAGAACGTCTCGCGCACACAGGTAACTGTAATTTGAGCAATCATTTGTAGAGTGTCATTTGAAGAACAAACTAATTTGGTAGTGGCTGGAAAGGGGGTACTGTAGTCAGTACCATACTCAATATGATATTCAGTACCAAGTTACCTTGTTCAATACCGTTGTCAGTATCATGCTCAGTACCATATTCCGGATCATATTCAATTCTATGTTTTGTATTGATCATTTATATAGTGCTACTTCAAGACTTCAAGAGCAAACTAATAGGGTACTTGTAAATACTTTGCAAATGTAGATACTTTACAAACATTTTCTATTTTGAAATTGGATACTTAGTACTTAGTACTCTGTGCAGGAAGTGTCTATCAGGAAGTGTCTATCAGCTACGTTGTTACGAAAGGCTGTTATTATTATTATTATTATTATTATTATTATTATTATTATTATTATTACCTGAGGTAGATATAATCTCTCAGGATTTACAAAATTACATATTAACTAGCTGTAACCCGTGAAAAAACACGGTATATAAAACAATTATTGTAGTGATAACAATTAAGTTTACATTTCTAAAATCTATGGTCTGAAGCACATTTTACTTTTCAACATTACAGCGTATAAAGTTTATTTACGTTCCGTGATCTGTCACGGGTTAAATTTGAACTAAGTTTCTAAACTAAATTTACATACCGTGATTTTTCACGGGTTACAGCTAGTTAAACATAGTGACTATTGTGCGTCACTTGTACAACGGCGGAGAGAGAGAGACAGAGACAGAGAGAGACAGAGAGAGAAAGAGAGAGAGGTCAACCGTGTAGTACTGGCTTGGAGGACCAGTCTAGGACTCTGTAGAACCAGGCCTGCGGCCAAGCCAGGCATATGGAGGAGCCGGCAGAATACACCAAATCCGTGTACCGTGTAGGCCTGACTTCGCCGCAGGCCTGCGGCCAAGCCAGGCATGTGGAGGCGGCCGGCGGAGCCTGGTGCTTCCATATCACAGTCAGTGTTACAGACCAACGTAACATCGGTTATTATATTGTTTGATTTTTATGTGAATTAATTGAGGCAGTTAATTATTTTAAGAAATTTTTAAGAAATTATTTTAGGCGCCATTTCTATAAACATTTGTATTGGTTTTGGTGCATTGGAAGTTAAAAACAGACAGTTTGTTTTCCTTCAGATAAACCCCTACACGACACTGCCGACACTGATGGGAAATGCAATTCTAATGACGACTCATTCTCCGATTCCCCAGAGGAATACAAAATTCATTGGCCTGAAGAAACCGCTGGATCTTACCCTAACAACTCACCTCCCAAACATCCAGTGACGCAGTCGTTTAACGTGCAGTCGACAAGAACTAGATATTCGTGCTTTACCTCTTTACCTGTTCATTTATTCTTCACAGCTATAAGATGTTTTCTGCTGTGAGAGCGGCTACCTATCGCTGTAATTGTCTCGTGCGTTTAGATGTGCTTGATTTGTATGTAGAGATGTCATGTACGAGGCTGTATGGTGTGAGTGGAAAAAACGACCTCTGAAACTGTTATTTATATATGCTGGGGGGTCCATAGAGTAGTGGTAACATCATTGGCGTGATGAGCAGTAGGTAGCGGGATCGCTTCCCGTAACCCTCCCAAAGATCCACTCAGCCTATCATTTTCGAGATGGCGCGTTGTGAAAATGAGATGTAGGACGTGATGGGCGCCTTGCATGGCTGCCGTAAACAGTTAAAATTCGACTCCTGTAATAACTTGTGATCATCCGTTCATACTGATTTGTAATCATACTGCGTAATTGTCAGTTTGAAAATATTAAACGAAGATTATTATTATTATTACCAAGTTTTCTGGGGTTTCGCTTTTTCCACTCACAGTGTATATGTTTAATTTATCAATTAGTTTCGATGGTGATGTTATCCAGTCTTTTCCATTCTGTGCAACTGCTGTTGTTTTTCAGGCATTTTTGTGTTTTTTATGCTTGTATGTATGTGTGTATGACTGTGTGTATGATTATGTGGAGTGTGGTAGCTAAATGGATGTAGCTTTCAGCCGGTGCCATCAAGGGTGCAGGTTCGAGCTTCGCCCAGGGCAGTCATTGTGTTGGGACCTTGTGCAAGTCCTCCCCTCACAATTGCTCTGCGCCATTGATGTTCTCTTGTGTGGTCATGTGCACTTCTGAATTTTGGAAAGAGGGTAGTATCAAATACAGTTGTATTTCATTATTGTACGTATGCTTGTATGATTGTGTTTGTGGATAGTTTTGGTATGTTACATGGAATGTGAAACGTCGGAAGTCTCGAAGGCAATATGCATACGAGGCCAAAGCATCAATAAACACAACTTTGATGTATCAGAGAATTAAGTTAATTAACGCATGTATAAATGTGTATGTATGTATGTGTATGTATATATGTGTATGTATGTGTTTGTGTGTGGGTGATGGATTGGTATTTGGAGATTTATATATGGCCTTTAGAGAGAACATTAGAAAGACACTGACATGACATAATTATATGACAATTTGATGATGCTTTGGTACTGGTAATCAATACCAGGGCAATGCGCAGGGGTCAGAAACCATCTCCGACTTCTCAAAACAGTGGAGGCCAGACATAATAAATTGTGGTCCTTAGTTTTGACCCTAATGCAGACCATTTTGGCGTGCAATTTTTTCAGGTGAGCTACAAGTGTTAGAAGTAAAGAGTGGTTACTTGTTAACTTCTGTTTTTGTATTAAATAAAGTTAAAATAAAATTAAATACTGTTAAATTTATGTGCTTAGATATTTGACACTGCTACGTATGTATCTGACACTTTTCGTTTCTTTTATGTTAAAGAGGCCAAGAAAATAAATTGCATAATTAATACAGGTTTTCTGAGTTAAGTTTATCTATACATATAATTTCCCAGTTCTGTGTGTGATACGATAAACGTTAATGGAATGTGTGGAATGTGCATTTGTCTGTGTATCTGTCTGTCTGTCTGTCTGTCTGTGTCTGTCTGTCTGTCTGTCTGTCTGTCTGTCTGTCTGTCTGTCTGTCTGTCTGTCTGTCTGTCTGTCTGTCTGTCTGTCTGTCTGTCTGTTGGCTTACAGTATAGTGGGTACGAACGCCCGGCGGACCTAAGCCGACCTCCCTCACTAGGCAGATAGACTACAGCCAGACTTATGCTGCTAGCAGCGCAGGTACGAACGGCCAGCAGACACCGAGAGATGGAGGCAGTGACAGAGGGATGGAAGGACTGAGTGAGAGGGAGGATTGGTCACGGCCTCCATCCCTCACTGCCTCCATCTCTCCCTCCTTTCCGTCATATATGACGGCTATTACTCTAGTTGAGAAATAAACATTAGAATTTAAAGATGAATGTCACTTACGAATTACTTTGAAAACCATTTCACTTTACAGTGCTATCTTGAGAAGCTTATCTCTTTGATTGTGGTTTGGTTTTGTACACCATCAGCTGATGCCTTGTGCATTACACACTGGCAGTCTGGCACTATAGAAGTTTCGAATATTAATAATTAATCGAGCTCTATGCAGTATAAACGGTGTCTGTGAACAGAGGCCTAACTTTAGTCTAAAAAGTGGGGGGTACCAATACTTTGGTCTAAAAAGTGGGGGGTACCAATTTCTTCTCCACTTTCGCTTTTCGCATGGTGGCCATTTTGAACATATTCCCTGTCAGTATTCTCATTAATTTTGGCTCTCGATTTGCCTGTGTATCTAAGAACTTTCGCACTTTGGCGGAGACTGCATTCTCTGGGAAGGCACAATAACAAAAATATTGATTGACATTGTTTAAAAAGTGGGGGGTACAGTACCCCCCAGTCCAAAAAGTGGGGGGTACGGGTACCCCTCGTACCCCCCACAAATTACGCCTATGTCTGTGAATGTGATAACCTTCGTATCACAGTTATAATTATAGTCTAATGGTTAGCATGCTGTGGACTGTCAATCCTGATGTTGGGGGTTAAAATCCCAGCCAGGTTAGAAATTTGTGTCGAGATTAACCTGTGCCCTGTAGCCAACTTGGCTATACGCTGACCGTACGTCATCAGTGGGAAGATCATGCGGCGAGGGAAAGGGCTGGCCACCTGCCCTCATATGCAGAGACTAAGAAAATAAAGTCGCCAACCTTTCAATGTTGCTAATAATATTCCTCTTAGTCAGAGGCGTAACTTTGGTCTAGAAAGTGGGGGTTACCAAATTCCGCATCCTTTCCCCTCCACTGTTCAATTATATTTGGCGCCATTTATGCGCAATGCCGAATTATAGTGATGACGAATCATGACGATGCTGCATGATAATAATATCAATAGAAATAAATATAATAATAATGATAATAAGCGTAATAATAAATATAATAGCAATAACAATAGGCCTAATAATTATATAATTGTAATGAAAATAATAATAATATTATTTTAAAATTACTAACAATAGACGTTTTTCATTATTGAAGAGACGTGTGTCGATCATAATCGAAGTGACGTAACAATTGTATAGGCCTTTAGTCCATAGATTTGAACCTATATTAACAATAGACTTTATCGTAAATTCGTAATTGAAGTGACGTCAGAAAGGCCTTTATTCTATAAATCTAAAATTACGAACAGACGGGTTACAATTGAAATGACGTGACAATTGGCCTTTATTCGCTTAATGTAACATAACAGAGGTTTACGGTGGTTCAGAAGACTAAAGCCTGTGTGAGAACCACCACTGTATACATGCCCTAATAGGCTAATATCCTAGGCTATTTGCCCAATCTTGGCCTTGAAGTTGTTGAGTGACTCCACTGAAACCGTCTCATCACTCAGCTCGTTCCAGGCGTTAACTACTCTGCTGCTGAAAAATCTTTGCTTGACAGAGCCTTCTGACTTCTTAAAGATCTTACTTATATCTATGCCCTCGTAATCCACTTAACAATAATAGACTGTTCATAGTTGTAGTGACGTAACAACCTTTATTCTCTAAATCTAAAATTACTAATCATAGACGCGTTCCACATCGTAATCGTAATCTCCAATTTTCTAAAGCGCCACTGTAAAGCTATGTGCAAAGCACCAGCTTATTCACGAGCGCTGCCACGTATCCGAGGGGTTGTCCGAGATCGATATATATGTAGGCCTACACTGGTGGTCCGAGTCCGATTGCCAGAGAGACCAGGGAGAGGCAGAGCAGCTGTTACGGTAGGTTTCGTTGAGGACGGGAAGGCTTGGAAGGCAGAGGATCAGATGGATTAGGGTAGGAATTCTTGAAGAGGTGAGCCCTCAATTTAGAGTGGAAAGCCTGTGGGGTGATGAGTAGGCCTAAATGAGCCCGAGGTAGATGATGACCTGCTGGGACCCGCCAACAGCGGGGTCAGAGGGGGCAAATGCCTAGGGGCCCGGCGACATTTAGGGGTTCCGGGACGGGCCCGCAATCAGCTTATGAAAAATATTATAATCAGTTTAGGATTTATGTCTTTTTAAATGATATTACTGACGCTTAACTAGGCCTACATTCAGTTTAAACTTCAACCATCTGAATAAAATCATAGTTGTATATATAAATATCGTATGGTCTAACCCGTACGTACTTTTATTAGTTCAACTTTTTTTAATTTTCTCATAAAGCCTAAAGATGGTTAGAGGTCCGTGATTTCTGTGCCTAGGGGCCCGTAACTGCTGTGCCTAGGGGCCCGTGACTGCTCTGCCCAGGGGCCCGGAATTTCTATCGGCGGGCCTGTAGATGACGGTGAGTGGCGCTATTGAAATGACGTAGGCCTACGTAACAATTGCTAGTCTTTTATTCTCTAACTTTAAACTTAAGAACAATAGGGTTTTTCATAATTTAAGTAACGTAACCAAGGCCTTTATTCTCTAAATCTCAGACTAAAAATAATCGACGTTTCAACAAATGGAATGACGTAACAATTTTTTTTCTAAATTAAACTTAGGGCCTATAACAGTATAGTCTCTTTCATAACTGAAGTGACGTAACAGAGGCCTTTATTCTCTAAATGAAAACTTAGAATGACAATTAATGCACTTGTCCAAAATTGAGTTCACGTAACAAAGACCCAGTGTGATTCTCGTTAACGTTAACGATAACGAAAATGTTCGTTAACGAACAAAAAATGATTTCGTTAACGATAACTATAACTATAACTAAAAAATATCATTAACTATAACTATAACTATAACGAAAATAACACTAACGAAAATTCATTGCTATTTTCGTTAATACGAATAAAAAAGTGCAATATCAACTAACGTGAGAACGTGAAAATACACCCGTTAACGAAAGCAAAATGTTCGCCTTGGATGTCGGTGAATATGGAGCGCTGTGTATTAATGAAGCTGAATGTACCCATTCGTCAAAGCTCTAAGCAAATTATTGTGTAACACGTCTTCATAATTCAGTGTGATTTTCATTAACGATAACGGTAACGAAAATGTTTTCGTTAACGAAAGCAAAATGATTTCGTTAACGATAACTATAACTGTAACTAAAAAATAATATTAACTATAACTGTAACTATAACTAAAATGAAAAACCATTAACTATAACTGTAACTGTAACTAAAATAAAATCTCTGTAAGGAGAATCACACTGCAAAGACCTTTGATTTTAAAATAAAAACTTATAGGCCTAGGGCCTACAATAGACTTGTTTCATAATTAAAGTGACGTAAAAGGGTTTTTATTCTTAAAAATATAAATCTACTAAAAACGTGTTTCATACTTGAAATGACGTAACAATACGCCTTTATTCCAGGGGCGTAACTTTGGTTTAGAAAGTGGGGGTACCAAATTTCGCATTGTTTCAGCTTCGCGACTGTTAAATAATTATAACGGAATCGTTTGTATTACAAGCATAGTAATAACTATAGGCCTAATGAGGATGATGATGATGATGATGATGATGATGATGATGATGATGATGATGATGATGATGATGATGATGATGATGATGATGATGGTGATGGTGATGATCGCTGATGATGATAATGCTCGGTAGGCCTAATTGTTTGAATCTTGAGGGCTTCCTCAGATAAAATAATAATGGGTAAAAAATGGGTATGAAAAGTTGGGGTACGGTACCCTCCAGTCCAAAACGTGGGGTACGGGTACCCCTCGTACCCCCCCCGTAAATTACGCCTGTGTAAGCATTAAGACTGATATGTTTTGTTTATCCTTGCAATGTGTGGTTATCGACCTAAAAACACAATACAAAACAATCAATTGCTACCGCTAGGAATAATTGCATTGTGACTTCACAGAGGATATTGCTACCGCTAGGAATAATTGCATTGTGACTTCACAGAGGATATTGCTACCGCTAGGAATAATTGCATTGTGACTTCACAGAGGATATTGCTACCGCTAGGAATAATTGCATTGTGACTTCACAGAGGATATTGCTACCGCTAGGAATAATTGCATTGTGACTTCACAGAGGATATTGCTACCGCTAGGAATAATTGCATTGTGACTTCACAGAGGATATTGCTACCGCTAGGAATAATTGCATTGTGACTTCACAGAGGATATTGCTACCGCTAGGAATAATTGCATTGTGACTTCACAGAGGATATTGCTACCGCTAGGAATAATTGCATTGTGACTTCACAGAGGATATTGCTACCGCTAGGAATAATTGCATTGTGACTTCACAGAGGATATTGCTACCGCTAGGAATAATTGCATTGTGACTTCACAGAGGATATTGCTACCGCTAGGAATAATTGCATTGTGACTTCACAGAGGATATTGCTACCGCTAGGAATAATTGCATTGTGACTTCACAGAGGATATTGCTACCGCTAGGAATAATTGCATTGTGACTTCACAGAGGATATTGCTACCGCTAGGAATAATTGCATTGTGACTTCACAGAGGATATTGCTACCGCTAGGAATAATTGCATTGTGACTTCACAGAGGATATTGCTACCGCTAGGAATAATTGCATTGTGACTTCACAGAGGATATTGCTACCGCTAGGAATAATTGCATTGTGACTTCACAGAGGATATTGCTACCGCTAGGAATAATTGCATTGTGACTTCACAGAGGATATTGCTACCGCTAGGAATAATTGCATTGTGACTTCACAGAGGATATTGCTACCGCTAGGAATAATTGCATTGTGACTTCACAGAGGATATTGCTACCGCTAGGAATAATTGCATTGTGACTTCACAGAGGATATTGCTACCGCTAGGAATAATTGCATTGTGACTTCACAGAGGATATTGCTACCGCTAGGAATAATTGCATTGTGACTTCACAGAGGATATTGCTACCGCTAGGAATAATTGCATTGTGACTTCACAGAGGATATTGCTTGCTTACCTTGTTACCTTGTGCTGTCAGCTTGTGGAGCTCTAGCGATCGTCCTGGTGAACACACTCCATTGTTTCCTATTCGATGACAAGTCCCCTAATTCCGCCAAATTCATGCCAGTTACATCTTGTATCTCATCCATCCATCTCCTCCTTGGGCGACCCCGTCTTCTCCTCCCCTCACCGCACGCCAGCATCATTTCCTTCTCCAGACAATCAGATCGCATAACATGTCCAAAGAACCTTAGCTTCAATCTTGTCGCAGTTTGTTTTAACGACTCTTCATTCTCAACTCCAATCTCGTATTGATTCGTTCGTTCTTTTCTCAGTCCAAGATATTCTCAGCATCTTCCTCCATATCCACATTTCACAAGCGTTAACCTTATTTTCCATGTTCTTTGTCATTGTCCACGTCTCGCAACCGTACAGTACCGTAGGAAAGATTAGTGCTCTCACGAGCCTTTTTTGGCTTGCTACCGCTAGGAATAACAGGCCTATTGCATTGTGATTTCATAGAGGATATATTGCCTTAGCAATCTCGTCTAACCTCTAGGAATAATTGCATTTTGATTTCACACAGTATCATGTTTCCGTAGCAACCTCTTGTAATAATTGCATTGTGATTTCATACAGGATATATTGCATTAGCAACCTGTTGAAATAATTGCATTGTGATTTCATACAAGCTATATTTCCGTGCAACGTCTTGTAATAATGGCATTGTGATTTCATACTGTTTCATACAATCAATCAATCAATTTTCGTTTATTACTAATACAAGCTGTCAGAACGCAACTTGAATAGGCCTACACTATAAATGGTTGCAGCACGAGTTATAAAGGATTAGATGAGTTGTATAAAGGTAGTTGATATAAGTAGCATAATCAATAAATATCTATACATATAATATCCATATAGTGTCCGTCCGACGATAAACGCTACGTCACAAACGGTTTCTGTTCTATTTGTTTGTGACGTCAGTACTGCCGTCTTGACGACGGCGATCAGAGCATTTTAACCAACGATACATATAGGCCTATAATATGACGTCATAATATGACGGGCAAATACTCTAGAACGATATACACTGCCGTCATAATTATGACTGGCAAATACACTAGTTTTTATATAAAACTCTAGGTAGGCCCTATGCAGTGGCGGCGATCTTGTCTGAGAGGTGGGGGGGGGGGACAGAGTCGGCCACGATCTCGTCGACGACCTTTTTTGGAAAATCTTCTGCCACTTTTTCTTACACTCTCCTTTCTTTTTTCCCCACCCTTTTTTTCCCACTTAAATTCTGACCAATTTATCTCGGAAAAATCTCCATTTCATCTCCCAAATAAGTTGATGACTTTTTTTAGTCATTGACCACCTTTTACTACTTTTCCCGTTTCCCAACAATAACAACCACCTCGCCTCCTAACCCTTTCTTTCTTTCTATCTTTTATCATTTCCTTTAACGAATCTTGATTTTTCCCCACTATTTTTTATTTTCCTTCTTCTTTCTCACAATTTGGGGGGGGGCACTTCTCAAAATTTGGATTTTTACCTCGTCTGGTCACAAACTCTCCGAAAACCCTCACACACAATAACATTTCTCCGCCTTTTTTGGTGTTTCTTCAAAAAGGTGGGGGGGGGGCAGATGCATGGAGTGTCCCCCCACTCTTAAAGGTGGGGGGGGACATGTCCCCCCTTCCCCCTAGATCGCCTTCATAGGGCCCCTATGAAGTTATGCAAGCTATATTTTCGTAGTAACGTCTTGTGATAATTGCATTGTGATTTCATACAAGCTATATTTCCGTAGAAACGTCTTTTAATAATTGCATTATGATTTCATACAAGCTATATTTCCGTAGCAACGTCTTTTAATAAGTGCATTGTGATTTCATAGAGGGCATGATTGTTGCCTTAGCAACCTCTTTTATTTCTGGGAATAACTGCATTGTGATTACATTTTCTCAGAGGATGTACTGCAGTTGCAGCCTCTTGTAATAATTGCATTGTGATTTTCATACAAGATATATTGTCATAGCAGTTTCTTGTAATAATCGCATGTTGATTTCATACAGTTATAGGCCTTACATGCAATTATTAAAAGACGTTGCTACGGAAATATAGCTTGTATGAAATCACAATGCAATTATTACATCTTGTAATAATTGCATTGTGTTTTCACAGATAATATTGCCACATCTCTTAGTAAAAGTAATAATAATAACAATGGGAGTGATGATGATGATAACGCTCGGTAATTGTCTTGAATCTTGAGGAATTCCTCAGATAAAATAATAATGGGCAAAAACAATGGGTATGAAAAATGGGGAACGGTACCCTCCAGTTCAAAAGTGGGGGTACGGGTATCCCTCGTAACCCCCGTAAATTACGCCTATGGTAATATCAATAACCGATCATTAACAATATCCGAAGACATTGACAGTCGATGGCTTGTTCTCAGGTCATTAGCCTATAGTCAGTGGCGGCGATCTTGTTTGACAGGTGGGGGGGGGGACACTCTTGAAATGATCTGGTCAAAAAAGAGTTTTGAACTGATCTGGTCAAAAAAGAGTCACATTTTTTTTCGCGCGTTACATTTTTTGATTTTTTGGGTGTTTCTTCGAAATGGGGGTGGGCGGATGTATGGCGTGTCCCCCAACTCTTAATGGTGGGGGTCATGTCCCCCTCGACCCCGGGATCGCCGCCCATGCCTGTAGTGAGAGACCACTCGTTCTAATATTGTAAAATAACATTAGAAGTAGAGTGTTACCTGGGACAAATCACACAAACTACTGGGACAAATTCTGAAACTACTGGGACATTTGTCCCACTAGTTATAGGCCTACAGTTAAAATTGTTGCTAAAATTTGGTCCATCCATCCGTCCATCTATCTACCTACCTAATTTCCTTAAACTCTTGGAATCCATCAGAAGTTGTCCTATTTAAACACAAGTTCCTCTGCTTATGGGCCTATAAGCAAAGTATATTTGAACTCCGGTGCGTACGAGGGAACGATCTGAGTAGCGCCCAGCGTCGTCTTATAGATAGGCCTATTCTACGCGACTTATACACGAGTAGCGCCCAATAGAAAGCAAAGCGTAAGCAACTGTTGCCAATTGGCAACGCGTGCAACATGTCCGAAGGCGATGAGGTCAGTTGGAGTGCAGGCAATCGAGCGCAGGCAAATACTTACGCCGTGCACTTCACTAATCTGCTCTTGAATTATGCACATTCCGAGGCAGACGGACGGACAGACACAACGGTGGATACATGGACTGATAAAAAGAGATACAATGTCCCAAGCAGAGCGGCCAGCACATGATGAATAATTGACAGCACTCCAATAGACTGTGTCCAACTGAAAACCACTATGCCTACACCAAACGAGAGAACATACAGCCTATATAGAAAATATACAGCTTATATATATATATATATATATATATATATATAATAGCATAATATGCACGCGACTTACACAAACCTGTATATAAATAGCTTACAGAGTCCTATGTATATCTTATAATATAGGCCCTATATATAATTATGTATATGCACTCATATAATTATGTATGATATATAAATATGTTTCATATATATATATATATATAATTATGTATATGCACTCATATATGTATGATATATAAATATGTTTCATATATATATATATATATATATATATATATATATATATATATATATATATATATATATATATATATATATATATATATATATATATATATATATATATATATATATATATATATATATATATACATGAGTATCCATGCATATGTCTATGCAGAACTATACAACGGCTGCATGTTGAGTACATTGAACTCGAAGACTCTGCAGAGCACTAATCTCGTGTAGGCCTCCTGCTGGTTGTCAGCAATTCCGTGAAGTATAGGTCTACTGTCAGTGGAATCGACTGCTGCTAAGGTAACTGATGTTTCTTTGCCTGTTATTTGACTAATTCGCCGTTTAGGCATAACTAGGACATTCATTTCTGAAGTTCTAGCGTTAGAATAGACGTGCCTAGGCGTACCAGGTATACCTACTCGATAATCTTCGAATATCTTCGGTGTAGTAATTTTGTTTCTGTAGGCCTACTACATGGGAAAGATATGATGTGCATTATCATTATGAAATTGTTTGAGCTGGGATAGTTCGTGGAAGTAACCTGTTATAGTCTAACTTCTATAGCGCCGTTAGAAGATTTCGTAAGGCAACAATCGATGGCGCACCAGTGATATATACACAACCTGGTTCGATAAGAAAGGGAAAAGATAGGAGGGTGAGACTGCTGAAACAATAGGTTGTTAGCCGAGAATGGAAAGCTGAACTATAGATCCTATTGTTTTATATAGCGCTATTATCTCCATGACAACCATCAGCCATCGTACAACATTTTAGTGGTTAAAACCATGCGAGCATGCACACGTGGAACCCATATAGGACCCGTACACAGCCCATAATATATGGATCCCATCTGATGTCCACTGGCACGCAGCATGGCAGGGAAGCAACTGCAGTGGATGAATGGCTTCCTCAAGATCCCTATATATAGGACCTACCCACTGGGCCACTCCCTATATACCCACTGCATGCCTGCTGGCTGCTGCCACGCTGGGGAGAACTCTCTGGCTCACAGAATAAAGCTTCACTCGGCTTTGCTGTTAGACGAAATCAACTTGCTATCTAGCCAGGGTATAATATCCCCTCAATGAATCCAACCGCGTATATGCCTAGGCCTACTTGCACGGACCTCCTCATTCGGAAAAATTTGCCGTCGTTCTCTTGTACAGGCCTACTTATGGGTATTCGATCCAACCCACTGTTTCCGAATCATCTAATATCGCGTCTTGTATTCACACAGCGGATCGAAGATTGGAACATTAAAAATCATTTTAGAAATAAACAGCAGAAGAAGCAGCAGCAATGGTAGCGGAGGTAGTAGTAGTAATAATGGTGGTAGGCCCTACCATACTTGCTACCATGTCCGCACAGGGCTATATATAGGACCCATATTCCTTTATAGGACCCTGGAAATGTTCATGGACATGCTGGCAGGAAGAAAACCACCATATTCTGCTGAACCTTAATACTTAGCATTTCTTCAACTGTTTATAGGGATTACCACAGTCTGTACGTGATAAGCTGGTGCCCCGAACGTAGCCTACGTGGCTTTATAGTACGCATGATAAATTTGGAGACTACGATTACAACTACAATTATTACCAACTATGAGCTCCAACTACTTGTTCGTCGACAATCCAAATTTCGTCCTTCCATCGCTCAAGTACGAACCGATGAAGACGTACGGGTTCAAGAAAGTGACGAAGGCACAGATGGAGTCGATACTGGAACGTCTCCAGCGTAAGACCTACAACGCAGAACTGTACTTTGGCGAACGATTCCAGCGCATTCCCTCTCCTCCACGACCGCCATCGACAGTCTGCAAGAGACTTGACGAACACCGGAAGGAAGTCTATGGAGCCCACCATCGAGAAGTTCTGAGCAACGAGGAAATGGATCGACTCGTTCGCCGACTGTGCACTCCAACTGCGAGCATCCTCGCAGACTCCGAGTCGAATGGAAAGCGAGAATCACCGTACAGACGAAGACGATGCTGGAACAAAGAGGATAACATGGAAAAGGAGAAGGAAGTTATCGAACAGATCTCTCGTCCAACAACAGCGAGCCGTGACAAGCGGGTTCTCCGATACGCGTGCGATCCAGTCATCGTTTCCTACAACCAAAACAATGCCCGCAAGAATAACGACCGACCCCTATCGCGCCAAGAGCAGAGTGACCTGATAGAGCGAATCCAGCTGGACACGGTGGCCAGCAGAGGAGGCAAGCTGCCCTACTGCAGGAGAATGCCAAGCACCTGGAAACAGAGTCTTGCGTCTACAGAAGTCTCTGCTTAACATCTCGATATCAAATGCATTAATTCACAATTCGGCGCTCGTGAATAAGCTGGTGCCCTGCGCTTGGCTTACGAGTGGCGCTTGAGAGGGTTGGAGTTTACAATTACGATGACAACAGAAAACATGACAAATACTGCTTTATTAATCACGTGTGACAGTTTCTCTTATTAATTGACAAATGCAACAGAACTATCCTTCAGCTTAACAGGAAGCTGTAAAAAACCCAGAAAACAAGCAGCTAGATATTACTTGACACTGAATGGCAAGACACCTGCATTTACTTATTTAGCTCAACAGAAACAAGTAAAGCAAAACTTCACGCAGTATTAAAGCTCTTAAATAAATCACACAAAAAGGCTTGATTTCAAATTGGTCATTCACTTGCCTTCATCACGACAACAAACCGTTTATTAGAAATAATGACAAGTTATCCAGTACGAAAGCATAAGTCGATGGCGCTCTAAGCCAAATATCTCTGCGTAGTCCATAAGATATGGACCTTCCTTTAAACACTGTAATTTCCATGGGTGGTGATCAACAATGCAAAACAGCCGCGTCACCTAGCGGAATGTTGGACAAAGTCCTCACAAATCCTCGGTCATGATCGGGTGATACAGCCATGTTAATCGGGTCCGTTGACTAACACGACCTCGTTGATTGGGCCGACAGATTCCTCCATTGGTGTGCCACCATGCGGTTGGCAATTTATAAGTTCCATTAGGCAGCATATTCACATCTTACCCTACTTCACGATCTTTTTTCTAAGCAACTGTATGTTAAGGACTTGACATAGATCCTTGGTATTATGGGCGCTTTTAGGGGAGGCTCGAGCCCAGATACTCTCATCTTATGAAGCGAATGCTTAATCTTTCAGCCACCGTTTCACACTAAATGGATCTCCAAATCCAAGTTCTCAAACCCTAGATTACAAAAAGTTGGTTCTTGACATCTCCGGATAGCCCTCCGACATGACGCAGCACTCGTGAATAAGCTTGTGCCCCGTGCTTAGCTTTAGAGTAGCGTTTTACAATAACGATCATGGATATGTTAAAATTACATATGAACAAACCAGCCACTAATAGCACACGAACATCACATAGCACTACTACAAGCACAGCTTTTGTTTCTGTAGCTGATACCGTATAAGTGTCAAGATAGATACAAACACTGACTGCAGTTGGTGCCATATAAATACAATGGCCTATCATCATAGAAAGAAAAGCAGCTGAGATGACACCGTCTTCTGAAGCAACTCCAACCAACTGGCAGAGATAAAGTGAACAAGAAACTGTACACAACACTTGGCAACAAATTGCCACAATGCTTGGCAACAAATTGTCAAAACTACTTGGCAACAAATTGCCACAATACTTGGCACTAAACTGCCACAATACATGGCAACAAATTGGCACAACACTTGGCAACAAATTGCCTGCAGTTCTTCTATAGACAACTCAAATATGCCATGCCTGCCTAGAGATCCTCTAGATTTAGGCAAGACAGTCCACATGCAAGACATCCACATTCCTCAAAACATGCTTTATTGTAAAAAATTTACATTTATTAAATTTATTGCACTTAATACGCAAGCAGCATCAGGAAAACTGAATCCGAGGCACAAGACAAGTGTGTGCGAACAACTTGTCCGGAGTCCTTGCATGTACTCTACTCAGCAGACTTAAACCCAAAACTGTTGGATCACAGATCAAGTGCGCTACTGAACAGGCCACTATGCAGCAAAATAGGCCAGCAAACTGGTCATATAATAACGAACATAATGAATATACGTGTGTATATATATAATATATAACATAAAATGTATGTTATTATTATTTATTATTAATTAGTAACTTCTATGGCACCGGTGTCTGATGCCCAAGGCATCAAGCAATGGTTTACTAAAAGGAAGCCATAATCAGGGCAGCACCAGAAGATGAGTCCACAGTGACAGAGAGACAACCTATTGTGGATATATAATAGATAACGACATATATACATAACATATATACACTATAACATATATATATATAACATACATAATACATGTATATCACATAATATGCATATGAAAATAATGCACAAGGTTCTTAAAATGCACTATATAAACAGTATTATACATGCACATGTCTCTCAGAGCCAAATTAATGTCTGTCATTACTATTTTTTTATTTAGGATATTTCTATAGCGCCTCCTCAAGTCTACTACTACTCAGAGGCGCTCCAGACTACAGCATTTGATACTGTGCCGGAGTTTTCACGCCGAAGCGCCACGAGCAATCGCGAGTGAAGGACTTGCCCAAGGTCCGTACGCAGCGGCTAGAGTGGGATTCGAACCTGCAACCCTCCGGTCACAAGGCGCCAAACTTACCACTGAGCCACCACGCCCCGATACTAGATACTGCATTCAAGCATATACAGTGGGGAGATGGTTGAATGGCAACACACTGGTATGAAGATCAGAAGGATATGGGTTAGATACCTGCTAGCCCCATAAAGGTTGACTCAGCCTTTTCACTCCCTAGGGGGCGACTGTAAAATGAGCAGTAGGACAGATAACACCTTGCAGGCTGCCATACGGTTAAATTTGACTCCCATTAAACTTGTTATCGTCAGTTACTACTATATCGTGTAATCTTACTGTGTACTTGTCAGTTTGAATTTAATAAATGAATAATATTATTATTATACAGAACGAACCTATAAACAGTGCCGATAAATATGATAGAAAAACTTCTTGAACCAGATGGTTAAACTAGGGGTTCATTTCAACAAACAGAAAACCTATTATGATTTTTATCAAGCACCACTATCTAATGACCAAGAGCAATTGTGAGTGAAGGACTTGCTCAAGTTCCCTACACAGTAACCATCTCAGGGAAGTCGGCTCGAACCCATACTCTCCCCATTGCAAGGCGAGCGCTCTAACCATCCACCTATTGTGTCCCGCAATCAGCTTCCATGTTTTTAAACAAACTGTTTGGACACAATGACACATAATCAGGGAACGATTCGAAAATCCGAGTAACTCAGGTCAATACGACTTATTCCATAAGTAGAAATGCAGTCACTAGGGTGTTGTTACCGTAAACTGAAAAGATCAGTTTCATAATGTAATATTGTTAATGTCTGTAACTGGGTTAATGTACATCAATTTTGTAACATGGACAAGTGTCACTGTATTCAATTTTTTAATGGAAGTAATTATGCAAATGTACAAATGTATCTAATTTTGTTAAGGTATGTCATCTTGTTCAAGTACTTAATTTACAATGTACTTAATTTCATTAGTGCATTTAATTTCTCAATGTACATTTGTTAATGTGTGTAATTTTTAAATGTACATAGACAGGAGACCCATTATTATAAACCATTCAATACAACATGAATTCTGATAAAACACAGTCAAGGACATGGATCCCCAAATAAATTCACTTAGAGAAACTAAACTCATTGTAACAGAACCTCATCATAGCAGAGTTCTCGATAAGGCTCCCAAAGATAGCATTTTAACAAGTTTCTGGTGTAACAGTTATGCACCTAATTCTGTTACCACACATAACTCACACATAACTATGTTAACGTAAGTAACTGTAATTAGTAACTGCTATTGACCCGGTGTATAATGCACAAGGCGTCAACGGATGGCACACCAAAACCAAGACACTATCAGGTCAACATCCAGAAGATCAGTCCATAAAACAGACAGGCAGCCACGGGAGATAAGCAATCTGAGAAAAGGTCATAAGCGACTGAGTCAAACGCACAGATATGTGGAGAAAAAAGACAAGAGTTTCAAAATCTATGTCCAGCAACTGGAAAAGCTCGTTCACAAAGAACAGTTCTTGTTTTAGGCATGACCAGAGAAAGACAAAGATGACCTCATTGAAAAGTCCTGTGCACTAATTGACTAAAAACTCGCTACTAGTCAGTATTTCTGCATATGTAAGCCTCGATTGCAGCATTCAAGTCCATGTTGTACTGTTCGATGAACTGAAGACACAGGTCGTCATCAGAGCAGCACGTGATCTCTTTGAAGTCCAACACGAGTTTCCTCTTCACTTCCATCACCGGATCATCTTCGTCATCATCGAATGGAACCGCGCCACTTCCACCACCTGTTGTCAGAATTCATTATGACGCAATTCAATGGAAGTTCTAGACAAAGGTGTTGCATTAACACCTTGAATGGCTTACATGTGTTTGTGTGTGTCTATGCATCTGTGTACACAGGTATCTATGTATGTAAACATGTATCTATGTATGTATATGTAGGTGTGTAGGAAGGTATCTACGAATGCAAGTATATTTGTACTGGCATGTAAATGTGTATGTATGTATGTAGGCATGTAAAGATGTACATCGTATGTAGCAGTACATTTGCCTTTTATGTGGGATTAAGTCTAATCTTTTTCGTATCTATAGGTTACTGCTTTCTGGTCTTTGGGGCATCATGGAGCTGGTCTTGTTCCATTCCCGTTCTAGATTAGACAAGACTGGAACCTGTGTAGATATCTCAACAGGTGCTAAATAAATAAATGCTCTACATTTATAAATGTGTTACATATATATATATATATATATATATATATATATATATATATATATATATATGTATATATATATATATATATATATGCTCTACATAGAGTTATGTGTGTCACTACTGTCTCAACATAATTATAATTCTACTTATCTGAAGGATTTTCGAGTGGAATGGAGCCATACGTAGAAGTCCATGAACTTATCAAATCATTCAAATCGCTCTCTGATATGTTACCTTTCAGATCCAGCTGCCAACATTCAAGAAATTTCATCTTATGAACACATTGGTTAAATAACTGTATGTAGAGTTATTGTAACATTACTGCCAACTTAGGGGCCATCCACATATTACGTACGCACTTAGGGGGGGTCGGGGGGTCGGATTTTGGCCATTTTGCGTACGGGTGCGAACGGGGGGGAAACAAAATGTGTACGTACCCAAAATAAATTTCTAATTATGACGTCCACATTAGCCTATTTATAACTCTGTATTATCCTATAGTCCTCCCATGGCATTTTATTACATTATATAAAAGCCACCTGCAGTTATTCTGTGCTGTGAACGACACCTATAATTTGTCTATATTGGCCCTTCAATAATCTGGCCTAAAGTGCAGACAGGCTGCCTGGAGACACTTTCTGCAGCTGGTCATCGGGGGGGGGGGGGGTGCGTCAAACGTACGTACTCAGGGGGGGGGGTGGTGGAAGAAAGTACGCTTGCGAACAGGGGGGGAGGGGTCCAATTTTCTCGGATTTTTGTGTATGTAATATATGGATGGCCCCTTACAAGAAATTTCTCATACATGCTTAAGCAAAGCAACAAACTTGCAAAGCAGTTAATTGTTATTATTAAAATTATTATTGTTATTACGCATTTATTATGCACCACTATCTAATTACCAGGAATCAATTGATGATGCTGAGCAACTGAGTGTAGGACTTGCTCAGTCTCTACACAGTAACCATCTCAGGGGAGGCTCGAATCCGTACTCTCTGCATTACAAGATGAGCGTTTTAACCAATCAGGTACCGTGTCCCATAAAAAAGTTACTGGGGAACTCTAGAAGTGACAGTGCAGTGGCATATGACATCTTTGGTTTGAGGTTTCATTCTCATGAAGTCACTGACGAGCTTGTATATAAGGATGTATCTGTACTTTTATAAAGTGCAGTTTAGGAACCCCTCAAAACCTCTTAAACACATGGCTGCGGCACTAAGAACATAGCTGTAGCACTAAGAACATAGCTGTAGCACTAAGAACATGGCTGTTTAACACTCGTAACTGAACTTCCTCTGAGGCAGTTTAAGAAACCAACACTACGTGTAGCCAGCACAAAAAGAAGTAAACAATGTTACCATACCATTCCACATAGTCCCCTCTCACTACCACTGACCTTTCAAAATGATGATGTCCTTAAAAACTATATGTAACTAGGCATGTGTGCATGTACCTATATAACTAGCCCTTTCAGTATGCCACAAAAGTGCTATCTATGCAAGCCTAAATGGTTGTTAAAACAAAAAGTATATTAGTAAGCAAAAAATGCTTGAACATAGAGTACAACACAGTTGTGTTTTATCACGATTGATTTTTGCCCTGGTTGTGGACTGGGTGATGGCAAAGGTGGCAGATGTAGAGAACAGTATCAGAAAATGAAGATTAAAATGGATGGGACATGTGGTTCATATGGACGAGACAGAAGGGCCAACTATGTGACGAGCTGGAACCCTGAGGGACAAGAGAAGACCACAGAAGAATTTGCCAAGACCATCAGGGACGACATGAGGTGCTTGGAGATGTTATGGGACGAGGCTGAATAACTGGCCCTGGACAGAGACGAATACAGAAGACATGTTGCCCGATGTAAAGACCTGCATCGGAACGACTAAGCACTAATAACGAGACTGTTGCACTCTAGCTCACAAGCAGAGCTTGGATTCTCACCCCCAGTTGACAGACGACACTAAATTCAGAGTTTCTAGTTCGTGTTGCATAAAGGATACACGTGCATTGCATTAATGTATGTATGTTCGAAGGTCATTACTGATTAGATTTGTAGATTATATATGTATGCAAGTATGCATATATGTATGCATGCACATACATTTACATGCATGTAAATATATATATATATCTCTGTATGTATACATGTATGTATGTATAATTGTAGATATGCATGCATGTATCCAGACACTTAAAAGTTGTTTTTAAAACATATAATCATCCATGTAGGTATGCATTTGACTAATGTCCGATTATCATAACACAAGCATGAGCCAACTCTTTCTCTTATACCCATAAACGTGCCAGATAAGTTCCATAAGTAAAACACTACATGTATTTTGGTAAATCGAAGGTCTTGTGCTGCTTCGTTTAAACTGACAATGTCTAAAATAGCGGACATAGGATCTCCGTGAATAGGCTTACCATCTGCTTAAACGCAAGTCTTTGCTGCTCTTCAGCACTCTTCGATATGGCCTGCATGAAATGTAAAGCAACCATGCTAAAACGCCTCACAGCCACTCTGCATGCATCATGATTGTATGCATGTATGTATATGTCTGTGCATGTATGTTTGTAAGTATGTCTGCATGTATGGTTATATGAATGCAAGCATGTATGTACGTAGGTATGCACGGATATTGTATTCATGTATGTGTGTGTATGAATGTATTTATGTATGTTCCCCATGTATGTATGTACGTATGCATATATGTATGTAAGTATGTATGCTCGCCATGTATGTGCATATGTATGTATATATGTAGTATATATGCATGCATGTAAGTGTATATATATATGTACGAGGGGTACCCATACCCCCATTTTTTGGACTTGGGGTACAGTACCCCCACTTTTTGAACAATGCCAATGAATATTTTATAACTGTGCCTTCCCAGAGATCACAGTCTCCGCCTTGGTTCGTGTTTGTAAGAAATTGGGACCCCCACTTTTTACTCCAAAGTTACACCCCTGGATTTTTAAAGATGTCCTTCAAGGACCAATCTGAATAATCTCCTTTTACACAAACAGAAAGATGTGGGAGCGTACAGCAAAGAAGAACTTAGAAAATAAAGAAATCTCATTTTATGATCATAGTGGATGGCTGAGTAAGTAAGCAATAAATAAGATGATGAAAATCAAATTAAAAACCACTAACCACTTGACCGATAGATGATGCTGACATCTGGGATGCGGAGGCTGATGGAGGACCTTCTGACCCAGATTGCACCTGTGCAGATCCTAAAGGTAAAGGAATACTTATCACTTAACATAACCGATTTTATCAACTCATACCAACATCACCACGCTCGTCTCCTCATCATCATCACCAATCATCTACTCATAATCGTCATCATCACCACAATCATCTACTCATAATCGTCATCATCACCACAATCATCTCCTCATAATCACCAATAAGAATCATTGTTCTCATCTTAGTGCTCCTCCTCACCATCATTGGCATTGCTGTCACCACCAGTAGCACAACTCTTGTCATCCTCATCATCATCATCATCATCCTTCTCCCGGTCATCATTGTCATCGCTGTTATCATCATCATGATCATGATCATCATCAATTTGATTAACATTATTTATTTTTAACAAACATTCATTTAATGAGAATCTGAGCTTCTCATTTTTGTGTTATGATGAAAATTAAAAGCATGCCTTGTCACCCGAAAACAACACCAACCTCCTCCCCTTTTACGAGGTTGAACTTGTGGCACCCTGTTGTCACGTGGAGATCCGGCGGGAGACCCGTCTCGTGAACCTCCAGGAGATCGCGATTCTGACCCGGAGGATGATCTGGAGGATGATGTTCGTTCAGGAGACCCAGGGCCGGACCCTGAGACTGCTGCCCCATCTGGCAATGATGCACCCGGGTCAGACTGGCATGATCTAGTCCGGCGACGTCGAGAAACTCTCTCAGTGCTCGGACAAGAGTAGAAAGCAATGTACTCGAGCAACATGCGACGTTTGTCATAGATGACATACTCGGTGTGATCCGCTGGATGACCCTAAACGGGGTCAACAGAAAACAGAATAATGCCAGAATTTGCGTTTAATATAAATTCATGGAACACGAGTCAAGAGAAAATGTTGAAGACCACCAAGAATTAATTCAATTCAATATTCGTTTATTTGATAAATATAAGCTGTCACAGATGCAACTTGTTTACATTTTCATTAAGATATGTTCTTGAAGAGAACACGAGAAATAAAATTTCGGTCTTCTTTGTTTGGCAGGTTAAAGCTGTGTTTCCGGGTACGGAGGAGGTAATGATTATGCCGGGTTGTTGGAAAAAACTGTCGAAGGACGTTAATTGGGTCGGCGGAAATCTCGGCAAGTGCTTCTGCGCTGGGGGCCGAAGGGGGAAGAAAGCCACTTCTTCGCATCCTTCCTATAAGCCTCTCCATCCCATCTCTGTCTTTTGCGCGAGTGAAGCCCCACCATGCCGGGGATGCGTACATGAGTAAGGCTATTGTTGTCATTTTTGTTCATTGATGGCCCCAGGCTGAAGACGATGTGAACGGAGGACAATTAAGCAACTGTAACACAATGTAATATAATAATATGTAATGTAATAATAAAATGTAATATAATATTGTGCAATGTAATATATTGTGTAATGTATCAAAATGTAATATATAGTGTAATGTAATATGATGTAAAATAGTAAATGTAATGTAATATATCATGCACTGTAATCTTATTTACAAAATGTAATATAACAATTATGTAATGGAATAAAATGTACTATAATATCGTGTAGTGTAATTTAATAGTGTAATGTAATATATTACACAAATGTAATAATATTAGTACATGATGTAATATAATGTAATATAACATCATGAATTGTATTCTAATATTATGTAATGTAATACAATGTAACATAACAGAATCTCACAATGGCAAATCCTCATTATAACAATGCAATAAAGGGATTCCTGTATAGGCCTACTAATAAAATGACTGATTTGTCTTATGGTTTGGTTTTGTTTACCATCAGTTGATGCCTTGTGCATTAGACACTGCTGCTATACAAGTTTCTAATTAATAATAATAATAATAATTAGGGCTGTACCGAATACGTGATTATCACTATTCGGCCGAATACGAATAATTGGACCAACTATTCGGCCGAATACGAATTGTGTACAAAATCTGTCTACCGACAACATTCAAAAATACGTTAACGTTCATTCACCGTACACAAATAACGAGACTACTGACACTGCGATACCGTGGTCCAGACAGTAGGCAACGCCTGGCTGCAACCACAGCATATAGTACGTTAATGAGTTACTTCAGTCCACTCGCTATAGCAGCCGCATATATGCAGAAACAGATGTCACATGGCCACTATTCGTATTCAGTCCGACCGCTACTATTCGGCCGAATACCGAATAGCTATTTGGCCCACTACTCGGCCCCGAAGCGAATACGAAGCGAATGTTCGTTACAGCCCTAATAATAACAATACTGTTTACTAGCCTTGACAGAATCGTAATAAACTCGTTTTCCATCTGATACGCCTTTCATCGGCTCTCTTGTCAATGTCTCATCTTGTTCCCCAGATGGGTACTCCTGAAAGAAACAGAGAATTACACAACTGTGATGCAAAACAATGCAATGTCAATGTGATTAACTACATCAATGTAATTAACTCCAGCCATGTAATTAACTCCATCTATGTAATTCATTCTATCCATGTCATTAACTCCATCGATGTAATACCTTCCAGCAATGTAATTAACTCTATTGATGTAATTAACTTCATCAAATGCAACTCCATCACAATTTTCTATCATCAGATAAATTACAGCCAAATACTAATACCATTACCCTGATCGTCATCACATTACAAATGCATACATTGGCAATTATAATTAAAATTATATTTACATGCAACACCAGCATTATCCATTTTACGAGTGGCCTGGCTTACACGCCAGATCATAAGGCATGTCCCCCATCAACTTTGCATGGACAAGTCCACACTGTACATGCATAAATGATGATGACGATAACGAGTTCTCTGCCCAAAGGCAGGTCCATTGCCTTTATGCCACTCGGGGATGAGTGAGGTGGTTTCCCGTTGCCTTCCTAACAGACAACTGTGGGTGAGCAAGTTGTCCAGGTCGCTACACAGTAGCTTGAGGTAGATTCGAACCTGCGACCCTCCAGTTACATGGCACAGAACATACTGCTAAACTACTGCGTCCCACTATATAGCACCTCTTAATTCATCGACGCCGTGATTAATCTTTTTTCTCCTGGCCAGGTTGTTTCGGTTTCGTTTGTATATGAAGTGGATCTCTGACAGAGGACAGCAGGTTAGTGTGGCAGGAAATGATGCAGTGGACAGATGGAAAGTGATGATGAGGCTTACTACAATACTACATTGGATGGAGGACATCTGGAGAGTCAAGAACGAGTGGAAGCAAACGATCAACTAAGACGGACAATGAGCTGATGGATTATAAGGAAGTCCGGATTATCATCATAATTATTACAATTAAATATTATTACAGTTATCATTGTTATTCAAATTATTATTAATAATCACATTAAATATTTTATGCCTCAAAATATTGATATTACTTCTGCTATTACAGTGTAAAAACAGTTGCGGTCATTGAGGGACACACTCACCATGACTGTGTGTTAACAGACCTCAGGTTAAGAGGGCCATACTAAAATACAATAGTGCACGATTTAAGCAAGTCTCAGTGTGGCTAGAAAGCTCAAAGACATAATGCAAATGGGCTGCGAGTAAACGGATGTCCACTGTATTAGTCCATAGAAACAGAATTTTCTACCCGACAGCTTTACGGAAACCTTCTCTTTTTCTCTGATCTCATTTGCAAAATGTGATATTTTACCATTTACATTTGTCTGCTTAGGTAATTGATTAAGTATCTAATTATAAGAGCTGAAACGAAGTATATACTTTGATGTCTCCCAAGATGACCTGACATCGGAACAAGAAAGGTTCGCGTGACCGTGACCCAGCATATTTGCAACATTTGCTTGGATTGTCACTAAAATCAAGCAACATGCAAATGGTAAAACAAAGTGCAAAATAATTTTACCATCTTATGGTTAACATGCTACCATCTAATTGTTAACATGTTACCATCTAATGGTAAACCATTTTACCACCTAATGGTTAACATATTACCATCTAATGGTAAACCATTTTAACATTAAATGACAAACATCTCACCATCTAATGGTAAACCATTTTAGCATTTATGAACATTTACCATCATTTTCGAACATAAACCATAAATACTCAAATGACCTGAGATAGATTCCCCGTCCAAATCGTCCACGTCGGCTTAGCCTCTCGTCAAGACCTTCGTCACAGATCAGCTCGAGAGGTGCATTAGTACCGTGATAAAGGTTCTGGATGTTTAACTGGAAATCTGTAAAGCAGTGACAACATTTCTAAGTAATTTCTTTCAGTTGTCAGCAGGCCCTTAGGCAGAAATGCAGAGTAGCCCATCCAAAAGCATTCAAAGTCGTGACCACCTCATGCGGTGAGCATATGAAGTCGCAACCGCCCGAAGTCCCCCCCACCGTATGAGTCCGAATGCAGTGCCACTGTGCTGTTTATAGAGTCTAATATCAACGTCTGCTACTTACAGAACTGTCATCTGAATGCTGGCAGTAGCTCTAGAGAAGAAACTGGATGGTGCTGGAGGAGAACCATGCACAATTTATGCCCGTCCAAAATAATTTTCACTCATCCAAAGGACGGGTGGACAGATTGCTGGCTAAGGGCCTGGTTGTCAGTGTCTGAAAAGTATTAATAACCATAGTCAGGCGCTATGCTCTCTGTTAGAGAGCCAACTCCAAATATGTATTACTCCATTGTTATCCTGTTAAAAACAATATCTATGGTCTTACATAGCAGAGTATCAGACTTTGCCAATGAAGTGGCCCTTCTTCCTGAAATTCTTGGAAAGCTGGTCCTCTTGTTGGAAATGCTGGACTGAGAAGCATGTGCTTCTCAGTCCAGTTTGGAACGGAGATCAACTAGGTAAAAAATTAAAATCCTGACATTGGTTGAACATCTTCCATTTATTAGATCACACACAGGTTGTGTGGGGAGACCAGGTGGAACTGGTGCAAGGGCTCACCTACATGTACCTGTGCTCCAACCAATAAATACAGATATGTATCTGGAAACTCCCTTTGTGGAGGTTCTAAACAGGGAAGTAAACAAGTGTGCTACCCTTACATTTTTTCTGTTTTTTTAGAAATAACACTTACAAGAAACCGATGAACTGACCTTTGTCTTTTTGCTTCAATTTCTTTAGCTGGTCAGACTCAAGCCTAAACTTTTCCAACAAATCCTTGTTGTCGATTCGTAGAAGTCGGGCCAGAGTGAGACCTGCCTTTTCCAGGTCAGACTTCACCTGTGCGTAAACTGCATCTGATGAGCTGACTTCTGATGTGTGCCTTATCTGGACTGCTGTATGGTTATCAACTGGACCAGAGTATTGTGAGGCTACATCTGAAGCATAACACAGAATACCAGGTCTTATTAAGACTGTTATCTACCGGTAATAAACAGAATTACTCTAACTGAGTTGATCAACATAATTTCTAGCTATCATAATTAACAGAAAAATTACAGGTTGATCAGATTATATATATATATATATATATATATATATATATATATATATATATATATATATATATATATATTTGTTTATATTGGGAATGATTTAATGGAATTGGCAGTAGTGTCACAAATAGATATGTTGTAGTAAGTCAGTAACTGTATTAAGTCCGTGACTTTGAAACATACTTAAGGCACTATGCAACTGTATCAAGCGTTTGATACACATATACATTAATATATAGCTATATGTACGTACATACAAGAGTAACCAATATGCCTCTATCTGGAGTGCAAAAGGTTAGACTAGTTTGAACAAAACAATTACCTATCCAGAAGCACACTGTATATCATTACAAATTGTGCCAATACAATTGAAAGCCACTAAAATGTGTAACACTATATGACCATCGATTAATACCTTCAGCATTATGAAAACGTCACTAAAGAAATAAATTACATTATATAGCTCATCATAAAGCGGTGCTTGGATTCAAAATTAGTGTCATGAAGAGGTATATTGTTTTAATCAAAAACAACCTGAAACCATTCTGAAAAAGCTCTGACAAAGTTTTCTAATAACAAGTACATCACTCCATACTTATGCCTGTAAGCATCTGCGTACCTGTATGATCACCTGTAGCCATCGTCAACTTATTATCACAGTCTTCTAAAACAAATCACCACAGATATCTGTTACTCAATAACGGTGCAAATTCTACTAATCACTCGATTAATTTGCCACAAAAAGATAGATTACCTGACTTGCCTTGTAAACTGCATGAACTTGGAAAATTACTTGGTACTTGTTGAGTATCGTAATGTATGTATAAACTTACTCTTAGTAACTGAGATAGAGTATGTATGCTTTTCATATTGCAATATAATAGCCTGCACCAGAAGTGCAAATAGCTGATATTCAAAGTTTAAAATTCTAACACCTAATTCAAATCCCAACATTACAAGTTACAATTACATTTATTTCTTGAAAAGTTGGATGGGTTCTGTGAGCAAATGAGTGTTTTGTGTAAGGTTCTGTCCAGAAATGTGGACATTGTTTGCACTTTTATTCATTTAATCCCTAAACTTTCTTTCAATTCATAATCAGTGAATCTGTTGACAATGTGGAGCATCCATGGCCATATTTAGAGCATAGCAGGAAATGCTGTGACCATGGTTTGCCTGATTGTGATCGCCCAAGTATATTGATGTCGTGCATTCAACCTGCCACAGTTCAACCTGCCTCAGTTCGTAAGAAACATGTTGATAGAATGCATGTTCAGCAGAACTATTTATTAGACTGAACAGTCCACTTTGCCAGTGCAGCAGTTGAACACCGTTTAGCTGTCCCGGTTGAACAATGAACCATACACATACTCAACTGAATGACAAGCATTTTGAGAATTTAGTCTTCTTAAAAGTAAATCAGTGAATCAAAATATATAGAAACTAGACTCAGTTACTTTTGCTTTAAAAGTATTATTTGGAAGAATACAATTTACTTTCACGAAGGTAACATTTTTTATGAGTACTTTTACTTTCATTATTATTATTATTATAATTATGGAGCTTTTATGTAGCGCCCCTTCAAGGTGATCTACCCAGAAGCGTTCAGTCCAAAAGCCGCGTTGAACTGGATTAAACACGCTGAAACGCCGCCGCCTGTATCGGTTCACTTTTACTTAAGCACGCAAAGTCCTGTTTACTTTTACTTTAACTAAGTACATTCGCCCGATACTTTTAACAACGCTGGTTCAGTTCTGAAAACCACTGCAGTGAAATAGTTAATAGCACGCAAAAATACTTTGACCAGTCTTCATGTCATTTCAATCGAGGAAAGAATAACCACTTCAAAAAAGATTTGGGTGACTTGTAAACTTACAAATAATGTTCAGATGGCTACTATGCGATAATATATAAAACGTACCTAAAACGCAGAAAATGATATTCTGTAAAATTAATCCGATGTTTATGTTTCAGCCCTGCATAGGTTCATAATATAGGTGATACTACTCTTAGGAAGCGTGCTTTGTGTCCCGCCACCTGGCGACTGTCATTGTCATCGAGTGGCTAACACAATATAACACACAATAACAACTAGGCCCTAATAACAACCCAGCAAACACACCCGCACGGGTCCCTTGTGGGTTTCATCCGGTTTGACGGTACGGGATTCTCGCGGTTTTTGACCACGGATTGCGTAAGGGACCCTTACGGTCCAGCCCGCGTCGGTGGCGCCTCCTACCGGTATTCGTATTTCTACCGCCGGTCCGCCATTTTGTGTGCCTGCCGTTTCGAATGTACACATATTTGACAGATCGCGATGTGTTTCTGTGAAAAGTAAGATTACGTTATATTTATTATAGGCCTACTAATGAACCTATATCTGCGTATATTAACAGTTTATGTAAATGCTGTAGGCCTATTTAATTGTGGTCGGGATAGACGAAACGGAGATTGCAGTGAGTACACGCTACGGGTTAGTTTTCCGAAACAAATTAGAGGTGAGAGTACGCTACATTATTTTGTGAGTATACGCTACAGTATTTTAATATAAATAA
The DNA here is from genome assembly GCA_963556255.1 of Allolobophora icterica. Taxonomy (NCBI): domain Eukaryota; kingdom Metazoa; phylum Annelida; class Clitellata; order Crassiclitellata; family Lumbricidae; genus Allolobophora; species Allolobophora icterica. The sequence continues at coordinate 62,594,308 of OY744603.1, forward strand.
ATATAACTATTTGGGAGGTGAGTAGGCCTATACGGTCTCTAGAGGTGAGTACACACTGTATAGTGTATACCCGCGTATACCCTCGACTACAGCCCTGGTTAGGGTTATGGACTGTACGGTAAACTTGCGCTATGAGGGTCCTAATGTTATGGTCTGACCCAAATTCAAGGGGCTATGTATTACTGTGTGACAAGAGGTCGCACCTTAACACTAGTTAGCGCCCAGACACCAATAAGGCTATTTAAATGAAAGCACATCGACAAATATTCAACACCAATGACGCTAGTTTTCAAGTTTATCCGTGTTAGATGTTGACATCTCTCAGTTAAGTCGCATTAAAGTTTCATTTAAACATTTTGAACATTTATCCAATAAATGTAGCTTAAAGTTTCATAGATTATACTTGAACGTTTAGCTTAAACTTCCTATAAATTTAGCTTAAAGTTTCATTTGAACATAGTATCCTTTAAATTTAGCTTATACATTGTTGAACGTTTACAATAAACTTGAAAACTAGCGTAATTGCTGCTGAATTAAACATTGCAGCTGCCGTGACCATCAAAACTGGATAGTTGTCGAGATCAATAAGTACTGCACTCTGTGAAGATGAGAATGACGATATTGCAGGGCTTCATGCAACAAGAGTCGACAACGTTGAAGACTAGTCTGAGAAATTTTAAAGTACACAACCATTTAATTGTCTTTGTGATGTAGTTATAATATCTCTGCAATCCTTAATGAACTGATCGAAAACAAGGTGCAATTAGAATATTTTAAACGGGAGTACGTGTTGAACAAACATATTAAAAAGGCCATGATTCTGTAGAATGAAATGGTTTCTTAGTTACTTTTATATGAATGATTCACTCTTAAGCTTTGCATTCACTAGTTCTTAGTAGCTTGGTAACAGCCTGTGTGATTGACGGGTGTAATGATTACATTTTGTTTTATTATGTTACATTAGTCAACATTGTGCAGGCAGTGTCTCTAAATATTGTCATTTAATAACAGAAAGAGTTATTGGAATAATACCATTTTACAATACAAATCAGAGCACATCAAATTCTTAATACTTGTTCTTTGTAACTTGTTATTTTTAATCTAAATGTTGCATGTTTGAAATTTCAGGTTCGGTAAAACATAATATTGCTACCAAGGACAGCACGAGGAAAATGGTTGAAGACGAGTTGGCCATTTGGTTTGGTAATGCTAGGGATCATTCAAAGAGACCGAGTCAGAGTCGATCAGTGTTGATCAGGAGTTCACCAATACTGCTGATGACATTATTGTTAAATGAAATTACAGAGCAGATCGACTGCATGATTACTTTACTTTATTAAATTGACTTTATTAAATTGATGTGTCATTTAACGCTTTTGTTGATTATTTATTGCTTTAACTATATAGCACAGTTTACAGTACAGTTTGCATACTATACTGTAAACTGTGCCACTGGCAGAGTTCTTGTTTGACAGGTGGGGGCGACGTTTTTGAACTGATCAGGTCAAAAAAGAGTTTTGAACTGATCTGCTCAAAAGAGGTATAAAAAAACTGGGGTGACTTTTTTGCTGTTTCCTAAAAATTTGGGGGTGGGGGCAGATGTATGGTGTGTGCCCCTACTGTTCAAGGGGGTCTTGTCCCTTTTGAACTGATCTGGTCAAAAAGAGTTTTGAACTGATCTGCTCAAAAAGAGATTAAGAAACTGGGTTGACTTTTTTGGTGTTTCTTCAAAATTGGGGGGGGGCAGATGTATGGTGTGTCCTCCCCACTGTTAAAAGGGGTCTTGTTCCCCTCGACCCCCGGGATCGCCGCCCATTAACTGTGCTAAACTGGGTATCACTTTTTAGTCATCTGGGAATGAACTGGGATGCCCGGCGGGATATCCCGTATGGGTCCCGTACGGAAACCGCGGACAAAAACCGGCGGGATCCCGCCGGGTATCCCGTACGGGTCCCGTATGGCAACCCGTATGGGACCCGTCTGGGTCCCGTGTGGGTGTGTTAGCTGGGAAGGGTTCTAAGCGATTCAGAAGATGTGTAGTCTGTGTTAGAACCACATAACATGTATTACATATAACACAGAACAAAATTCCCACTACATTACATAACACTAGCCACTAGGACGCAGGATTTTTAAGTTACAGGGTAAACTGATTTTAGAGTGGATCTGTGCTGCAAGTTTGGGGACGTACAACCAATACCATTTTGTATAGGCCTAATTGCAATTGCAATTGTAACCAGTGGCGTCTAACCCCTCCGCCACAATGGTAAATGGAGAATCAACTCCCCAAATTAGCCCCTGAAATACACATTTTGGTGCTTTCTGAGATTCTGTAGTGGAAGAGACGCCAATCATCTCGATATGACGGCGTCGTAAAATAAACCAGGGCATATTTTAACTGTAGGCCTATAACTTGTGGGACAAATGTTCCAGTAGTCTTAGGATTTGTCCCAGTAGTTAGGGTGATTTGTCCCAGCCAATGTATATTGAAAGTGTATAACTAGTGTAACTAGTGGGACAAATGTTGCAGGAGTTTTAAGATTTGTCCCAGTAGTAAAACGCTGAAAAAAAATTTGTGAGATGAATTGCCAAAAAAGTCATCACATTTTTCAGAGATGAATTCTCTAAAAAAAACAGTCTTGTTGTCCTCGAGACCAAGGTCTTGGTCTCGAGTGCAGTCGAGTTCGTTTTTAAAGTCTTGGTCTTGGTCTTGAGACCAAAAGTCTTGGTCTTGTTCTTGAGGTTCAAGGTCTTGGTCTTGGTCTCGACTCTTGAGGTTCAAAGTCTTGGCCTTTGTTTTGCAAGACCAAGACCAAGACTTTTGACAATGTGAACAGTCATCTAACAAACCGCAAGAATTAAAAAAAATTATCCAATAATTACTAAAACAATTGCTTTAGTATTTACACGGCGTGAATGAGGTTTTACTGTTGTTTTGGACAGTTATCTTGATTTCTGGTTATTTACCATGGAATGATTTCAAAACAGATTCACGATTTGCACATTTGCATCAAGTGCTTGAAAAGCTGCTCTGTGTGCCAGTGATTTCATCACCTGTAGAACGTATTTTCACATGGCAGAATTTTTATGAGGCCTCACAAGTCACGTCTAGCTTGGTCAGAAAATTCTGAGCGAATTGTTTTTTTTCAATGCAACAGGCATTTGGAATAACATTTCGCGTGAAGGACTTTTGTAAATACGAATTCGAATTCTCTGCAGTCTGCATTTAGAGTTGTTTTGTTTGAATAAAATAAATTGAAGATTCATGTTTTAATTAAAATAGCGAGTAATCCGACTTGACAATTTTATTAGTATGGAATAGAAGTCTGGATACGGTTGTGATTTTTAGGGTATTTTTCTCGGTTTTGGTCTTGAGTTTCAAAGTCTTGGTCTTGGTCTTGGTCTTGAGGTTCAAGGTCTTGGTCTTGGTCTCGAGGTTCAAAGTCTTGGTCTTGGTCTCGAGGTTCAAAGTCTTGGTCTTGGTCTTGAGGTTCAAGTCTTGGTCTTGGTCTTGAGGTTTAAGGTCTTGACAACAAGACTGCCAAAAAGGTCATCAACCAGACCCATGGCTGCATGACTTTGTCCCAGTAGTCTAAATCTGTTAAAACAGCGTTTCCCAAACTTTTTTGGCCAGGGAACCCTTCTCATCTTTTTATATTATGGCGGAACCCCAACCTGAACTAAACGTATTGAGGCATAGGGCCTACATAACTAAACATACACCCATATAAGCAATTTATAAAAACACTTTTCTCTAAATTTATCAAATGTTATAATGTAGGCCCTACAGTTTTAAAACCAAGACTTATGGAGCACAATATATTGGGAGTACCTGAAGTTTTAACATGTGTACAGTGATTTTATTATTTTTCTCGTGACACTTTTTTTATATATGGTTCAATGCTAAAAAGCTGGATTCTTATTTTAAGTTGCAGCATTTAGTCAATTTTCTATATTTGGTTTTCGTTGCACTATACTATAAGAATCCAGTTTCGCACAATGCGTTGTAGGCTACATGTAGCAAATGGCAGAAGCACGCTGAATGCACATTTTACGACAGTGTGGTATTCTTTAATTAGCCCGATCCAAATATTGATTCATGAAAGTTCAGTGAAAGACTGCTTCACCTGCGAGTCAGACGTTATCTCAATAAGAGTTTCATAATCTTATTACAAAAGTTTGCTGGTTTTCGGCTAGGCCTACCTTGAATGGGTTTCGAATCCAAGTAATATACCATTCATGGGAGGAAAGTATTTAACCAGCTTCTCTTCCAGGTCGTGAATATGAATTGCAATTTTTGAACGAATGTTTTGGTCGAGATCACAATCCATTCAAACTAAAAACTCTTTTATAAGGTTGAAAAACAGTCCACATTACTAGTTGAACATAAGCCCAGAACCCTTAGGCCTAAATTTCCCTCCTTGAGACAATGCTATGTCAGATTTTTATACCAGCAAATTAAATTAATTTATTGCTAATATAGTGTTGTACGATTATCAGACTCAGCTATACTTTTTTAAACTTTCGCGTTAAATCATGTTCGGATTCGTTTCGTCCAGGTAACGATAACAAAGATGCCTACGTCCCTACTCAGACCTACAGCTCTCAACTACATAGGTCCCTGCAGTGACCTCTATAATCTATAATCTATATAATTACTGGAAAGGGCATTGAAAGTTCGGATTATCGCTCAAAGGGGCAAAATGCAAAAGAGACGACTGATGGCAGTTTTAAACTTTTATAAAACTTTCTGTGTATTTTTTAGTTTTTAAAAACTGTTTGGAATGTTTTATTCCAATAAAATGTCTCAATTAAAATTCTTTTAAATTACAACCTTCTCGCGGAACCCTTGCGTTGGAACCCACTTTGGGAAACGCTGTGTTAAAATATGCACTGAAGTAAACGTAGGCTATTAGTCAGTCATTCGAGATCTGAGATAGATTAGTGAATTAATGGATGGCTTCACTGAATGTTTGCTAGGCCTACTGTAGGCTAATAGGTGCTGAGTTTACGTCTAGATTGAGAGTGCCCAAAGACTCGAAGCAATTACCGCGCGTAAGCGCGAAATTTTTTTGGGACCCCGTTGGGATTCTATATAATATATATATAGCTCCTCGATTGGACCGTCACGGCCGTGGAAGAGAGCATATGAGGAACAGCCACAAGGCCACGGGCAATGAGGTCCTCGCAGGCATGGAAGAAACTAGGGTGTCAAAATTCATTCATTCATTGATTTCGATCATCACTGTCAACATCATCGTCATTTTCGTCGTCATTGTCGTCGTCGTTAAGGCAGCATTCTTTGGACTTTGTATGGGCCAAATATATAGGGTCTAGTGGACCACCACTGCCAACGGCACGATGTAGGCCCAACTTGGGCTGAAAGAACGTAGCTGTCTGGGTTATCAGTTAGCATCATCATATAATTATAATCGTCATCGTCGTCATCGCCACCATCGTCGTCATAATCACCGTCTTCGTCATCGTCACCATCGTCGTCGTCATAATCACCATTGTTGTCATCATCATCGTCTTTGTCATCATCATCGTCTTCGTCAGTCACCATCGTCGTCATCATCATCATCGTCATCATCATCGTCATCATCATCGTCGTCATCGTCATCGGCATCGTCACCATCGTTGTCATCGTCATTGTCGTCGTCATCGTTAGTGATTTTATTCGCACGATTTCATTTTTCACATGACCGAATTGCACAGATTTTGGCACACGGGAAAGATAAGCCATTGGACACAAATGGAGACGCAAATTCGATCTCTGACGCATATATATATGGAATCCCTCCTCGTGTGTTTTACTCTCCTGGGCCTGTAAGTTTGTAATTATTGTAATTGACTCACAGAGCACGTGTAGGCCTAAATTGGCTGCTGGAAAGGCCTGGTGACCTTTACGTATTTCTGCCACCTTCTGTGAATAAGCTCGTTCCCGCGACTTCGCTTTTTGGGCAGTGACTGTAGAAATTTCGAGATTTCGACTACGATATGACCTCAATCCTGCTCCTTTTCAATGAATTGATCAAATGGATCCTTCACCACTTACAATCGCAATCGTAATTCTAACCTTAAGATTTATACAAAGCCCAAAGTGCGCTAACTAGGCCTACAGGTGCTCTGTCAAAACAAAATCGAAAGTCAGATTCGGTTTCGGGCTGAGATCCAAAGGGTCAGGCATAGGCCTACAGCCTACTGCAGCCCATTCAGCAGTCGGACGGCGAGGATGGATGTTGTTGATATAAGGGGAAGAGGAGGAATCGAGATATGGGACTTCTGGAAAAGATATATGTTTCAGTTTCGAATGAAAGATAGCCAATATTAGTGTGGGTCCATATATGAGTTTGATCTCACTCTGTCTACATACACGAAGCAAGGCGGACACTGCGATCTCTGGGAAGGCACAGTAAAATATTGATCGGCGTTGTTTAAAATTGGGGGTATGGTACCTCCAGTCCAAAAAGTGTGTGTGTGTGTGTGGGGGGGGGGGGGTACTGGTACCCCTCGTACCCGCCACAAATTACGCCTATGATTACTACTACTACCACCACCACCATCACCACCACAACCAACAACAACAATAACAACGACATTATATCCGCGCTTCAGATTCACCCTTCGGTGTAACCGTGCGCGCGGTACAAATTTAATTATCATTATTAATAATTTAATAATATTATTCAAAAGATGTTGTTCAATAGTACAGAGAACGAATCATCGATATTTTGAGAGTTAATTAAATTTTGTTCTGAGTCTTAATAATGCGAGCAGTTTCGAGAGAGTCGTTTTGCCAGGAGAACAAAGATATCGACGAAGTATTCGAAGAATTCGAGGAATGTCATGAATGCAAATCCAAACCAAAGACCAACGACTCCACCGATGTCAGAGATAAGGTTTATCAACTGAAAAAAACAATATTACATATCATCATCATCATCATCATCATCGTCATCGTCATCATCATCAACATCATCATCATCATCATCATCATCATCATCATCATCATCATCATCATCATCATCATCATCATCAACAGCATCAACATCATCATCATCAACATCATCAACATCATCATCATCATCATCATCATCATCATCATCATCAACATCAACATCAACACCATCATTTTCAGTAACACTATTTTCATCATCATCATCATCATCATCATCATCATCATCATCATCATCATCATCATCATCATCATAATAATAATCATCATCATCAACATCACCATCATTTTCAGTAATATTATTTTCCTCCTCCTTCTCCTCCTCCTCCTCATCCTCCTCCACATAATCGTCGTCATCATCATCATCATCATCATCATCATCATCATCATCATCATCATCATCATCATCATCATCATCATCATCATCATCATCAGTTCTTGGCAGTGGCGTAAACATGTCCAAAATATTGGGGGCATGTGGGATTGTGGGTCTGGACAATCAGCGAGTCTCAGAGGCTCATGGCTAGACTGGACAGACTGACGATCATCATTGCTGTTCATCCAATCCTCGTTAAATGCACCTTCCAGTCCAAGTTCGTCAGTTAACCAGCCGGACAGGAAAGGAAACGAAGACCTTTCGACGCATGTCATTCCTTTGTACAAATCATTACACAGAGCTTCCAGATTACGTTGGTCAGTTCGGTCTTAATGATGTGAAGATTTGCAATATGATTCAGACGCTCCTGTGACATAATACTTCGATTTCGGAGGAGCAATGTCCCCTCCTCATTCCTCAATTTGGGGGAGGGGGTAGGCCCTACGTGCACCGGCTGCCTCCAAAGTCTACGCCTATGGTTCTTGGTACCAGACACTTGTACAGTTACACCGGAAGTAGAAAGGATCACTTAGAAATGGAAAAATTAAGTTAGGAAATGAAATTATTTATTAAATTTCTAAAATGTAGAACAAACGTACCGGATATGAAGGCGATTCTGTAATTGCTTCAAAGTGAAAGGTTTCGAAGTATATTTCTAGCGTCAACAGGTTGTCTTCGACCTTTGTAGGGTCGATAATGTTCACATTCTGTCCTGTTTTCGCAGCCAACTTACGAAGACTAGTTTCCTACAATAAAAATTGGCTTGTTACTGGAATTAAACGAAATCTAAAATTAGACCTCGATGTTAGTTTTTCTTAATAATAATAATAATAATAATAATAATAATAATAATAATAATAATAATAATAATAATAATAATAATAATAATAATAATAATAATAATAATAATAATAATAAGTCCCCAAGGGATCATATGTACCTTGGGGCAAAAAAACCAAAAAAAAAACGAAAAAAAAACAATAATAATAATAATAATAATAATAATAATAATAATAATAATAATAATAATAATAATAATAATAATAATAATAATAATAATAGAGGAGGTACCCCGGCGATCAAGGAGCCATCAGGACTGACCAGATCCGACGGAAAAAGACCGGACGGCCAGACGCTGATCCCTTGAAGTGGCAGACGCCCTCTGATATGGAACGCGACCGTGGTGGATACGGTAGCCGCTTCATATCTCCCCGAGACGGCGATCGCGGTCGGAGGAGCAGCAGAGAGGTCGGCCACAGGGAAGAACACCAAATATTCAGAACTCCAAACGAGATACACCTTCGTGCCGATCGCCGTGGAAACATTGGGCCCTACCAACAAAGAAGGTCTCGCCTTCGTTTCCGAAATCGGCCGCCGATTGACGACAATCACTGGCGACGCCCGCGAGACAGCCTTTCTCTTCCAGAATATATCAATAACAATTCAACGATTCTCTTCCAGAATATATCAATAACAATTCAACGATTCTCTTCCAGAATATATCAATAACAATTCAACGATTCAATGAAGTTGCATACCAGCCTATTACCAGGGCACCATGTGAGGACTGCCCGGGATCGAGGACCGGCGGGCCCATCCAAGTTGGACCTAACTATACGTCGTAATAATAATAATAATAATAATAATAATAATAATAATAATAATAATAAAAATAATTTTTTTTATCATCATCATCATCATCATCATCATCATCATCATCATCATCATCATCATCATCATTATTTTTACTAGAGTATTTGCCCGTCATATTATGACGGCAGTGCATATAGGCCTATATGTATCGTTGGTTAAAATGCTCTGATCGCCGTCGTCAAGACCGCAGTACTGACGTCACAAACGGTTTCTGTTTCACAATAGATTCCAGAGCGTTTATCGACAGGCACACGCTCTATGGATATTATATGTAGGCCTATAGATTGTTAATCTTATGCCATATTATTAAGCCCTAGCATTTGGAAAGGCACGGTTACCACAGCTGTCTTTCATGTACTTTATAATGAGGAATTCATGTCATGAAACAAAAGGAACCACCTTGTTTACAAGGCACTTAGAAGAGAAGAAGAAGAGCAAGTCCCCTTTAAGCTAGCTCTGGAGCAGCCACGTGTGTGAAGTGTTGGCGATTTCATTTTTCTTAGCATATGAGGGCGGGTGGCCAGTTCGCTCCCTCGCTGTCTGATCTCCCAACCGACGGTGTGCGGTCAGTGTGCTCATTATGTCTGAGTTGACTGGGGGAAGCAGGCGGAGCTGAAATCTCGAAACAAATTTGGGGCCGAACCTTCGACTTCTCGGTTGTCAGTCCAGCACGCTGACCACTAGACTAGGCCTATCGCACTGCAGCCTCTACAATGTCTACGCGCATGCACTTAATCAAAAGAAAACGGCCAGGCAGGCACAGAGTCTGTTGCAATTGTTGTGAATTGCTCAAATCAACGATGCAGAGGACTTAAATAGCGTGGCGACTATTCAAACGGGCAGCAGTGGTCAAAGATCTCACCGATCAATTCATTGAAATATGAGCAGAGTTGAGGTCATACGGTCGCTATATAAAAACGTGTAGGCCCTACATCTACAATTATTTTTAAATCTCTCCAACAGCAGCTCCATGTACATGGCAGATCATTTTATGCCCATATATGACAATATTTCCGCGCTAATGCGAAAAAATTCTTTTGACCTTCTTTTGGTGTTTCTTCAAAATTTGGGGGATAGCGTGTCCCCCACTCTTAAAGGTAGGGGTCTTGTCCCCCCTCGACCACCCCGGGATCGCCGCCCATGTATACAGTATAGGGCCCTATATATATTAAGACGTTACTATTCAAGCGGCTCTTCGACTATCTATACCAGGGGTGGCGAACCTTTTTTAACGTGCGTGCCAAAATGCTGCTAAATCATTTTTTAAAATACCATCGTGTGCCAGGACTCAGAAACTTGCACAGTATAGGCTACAATTATTTTTCTCATATAGATTTTAGTTAACAAAGCGTAAACAATGAATTAAAGACGTCATATCAAAGATTGTTTTGAATGAAGTTAATTAAAATTAAGTCCTTGAACAAAGAAACTGGATTCGTACAGGGATTTTGTATTTCTAAGTTTGAATTTTTGGGGACGCTCTGAATTCCGCGTGCCCTAAAAATGTCAACGCGTGCCACTTTGGGCACAATACAATACAATACAACTAAAAATTTATAGCGCGCTTCAACAAGACAAGTCTTGCACAGAAGCGCGTTGCGCTACACTTCTAGTCATAGTACAATGTGAATAGGTGAGTTTTTAATTTAGATTTGAATTGTGCTACAGATGCGCATTGACGGACTGTATAGTTGGAAGACTGTTCCATTCTATAGGTCCTGAGACCGAGAAGGCACGACTACCAAACTTCCGGTTTGTGCGAAGTACAGTAAAATCCCCTCGCGTGGCCGATCTGAGTCCTCTGGAATTGGAAGCAGAACATGGCGTGACCATGGATGTCATGTACAAGGGAGAGGTTCCAGACTTGATATGGTACATGAGGAGGCAGACTTTGAAGGCGATACGGGCACGGATAGGAAGCCAGTGTAGTTGTTGCATGTATGGCGTGATGTGATCTCTAGGACCGAGACCTTTTACTAGACGAGCAGCCGTGTGAAGAACAGATGACAGAGGTTGTAGTGTCGATGAAGGAAGACCGGATAGGACAGAGTTGCAGTAGTCGAGGCGAGAGATGACGAGGGCTTGAACAAGGATACGGAGGCAGGTTTCATTTAGGCAGCGTTTCACTTGTCGAATTCGGCGAAGGTGGAAGTGGCATGCTCTGGCAATGGAGGAAATGTGATGAGTCATGTTAAGATTGTAATTTAGCACTACGCCAAGGTCGCAGACCATATCGGAGGGTGGAATGGAACAGTTTGAGTCGAGCTTAAGGGTTTTCATTTGTTTATCGTCATCCGAACTGTTTCGACGATCGAACCAGATAAGTTCTGTTTTGGTGGCATTTAACTTCAGGCGCATCGATGCACACCAGGATTGGATATCACGGACGCATGCCGCAATTTTAATTTTGATGTTACCAATGTTCTTTCCAGACAGCTTTATGTAGAGCTGGGTGTCGTCAGCATATAAGTGGATCATGAGATCGTGCTGTGACGCAATGTTAACAATGTTGGAGGTGTATAGAATGAAGAGAAGTGGACCGAGAATGGATCCTTGTGGGACGCCGAAGAGGACAGAAAATATTTTAGATGAGCACCCACCGAGTTTGACACTGTGAGATCTCAAGGAAAGGAACGAGGCAATCCATTGAATAGCTAAGGCAGTAACACCAAACTGTACTCGCAGGATTTGTAGAAGAATAGTATGGTCCACACAGTCAAAGGCAGCTGAGAAATCCAGTAGTAGTAGAGCGGTGATACATCCGGAGTCAAGGGCCAGAACAATATCGTTGTATACTTTGATGACTGCGGTTTCGGTGGAGTGATGGCGACGGAAACCAGATTGAGTGGGCGGTAGTAGATGATGCGATTCAACGTAGTCGGATGATTGCTTGTGGATCACACGTTCGACTATTTTCGAGATGAACGACAAGTTTGAGATGGGACGATAGTTGGCCGGGTCTGTCGGGTCGAGTCCTGGTTTCTTGACACGAGGTCGAATGATGGCACGTTTATGTTTAGTGGGTAAGGACGCCTGAGTTACGGAAACATTGATGAGGAGGGCAAGGATGGGAGCGAAAACAGTGGAGAGAGATTTGAGTAGCCAGACAGGTGCAGAGTCCAATTCGCATTGCTTTGTCGAAGAATCGTTTACAAGTTTTTCAACTTCGGCGGTTGTGACTTCATCAAACTTGCACAATGATTGAGCAGGAAGTGGTAGAGCTGAGAAATCCGGCATCGGTGCATCTTTTGTCGATTCGCGAATCATGTCTATTTTATTCTCAAAGTAGTCAAGGAGCGTGTCTGGAGAGATGAGCGGGGAGGTGTCTTGAGGTGGGGTGAGTAACGTGTTAAGGGATTTCCAAAGTGTTCGGCCATTTCCTTGAGCGTCCTCAATGCTGTCTCGAAGGTAATTGGAGCATTTTTGTTGGAACCAAATAATGTCGCTGCGCTTTAACCTGGATTCGCCAACGGTGTTCTCTTTCTTCAGATGGCGAATTGCGGAAATGGCGCTCAAGACACGCGTGCCATAGGTTCGCCATCCCTGAGCTATACCAAGGAATTAAACGTCGCGTGACTAGTTAGATCGCAGCCCTCTGGCGGATAGGAAGGTATTGTTGTACATAACAGATGTATCGCTGTTTATTACAATTATATAGTTACTGAGAAAAATCGACAGTAATTAGACCCTATATTTCTGCAGACTAAAACATTGCATGTGAAGAGTGAAACATCATATATAATACCAGGTGCAAAATTGAGGCGAAGCGACATCTGTGGATAAAGAAGCACACTGAATAGGCCTACACAATTTTTGGACGACTTTCTATTCCTCCATATAAGCTTATAGAATCATTTTATCCAAAATCTCCAAAAGCGATAATTTATTTTTATTATACAGTTCACCAGGAGAGCTCCCTCCCTCCTTAATTAGCGTAGGCCTAATTATATAGCACCAACTGTTACTTAAATTGTGCATAATGTTACACATAGCCTAATTGTAACAAGGTACCCGGTAAGTCAGGTTCTATTCGGAGTTAAAATCGAAATAATGTCATAGACATGAAGACGGTTACGGAGGAAGTGTGGTGTATGGAAGAGGAGCGATAAGGATGATGAGAAGGATTAAAGGAAGAATCTGGATTGGATGCTTGTAGTTTCTCTTACCATCTGTTTCTTGTTGGGCCAGGCCGCAAATGAAGTTATCACTGAAAACCTTGTGTCGCTGTTGAGAAAAACACAAAGCGTAAATGACAGGCCTACCTATTTATTTTATTTTATTTATTTCTACTAAAGACAGCATCAATTAATTCTACTTTTAAGTATTAAAGTAGAACTTGACTGAGTTCATTAAGTTAATTCTAATTAACATCATTAACTAATAATCATACATATCGTTACTCTGCTTACTCAGAATATTCGGCATTGTTTACACACCTTTTAATCGCTGTTTTCCCACCTTACATATTCCTCGCTGTCGCTTAATCGTTAGCCTACCAACTTCCTCCAGTAAAAACTGTGCCTAATATTTCGGTCCATCAACGTGAACGGCATATGATGCCATAAGATGTTAAACTGTACGATCTAAAACGGTACTTAGTCTAAAACTGGTTGATATTGTTAACTGTATACAATCGGAGCGAACGTCATTCAATACCAAAAGCTGTCGTTAAACTGCTAGTAGTTTCATGTGTTTAACGAAGTCTTATGCCTGCCGAGAACATTGACGTCGACCTTAAACCTTACCTCAACGCTGTAAAATATCAATTTAATCCTATCCTAATCGATAGTCTCGCAGTATTTGTGTAGTCTGATTACATTTTAACGTAATTTCAACGTAAAAACAATGGATACTAAGAACAAGCTTATAGGTTCTGATAAAGACTCCTTGAAATCGCCGTTCCGAACGGTAGGCCTATAGGGCCCTACATGAGAGCCTAAATTTCGAGTATATTAAAAAAATGGAGTATGTTGTGATTTTTCTTGACTCAGACTGACTCAACGAAGTAACGAATGAATGAATTTAAAAAAAAACAAGAATAATACAAGAATACGTTATAAATACAAATATACAAATACGATACGATACGATAAAGCCAAACATTGTCCTTTAATGTTCCTAACCTGCATCTCTCAGGACACGGACAGGAGAGCGTGTTATCTGCGAACATTCTTCGTACAGCATAGCTGCAGTCATCTAGAAGAGTGGAAACAGATAGCCATATTAAAATGGTGTTGACCGTGCTGCCTACAACCCTGCATGCCAGCATGTCCATGAACATTCGATAGGACCCATGTGGGCTTTATAAGAGGCCCATATGGGAATATGGGTCCTATTTGGGCCCTAAGTGGGCAAGCTGACAGGGCGAGGTGCGATTTGGCAGTGGATCCATAAACGTCTTTAGAATGCGGTTTTCCTTAGACTGATGCGGTCTGAATTACGATGTTGGCGCTAAAGAAGTTCCAGGTTCAATTAGATTTTAAAAGAACAGAAAATAGCAAAACAGAATGGATTTGGATATAATGGAACCGGATTAGTATTAATTGAATATGATTAATTAGGTTAGCTTAGGTTGCACTACACTATCAAATAATTATGGCTAGATAAAATGGGGTAACTAGTAGGAAATATGCTTAGATAACATGGGGTAACTAGTAGGAAATATGCTTAGATAACATGGGGTAACTGGTAGCAAATATGCTTAGATAACATGGGGTAACTGGTAGCAAATATAGTTAGATAACATGGGTAGCTAGTAGCGAATATAGTTAGATAACATGGGGTAATTAGTGGCAAATATAGTTAGATAACATGGGGTAACTAGTAGCGAATATGGTTAGATAACTCATCATAACTGGGGTTACTATAGTAGCAAATATAGTTAGATAACATGGGGTAACTAGTAGCAAATATAGTTAGATAACCTGGGGTAACTAGTAGCAAATATAGCTAGATAAAATGGAGTAACTAGTAGCAAAGATGGTTAGATAACTGGCTAATCTAGTAGTTCCAATGTTTATCGGCATCTTATAGCTACCAAGGCCGTTGATGTCGACCTCCTTTCTCGAGGCTTGGGAATGGCACTACCTGGCACTGTTGGCACTAGAGTACTGTAGTGGCAGAGTTAACACAGCTCGTGAATAAGCTGGTGCCTTGCGATTATAATTTTCGAGAAGGTCTTTGGAAATTTGGAGCTTGCGATTACGAACTGGGTAAATATCTTTGCTCTGAACTCAAATAGGCCACATATACCTTTTCCAGTCTAACCGTTTTATGGCCCACGATTCCGGCTTCAAGGTGCTCTTCTGAACTTCGTAAGGGTCAGTATCAAATTTTAGTCATATTGTAGACCTTGTTTAAAGTACTGTAAGTAAAGTTTAACGGACTTTGTGTGATGTTAGCCGTTGAGCAGACGGATACGTTGGAATTGAGAAGAGCTGCTTCAGATGTTGGTACATAAGGATCGGCGCATCGACACTGTTCAATCATTGTTCGCTGATAGCACGTCTTCTGACATGCCTGCTTAGAACAAAATTAAAGTTTGGAAGCATTAATGCAGTTATTTAGTGCCTGAGTCGTCATTTGGTGGTTGTCCTGTGGTATGGAACGGGCTCCCTCTGGAGCTGCGTCTCCTCCCAAAAACCCAACCCGAGGCTTTCTACACTGCGCTAAATACTGTTCTTCATGTTCGTGCTGGAGTCGGGAGCGCCTCTGAGTATTCCCGCTATATAAGTGCTCAAATGAATTAGTTAATTAAAGAATACACTTACTTAGGCCCTACTTATTTCTAATCTCTTTCAACTTGCCAACCGTAACCTGGGTTCTGGTTTCTCAGCTTTTCTATCGGAATTTTGATAACAGCGTTGTAGACGCAATTAGATAAGATTTCAACGGCTCCAGAAAACTAGTATATGCTGTTCAAAGCAAATCAAATTTATTTTATGCAGCTGGCATTTATTTAAAGCCTCTGTATTTGTAATCACCTGGGGCGCTGCAGGTTTAGCTTAGTTAGGTACATTGACTAAGAAAACTCGCAATGTTTGACGGCTTTCTCTCTATATATATATAGGCCTACAACTGTTTAAACAAAGGTGCCCGGGAACCATGCTGGCAAAGAAGCTGATATGCTCACACAAGCTTTGGCTCTGTGACGCCGAGGCAGGAGCATGCTCACACAACTTCTTTGGTAACATTAAAGCCTAGGCTACTGGCGCTTTGTATCTGATGAAGTAGCTATTGACTTTTTGTAATTGTAGTTGTAATCGAGCAGTTATATAGCGCCACCGTATTTGTGCTATAGACACTTTTCATTTCATCAATATCTAGTATAATACACTTTTCCACTGGATGAAAAATTACAAAACTATTCTTATATATTTTTTCGGACATAATGTATAATTTTATCCAATTTTGGTGAAGTTGGCTCACAACTTTTAAACACTTCCCGGGCCACTGCACATACATGTAGCCTACATAATATGCTTTTATACGAACAAATTTATGTAACGCCACGTTAAGAAGAAATCTTACAATGATAGTGTATTCGACTGGATATTTTTCGGCGTATACGTTGCGTTGAGTGTCGTTGACTACCTCAGTTGTACAATTGCTGTATGGAGCCGGCGCTATGCTGATTGTTTTCTAAGTAAATAAATAAGTAAAAGCACAAGTGAACAGCGCTATTAAGAACGAATAAATTGTGGGAAAGTCTAGGTAGCGTCAGAAAAATTATTTACACGACTTTTTGTATTAAACAATTTTGAGAAGTCCAGGGAATTGAAGAATCCCGCAGTGGAAAATAAATACCACGACAGCAATCAGACCAGTAAATGAACAGTCTCTCTAGATATCTTTTAATCGTTTTTCCGACGCTAGGCCCTAGGGCCTATATTTTCTGATTTTGCACTCTACTTCTATCGTGTTGGTGTCTAGTGCCCAAGGCATCTACCGATGGCGCACAAACACAAAACTATAACTAGGACAATATCTAGAAGTTGAGTCGCCAAGTGACTTCTATAGGCAGCCAAAGGTGGATAAGAAATCACCTTGATCATTTTATCAGCTTAATCATATTAATAGCTTACAGTTCGCAGATTTCTCGACGTCTCAGCCGGGCCTACCTGCGTTACAGCGATCGAGGTGAGAAGTCCGGGGCTGAGCATGATGCCCTGATCCTCCGGGAAGGGCATCTGGTTCTGGGACTGTATTTGGACAACGGCCCCCGCGGTGTCTCCGGACTCGGTTGTGTATTCCTCTTGGAGGATGTTCAGCCATAGTTTCAGTCCTGCGCGATGAACGCATAATTATAATATCGTGTAATGTAACTCGCCAAACCCGCCACTGCTCGTACTTTGACAGTGACAGTCCCAAGCCTGGATAAATGAGGAGGGCGACGCTATATCTTTGTTACCACACAGTGTCGTTAAACAGAAACTACTACTAAATCGGCAAAACTTCTGATGTAACAATATCAGAGTATTACGACTCCAGTGGCGGACTTAGGCGCTGTCCGTAAAGGATGACAATACTTCCGTTAAAATGTAAATGTAAATGTACACGTTTTTATATAGCGACCGTTTGAATGGGTGCCTCTTGTTTGTTCTGCTCTTTGAGCGGCGCTATATAAAGGTCCAATCACAATTGCAATTTGCGCCATTTAAGGTCCCCGTGTACTACCGTGCAAGCCAGAGATTCAACTATCTTAAATAAGCCGCCATTGGGAGGCGAACCGTTAGAACTGTGTTCGTTCGTGGTTTCCTGCTGTTAAATCGTGAGCGCCTGTAACGACTTTCTCTTGAAGTGAGGCTATATTATTTTCACTGGCGGCGATCTTGTTTGACAGGTGGGGAGACTCTAGAACTGATCTGCATGGTCAAAAAAGAGTTTTGAACTGATCTGGTCAAAAGAGAGGTCAAAAAGTTTGGTTGACCTTTTTGGGTGTTTCTTCAAAATGTGTGGGAGGAGGCAAATGTATGGTGCGTCCATCCCACTGCCAAAAATGGGGTGTCTTGTCCCCCTCGACTCCCCTGGATCGCCGCCCATGATTATTTTGCAATTAAAATTACATTACATTGAAAACTAGCATTTTACCTAACCATTTCAACTCATCATCATTTATCTAAACTAATGTAATGATTTCTATAGCGCCGTTAATAGAATGTACATTGTACAAGGCATCATTCGATGGTCTCTTCGAGTGAAACGGAATACTAGAGTCATAGGCAACTCCATTTGAGAAGCTAGGCCGAAGTCCGCTAAGTCAGAGAAACCAGAAATCAAGCTACAGATGGTAAGCAATTTGAAACAGATGAGTTTTGAGTTTACTTCTGAATGGTATCAGAGAACAGTTACTGACAAAACTCACAAAACTAGACAGTGAATTATTTCGATCAGAACTTTGGACCAGCCACTGAGAATGTCCGAGAGCCGCGCAAAGCACAGCGAGAGTCAGAGTATCCGTCGCTGGCATGAGGGCTGAGCAAAAAGTAGGTGTACGTTGGTTTAGTTTATGTATCGAGTCCTCGATCCTAAATAGACTGTTGCTTGTAACTGCAATCCTAGAGTTAGCCTATATGCGTGTTTAATAAAAATTATGGTTACCAAGCACATGGTGCAACCAGGGCTGTAGTGGTAAAATTAGATGCGAGAACACGCTACCGGTTAGTTTTCCGAAACAAATTTAATAATGGAGGTGAGTATACGCTACAGTATTTTGTGAGTATACACTATAGTATTTTAATATAAATAAAAATAAATATTTTGTGAAGTGAGTATACGGTCTCTAGAGGTGAGTACACGCTGCACACCCGCGTATACCCTCGACTACATCTCTGGGTGCAACAATCCTATACTTGCCGTGTCCTCTTCCTGGTTGTTTAGCGATATACTGAGCGGAGCTGTTGGCCCAACCGGAGTTGAACACGTAACAGTTGCCATGTATTGGGTTGTAGAACTCGGAAAAATCACTAAAGCATGAAAAAGTAGAAAATGAAGAGAGACAATTCAATCTAAGGTAAAGTTTAACGACTCCGCGTCTAGTTTCAAGTCACTTTACAGCAAGCAAATGTGCATGAGTTTGCACAAATAGCCTCCAAAATCCATTTCAAACTGCTTTGATAATTATAAAAAAAGTTGTAGCTGACTTTGCCAAAATGCCTTTAATTTTCTAGTTTTCTAGTTTCTAATTTAAAATCTATTTAACTGAACACAAAACCCTACCATATCGTTTTGAAGGTCAGGACTTGTGTTCACTTTAATGCAACAACAGTAGCTTATTTGGTACATATACAGAGGTCTATGTACAATGAGAGGTTAAACGCTATTTACTGCGTACATTTGAGCGTTAGTAGTAAACAGACCCAGAGTTCTGGACCACCAAATAGCGTCCAACCCAGAGTTCTGGACCACCAAATAGCGTCCAACCCAGAGTTCTGGACCACCAAATAGCGTCCAACCCAGAGTTCTGGGCCACCAAATAGCGTCCAACCCAGAGTTCTGGCCCATCTCATAGCGTCCAACCCAGAGTTCTGGCCCACCAAATAGCGTCCAACCCAGAGTTCTGGCCCACCAAATAGCGTCCAACCCAGAGTTCTGGCCCATCTCATAGCGTCCAACCCAGAGTTCTGGCCCACCTCATAGCGTCCAACCCAGAGTTCTGGCCCATCTCATAGCGTCCAACCCAGAGTTCTGGCCCATCTCATAGCGTCCAACCCAGAGTTCTGGCCCACCTCATAGCGCCCAACCCAGAGTTCTGGGCCATCTCATAGCGTCCGACTATTGTTTATAGCGTACCCTTAAACCCTATGATATGTTTAATTAATTCTTTTACATTTAATATATTTGAAACCTAAGTTGTACTCTTACACGATTTAATTATGTTATTGAAACATTTCAGATGATGAATAAACATATTTCTTGCAGCAATTTTAAGTAGAGCATACATTTAAATTATTTTGAACTTCACCAATTTGTATAGCGCCCTAGCACAGCGAGGCTTATTTGAATATGGTATTGGTTTAGCATATTTGGTAGGTATTTTAAAATATATATTATGTTATAATCTAAGGTATATTAAAAGTTGTACTCTTTCACGACGTATTTGACAAGTCTATACATTAGTTGAATAAAAATTCAAAAATTATCGTCTTATTTGACATATAAGTTAATTTTAAAATATATTTCTAACAAGCTATATTCTTACAAGCACGCTATTTGGACAACATATTTTGACATCTTAATAATAATATGGAAGCTTTTTAAGCAAGAAGAGAGAGAGGACCCATGAGCTAACCACGAGGTAGCCATGGATATGTTTTGTTAGCAACCTCAGTTTCTTAGACTCGGCATATGAGGGAAAGGCGGCCAGCTCTAACCCTCACCGTCTCATCTTCCCACCGACAGAGTTCAGTCGGTGTGCTCATTATAGCTGAGCTTGCTATGGGGTGCAGCAGGAGTAGAAATCGAATCAAATTTCTGTCTGGACGGGGATTCGAACCCCCGACCTCTCCATCGACAGCTTAGCGTGCTAACCACTACGCTATCGTGACCCCCCTCTAGTTTTAACCAAATAAGTGTTTAAATACATTTAGTTACAAAACGCGAAGAAACAAAGAACGTTAGGTTCTACTGTTGGAAATGTACGCACAGCCTGTCATTTATTAGCATATAGCTGAGTTCTCTAAATTATTTGCTAAGAAATACAAAACTGCTAAGTAAAAGAGAAGGAAGAACTCTAAATTATTTGCGAAGAGATATAAAACTGTAAAGTGTGGAGAGCGAGCAGAATTGAAGGTACATGTTAGTGGCTTAGCGCTGGGAGCAGCGGCAGGAACGCTCAGAAGTTGCGGGAAGATCTGAGAAGCTGCGGGAAGATCTGAGAAGTTGCCGGAAGATCTGAGAAGCTGCGGGAAGATCTGAGAAGTTGCGGCAAGATCTGAGAAGTTGCGGCAAGATCTGAGAAGTTGCGGCAAGATCTGAGAAGTTGCGGGAAGATCTGAGAAGTTGCCGGAAGATCTGAGAAGTTGCGGGAAGATCTGAGAAGTTGCCGGAAGATCTGAGAAGTTGCGGGAAGCGCTGGGAAGCTGCGGCGGCGGAGGCGCTGGTGGCGGAGGCGCTGGCGGTGGCGGTGGTAGTAATCGCATGTTTAAACCGATGTTCAAAGACAAGAAGAGAGTCAGAAATGATCGCGCAGTGCTAAGAATATTGTTCGTTTTTCATTAGTTATAGCACAACTGTGCTGATGAATGAAAACTTTGTCTTTTACCTTTAAGTGTACATTTCTACAACTTTTGACAATGTTGGATCCAGTTTCGCACGAATTTGGAATGTTGACAAGTTTAATTGTTTAAAATGGACTTGTACCATTGAAACCTTTGATAATGTCGTTTATGCGAAAATGCTGACTTTAACAAACTGAGCGTGTGTGGCTGAGGCGTCGAGCATAGATTTCCATATGTTGTGCGAGAAACTTTGGTGACTCGACATAGAAGTTGTATTATTGAAATAAATCAGCTTTTAACCTACAACTCGGGTCTTTGAGTATTTAGTTATTTTGCATGCAATTGAAAAACTCCTGAGAATGAAAATATGCAAAGTTGCAGGTCTATAGAAGATCTCTCCTCTCAGGCGAAACCTCTCGTTTTCTATCAAATTGCAGCTCCAACGCTTTGCTAGAACTATCATCCAAACTGCCCAAGACATGTTAAATGTTTTGCAAGTGTTCCTACAAATCACCTCTAGGAATAATATGTCAACCTCTGAAAATGCAACATGCATTGCAAAGGAAATCACTCTGTTCATACAAGTTTGCAATCGCACATCTCATACTTTATCCGTTAGAACTCTCATATGTTTCAGTTCCATCATCCAAAGATGTACAATTTCAACTACATTTCACCCAAAAACTTAAAGTTTCTACAAATCCGCTTATTCCACGACATAGCCAAAACCGTGCGAATGCGAGCTCAGCTTGCCAATTACCTTTACTTTCAAGCGTTCAAACCTTTAAAACATCAGGCCGTCGCATAGAATTGCACATTCTTTTTAATAAGTTTTGATATTTTAGCTCAAAATTTGTGCAAGAGTTCGCTAACTGGACATGTGTATGTAAAATGTTGGGCAATGCAGCCGTTCCTGCCATATGTCTCGATACCTAAACCTTTACATGTTAATATTTCACCTTTCTATATATGTTGATCAGCTAAAACACACAAATCATCGTGCAAATCTTTCATTGAAACGAAGAAAGTTGTAAATTTTAGTATAGAAACCGTCCTGGCCAGCGCTAGTGCAACTCAAAAGCTCACATTTTACTCTGCAAACCTTCATGGTAGCTCTCCTAAAAGACCTAAGTTTCACTCTTAGGCGTCTCTGCATTCCAAAAATTGTGTGTTTGCTCGTCTCAGTAGACTTTACCTCGTAAGAGATGACACTTTGCAAGGTCTTTGTAACATAAACGGGCTCAGTTTAGCTCTACATCTTGCGGCTTCACATGATAAAAGTCGACATTTTACTGTAGAAATCCTTCATGCAGCTTGCAAGTTCTAAGTTTTATAACTAAACTCTCAATCCAACTGAATATGCAAACGTGCAAGATGTTAGCAAACCTTCAACACCGGTATCTTTGTAGCAAAAACTTGTCATTTAGCCTGTATGCTCACAAGTCCTGCGTCTTCGCAGACTAAAAGTTTGGTATGTTGGTGTGGAAATTAGCACATTTGACTGTACAGTGTGGAAAGATTTAATCTTAGCAGCACCTATCCAGTCTAAACTGTGTAATTTTTACAATATGAACCTCCACTCTAACTACCTCATCAGACCGTGCAACAACTTTATGCTGAGAACATTCGTCTCACTCATCTATCGAAAGAAAATTTTACCATGTTAAGGAGCTTCTCAAACTAAAAAACCTTCGGTTCACCCACCTTACAGTCTTAAAGGTGTCCACTGTGGTAAACCCCGCTGTAAAACCTCCTGTAAACCCATCGCAATCACAGTCTTTGCAAAGTATCAATTGTAAGTTTAGCATTCAAACTATCGTTGCATGTGTCTGTCGAACTTAAAAGTTGACGTTTTAGTGAACAAACTATCATAGAAATTAAGCCTTTTACCCTAAAACCTCTTCTCTCGCGCTCTTCCTCTCTCTCTCTCTCACTCTTCCTTTCTCTCTACCTCTTCATCTCTCTCGCTCTCTAGCGCTCTCTCTCGACCTTCTTCTCTCCCTCTTGTAAAACCTCTCGCTCTCGCTCTCTCTCTTCCTCTCTCTCGCGCTCTTCCTCTCTCTCTCTCTCTCTCTCTCTCTCTCTCTCTCTCTCTCTCTCTCTCTCTCTCTCTCTCTCTCTCTCTCTCTCTCTCTCTCTCTCTCTCTCTCTCTCTCTCTCTCTATCTCGCCCTTCTTCTCTCCCTCTTGTAAAACCTCTCGCTCTCGCTCTCTCTCTTCCTCGCTCTCGCGCTCTTCCTCTCTCTCTCTCTCGCCCTTCTTCTCTCACTCTTCTAAAACCACTTCTCTCTCTCTCGCTCTCTCTCTTCCTCGCTCTATCTCTCGTGCTCTTCCTCTCTCTCTCTCTATCTCGCCCTTCTTCTCTCCCTCTTGTAAAACCTCTCGCTCTCGCTCTCTCTCTTCCTCTCTCTCGCGCTCTTCCTCTCTCTCTCTCTCTCTCTCTCTCTCTCTCTCTCTCTCTCTCTCTCTCTCTCTCTCTCTCTCTCTCTCTCTCTCTCTCTCTATCTCGCCCTTCTTCTCTCCCTCTTGTAAAACCTCTCGCTCTCGCTCTCTCTCTCCCTCTTCCTCTCTCGCTCTCGCGCTCTTCCTCTCTCTCTCTCTCTCTCTCTCTCTCTTCTAAAACCTCTTCTCTCTCTCTCCCTCTTCTAAAACCTCTTCTCTCTCTCTCTCTCGCTCTTCCTCGCTCTCTCTATCTCTCTCAACAGTCTTACAAACTAAAATTCGTATGCGTCCTACTAAAACTCTCATTCATTATGTCTTTGAAACCGTAAATGTCTTAAGTTTAGCGTTCAAATCTTCATGGTGCACGTCTCAGTAATCTAAATGTTTAAATTTTTACTGCACAGGTTGGTATTTCATACATGTTCAGAGTCGAGAATTCGGAATTTAGTGTATCAGATGTCAAACTGTGCGACGTTTCATCCTAAGAGTTGTAATTGAATAATGCAATTCATCGCCCCATGCAATCTAAAATTCCTAAGTTTTCTACTCCACAGGTCTTTGAAAAACTTCCAAGTCTACAAATTAGCATACAAGTCTTCCGCGCTGGATTCTTTTTCAACTTGCATGATGAAATTTTACGACGCAAGTCTGTATTTCGTACAGCTTAGGAATCGAAAATTTAGAATTTAGTGTACAAGGGAACAAACTATGCAATGTTTCACCATAAGATTTGTACTTCTACTGTATAGTTCAGTATTTCAAACAACTTATGAATATACACTTCAGAAGGTTGATATAGAAAACTTCAAAAGAATCGGTGTTTCACAATAATTGGTGTAACTTAATCATACAAGTCAATGTTTCATACCCCTTAGGAGTGTGAAAGTTGTAGTTTTAGCGTCAGAGCGCCCAACGCCATCTGACATTTTACCATGCAAATCATTATATCTTCCATTTTAGCCTCCTAAAGCATAATTTTACTGTAGAAATTTCGTCCCACGTCCACCCAGCATGTTTTTGCAATATAGAAACCCAAAAGTTCGATGCTCATTCAATTTGCACATGCACATCTTAGGTTTATCGCATACGTCTTTTGTAATCTGCATTTACAATTTTAGTGCTCACGTCAGCATTTCGGTTGTCAGAGCAGTCCATGAAGTGATAGCAACTTCATTTTCTTAGCCTCGGCATATGAGAGTTGGTCTCATATTTTGTGGAGTCATTGATGCTCTATAGGACTTAAAAGATGTATATACATATATATTTGAGTGTGTGTAAAGGCCTATGCATTGAACTGCACAGTCATTGGATATTCAATGGCTTTACAATATGTTCACTCGTGCATGTTGGGTCTTTTGACTGCCTGTTTGTGTAGACCCATACACTATGTGCATCCAATCGAGTCGACGGCTGAATAGATCAAAATATTTAAGTCATTGCCCATTCAAAGGATGGTATAAATCGATAGCGCCTTCATTTGCTCAGTCTCAGCATATGTCTACCTCTACATCATTTTAGCCATATCTCAGTTGACTGGGAGTTGAAAAGAAGTTTGGATTCAAATTTTCTGCCCTGGTGGGGTTTGAACCGCCAACCTCTGAGTTGATAGTCCAACGTGCTAACCACTAGGCTATTGTGTATTATAAAATCTGTAAAATAATTAAAATTGTTGCAAGAAATATATATGGCGCTATACAAATTGTTGAAGTTCAAAATAATTTAAATGTAGGCTCTACTTAAAATTGCTGTGAGAAATAAGTTTACTCAACATCTGAAATATGCTGTCAATAACTCGGACAAGAGTACAAATTAGGGTTCAAATATAATTAAAATATATTAATGTAAAAGAATGAATTAAACATATCATAGTGTTTAAGGGTGCGCTATAAACAATATTCGAACGCTATGAGATGGACCAGAACTCTGGGTTGTACGCTATGAGATGGGCCAGAACTCTGGGTTGGACGCTATGAGGTGGGCCAGAACTCTGGGTTGTACGCTATGAGATGGGCCAGAACTCTGGGTTGGACGCTATGCGGTGGACCAGAACTCTGGGTTGGACGCTATGAGGTGGGCCAGAACTCTGGGTTGGACGCTATAAGATGGGCCAGAACTCTGAGTTGGACGCTATGAGGTGGGCCAGAACTCTGGGTTGGACGCTATGAGATGGGCCAGAACTCTGGGTTGGACGCTATTTGGTGGCCCAGAACTCTGGGTTGGACGCTATTTGGTGGTCCAGAACTCTGGGTTGGACGCTATTTGGTGAGCTAGAAGTCAATGTTATACGTTATTTGATGCGCTAGAAGTCAATGTTATATGTTATTTGATGCGCTAGAAGTCAATGTTATATGTTTTTTGATGCGCTAGAAGTCAATGTTATATGTTATTTGATGCGCTAGAAGTCTGCCTCTATTTACTACTAGCGTTTCTTAAACTTGAAAACTTGTTCTAAGCTGCGCTATTACGAGAGGAAGGTTTTTAGTCGAGATATATATGAAGGTCAACACGGACTCTGCAGAGCCAATATTTGCCGGAAGAGCGTTCTAGAGTCTGAGGCCAACAACTGCAAAGTCACAACCACAAAGGGTTCGTTGTGCGACGTTTAGGGGACCTGGTTGAGTTGGTACAAGTCTTGGTATAGTCCGCACAGGACCAGATAGTGCGTTGGCTGAAATATAGAACCTCGAAGACAGGAAAAAATGTGTGTGTGTGTGTGTGTGTATGCGCGCGCTTGTTTGTGTGTGTGTTCTATAGATAGCCAGTGCACCGATTTTAGGATCGATTTGTTGATCTTTGAAGCTCATATACCTATACACATACAATACATACACATTACACATACATACATACATGCATGCATGCACGCATCCATGCATACATACATGGTTGGAAAAGTACAATGTGGACTATTCGGCAGCGCGCAATAGGTCAGTAATATAACAGTTGTGGGTTCCTGCCTGCTGCTCGGACTATATATGCGTAACAGCAATGAACAAGTTGTTAGCCTAGCCTACATCTGTCTAGCGCCTCAGAGTCAGATTTGATCTGCCTGCGCTTAATAAGTGGAATAAATAAATAAATAAATAAACAAATAAACAAAAATAATTGACATGATTTGTTTTTAAATGCTGACTTACATTTCTTTGTGGCAGTCGGCGCCATCAAAGCGGCAGTCGAGAATGAATTCGTCTATTGAGTAACCCAAACTGGTCTTCACCTCTTGCGGTAGACTGGCCAGGGTCTCCGTCAATATCTGCTGCTCCTGGAAGCTCTCCGTAGCGGCCAGCCGATCCGGAAAACGACTGCCACTCAGCTTGGCAGCCGGCTCAAAGTTTGGCTCTGACGAAAGAGGAGTGGCAAGGAGTGAGGATTTCTTGACCGCACAGTCAGCAGCGTTGTCCATCCGCGTATCCGTACAGACCCCGCAGGGTGTGTCTCCTCTGAGTTGGCTACCTGTCGAGCAACATCTGCAGCAGCAGCCGACAGATGGCGCTTCTGGATGTACTGTTGTCGCATATGTTGTAGGCCTAGGTGTCGTTTTTGTACTAGGAACGTTGTGAGGCGTACTGGTATCAACTGGTGTACTGTCAGTTGGTGTAGTAATTTCTTTAGTCATCGTTGTAGTCGGAGTAGCTTTTGTAGTAGTTGACATAGTAGTTTCTTTAGTTGTCGTTATAGTTGGAGTAGCTTTAGTAGTAGTTGGTGTAGTAGTTTCTTTAGTTGTCGTTGTAGTCGAAGTAGCTTTAGTAGTAGTTGGTGTAGTAGTTTCTTTAGTTGTCGTTATAGTCGGAGTAGCTTTAGTAGTAGTTAGTGTAGTAGTTTCTTTAGTTGTTGTTGTAGTCGGAGTTACCTTCGTAGTAGCTGGTGTAGTAGTTTCTTTAGTTGTCGTTATAGTCGGAGTAGCTTTAGTAGTAGTTTCTTTAATTGTCGTTGTAGTCGGAATAACTTTAGTAGTAGTTGGCGCAGTAGTTTCTTTAGTTGTCGTTGTAGTCGGAGTAACTTTAGTAGTAGTTGGTGTAGTAGTTTCTTTAGTTGTCGTTATAGTTGGAGTAGCTTTAGTAGTAGTTGGTGTAGTAGTTTCTTTAGTTGTTGTTGTTGTAGTCGGAGTAGCTTTTGTAGTACTGACGGAGGCGACCAAAGTAGTAGTTGTAACTTCCATTGTCAAGGTTGTAGTAGGACTTACTGTAGTGGTTGAGATTCTAGTTGAGCTCGAAGTAGTTGAAGTGGCTTTTGTAGTAGAGGACTGGGCAATGGTTGACGTGGTCTGGGATTCTGTTGACGTAGTGTACGGTTGGCTAGTTGTCGTTAGAGGAATGTTGCCAGTAGTGATGATCTGAGTTGTTGTAAACCTCGCAGGAGTTGATTGCAGTTTGGTTGTGTCTGCGTAATATGCATGTAATTTATAACTCAGATAGTCCAAGCAATGTAAAATTAATTTTTTTAATGACAATTGTCTCAGTTTCTAGACATCTATACAATAATACAAATAAATGGTCAGAAGACTGAAGTTTTAGTCACAAGTGGCTATGTCTTCCTCGGTTTTCTCATATCTCCACCTTCATGGTTGAACAACTCCACTGGCTCCCTCTCTCTGCCTGTATCCAATTCAAAGTGCTTATTCTTGTGCTCAAATCTCAATTTGGTCTTGCTCCACGGTACTTGTGTGATCTAATTCTTCGGCCTCATTCTGCTGCTTCGCTGCATCCTCTCCGATCTTCTGATCGCCTTGACCTCTTAGTTCCTCGTATCAGGACTAATATGGCTCAATCCAGGTCCTTTGCCTGCATAGGTCCCTCGCTTTGGAACCGACTTCCTCCTCCTGTCCGCAATGCCATTCTTTCTGGTAGCGTTGCTTCTTCTTTTTCTCACCTTAAATCCTGCTTTTTCTCTCGAGGTCTCGCGCATTGGGAGCGCCTATGAATGGTTTATACCACGAGAGGCGATTTATAAATGCCCATATACAATACAATACAATACAATACAATACGAGCTAAAAAAAATTGAAATAAGAAGTTATTATACTATAAATGTTCATTAAAACTGTGTTCTGGCCAGTTTATCCAGAACGTTAAACAACCCCCCCCC
This sequence comes from Allolobophora icterica, assembly GCA_963556255.1. NCBI lineage: Eukaryota > Metazoa > Annelida > Clitellata > Crassiclitellata > Lumbricidae > Allolobophora > Allolobophora icterica. The sequence continues at coordinate 62,623,039 of OY744603.1, forward strand.
ACTTCTGGCAACCGTGAGAGATCGTTCTACCACCCCACCCCCATTAGTAGACGCCACTGATTTCTTGTGGAATTCATTCCCACCATCTAAACCAACCACTACAGGAACAACGAAAGACAGACCAGTCATCAAAGGCAGGAAATTGGGTCTATCGCACACCTATGCACGTGGTCCAAACAAAACTGCTTTCCTTAGCAACCACTGATCAACCGCATCTACCCTAATGTACGTCGCTTGATCGACCTGAAAACAACCAATCAGGAATAAGCTTAATGGTCATGACTTAGCTTTTCGCTGCGCCCCAGCCAAAGTATAGTGATCGATTTTCTCTCCCTTTACAACAGTGGCGCACAACGTCCGGCCCGCGGGCCACATCCGGCCCTCGACGAGTCGTTATGTGGCCCGCGATGTCCAGCAGGAAATGCCAATATTTAGGAACCGGCACTGACATTAAGTCTACAGCGACTTTCGCACTGTGGTCATTGGAAAAGAACCACCAGTATTGTAGTAATATAGAAGTACTATGAGTCCCCTTTCTCTATAACTCATTGAGTCATTGCTTACTTTAATATGTGTTTTACTGTGCACGCAATCTTCATAAATTTTGGAATACATTCATCTGAACTAAGCTGATTCGTCACACGTGTTTGGCCCGCGTAGGGTTTAAGAAATCGTTTCTTGGCCTTTGGCCGAAACAGGTTGTGCACCACTGCTTTACAGTCTTTGCTCTTAGGATACAGTCTACCATTGTCCATTAAACATCTCAAGAAACATTCCCAAGCCATCTGAAGACCCCTCTTTGGATCCGTTAGCAGGGATGGCCCTAGCCCAAATGGCGCCCCATGCGAAGCATATATTTTGACGCTCTCTGACCCCCACTCCACGGTCCACCCCCACGTCACAACCCAATGAGAAACCACCCAGAACATTACGCTGATCTGAGTTATTTGTCATTAGAATTCAAATGAAAACAATCATTGTAATTAAAAAATGGCTACAAAAGTGAAAAACATTTGAACTCTTAAAAAACACCCCCTGGATTTTGACGCCCCAGACAGCTGCCTGCTTTGCCTATGCATAGGGCCGGCCCTGGCCGTTAGATTGTCAAGCTTGCGAAACTCCTAAAAGACGCTGTACATGTAGCCGGACACATGCAAGCATACACACGCGTACATACAAACATAGATACAAGCAAACATACAAACATACATACACACAAACATACATACAAATATACATTCATACACACATATAAACATAAACATACATACAAACATACATGCATACATACAAACATACATGCAAACAACATATATACATACTTGCATACATACCTATACATACAGACATGCATACAAACGTACATACATACACACATACACACCCATGCATACACACATACACACACATAGAAACATACATACGTACCAACATACATAGGCCTACATGCAACTAGCACCGTACTCACTGGCCTGCATTTTGCATATGAAGTGTCTGGTGATATTCGCCATTGAGGACAACCAGAGGCCATTCGTAGCCATGTAGACGTAGCGTGTAAAGTCGACCGTTTCGTTTGCCACCGTGTTGAGGTACGTCGCAGGATAACCGTCCGTCCACCAGGTGTGGATGGATGTTGTACCGTTGTTGCTCACCGGGAAACGCAACAGACCGATCCAGTACTCCATATCGTACTTATAGCACCTATTGTTTGAAAAAACAATGGACAGGGACGTGCATGTGATATTGAAATTGATGGAGGGAACACGAGTTGAGAGGGAAGCTGGAGAGGAAGCAAGGAGACGGTGGGGTTGAAAAGGAAAGATAGGAAAACATAAGAAGCCAGTTATCTGTTTGCGAATTAGCTTCATTGCTATAATAGGGAGGGAGTAGGTTAGAAAGCCACAGGAAATGGAGAAGATATCTAAAGTCAGTTATCTTTCAGTGTGTGTCACTGTTCTAGTGCAGATCAAACTGCAACTTGAATCGATACGAAATCAGTGTCTACAATTCGAAGTAGAAACAATGATTTCGAAACAAGCCTTTATACGATAAGATCAGAAGAAGATCAGTCTTTTAAGCTACCCTGAGATACAGCCATGGGTATGAAGTATTAGCGACTTCATTATCTTAGCCTCAGCATATGAGGGTGGATGGCCAATAATCTCCCTTGCCGTCTCATCTCATACGGTCATTGTACTCAAAACAAGTCTGCGTTGGCAAAGGGCGCAGGTGGAGCAGAAATCTCGAATCAAATATCTGCCCTGGCGGGGATTTGAACCCCCGGCCTCTGGACTAATAGTCTATAGCTTGCTAACTCCCATATTATTAATTATAACCACAATAAATGGCAAGGCTCACGATATGTCGGCGACGAAATTCTGTTCATCTTCATTCAGTATGCTGACCAGATTTGCCTTCCAGTCCAGACACTGTAGGTAGGAATCGACCATACCACCGGTGACGTTTCCAGCCGAGACGTAGTAACAGTAGCCGCTGTGAAGTATCCAGTCAGGGTAACACGTTTCTAAAAATGCAGCATACGGTAATAAAGCAGAAATTAATAATATTTCATCCAAATTTAGTATTCCCGTTAATCCGATTTAAAACATGCCTAATAGTTTGCAAGCTTTTTGTTGTATGTCGGCACTGCTCAAACATAGACAGCTTATAATAGTTCGAACATTACGCTCTTCTGCTTGTGGAGATTTACAGACTAGAGAAATCAGTTAACCAGCCAGTGTGTATGTCTTCTAGTCACTAGAAGACATACACACTGGCTAGTTAACTTATCTTTCGTCTTGACATACCCTCAGATCCATAGATATTGCACTAACTCAGTGGATGATGGCCCACGATTCTATGAAATTCGCTACCTGTTTCTGTCCGCTCGGCTGGTCCTGTGAGGTCGTTTGGATCACAGCTGGAGTGCCATACCTTTCGAACTGTTCATCCTCGTTATCTTTCTGGCAGGGTGACCGAATAGAGAGAGCACTCGTTCTGTAACGTGAAGAGTAGGGGTTCGAGTCTCTCTACTAAGGCACTCACTGTGTGAGAACCTTAAGCAAGTCCTTCACTCACAAATGTTCCGCACCATCGATGTTCTGTCGTACGGTCGTGTGTGAGCTTCTGAACTTTGGAAGGACGGACATTTTAAATACAATTGTATTGTATATTGAATAACTTGACTTTGGTCTTCACGTGGTGTATACCTGTTGGCAACCCCACTGACATGACGCAGCGCTGGTGAGTAAGCTTGGCTTTCAAAATAGCGCTTTAGAAATTTTGAGTTTGTGATTATGATTACCATTACAATTATGCCCCAACTATTACGATTTCAATTACGATCACGATTACGATTACTAGTACAATTACGATTACAATAACGATTACAATTACGATTACAATAACGATTACAATTACGATTACGATTACAATTGCGATTACAGTTACAATTACGATTGCGATTACGATTACAATTACGATTTCGATTACAATTACAATTACGATTACGATTACAATTACGATTACGATGTCTCGGGGTCTCACGGATCTCGGCTGGTTGGGTCCAAAGAACTGTGTAAATGCAGTTTTGTTTAGAAGCGACCATCGAGATCGAATCCATCAGCGTTATAGAACTTTCCCAATTAGATTAGATTAGATTAGATAAGATTTGATTAGATATCTAAATGAAAGGGAGAAACGCTGCGCTGGCTTCCTGTGCTGGAACCGATTCAATTCAATGACGGACGACGCTGCTCCGACATAAACCGGAGAGCTTGCGTTGCAGTCTTAAGTCAGCATAGTCGCTGAACATTACGCTCCTCTGTTTGTGGAGATTGATAGGTTCCTCGCATCTGCACAGCGTTACAAGCTGATCGGGCTTTCTCGTGTGATGGACCGTCATACTCTTTGAAGAATCTTTCATTCAATAATATTATACGTCGGTCTATTGTTTGAATTGATTTTGCTAAGCAAACAGCTTCTGTTTACCTTACGTTGCACTTGTTTTGACCAATCAGATAGCCATGCAAGCCGCTCTTTTCGGAAGCGTTTGAGGGGCGTTATATAAATACTTTGATGCACACACATGCATGTATGCATACATACATACATGAACACATACACTAAATACATACATACATACATACACACATACATACAAACATACATACCTACATACATGCATACATACATTACATACATACATAAAAACAAACATACAATACATACATACACTACATACATACATATGTACATACATACATACATACATAGAAACAAACATACATACATGCATACAAACAAACATACATACCTACATACATGCATGCATACATATTTACACACATGTACATTCGTACATGCATACATATTTGCACACGTTTACATGCACACTTACATACATGCATGCAGACATACATGCATACACACTTGTATACATGCACATATACACACACATACATGCATGCATACATACGCATACATACATTCATACGTACATACGCACGCATTAGTTCTGGATGTTCAATGCGACAAAACAGCACTACGTTCCATCGCTTGAATGATTTCGTTCGTGAAGAATATACATGTATTATTTCAAATTTACTAATTTCTCTTTTGTTATAAATTACAAACCGAGAGAACGTTTCCTCCTCGGAACTCTGGCTTCGTTGTCTGAGTAATCGATGGCTCTTTTCTCTCGATTGTCCACCGGGTCAGTGGTTCTATTGTCTTTCCTGTTGATGCCTGCTTCTGTTCTGCTGTTTGAAGAAACAGCTTCGTTGTCTTTATTGCCGATGGCTGTTACCTTCTTGTTGCTTGAAAGAATGGATTTGTTGCTTGCGTTGTCGATGGCTCTTGATCTCATATTGTTCGAAACAATCGCTTCGTTTTCGGCTTTGTCTACGTTTCGTTTCCTCCTCCCCGTAGCTTTGTTGTTGTTGGTTGTCATGGCTGACTTCTTGACTGGATTCATGTTGCAGATGGTGACTGATGGAAAGACGAGTTGTTGTTCCTGTAGAATTGAGATGCTGACTGAGACGTCGTAGCGTAAGTATTCCACTATCAGTCCACGTGCGTTGTACACCAATCCGCACAGCATAGACAAAATCGCCAACGTCCAGAAACACTTCTTCACAATGCCTAGAAATAAATTTGCACAGACGCTCCAAATTGTATATGGTTTAAAGCGAAATTCAGTAAACAAGACACACAATTATAAAGCTAGCCTACACCATGATAATTTTTATTGTACGCATTTAACCCTAAACTTTTTTCAAATGTAAAAACACACTTAACAGTGAAGGTAATTCGGTATCCTGAACCAGAGTTTTTCCCCTTAAAAGTCTCCCCCGGACAGTCGATTTCAGAACAGATTTACCCCGAAGGACCTGTTTTAGAATATAGGCTACTCGTCCCCAGGAGATTATATTCTAAAATAAAGTCGAGGAGGAGATAAAATATTTCATCCTCCGCCTGGGAAAATCTATTCTTTGAAAATACAGTCGTGCACATTTGTTTAACCACTTTCATTAACGACGAGCTGCATTGATTTCCCAGTCGCTTTTAGTACGTTCTGGTCGTTAAAGTGTTAAAGTTAATGATAATTTTATACAGGCTGATTTTCTAACTTATTGTAAAACTATTTACCTGTAATATTTTTAAACCATATGTTACAACAATGACATAATATTTGCCAGTGCAGCTGAAAAGAAACGGGTAGACATCATCTCAGTGCGGGGGAGACTGTGTTTTGGGAGAGACTTATATACTCAATCCTCGCTCAAATTATTCAAACGCTACCCAAACTGCACTGCGCCAGTTCTTTGGAACGAACTTTACAAGGTCTTCGCCAATGTACTAATCCCCTTTCACGCCTGTCAATCTCAATTATGACTATCAAACAAATTTAAACAAGTGCGGTTTGACAGTTTCAGGTAAGGCCTGGATGCTGAACATGCAGTCTCGAATTTGCTTAACTTCACTGCTCCCGTCAGTTACATGTCAACTGAGAAAAACGATCACAGAAGGTTTTAATTAAGAGTTTAGAACATGATAGATTATCATAACTATGTATCTCTTAAATTTAAATTCTATTTATTATTTAACTCTGACAAGGTCGCTACTTTTGATGCTGCATTAGCTGTAGTTATTACAATTACAACTACAGTTGTACATTCAATCACAATTACGATTAAAGTTACAGCTAATAAACAAGTACAATTACATTCTGCAATCATAAGGGGATAGGCCGAGGGCGTTGGAGACTGTTTGTCCCGAAAGGGATTATTGTCAGAGGTGAAAAATCGAAGGTGACCTTTGGTCAAAGTATGCCCTACCTCTGGCCTTGTGTAGGTTGGGCAAGCCATGAGCCGTCGACCGCTCCTCCAGTGCCCTGGTGATACTGCGTATGCTCGGCCGAGTCAGTGGATTGTTGCTCCCAGTTTTATCACCAACATCACTAGGCGTCATGAACCTATAAACTGGCGCTCGTTGCATCCTGTCTGGGGACAGATAAATGCAGGCGTTACAGTAACGTAAGGTCAGATCGACGTCAACGTACCTGACACCCATAAGTTGTCAAACGCTAATGATTTTCGCCTCTGTTTAGATACTTTTAGCCTTTCCGTTATATTCTCCTCGTTTTCACTGAATCACAAGCTGCGTATAACAGAGGCTTCGTAGTTTGAGTCAGGTATCGTTTCATTAAACACATTCGGTATTTCAGTGTTTAGCGACACCTTAAGGCTGTATGGCCCGCGATGTTGCCCTCTAAGCAAAAGTATTTTTATACTAAAATTCTAGGAGTAATATTTAGGATTTCACGACAACTTATGACTGCCAGGAACGTTGAGATTGCCTTATGAGTAACAGTATGTAGATGCTTAACTTCTAGTAGGAGTTACTCTTCATTATCTCTGAATCACTATTTGCGTAGCAGAGGATTCGTAGACAGAGTAAGGTCCACGCGTAATGGTTGTAAAACAGCCATTCTTTGAACATAGACCTAACCTTTCGGTCTTGGCATTAAATGTCGTAAACTTCTGAAAACTCTTGCTAGATGTTAAGTATTAAAGTACTGTTACTTATGAGTTAACGTCAACGGCCCTGGCATCCAGAGGTTTCGTTACAAATTCTGAAAAATAAGACTCGTCATGCAGATTGATACACAGTGTCACTATAGGTTTATTAATACACTAAATATATTAATACTCGGTGTCACCATGCATATCAATAAATAGTTTTACTGTTTTATCAATATATATACATATATAAATATATATGTATATATAATATGTATACTATAGTAATATGTGGGGTTAATGTGTATATTAGGCCTAGTACACAGTGCAGCTATGTATTCATTCATTTATGGATTTATATAGCACCCCTTCAGCCCCTCAGAGGCGCGTATATAAATGAACAGTGTTGCAATGTTTCATACTTCAGTGTAACTATGTACATTAATGCACTATGTGTTACTATGTCTAACTGTGTCTAAAAATTACAAATACGCTGTATCGGCTGGGATGAAGGAGTAATGGAAAAGTCTTGTAACCTAACTTCCGGTCCTGAAAGAGTCATCGATCGACACTAATTCTGTCGAACGAATCGTGGGTTTCAGAATGAAGTTTTTTGCATAGAACCATCGATTAACGGACGAGGATAGCGACGACATCAGAAAAATTATAAATATTTACAAACAAGAGTTTACACTATATTGTAATTGTTATCTGACATTTATAAAGCTCCACTACAAGGAAAAAATTCATCCGTGGCGCATTGATGAGTTTAATAATGCTTAGTAATATTAATAAGCTTGGTAGCACTGTGCATTGAAGTACTTGGCAGTACTATTTACTAATACTAGATTAGATCAGATCAGAATATAAAAGATTAGATTAGATTAGAATACATAAGATTATATTAGAATAGAATACATAAGGTTATAATAGATTAGAATGCATAAGATTAGATCAGATTAGAATGCATAGGATTAGATTAGAATAGAATACATAAGGTTAGATTAGATTAGATTGGAATAGAGCTGGGTAGAGTGGGGTAGATTAGATTTCCCTCCTCATGGTGCCAACTAAGAACCACGGCCTGGTTTTCGTGGACATATTCTTACCTTAGATGAAGACTTGCGCAGGCTTTTTGGATGACGCAGATGAAACACCTTAAAAAAACAGAAACAACAGAAATATTCAGCTGCCGAAGACAAGCTTCACGGTTTGATGAACGCCAGCTTTCTGCACTGGCATCGTCGCCGCATGACCTGTCAATCAGTCTCCGAATACTCACTGCCTCTGGAGCAGAGTGCGTGCATCCTGCTGTAGGTGGATGCCTCCTCTGCGGATGTTATGTAAACTAACGCACGATCAGGTCAACAGCCGACTGAATAGATTCTATCACTGCTAGGTCTATGTAGCTTGTCTGAGGACGGTAATTAGCATAATTTATTAAACATATTACAACGTATCCACCCGGTGAAGAAAGTATCATCTCTTTTATGATCAACAACAGCTCAACCTTGCAGCAGCTAAAACCACAACAACTAATTAAAGTTAAAGTTAAAACCACTCACAGTTAAATGGAAAACTGTTACATAGGTTAGCAAATCTTCTCTTGCTCCGAACACTGTTATTCGTTCACTCATTCATTCAGAGCATTTATATAGCGCCTCTCCATTTGAATAGCGTGAATACAAAGACTAGGGCAGTCGTATTGGAGGCGTGAACCCGTACTCTCTGCGTTAGCTACCGTGTCCCACACAGATACGGTTTGAAACAGGGTGTTAACCATCGATCAGGCTATTGTCCCAGTCCTCGCATTCACGATAATCGATTGATGACTGACTAGGGCATGGCGTTGTGGATACCGTTCACCAAACTCACGAGACTTTGTCGATCGGTTGTCTATCTCATCGCCGGCAAGGGTGACTCCAGGGACTAAGACGCATGCCTTGCCCCTCCATCTGAGTCTACAGAGGCAGGGACTTATATGGGGGTAAGGGCATATTCGTTGTGACCCATCTGGATTGCCGCTAGCACGCCTGACCTTTCGTTTTCGTAACAGTGTCGTAATCTTACCTCAGTAATCGTGCAGCGCTTTGTGAGGTAACTAAAATACGCTATGATTAATGATTATGAAGTCTTCATACATACAAACACGTATAAATACACGCATGCGTGCATGCATACATACATACATGCATACATACATACATACATACATACATGCATGCATGCATGCATGCATGCATGCATGCATGCATGCATGCATACATACATACATACATACATACATACATACATACATACATACATGCATGCATGCATGCATGCATGCATGCATACATACATACATACATACATACATACATACATACATACATACATACATACATACATACATACATACATACATACATACATACATACATACATACATACATACATACATACATACATACATACATACATACATACATACATACATACATACATACATACATACATACATACATACATACATACATACATACATACATACATACATACATACATACATACATACATACATACATACATACATACATACATACATACATACATACATACATATATCAATCGTAATTTCAAAATTTTTGTAGAGCCAGAAGACCAAAGAAAGCTAAAGCTCAGGAATCAGCTTATTCAGAGGAGCTGAGTCGAAACAAAAATTGAAAGTCAGGTAAGGTCAGAATTGGTTCCAGGTCAAGATCCAAGGGTCAGGGAGGCAGACAGTCAGACAGCCCGGTAGATGGTGTTTAGAATTGGAGCGACAAGGAATTAAGGTAAGGGGAATTTCGGATTTGTGGAAAAGAAGTGTTTCAGTTTTGAGTAAAAACCAGTCCACAGATACCAAGAGGTGCAGTTTTCTTTGCCCATGGTCTTATACTGTAGCAGACTCATATGGGAGATTGGGAGCTAGAGTATACATGGCTGGATTGGCCACTTATGATTCGCTGTTACATTTCTGACCTTTCTTTGCAGTATCTTTCTAAAATCGGAAGCGACCCGACAGCATTGGCCCTCTGGATCCGTACCTGCGTAACTCGTCTTCTTTCTTTACACTGGCTTCCTTAACTCAGATGCTAGATCGGGTATATGATTGGAGTACTGTCTTACTGTCCTGGATTCGTACTTTACTGTCCTGGATTCGTACTTGAGCATTACCATCTTTCCTTGCACTGGCTTCCTTAACTCAGATGATAGAGATAGGATGTATACATGACCGGAGCAGTAGCTGGATCGGCCCTTGTGCCTGGGTTGTCTGCTTCAATAGCACAGACCATGCGAATAACGTCAGATTGCTTCTGCCAAAAAGCAAACGTTTCGATCATTGAACTGTTGTGACAGAGCAATTGGTCTTGATCGATGTACGATGAGAGGTATCGATCGGTCGCAATATACGATACCCCAGTCGTTGTGTCCGCTTCCACTGTCGCTGCTGCTGCTGCTTTGACCCATTCAGGCCGTGCAAATGAAGCAGAAATCGAGATTCCATCGCTCAATAGATGCTGCCATTGCGTGATATCCGAAAAAGAGCCGCAGCTCTCCAAAACAGGAATTAACCATCTTGCGATGAAGTCTCAATGTTACGTCACTGACATCCAAAAGACGGAGAATTAATCGTCCTTACGCATGTTAGATAGCGCTATTTTTAGAAGATTTTCAAACAACATTTATATAACGCTAATTGCTTATAAATATTATGTCAAAAGGACTCTATCAATGTCAATATCGACGACTTCGGAAGTGTCAATCGATCGGGGCTTCAAACTGTCGACTCGACCGATCTGAAGCAGTCTTGTTGTCAAGACCTTAAACCTCAAGACCAAAACCAAGGCCAAGACTCTGAACCTCAAGACCAAGACCAAGACTTTGAACCTCAAGATCAAGACCAAGACCAAGACTTTGAACCTCAAGACCAAGGCCAAGACTTTGAACCTCAAGACCAAGACCAAGACTTTGAACCTCAAGAACATGACCAAGACCAAGACTTTGAACCTCAAGACAAAGACCAAGACTTTGAACCTCAAGGCCAAGACGAAGACCAAGACCAAGACTTTGAACCTCAAAACCAAGACCGAGACGAAGACCCAAAAAAACACATTCAGGCCAAGTCTTCTGTTCCTTAAAAAAATTGTCAAGTCGGACTACTCGCTATTTTAATGAAAACGCGAGTCTTTAATTTTATTGAATAAATTAATGCAGACTGCAGAGAATTCTGAATTAGTATTTACAAAAGTCCTTCACGCAAAATGTTATTCCAAATGCCTTTTGTATTTTATATAAAAAAAACAATTCGCTCAGAATTTCCTGACCAAGACGTGCCTCGTGGGGCCTCATAACAATTCCGCCATGTGAAAAATACTTTCCATATGATATTATTATGTGCTGAAGTCGCTGGCACACACAGTAGCTTTTCAAGCACTGGATGTAAATCTACAAATCGTGAGCCTTTTTGAAATCCTCCCATGGTTTATCAGACCGTCTATCTTCAGAAAAAGTCTCGGCAGGGCTTCTAGATACAGCATAGCTTAGTTGATGCTGCCGATAAGTTTTACTGACCAACAAGACTTGTATTCGTCCGTAGGTATATGTCGTAGGCTATAATGCAAACAGGCTAGATAAATATTTTAATTCTTGAGTTTTGTTAAATGACTGTTCACAATGACAGCCGGTCTTGGTCTTGGTCTTACGAGACCAAGACTTTGAACCTCAAGACAAAGACCAAGACTTTGAACCTCAAGACCAAGACCAAGACTTTTGGTCTCAAGACCAAGACCAAGACCAAGACTTTTAAAAACGAACTCGAGTGCACTCGACACCAAGACCATGGTCTCGAGCACAGCAAGTCTGATCTGAAGCGTGGCTTAACGTAAACTCGAAATAACACACAGTCTTTGATTTTGTTAAATTTAATTAATAATTATTAGCAAACAGTTCAGTGGCAATTGTACTTCAGAGTTCGACATAAAATTCTCTTTCACGAAAGATTCTATCAACGACATCAGATTCTGTAACTTAAACTATCAACATCTTTTCGCACGCACTCAACAGTGCGACCGCCTTATATATAGACTACACTTTCCCGCTAGGGTGGTAGAGGCAGTGGTACTCAGCGAAGTAGCAGTAGTAGGCCACTAGGCCTTCTAAGGGAAGTAACTGTACGCTACATGTACTAATAATGTTATTGGCCAATGGGCTACGGCCTCAGTAACATAGGCCTAATGTATACAATAGTAGGCCTAACGTGTGATGCCTTCCGTACACCCCATAGCTAAACAATGGATGTAAACAAGAACTGGCGGTAGGAATTTCGATGGGCCTATCTCATTGTTCAAGTTTTTCTACAGCGGTCGTGTAACCTGCATTCATACTATTTGCCAGCAGCAGTAGCTATGCATGACCATCTCAACGTTTCGTTCTAATTAGAGCAGCGGTTGCCAACCTTTTTCAGAGCACGGCACCCTTAGACCCTACTAATGCAGCGGCAGGTCATTGACAGATCTGGCCCTAGTTTCATCTATTATCCCCCAAGTTAGTTCTTTAGTTTACTAAAGAGGAACGTTCCTTGTGTTCAACCGCTGCAGGCTGCAACTATTTCTACACTAGTTTAAATTAAAAACATATTTATACGCCAATATCAGTAGTGATAATGATAGTTTTTCACATTTTTGACAGAAAAGGCTGCACAAAATGTTATGGTTCTGCCATTCAGCCAACCACTGCGGCGCACACTGAGCACGTTGGGAAACACTAAAAGGCTATGATGACTTAGAGTAAGGTACATTACTGTAAAGTAATCGCTGCTTACTCATCACACGCATTTTCAATAAAACCCCTCAAAGGCGTGGTTCTGGGAACGAAGGTTCCTTCGGTTGAGGAAAAAAACGATAACAGGAACTGGATCAGTTCATGATTTGTATTGACTGAACATTTAAGCATAACAGTAGGCTAACTGAAAGAATTATATCTATTAGTCCACAGAGATATCCAAAACGATGTCTTCTTGCGAGGTGTGTAAGTCTTGTCTTGTCGGAAGACCTCTGCGTATACAACCCCGCTCGTGATGTGCTGAGACTTGGCGCCGTCTGTTAACTGTCTAATTCATGTAGCGCAATTCAGTTAAGTGAACAATTTATTAGGCCGTCCGAACAGCTTTCCCACCGAAAAGACGAAAATGTCGACGAAGAATTCGAGGAATTCGATGAATGTCATGAATGCAAATCCAAACCAAAGACCAACGACGCCTCCGAGGTCGGAGATGAGGTTTATCAACTGAAACAAACGATCAACATGTCTCAAGCTTTTCAAGTAACAGAGAGTAGTAAAAGGTTAAAACACTCTTGGTTAGGTACATTCAAATAATATTTATAAGGCAAGTAAGGCAAGGTAAATAAGATAAGGTAAGTAAGATAAGGTAAGCCCGTAAGACAAATATTAATCAACACTTTAACGACGAGCTGCATTGGTTTCCCAGTCACTTGTAGTACACTTTCGTCGCCAAAATGTTAAAGCAAGGCGAAAGACAAATATTAATGAAAGCAAGTCAAGCAAGGTAATACCGGCTATTATGAGGTCAGGTAAGTTAATTAAAGGTAAGAGATAAGAGACGACATGCCAAGGTTAAACAGTGTGAGATTGGGCAATGTAAGGTAAGATGAGGTAAGGAAAGGAGGCAAGATGAGGGAAGGTAAGATCAGGTAACAAAGGATAAGATAATGTAGGTTAGGTCCTAATCACTCATTTTTTGCCTATAGTCTTTTCAGATATGCTCAATCTGAGTTTCAGAAATCTGACGAAGATGAGGTTTCCAACAGTGATTCAGAAGAGGCATTAAGGCCACAGTCCATCGCTAATTCACATGGGGAGGGGAAACTTTAGCATGAGTGGCTCTTGGGATGATCTGCCCCTCTACAAAGAGCAGATAAAACTCGCATAACAATAACAATAACAATAGACATAACATAATAAGACATGACATAACATAGCAAGACATAACATGACATGACATACAACATAACATAACATGACATAACACAACATAATAAAAAACATAATATAATATACCATAACATAACATAACATTACTTAACATTACATAACATAGCATTACATAGCATAGCTTTGCATAACATAGCATGCATAAGAGCAGGCGTGTAAGGATGATTCAGCAAGAGCCACTGCAGTCATGATTCTTTCCATAAACTCATCTGTGGGACCATTTCAAATGGATGAACCGCCTTCTATAAAGAGCTAACGAACTCAAGTACCGGATATGCTGGACACTCCACCAGGTCTTTGCGAGTCAACGAAGAATAGTAGACTTCAAACTTTAGAAGGCTTTCTTTCATAGTTCTGTCGTCCAAATCGTAGAATCTCGTACCAAGCCTCGACCTCAGCTTCTGTAGAACAGCCGCCTAAATTAAGAAAGCATACACTTAATAGGAAAGCTAATTCAAACTGACGCACGTACAAAGACAAAGTAAACCAACTAGAATTTAAGGTAATCCTAGCAAAGGTGAGGTAAAGTAAGATTGGGTAAAATAAGGCAAGACAATACAAAACCGGATGTGATAAAGGTAAGGGAAGTTATGACAAGGTTTGCATAGTTAGCAAATATGTCTATATATATGTCTACTAGGAAAGGTAAGCCTATAGTTAAAGTGGGATAAGGGTAGACTAAGGTCGGAAAAGGCAAGAGATGACATGGTAAAGGCAAGGGAAGGTCTATGTTCTCGCACCCCCTAGAAAAGTAATATCACATTTGAAGATGATTAAGTCATATTTCTTTTTTTGAACCGCAGATTGAACCACATGCACTCATACAGCACTGAACAAACTGAATTTAAAAAAGCATAAAATGCAAATATAAATTGAGCAATTACAAAAGATTGTGAACAGTAAAAAGTCAGTACAATGGTAACATACTTCCCGTCTTTGTCGGACCCCCTGAAATGCCATCTCGCACGCCCTAGGGGTGCGAGCACCCCAGGTTGGGAACCCCCTGAGTAAGCTCCTTTAGTGCAGTTCATCCTCACAACTTCAATTTCAAAATTGGATATTTACATCATGATATCATAGGTCTGTGTAAAAGCAACAGCGATGGAAGCTTATCATGATAATCAATTCAACCTAAGATTTCTTTAGTAAAAGTTTCATTTCTTGTGTAAACTCTACTCGCCTTTGACGATCTCGAAGGCCACTCCGCCAACGACATTTTGATCTGTTTCAGATCAATAAACACGTCACTGAAACCAGTGTAACAAAAAAACATGTATTGAACAAGATAGTATAGTATAGTATAGTATAGTATAGTATAGTATAGTATAGTATAGTATAGTATAGTATAGTATAGTATAGTATAGTATAGTATAGTATAGTATAGTATAGTATAGTATAGCATAGCATAGCATAGTATAGTATTTTGTAGGATAGGACAGGTTGATAAGAGATAAGATGAGATGAAGAGACAAGATAGAGCGAAAAGACTAGACACGATCGGATCATATCAGATTATAAACAGCATAACACAACATAATATGATATCATAGCATAAGCATAACATAGCACACCATAACATAAGTAGTACAACATAATGTAACATACAACAGCACACCTAAGCATAGCTTAAACAAAAAGAACCTAACAGAACCTAGTATAACCTAACCTAGCATGACATAACATAACATACGTAACATGGCATAACATAACATAACGCATAGTATAGCATAACGTAACATAGCATAACATAGTTTAACTTAATGTTACATAGCATAACATAACATAACATAGCATAATGTAACACAGCATAATATAACGTAACATAACGTGACATAACGCGACATAACATAACATGTGCTCTCAGCAGTTTGATGCGAGGTTTATGTTATTCGAAAGAGAGACTTTCCTCTCACTTATCCAGACTGACCCATCGAGGATTAACTCCCCCACGCTCCTGTTCACAGGTCTTTCTCCACTGCAACTGCCAACCACATATCTCACACACCATCTACATGCAGATTCATTAAGAAATGACGGCGCTACAGAAGTTATTAGATTAGATCGGATCAAAGGCGGCTTACTTGCATCTATTTGGACAATCACACGTCAGTTCATTGTTTGACAACCTCTGAGTCACCGAATACCTGCAATCACCTGTAATCAACCAAATGTCATTTATATAGCGCCTATATAAGGTTCACGAGGTGCTATACAAATGTTCTGCAGGAAACACAGAGATCATCTTAAGACTTTAAGATATTTCTTTAATTTGAGTCAAATATGAAACGTAATTAACCAGATTGATAAGATTTAGCTTTGCTCAATGACTGATTGATTTGCTAATCTATTTACTAATTTGTTTATTTATTTATTTATTTTACGCCAAGGAGACATGACTGTTGATTCATTCAACGCTACGAAAGAAAGAAACAAAGAAATATGATATGAAATAATTAAATAATAATAATAATACTAACAACCATAATAATAATAAATAATAATAATAATTAGACTAAATTCACAATTCGCTTTGTAGTTGCTTCTTTGTACGGAGTTTATAATTATAGTTGTTTTTTTTCTTTAATCGTGGCTGAAGCGGAAGAAGTCTTGCCTTGGGTGACGTTGGCTGAGGAGCAGACTGGAACACGGACGTAGTCGAAGGCTGCTCCAAGCGATGGAAGGTACGGATCAGAACACCGACACAGTTGAATGACCATTCGCTGAAAGCAGGTCTTCTGACAGCCCTGTAAAGTACGTAACATAAAATAAAACAAACAAAAAGAGAAAACTAACTTAATACGAATAAGTATAACACAACATAACATAGCATACAGATCATAGCATACCATAACATCATATGACATAATATAACGTAGCATAACGTAACATAAAATAGCATAACATAGCATAGCATAACATAACATACCACAACATGACATAACATAAACTAGCATAACAAAACATAATTAACGTACCATGGCATGACGTAGCATAGCATAGCATAACATAACATACCACAACATGACATAACAAAACATAATTAACGTACCATGGCATGACGTAGCATAGCATAGCATAACATGATATGACATAATATTGCATTACATAAAATAGCATAGCACAACATAACATAGCATAGCATAACATAGCATAACATACCACAACATGACATAACATAGCATAGCATAACAAAACATAATTAACGTACCATAACATGACATGACATGTTTAAATACAACACATGACATAGCATAAAAATGACATAACATAACATAACAAAGCAAAGCATAACATGGCATAACACAGGATAAACTATCAAAGCATAGCATAACGTAGCATGATATAACATAGCACATTAGCACAACATAAAAACATGACATGGCAACAAACAACAGAGAATCACTTAAAATTACATCACGTACGAGATTCAAGTTTAGCAACGTGCGCGAAATAAAGACAGGATAACATAAGATAATGTAATATTTTATTGTATGCATGTATGTACGTGTAGATGTGTGTAAGCATGCACGCACGCGTGTTTGTGCGAGTGTATCTTGCTATATGTATGTATGTATTTGTGTGTTAGTGTGTGTGTATGTGGGGTGTTTGTATGTGTGAACTAGTGTTCCTGTGGTTCTTACGGTGACGGAATACTGGACGGGCACAATCTCGGAGAAGACGCTGCGCCGGATGTCAACGTTCTGAAAGTTGCAGTCTCCATATGGATATGGCAGTCGTTCGATTGTCGACTTCAACACACAAGACAACAACATCTTCAGCAAAGACAACCACATCTTTGGCAAAGACAACCATATCTTCAACAAAGACAACCACATCTTTGGGAAAGTTCATTATATCTTCAACAAAGACAACCACATCTTTGACAAAGACAACCATAACTGCAGCAAAGATAGCCACATATGTGGAAAAGACAACCACATCTTCAGCAAAGACAACAACATCTTTGGCAAAGACAACCTTATCTTCAACAAGGACAACCACATCTCTGGCAAAGCCAATCATATCTTCAGCAAAGGCAATCACATATT